>CAWUFW010002062.1:1160000-1792045 GCA_963921515.1 Calotriton arnoldi
TCATCGTCCATACTATACTCTGCTCCCACGAATCAATGAGAATGGTAATTTAATTTTTAGCCTCCAATTTACAGTACGTTTAAAATTTTCAATTGTACATTTAGCTCCTTTATTTACATACACTTTATTAATCTGTTAATATTATTTAATTTTCTAAGTAGTCGCGACCCCTAAGGAGGCTTCATGGATACCCCCCCGGGGGTCCCCGGATCTCAGGTTGAGAACCACTGCTCAAAAGTATAGACTTACACATCCCCACCCCATAAAAAATGGGGGTGGAGAAAAGTTATAAGTGTAAGTTACTAATGCCAAAAAACAGTAGTACGACCAGCACCACACATACTGCAACACCCTGCAATAGAAAATCATAGAGGTAGAGACTTAAAATAAAATCCATAGACATTTATGTGAAATGAAGTTATATTATTTTAAATAGTCAAATATATTAGTAAATATAATTTAATGTTAAAATAAATATCTAAAAATAGTACACTTTGATTATTTAATCATAACATTTTAATAAACTTCTCAGAACTAAACAATTAATGTAAGCAACATTTTTATTAAAATATGATTAAATTACTTTTGATTAATTCTATACATCACTTTTAATAATTATTAATGCACAACAGACTGTGGAGTCTTCCTGTGGTAAAGGATAGGGAACATTAAAAACGTTTATTTAAATAAACAAAATGGGTAAATTATTTTTATGATATATATAATAATGTAAATGAATTCTATGTATCTATATCAAATGTACAACAAAAGGAATAAAATGCCACAGCACTATTAACATAATGTTGAATTAAATCTTGTATTAATTTAATAATATCAAATTAAATTAAAATTATTTTTCTGCAATTTAAATTAAATAAATACATTCACACTTAAAGTAAAAAAATAAGTATTATTCATTAATATTTGTTTAACGTTATGTATAAAATTAAGTAAAATAATGTAATTATATTTTAATAAAAATAATGTAACATTAATTTTTGTAATTAAATAGTTATTAAAATATTTTATTTTACATAATAAATATGTACTAGTTTTAGGCTTCTTAAATATTAATTTGCATTAATTTATATTTTTATCTATTTTAAATATTTTATTTTATTTTAATTTAACATTTTCTTCTTATGGGGTCTTTTTTTTAGATCCCCACCACCATTATTTTCCATGAAAGGGTGTTGCAGTAGCAGTGGCTGGTCAACTGTGGTGCTGGACTTTCTTCAGTTCTTTCTGAGCTTCAGTAATTGACTACTGTTTTGGGTTCCTTTTTGGTTATAGTAACTTTAGAAGTGCAGTGTGTGAATAGCAATGGCCTTGGTCTTTTGTGGGTGGGTACAAGTTCCTCCCTAAACCCTTCCCTAACTTCTCTAAACCCTTCTTACTCTTCCTAACCCCCTCCTATTTATTAGTAAAAGTCCCCTTTTTAATGACACTCCACCTTCCCCTTCCCACATTTAGGACCCAGGGTCCAATTACGATGTCGTGCGAATCGCAACCAAGTGACCGACCATCGGTTGCGATCTGCCCGACATCTGCCTGCATTATGATGTGGGGGGTGGAGGCATCAAGTGGAGGAACTGTCCAGAGTCTGTCGGTAGTCAGAACCCACCATAATCCCCTAGTTGAGGGCGGAGCCAGGCTTGGCTCCGCCGTCAGGATTATGATGAAACTTTCCGACAGCCATTTCACGTTGACCTTTCCAACATGAAAGGATGTCGGATAGTGTCTTTGGGGCCTCTAGCAGGGTCCCATTCTCCCCCGGCCCTTCACAAAGGGGCACTGTGAGGTGCCAGCCACACGGTGCAGGGATATTTTTCAAGCATCCATTTTGCTATGGCAGCTTGTGCTACAGGCCTTTTCCGCCCACTGCACAATGGATGTTTCCGACCGCTCTATGGGCGGTGACATCCTAATTGTGTGGTCGGAACCACCGACCTAGGGTCGGGCGGTTTCCAGACCGATACGGTGTCAGGCGGACGCAAGTCCGTCCAACATCCTAATCGGGCCCTAATCAGTAAACTTACATATATAAGGATCACCTCATAGAAAAGATAGGAGGTGGGAATGTATTCTTGCAGGTTTGTGAATAGCATTTTATCGTAATTAAAGCAGTTTGTGAATAGACCCAGTAGTGTTTAATTTACAACCTGTGAGAAGAAGGAATGCTGAATGGGCTTTGCTAGGATTCAAGAAGTGTCATTCCACACTTGAAGATAAGAAAGTTCACCTCGGTGAGCTATTTCTCCATCCTGCTTGTAGTTTCACAGCTAAGAGAAGAGTGAAGCATCACAGAATCACGAATAAAATGAACACTACTCTGTTAAATATGGCATGCAATTTAAACTGTGTTCATCCAATGTGTTCTAAATATACGGAGTAAAATATGGGCCTGATAGGAAAAATAATGACATTCTTTGTTAAAAAAAGGGAGCCTCCAGCTGAAGTTTAGAGTCTCAGCCATCAAATTGCTACAAAAGTTTGATGTACGTCACAGTACTCGTAATGAGTAACATGTTATGCCTTCAGCATGAGTCCATGCTTTTATAGATTGTCGACTGCAAGCAGAAGCAAAAGGAAGGTATCTGAATTCACCTATCGAACAACTCTAAAGGGTTATCTCTTTCCACCACGGAATGCACCTAACTGCTTTTCACTTCTTAACGTGTCTTCTTTTATCCTTTTTTTCTGCAACATTAGCTACCCAAACTCTTTTAGAACTCATAAGAAAACCATTTCATAAAGCTCTCTCTACTCGATAGCACCTAGAGCTAAAATATGTGTTTTTGAAATAGTGTAGATATTTGCGGGCATCCTGTGAATGTCGCAAATTCGTCTAATTAATTTGTGTCATATTATACAATAAAATGCGTGTTACTGATACATTTGGATTTTTTTTTAAATGTTGTCTTTCAGATAGGACAGATGTAAGTTATCAGTTAAAATGAATGCACTACGTGGAATTTCTTCGAAACACTTCTTAATTCAGAGCTTAAGATCATTCAAGCCACCCACTTAGATAACATTTTTGGCAGTAAAAGTATTTTTGCTGCTCTAAAGCCAGCACACGATGTTGTTTTCCTAAGTAAATTAATGTTACCAACTGAGTTATGACCATGGCTATTGGCAGATACCCAGGTTTAAACCTCGGAAAGATTAAACTTGCTTTTAAGTACTATGCATTCAAACATGGTATCAGAGGTGACAGTGGGGGAGACTGCATACAAATACTCAGGCTGGATTTAAATGTAGTGGAGTTGCATCCAAGGAAGTTCATGGGAGGAGAGAAATGGAGAATGCAGAGTAGAGCAAAGGTTTGTGCAGAAATACACCAAGAAAAAAATACATTCTTAAAAAAGGACCATGGGTAAAACAAAATATATCTTCATGTCAAACGTATTGTCCACAACAGGTTGAACCATGGAAAATGTACATCTTTGCCATTTGCAGAACACAATATACTAATACCAAAAGTGTATGAATCAAAAATGTGAGTCGCAATATACTTATATTGCCTGTTCCATGCACAGGAATTGTGCAGTCACTGTTACTGCTTCTAAAGATAAAGAAATGTTGCTCATGCTTCTTGGAATTCCCACAGCATCTGAAAATAATGTCAACCTCTATTTCAGGGAAACAAAATTACAGCCATAAGGATTGTGACCTCCAAATGCCAATTTACTAGTTAGCACTGCAAAACTTCCAATGCAGAAGCGCCAATGAATCTGCAACCATCTTATATCATGCTAATTCTAAAGAAACAGGGACTTGACCAGACAGAATAACAAACTATAGGCCACAACTAATTAAGTTTTAGTCGGTTAACTCATCAAAAAGCTAGCATTAGCCAGATATTAAGCTTAATCGCAAAAAGAAACGTCTGTTGGACAGACAGAATTCAGACTTGCAAGAAGCATAGAATCAGCACTACTCTCTATCTGTGATGCCCACAAAAACTTGATTGATGCTAATGGTACCATTGATATTCTTCTGCTTTACGCATCAATAACATTTGACTCTAAAGAGTGCTAACTAGACCAAAGACTACATTACACCAAGGTACAGGGCACAGTCCACAATTGGATAAAATCCTCCCTTAATGATAAAACACAGCTTGTCACACTACTTCTGTTGAGTCCCACAGGGTTCAACAAACACCCCTTCATGTTCAACATGTATCTAGCTACTCTTGCTAATCTTGTGAACTCTTTTGAGCCTACCTACTACAACTATGCTGATGACACTTAAATCATGGTAAAGTTGGAAAGTCCAACAGACGTCAAGACAGCTAAACTCAACTAAAGTCTATGGGAAGTGGGGCAATGGATGTTAAAGAATCATTTTAATCTTGTCTGCTCTAAAATCAAAGCATTTGCTTGCAATTGTGGAAAATCATGACACTTCATCCTCAAGGCCTATGTAGACTCGTGAAGAACAATGACATTAATCGTGAACTTCAACAAAATGAAGACTCATTCTACTTGATGAAAATATTACAGCATACCTTCTCATGCTTACGCCTCTCTAACATGATACAGATATCATTAGTACCATTGATGCAAAGGCCAAATTACACCAATTGGGTCTACATCAGACTCTCTAAACAGTAAATCAGCAAGTTACAATGAATCCAGAATGTTGCAGCCAGAAAAGCCCTAAATCTCAACAGGCAGGAACAGATTATCCCTGTGCTGCATCCTGGTTGCGAGTTGCAAGACGAATTTCATTCAAAGCCATCTGGATTGTTCACCAGGTAATACATGGAGCAGTACAAACTTTAACAGGAAGTACTCATATTCCACAGCCAAAAGAGAAACTTCAGATGGAGAATGACTCCATTCATGATAATTCCCTTTAAAAAAACCCATATAGATAAAAACTTCTTCTCAGGACAGACATGATATATGTGGAAAATTCTTCCAGTAGAAAATAAAGACCATCAGCAGCCATATAGAAATCAGAAAAGCAACCCAGACCTGCCTTTTCCCAAAATCAGGACCCAAGTGAGCCTTAACCTACATCCCTGACAGGTCTGTATGTGCATTATGCAAACCTATCCCTAACATTTCTTATATTACTACTCTATGAATAAGCTGCTGCCAAATAACACCTCATTAAGTCTGGAGCACACTCAGCAGACCTTACGCACTAAACTACAACGTTAACAGATGACATTTTAAGCAACATCCATATCTTGCCCATGCAATTCAGATGGCATAACAATTTACTCATCCATCTGAAAAGTACATGTGGACCTCAGCAATAGGTAAGAAAGAGCTATAAATGCTACAGTATTAAAAAATATAATACAAATATGTGCCATGCACTAGACTAATACTGATCTTTGGTTTTACTGGGAGATTCATGAGTCCTTGCACATTTCTGTGGGAGTTTTTGGACACCTCACAAATATTTATGTGCTTCCTTGAGTGGCTAATATCTTCCAGAGATTCAGGCATTTTTGGCCAACATCTTAAGTCTTTCTTGCCATCAGTAGCCCTTGTGAAATTCAAATTAGGCCAGCAAAATATGTGTTATGAAACTGTTGTAAAATCCCACAAATATCACAGCTGTGAAAATTCACACCATTGTTTTGAGAGAGATATTGATTTTGCTAGAAATTGAGGTTTCTGTTTGGTAGAGTATACAACCCGTCCAAGCAGGAGCCACAAATCTAGTCAGGGTAAATTAGATACACACCCTAAATCAACCTGTGCTTACCCTCTGGTAGCTTGGCACAGAGCAGTCAGGCTTAACTTAAGAGGCAATGTGTAAAGTATTTGTGCTACACTTACATTACAGTAATACAGTGAAAAGACAACAAAAATACTCCAAACCGAAACAAATGGAGAATAGTTATCTGAGTAAAACAAGACCAAAAACAACAAAAATCCAATAAGTAGAAGTCGAGATATGAAGTTTTAAAGATTAAATCCAAAAACAGTCCTTAGAACTCAATAGCTCTAAAAGGTTACTTGAGGTCGCGCTAGACCTGGGTCAATCCAAAGTTAAGGCCGACAGTGATGGAGGGCAGGCCGGCTACAGAACCCACGCATGGCCCGCTTAAAAAGTAACTTCTAACGAGCAAGCGTCAGGCGTCGAAGGCTTCACTGCGTCAGTTCCGATTCACGCAGTCAGGTCAATGTATCGGAGTCGAGCCTCACATTCGGTGTCGAAGGGTCGACGCTGCGTCAACTTCAAGCCTCGCAGTCGATGTTGAAGGATTGGTGCTGCTTTGTCATCGTACCTCGCAGTTGGGACCTGCGTTGTCGTCCAATTGGCACTGCGTCGACATGGAGGGCACTGCGTTAGTTCGGATCGGTGCAAAGGTGTCACTGCATCGATTTTAGCAGAAAACAGCTGCAGGACCCATTTCTGAGGCCCAGGACTGGAGGGGGCACCAAATGTAAGGGTAGGACTCACAGATGACAGATTCCAGCAGCACCAGCAGAGTTGCAAGAAGTATTTTGTGTCCCTGAGACTTCAGAAAACAGGAGGCAAGCCAGAAAACACTTGGAGAAACTTGGGTTCAAGAATGAAGAGAGCAGGTCCGGTAACCTCTCACTACCAGGCAAGAAACAGCAGGCAGCAGGCAAACACAGCAGAGCAGGTAGCAAAGTAATAGTCCCTCCTACAGCACAGCATTCCGCAGGCAGCAGGCCAACACATCAAAGCAGTTAGCAAAGTGGCAGTCTTCTTCAAGGCAGAATGATCTTGGTTCCACCAAAGTTCTGATTTGGTGGTGTCAGGGGTCCAGTACTTATACCCAAATGTGACTTTGAAGTGGGGGAGACATCAAAGAGGCCTTTGAAGTTCACAAGGTTTCTGCCTTTCCTGCCCTGGCTCAATATTCACTAGAGAGGGGTATGCAGCTCTTTGTGTGGGGCCAGGCGCAGCCCTATTCAGGTGCAAGTGTCAGCTCCTCCCTTCCAATCTACATCAGGGAAGCCCATCAGCCTGGTGCTGGGCCATCAGGATGCAAATGTCACACCCCTTTTCCCTTTGTGTGACTGTCTAGAGGAAATGCACAAAGCCCTGCTGTCATCCAACCAAGACGTGTATTCAGAGACAGACAGAGGTACAGAATGGTTAAAGTAAGAAAATGCCAATTTTTTAAAAGTGTCATTTTCAGACTTATAGTTTAAAATCCGACTTCAACCATGAGTTGTGATTTTAAATTGTGAGTCCAGTGACACCAAACTTCAAATTTATATCTGCTCCCAACTGGAAATTACACTTAAAAGGTGAATAAGGCAATCCCAATGCCAACCTATGGGAGAGATAGGCCTTGCACTAGTGAAAGACGAATTAAAAAATATAATATTTTATTACCAGGACACATACAACTTAAAAGTACATGTCCTACTTTTTAAATACACTGCACTCTGTCCATGGGGCTACCTACAATCTACCTTATGGGTGACTTACATGTAATAAAAAGGAGTCTTTGGGCCTGGCAAGTAGGTTAATTTAATCAAAAGGAAGAATCGGAAACATCCAATCCTAGTTTCAGTGCACAGCAAAAGACCCCGAGCATCCACAAGAAAGTACTTGCAGGTGATAACTCCACAAACACCCAAATTATACATGCTACCTAAGATGCACTGAGGTTGTATTATTTATGTTTCGTTGAAATTCAGCCTTGTAAAAATGAGGTGTTCTTCTAATGTACTAAATACAACATATTTCGACACCACGTTAGAGTCTAGTCTTTCTTTAATATAGTAAGTTTGTTAAACCCGTTTATGTTTGGCGCTTGAACCCCTCGGGGTCTTTTGCTGTGCACTGAAACTAGGATTGGATGTTTCCGATTCTTCCTTTTGATTATACATTTGTTTAAGGGTGGGGCAGAACCCTTGTTTACAGTTGCACGCTTTTGATGAACATATGTATTGTCTAAAAATTGCCTAGCATACTTAGTTAACTTAGGAGTGCGTTGCAAACACATACATTTTCAAGTAGGTTAATTTGCCAGGTCAAATGGCAGTTTAAAGCTGCACATAGAGGCTCTATGATGGCAGTCCTGAGCCTTGTTTAAAGGTCTACTGAGTGGCTGGCACAATCAGTGCTACAAGCCCACTAGTAGCATTTAATTTATAAGCCATGGGGACATATAATGCACTTTACTAGGGACTTACAATAAAATTAAATATGCCAATTGTGGATAAGCCAATATTACCATGTTTAGAGTACATAGTATATGCACTTTAGCACTGGTTATCAGTGGTAAAGTACCCAAAATCCTAAAGCCAGCAAAAAGGAGGTCAGCAAAATAGGAGGTCAGGAGGTCAGAAGGCAAAAAGTCAGGGGAAGCCATGCCAGGGATGCCAGGTCTAATGGGTTTGAACAGAAAATATTTAATGCAAGATATTGTCAGCAGAAACCAGGTCCTTTGCTGGTACTTTCAGTAGTAGTAGTAATAATACTTTATTCGGTATCCATGCACCATCAAAGTATACATACACAATATAATAACAAATATATAACATTGAAAATACAGTTTAAAACAGCAGGTAGTTCATTCATACAATAACATCAATACTGCTTCATATCCATTCCTATATAAAAGTTGTGCAAAGATGGACTTGAGCTATGTGCAAACAAGCAACAAAAAAACCCCACAAATTTATATCACAAATCTCATAGGAATTTAAAAATAGAAGATATGTATAAGATGAAATTAATTGATATTCAAAATACATCTTATTCGCTAGGCTACCCTTACTGCAATTTTGTTGCACTTAAACCAAACTGCCTGTAAAAATGTACTAATAGCAAAGACAATTACAGGGGAGGAATCACTCTTTAAAATTCTACAAGCCTCTAGATATCTGGTCAAACCCAAGTTCCGACATAATGGGCCAGTCCATTTCTGGCGGGACCCAAGATACCCTGGATAAAAAAACAGTTTATGTATCTCATCTTCACTTTCCAAGCCACAGGCCAGGCAAGTGCTAGAGACTAGGTCATTATTCCATTTAATAGCAAAGGATCTCAAAGGGAGAATACCTAACCAAAAGCGGATATACAAGCTTTTTGCTAAATGTAGAGAAACTGAATCTAAAAATTCCTCAAACGAAGGAAAAGGCTTAATATCTAAAAACCTATAGGTCAGGGAACCATTTGACTTGTTATTACCGTAACCCTCCTGGGTGTATGACGAATAACAGGATTTCAGGACATTAAGGTCAGCTTTGCAAATAATCAACAGGTCAGCCCATAGCCGTTGCAGTCCCAAGCTACTCATCCAATCAGAAACAAATTTTACCGATGGTACTGACTTGGCGCCTGCTACATTTAGTAAATCTACAAGAGAGACTCTGTACTCACTCAACTTTCAGTAACTTTTGCATTTTCGAATTTAATTCTCACTTTAGAAAATGAAACATACAGTTTACAGAATTTCACACAATTTTCATGAAATTCCATGAAATAAAATTTCACAATTTCGCTAAAGCCTAGTCATTGAAAGAAGGATGTCCAGCTCTAGAGGATATGCCCATTCAGGGCAATGGGAAGATAGTTGCTAATGGGTCTAATACGGTGAATGAAGTAGTGTTGTCTGAAGTACAGGGAGCTGATCATTTGTCAGGATGGTCAACTTGTATTTGCTTGTGAAGTGGAGAACGAGAAAAAGGGGGATGTTACTGTACTTTAGGGACTGTTTTGGACCGATGCTTTCAATTTTTCTGTTTGACTAACCAGACCCCAGTACTCTGACCCCTACTAAATGTCTTTTTTTAATTTTTTTTATTTTTTATTTGTCAATGATTAGGTAATACATAGTACAATCAAATATATCAAACCAATATCAATGCCGCATACTGCCAATATCAAAGCATAATATCACAGATAAAGTAATTAAGCAAGAGCACAAAAAAAGAAATACCAAAATACATTCTAGAACCTCACCCACTTATTTACACTCCGTTAAGTATCCTAGAATTTTCAGGAGAGTATCTAAAGCCAAGACCCCCATATTTTATTACATTTAGCGAGTGATCGTATGCCTCTTGACTTGGCCAATGCCTGTTCCATATCATATGTCTGTCGGACTAGAAGCCACCAATCCATCACATTTGGAGGCTTTGGCGATATCCATTCTCGAGCAATAATCAGCCTTGCCGAGACTAACAAAATAGTTAATAAACCGCTACTTTTAGATCCAGCATTACTACAGCCCAGCATAATTTCCCCTACTGTCAGGGGTATATCTAACCCCAATTTCTGATGGATAATATTCTGGACATCCTGCCAAATGTTTTTAGCTCTAAACACGTTACAAACATATGTTTGATATCTGCCTTATATATATCACATCTTGGGCACTTCATCCTATCTGTAATTATATTATTAGCCGCCCACTTGGCTATCCTCTCAGGTGTGTAATAAAGAAGACAGATCGTCCGATGTTGGTGTAATCTCAGATTAGTAGAATACACCACCTCTTTTATAGTGCCCAATGCTTGTGTTATGGTGCTAGCCCCTACAGATGTCTCCAATATTTTACTCCATTGATTGGCCAATCTTCCACAATCATCTACTCTGTTACTACTTAGCCATTTATAAACCTTACTAATCATAGATTCCCTTACTTCGTCATATATAAAGTCCCAAACCTCAGACCCAATTATATTAGTCAACTTCAGGTGCTTTAGAAAGTAGTCTCGAATCTGATAATACTTTAACAGCATATAGTTTGGTAATTTATATATAAGTTGTAGTCTCTCAAAAGCAATAATACCATTATGATCGAAAAGATCACCCAAGCATCCTACTCCCAATCTGACCCAATTTTTCCCCGCCCCATCATGAAATATACTTGGTAAGGCAGGGTTAGAATACAGAGGGAATTTATCATGATATAGAGATATATTGCCTTTATGTAAGATCGCCCGCCAGATATATATGCTGTCCCGTGCGGTCTTGAATTTAACCCTTTTAAAATAATTAGGGTCCATTATTCTATACAGAAACATCTTACTTTCTTCCCCCAACATTAATGTATGAAAAAATAGAATACCCGCAGGATTAATCAGACTACGGAGGCGGCCGAAGAAAGCTGACCAAAAATACATCTTAAAGTCCGGTAACTCCAAGCCGCCTTGACCAAAAGGTAGTTTTAATTTTCCTATCGCTCTCCTAGATTTCTTGTATCCCCATATAAAGCCACAAATGGCCCCTTCTAATCGTTTAAAAAAGGAGTTGGAAACCCGTAGTGGAATAGAACGAAAAAGATATAAGAACTTAGGCAGGACTTTCATTTTAATTATATTAATACGACCAATGATGCCAATCGGTAGCTTATGCCAATTTTTAAATGATCTAATTGTATCCTTCAGCAGTTCCTCATAATTAAGAAAAATAATTTTCTCTATTTGTGCTGATATCCGCACCCCCAGATAAGTGACGACTGAACATACCCCCTGTATAACATCTAACGGTCTATGATTAATTAATATTTGGGTCTTGTTAATATTTAATTTATACCCTGATATCTGTCCGAATCCAGCAGCCGCCACTGTTATTTCCCCTAATGCTTGCCCTGGGTCTGTGGAGAATACTGCCAAGTCATCCGGATAAGCGGTGACCTTTAAAGAAATTGTTCCATTGCTATAAGCACTTATTCGGGGATTATTTTGTAAAACACAGATGAATGGCTCTATGTATAGAGCAAATAATAAGGGTGAAAGAGGGCAGCCCTGGCGCGTGCCACAAGAAACCGAGAAAGCAGATGATAATAAACCTGAATACGCTAATTTAGCACTGGGTTTATCATATAGGGCTTGTACCCATTTCTTAAAGCGACTGCCAATCCCGAAGGCATCGATTACAGCCCAAAGAAACTCCCACCCCACTCGGTCGAACGCTTTCTCAGCATCTAATAGAATCATACCGAGTGGGGTAGATGTAATATTGGCCACATCGAACGCTGTCACCGCCGTATTTACATGAGTAGTTGTATCTCTATTTTGAATAAACCCATGTTGTTGGAAAGAAACCAGACCCCTACTAAATGTCAAACTTGACTGTAACCCTTATTGACACATCAAACCTACCTAAAAGTCCCTGGTGTATGTTACAAAGTGCACCCAGGACATATAAGTAAGATATCACTAGTGGACTGCAGGACATATTGTGACCCCACGCCAGTTGTAGTGGGTCCGTCATGTTCCGCCAACAGATTAACACAATGAGCAACAACAGAAATGCAGCACCAATATTGTGAATCCTTGTAGAATTGAAGCACTGAAGAACAATACAATGAGCCCCCCACTGTAGTTGAAGCAGGCAGCATCCACAACTACGACTTGTACCAGTTGCCACATGCACCCCACACAGCATTCATCCTCTTTGCCACTTGTTAAGAAGAAAAGGCAAGGTGCAGAGTTAAGTAAAAATAAGTAATTATTTACTTTAAAAAAATTAAAAGGATAGTCCGCTGAATGACGCCAACTGCTCAAGTGTTGAGTTATCTCATAACTGTCATCCTAGAACTCTAGACTGTTATAGCTGCCCTCGGTCAGCTTGAGACATTATCTTGTGCTGATAGAACGAGACTGAACGATAAAAGAACATAAGATAGACTATAAATAATTCATACAAACGAGGGATTGTGAGAAGAATCTGGAGGACTAGATAGATAGGAAGACAACAAATCCTTTTCTGTGCTGTATCTAGGGAGACAGAGTAGCAAGCAATGCAAGGATAGGGGTAGGAGAGAAGAGAGTGTCTGAAGACTTTTGAACAATTTCGAGAGGCAGCACTGTACCCGTGAAGGGAGTGCGTGCTAATGGCTTGTTGTTTCAGAGATGAAGAGAACAGATAAATCAAAAAAATTCTTCACAGATTTGAGCAAGCTCATGGGATTGGCTGGAGAATTCGTGAGGGGAAGACCTGAAATTAGACAAGTAGGAAGTTGGTGATTAAAAGAGTGTGAGAAAAGAAGGAGGCAGTGAGGAGGGTTGTAAATTTTGATGAGTAAATGACGGTGATTTTGGGTGAGTGATAGAAGAAACTTTGGGTATTAAAAACTGAACTAGGAATAGGAATAAGAAAGTTTAGTATACCCAACAGCCAATGGAGTTATGGGTTTGCATTACTAGGTCAATTTTGCAACATCAAGGATGCTGGTGGTGGCCTTGAGGACTTTTTTTATGCTTCCTGGTAGTTGCGGTTCCAGGACTCAGTGGACGTGCCACAATTGTGAAGTTCAGTGGGCATTTGTACCTTGAGCTAAGAATTGGTTGGATTGCTGTAGGGCTGTGTGTATGTATTAATGGGAGTAAACATGTAGAATGAATAGTGGGAGTCTAAAGAAAATTGCATTATATAATAAAAATGTCCACAGGGAGTAGTATCAGTGAGAGCAGCAATGTCATCAACATATCTGAACTTTTTTCAGCTGCTTTGTGGGCGAGATGTCACAGTGTGATCTTATCCATTGTAACAGACATTTTAGCGGGAGGCATCCAGGTTTTTCTTAACCGAAAATTGGCAGGTTTTGTTGGACTACTTTGTCCTTGTGTTCATTTGAAACACACATTAATTCTAGCAAGGCCGTGAGGTCTAGTGTGCACCTCTCATCTTTTTCAGTAAAAGGGTCAGAAGGCAGTCTGGTCGTTCGACTGCTCTTTTTAGTTGCAGATCATATGAACTGCAGAGGCAGATTGTTATATTAAACAGAGCTGCCAGGCGGCAGATGGGTAAAGCAGGGAGGCTGGCAGAACGGAAGGTGTAAGTCCCTCAGGGCATGTGACACCCACTAAGGATGGGTGCGTCTAGCAGTATAGTCACCATGGATTCGTTTTTGGTAAGAGTAATTGGGTGAGTAGAGAATCTGCAGTTGGGTGAAGGGGAAGTGGATGTTCTGGGAGAGTCAGTGTCATGGAGAATAGAGAGTACATAGTGATGTGAGAGGGGGTGGGGTGATGTCTGTGGCATCTGAAGAGCTAGAGCAGGTCATTCACCCTGGGCAGAGAGAGCCAGAGTAGAACGATGAATGTGGTCAATTTGGGGCATTAAAGGCTCAAACAGCAGTAGGGTACAGTTCGTGCACAGACCCATGCAGCCCGGTGAAATCGGGAAAAGCAGACCCGTAAAAAGAAGGATCCCTAGTGCCCGACCCCCACTGATGCTCCACTAGGGGGAAGAAACAACTGTAAATCCACACAGGCACTCATCCCCGGGCGAATCCCATGGTGCCTCCGCCCCGAGACAGGAGCAGCGGTGAAATAATCGGCGCGGATGCATCCGAGTCGCAACTCCATTCCAAACTGCCCCCGGTTGCCTGACGCCAATATGGCCGCCCCAGCCAACAACGTGAAACCGGAACGACATGCCAGCAAGTGAGTACCAGGAGCAAGGTACTCAGAACGCCAGGGCAACAGCCTCCTTCTCCAACTCCCAAGCAAGGCGCGCCCCCCCCTCTACGGCCAGCAAAGGCCCGAGCTGGCAACACCGTCCACCACTCACCGGTGCCTGACCCGGTAATGGCCGCCATGCCCATATATCGGCAGTAGGAAGGACAGAGATAGAAAGAGGACAACTGCTGAAAAGCAGATCCCTTCCTCGCCAGTTAGCTGCTCAAACAGAACACAGCCCATCCACACCATAGCCAGCGGCAAAAAATAGGCCCCTGAGGCAGCGCGACCGCACCCCCTTCCCCCCCTTTTGTTCTCCTCTAATAGTGCTCTTGGTTGAGGTTTGGTGTCCATTTTGGCCTCCTCCCTGGGGAGCTGAAGAATGTCTATAGCTATCACTGTGATCCTCTAGGTGACTCCCATTTCCATGCTGGTTTCCACACTTGGAGGTCCTAATCCCTGGTGGTAGGGTTTGCCCCGTTATGATCCCACACCCGCACCGTCACTGGAGGCAAGCCAGCCTTCTATCCCACCGGTATGATGTTTTATTAGGGAGTTAGACCAGAGTCCCTGGCCCTGCATTTCTAGTCGCCTCCTGACCTCAATCTTATTGGATCATCCTCACTCGTCTTCCGGATTATGTGCCCTCCTCTTCTTATTATTCTTCTTTGCTCTATCGCTACCCTAGTGGCCCCTCTTCTCCCTATCATGGCTTCCACTCGAATTAAGTCGGGAGTTAACTGCTTCAAAGTCATCTATCCCCCTAATCTGTCCAAAGCAGCAGCAAAACGGTTCAAGCACAACACCATTGAACAATACCCTGATTCCCTTTTTGTTGATCAATTCCATAATGGGCACCTAGGGAATCTAAAAAATGACTTAATTTTTTTCACTCATAACACCCCTTCCTGGTCCACCAGCTTCTTCAATTTCTTCAACGTCTCCTCCTCCTCATCTATCCCGCATGGACAGCGGCTAAAAATGTCCCCCTCCACTAGCTTTAATGGCTCTCTCACCATTACACTCTACAAGAATGGCACTGTCATGATTCAAGCTACAGACTCCTGTCTCTCTCTCTTTGACCATCTCTTCCACTCCCTTCGCCCAACCCACACAACTATGATCTCCCTCGACTCTTCTTTGAGCTCCTCTCCTTTCTCCCTTTCTCCCCCCCTGACCCCCAATACTCCAGCAGGCTGCTCTCCCGGGAGACACAGGCCTACCCTTTGTTCCTCCCTGCCTTTGCTCCCTTCTCTCCCTCTCTTCCCCCTTCCCAAAATGTTCCTCCCCCTATCTTGTCTGTCTGGCCTCCGGCCTCCACCCCCCCTCCCCGCCCTGCAGCTGCCCGATTCTCCAACGTTTTCGACTCCCCCTAATCCCCCTAAGCCAACCCACCTCCCCCCCTCTTATTCCACCTTTCTTACAACCTGGTCTACCGATCAACTTTCCTTACCTCCCCCTTCCCTCCCCCTTTCACCTCATCCCTTTCCGCTCTTCCCCATCCCCCGTACCCTAAATTCTTCTCTTCCACCTCCCATCTATCTTCAACCCCACCTTCCTCATCCCTTGCTTCCCAACCTTGTCTCCCTCCCCGACAATGCATTCCTCGTCTCTCCCTCTGACCTTGCAGTTCCTTACTCCTCCCTCAGTTTCCATCTAGCCCAATCCCCCCACTCCACCTGTTACCTGTCCCCCTACATTCACCTGTCATAGCCTACAGTACCTGTCCAGCACCATCCTCTCTTTTCTCCCCATACCTCTGTCCTTCCTTGGACCCCCCGCCCTCCCCCCCTTTACAGCCCCCTCTCCTCTCTTCTCCACGTACCTTGGCCTTCATCTGACCCCCCGCCCTCCCCTCCCTGTTCAGCCTCTTCTCCCCTCTTCTCCCCTTACCTCCGGCCTTCTTTTGTCCCCCCTCCTACTCCTCAACTTTCTCCTCATATTTATGATCTCTTCTCTTCCCCTCTGTTCAACACCAGTAAAAATATTTCTCTTCCCACCACAGTTTCCCCATCCACTCCTATTGTCCACCATCTTTCCTCACCTTCTACCCTTGCTCCCCAACTCCCCACCCCTCCCCTCCCTCCCTCACCCTCTGCACTCCCTCCTGTATCCCGTTCCCCCACCCCGCCCCGTCCTCCCTCACTCTCTGCACTCCCTCCCGTATCCCGCTCCTCCATCCCTCCCCGTCCTCCCTCACCCTCTGCACCGCCTCCCTTAACCCGTTCCCCCACCCCTCCCTCACCCTCTGCACTCCCTCCCTCCCTTATTCATCGAGCCACCCAACACTCCGTGCTCAGCTCTCCTCTCCCTGGAAAATAAACTTGATTCTCTCATCTATTCCATTTCCTAGCTTGTAGCGTCCATCTCACTTTTAAGCGCCAAGATGTCCCCCTTCCCTAACAACCTCCCGAGGAGTTCCTTGCTCCCGCGCCCCAATAAAGCCAACCACAGTCTGTCCTCTGCAGACATCACCAACTTACTGGCCAGCTACAAGACCACCAACGTCACTCCCCCTCCACCTTCCTCTTCTAATAATTCTACGCAGTTCCCTATTCAGACCATCTCCTCTGCCAGACCTTACCAGCCTCCCTCTTACCGGGCACCCTCATTCAAGAACCTTATCCCTATCTCCCTTAACAACCCTGACACCCCCATCACCAAAACATCTTCGTCAGAGCTGCACTGCTTGCTCCACAACTGCAGATCTGCAATCAAACACAAATTGGAAATCTCTGATACTATCACCCACCAGAATCTTGACATGTTCTTCCTCACTGAGACCTGGTTTAATGACTCCTCTCATACTTTGTTTGATCTTCTGGTACCCACTGACTACTATATCCTCAGAAATGACAGGGCAGACAAAATTGGGGGCGGTGTCGCTATCATCGTCAGGAACTCCCTTCAAATGAAAGCCTTCCCTACCACCCTTTTCCGTACATTCGAATGCTTATCCCTAGAACTTCAAATACATCACGGCTCACCCTTTAGATTCCATGCCATCTATCACCCGCCCGGTAACTGCTCTTCCATTGTGGAGGAACTGACCGACTTCATCAGTGACCAATTTTCTCAAAGTGACAGACAGATCTTCCTGGGCGACTTTAATCTCCACTGGGGCTCTTTGGAAGACTTGGCTGCCAACAAGCTTGCCACCTTTCTCTCAGCCAATGATCTCTTCCAACATTGCTCGGAAACCACACATTCCAAGGGCTCAATTCTGGACCTTGTCATATCCAAAGCAGACCTGTGACTACTGCTCCCCCCATCCATGGAGACTGGTCTGACCACTTCCTCATTCCCTTCCGTTTTCACCTATCGCACGTTATAACTCTCGGCCAACCTAAAAGAGCTACTACCTGGTTTCGCAACACTAAGAACATTGATCTTGACACTTTTTGTGATTCTGCTATGCGGGCACTTCCTAGACTAGACCCTAACGTGGATGTCAACTTTCTCACTTCTCAGTGCCTCTCAGTACTAGCAGTCGAAATCGACATTATCGCTCCACTCCAAAGCAAAAGGAAAAGATCCACCCCCTCAGCACCTTGGTTCAATAAAGCTCTCTACGATGAAAGGAAAAACCTTAGAATCCTGGAGAAACATTGGAGAAAATCTCCTTCCACCTCCAATCTCTCTCTTCTACGTTCAGCAAGATCCAAATATCACAACCACATCTTCCTTGAAAAAGCATCACATTTCAGATCCCTCCTTGACTCAGCCAAAAACAGACCCAAAAAACCTTTTGACCTCATCAAAAACCCAAACTGTTCTCCCCTAACAATTAAGCCTGAGGACTCCACAAAGAAAGCAGCAGATTTCGCTATATTCTTTGATGAAAAGGTCAAAGCACTGGTGGATCAGGTCGCCCACCCCACCCCCATTGAGGAGCGGAAATCCTTAGTTACCTGGCAGAACTTTGACGTCATCTCGGAAGATGACCTCCTCAAATGCATCCTCGAAACTAAACTCTCCAACCATTCTTCTGACCCCATCCCTAGCGACATCGCCATCGATTTCTACACCTATACTCTCTTTTACTGGACCAGGCTAGTCAATCTCTTCCTCAGTCAAGGCTCCCTCCCGGTTGCCCTCAAATCAAGACAGGTCACCCCTCTTCTAAAGAAAACCTCCGCCGATGCGAACGACCTCAACAACTTCCGCCCTATCACCAACCTCCCTTTTCTTTCGAAAATCACCGAAAAATGTGTTGCGAAACAACTTTCCTTACATATTATGGACAATAACCTCCTCGACGTCTTCCAGTCTGGCTTCATCCAAAATTGCAGCACTGAAACAGCCCTGCTGCAAGTCATTGATGATGCGCTGCATATACTCGACTCTGGGGAATCGTGTCTTCTGATTCTTCTAGACCTCTCTGCAGCCTTTGACACTGTTAATCATAGCACCCGCCTCAACACTCTTCAACAGACAATGGGATTGGATGGCACAGTGCTCAAATGGTTTGCCTCTTTTCTCTCGGACAGATCCCAAATGATCAAGATAGCGAACAGTCTTTCATCTCCATTGGCTGTAGGTCAAGGCGTCCCTCAAGGTTCTATCCTGGCACCCACTGTGTTTAATCTCTACCTGGAACCATTAGGGAACCTTCTAAGCAAATCTGGGATCCATTACCATCTTTATGCGCACGACACTCAAATCTACCTTAAGGTGTCTTCCGCACACGATCTCTCACTACTCAACTCTACTCTCAACTCTATTCACAACTGGATGTTAGCTCACCAACTCATTCTTAATCCCGCCAAAACTGAATTCCTCCTCCTCTCTACCTCTATTTCACCTCCTCCTGTTCAATCTTGGATGGATCAGCTGAACCTACTCAACAACAAACCCATCATTGTTGACAGCGCTAAATCCCTAGGTGTCATTCTTGACAAAAGACTCAACCTAATCTCCCACATCAACTCTATTGCTAAGAACGCATGTTACCAGTTGCGCCTTCTATGGGGGATCCGTCGGTTCTTCCCGGAGAAAGACTTAAAAACCTTGGTACAATCTCTGGTTCTCTCAAGACTGGATTATTGCAATTCTCTTCTGACGGGCCTACCCAAATCCCACCTCTCCCCTCTCAAATCCATCCTCCATTCAGCAGCTCGCTTCATTTCAGGGTCTAAACGGAGCGACCACGTCACGCCTATCCTGTCCTCTCTTCAATGGCTTCCGATCGAGGCAAGATCTATTTACAAAACTGCCTGCATCACACACAAAGCCTTACACACGTCCTCCCCTCGTTACCTGGCGAATAAATTGAAATTGTCCGGTGGCTCTCGCCCTTCTCGCAATGCGGAAAAGCTTCTGCTTGAGCCCCCGTCTTCAAAAGGGAAAGATCGATGGCTCAATCCTTCTCAGGCAATGCAGTGAGAATCTGGAACTCGCTTCCCCCATTGCTCCGTGCCACCTCCTCTACCCGGATCTTCAAAGCTGACCTCAAATCTCTTCTCTTCCAAAGACACTTTCAGAACTAATACTTTCATTCTCAGGCCCCTCTAGGAAGTTCGCTCTTCATTGTAAATTTTTACTTTTTCCTGTACATTCCTCACCCTTGCGTGCTGTGTTGGATTTTTTGTTTGTGTACCCTTCATTTTAAGTCTCCTGTTTAATTCACGCCCTCTCTACTCCCTCAAGGAAGTTCTTCCACTATAGGAAATTCTGTACTCCATGCCTATTGAAGTGCCTTCCAAGTGTGTTCTGAGTGACTGCCACTTATTGCAGTATTATACCTCTATTTGTATTTTGTATCTTATGTATCATGCACACCTGTCACTTTTTCCTCTTGTAACGTATACCTCTTTTTGTATCTTGCTTGTTTTTGTTATTTGCACAATTGTCACTTTTTCCTCATGTAATGTATCGCTTGCTTTTGTATTATGCTCACTTGTAACCTTCTCCTCATGTAATGTTACTGTTCCTATTGTGAAGTGCTCTGACACCTTCGGGTAAAGACCGCGCTATATAAAAACGCATAAATAAATATCTGTGATTGTGCGTTTTCTGTTGCACGCCTCGTCACGGAGGCTGACTGCCTAAATATGTTTCTTGAGTCACTCGGTGTCAATCCCAGACATTTACATTATACTTCGTCGACGCTTCTAAGATATAAAAGTTAGAAAGGTAAAAGTAAACACTGGTGACTTTACTTTGAGAGAAAAACGGATAATACTTTACACTTCCTGTGAATAAAAGCAAGGCATACCATCGACTAAGCAAGGCATATAATCAAACTCCATCATAATTAAAATGAACTTTCCAGAGTTCATGCAAAGGACAAGATAGATTGGCACAAAAAATAGCTATGCTCGCTTCAAATGTTTGAACATTGTGTCCATTTTAATTCTGACTCGACTGAAGTGCTCTTGTTCCGCAGACAGGCAGGACATTTTTAATCCCAAGAGATAAAATCCCAAACATTACTAGCATAGTAAATATGCGAGCTTTAGCGCGAGAACAGAGAGAAAATGAACACCAGCTAGAATATTTACAATGTGAACTCTTTAAAGGAAACATGTGTTTGATCTTTGGCAAGTTCACTGCCTTTGAACTGACACGAGACAAATGATTGTGGATAGAAGATTCATGCGTAACTACTCCTACACTTGCGGGCTCTTACGTTTAATTGTAGTGCCAGCATTCCTGTCTAGGAGAGTCTCTGCTCCCACATATATAGCAAGGGTCATCTGGTGTTCACTCATGGTCGGTCATCATTCATTCTTAGTGGCGCGAAGCTACGCTGCATTCAGTTTGAAGTGGAAATGAAAACACTGCGTTTTAATAGGAATAGGGGAATAATTACCAGGGAAGACCAGTGTAATAGTTAATAAATATATGGAGCTAAACAGACGGTTTCCATTTCTGTAGTGCTTTCTAAAATTCCACAAGTGCGGAACCTCTCTTGCACCGTACTCATTTTTTTTATCAAGCGCTTTAAACTATTTTGGATGTAGACCTCTGAGTTCCTGACCTCTGCAGCCATTTACACTGTGTTGTATTGCGCATATCATGGTTCCAATCACTTGACCACATGGAACAATGTGCTGGCCACACCTATGATGCTCTTCTGATACCCTATTACGGGCGCAGACTTATGACGTGTACCTGCTTTCTCGGTATTTATCACAGGACATGATGAACAATGGTAGGGTGGAGGCATGCTGGGAAAGGGAAGCACATTTTACCTGTCTTCGTAATGCCATCTGATAAGGGTGGTCTTTAAGGAGCATCTCTTCAATTCCTCTTCACTTAAGCCACAGCCGTATAGTGAAAAAGTGATACACATTGCAAACACATAGGTCGACATGTACTGACGCTTGGCTGCTATGAGCTTTCTCTTAACTGTCCTAACCTGGCCCAAGGGAGGTGAGCAGACAACGGCCCCTAAGACAAACATTGTGGCTGCAAATGAGATGTTCTGAGAAAATGTTCATGCTTGGCCTTCTAGTGCACATGTGTGCTATTTGTCACAGTTTATACTGTTCATTTTTGTAGCAGAAAACATGTATGCAAAAATGAATTTTGAGTTAGCACATTTGCCCTCCTGGATTTTGCACAACAATAGCTAGATCAATGTGAGGAGGAATGCAAAACTATGTACTGCATTGAGATAAATTCACAAATCATTAGTCAATTACTTGCACAATAGTGCTCTTCATTCATGGAATATAACATTTCTATGATGTGCCTACAAACACAGAATTCTCCCTCTCGGCCCCCCTTATGTAGCAGAATTGCTGCTTTTGTTTGTTTGGTCTTAGAATGTGGATGGTAGACATTTCTGGGTGATTCTTGTGGCCACTCTTGGTGTCAAAGTCTCCTAAGCATATAGGCTTTCAGTCCACAGAAATACATGGACATGTACTCTTGTCAAAGGCAAGGGTAACTATGTTTCGATGGTGAGAATGAGAAGCATTCTCATATTCATTAGGTCTCTAGAGGAAGGGTTTTGTCTAGTGTGATCAATTGTTTCCCCTGGAGAAAAGGAAAAACAGCTTACATTGGTAAATGCTGTTATCTCTTAAATTAAACTGTCTTCAGTCCAGTTCCAACTGAATGGAGTGGTCCTGTTGTAAGATATGCTGGATGCAGGAGATGCTCAAGGATGATGAGAATACTGAGCCAGTGTCAGGGGTCTTCTTGTGGCAAAACCTTGGTCCTCAAGCATGGGGCGATTTTGGCCTCAGGACTCGATGTCTAGGAAGTCCGGATGAAGTCCAGCACAAAACCAGTTGCCACTGGTCTACTGGTCTCCAGTTACAGCAAAACCAGCGGTTTCCTTTAACTTGGAGTAACTTCCATGCTGGGCTGCACTCTGACCACTCTCCTGGGTCAAGCAGACTCAGGTGCAACTTTTGAGGGTCAGCACCCAGTCTCCCAGGCTGCACCTCAGCATCCAGAGGTGATCAGGATTCTTAGTGCCGGATCACCCCAGATTACTGGGGTGTAAAGGAAGAGATTTCTCCTTGGAGAAATAAGTTTCCCTCCAAGGAGAAGAAAACTGCATTTGCACAGGAGGAACAGGAGGCTCTTTTCCCCTCAATGAGAATTCTACTCAATTTAGAATAGAACCCAGTGGGAGGTGTCAACTGGCATTCCCAGTAGTGTTCCTGTAAATCTGCACCAGGCCGAGTTTTCCTGGTGTACAACTGGGAATGAATGAATGAATATTAAATTTATAAAGCGCTAACTTAGCCCAAGGGCATCAAGGCGCTGCAGAGGACTAGCGTTCAACCGAATAAGATGCTCAAGCTAAAGTCGGTGTAAAGAGCCAGGTTTTCAGGGCCTTGCGGAAAAGAGAGTGTGACACAAGACCCGATAAACCATCAGGAAGAGAGTTCCACAGCCTAGCAGCAGCAGTGGAGAAGGCTCTGCCTCCCCATCTAACCTTCTTAAACCTGGGGACTACCAGCAAATTCTTGCTGGCAGACCTAAGCTGCTTGGTCGGGATATAGCGCTGAAACATCGCTTTAATGGCATCAGGGCCCGAGCCATAGTAGGCATTATGAGTCAGGCACAGAGTCTTGAAAAGTATTCTTCGATCCAGAGGTAGCCAGTGCAACGAGATGAGGGAGGCCGAAACAGAGTGGTACTTCGGCAAATCCAACACCAGCCTCGCTGCAGCATTCTGTACTAACTGTAACCGACGCACCAAACCCTTGTTAATGCCCAGGTAAAGGGCATTACAATAATCAAGTCTGGACATTATCAAAGCAATCACTGCTTGCTTTCATGATGAAAACGACAGGAACTGTGAGATTTTCCTAAGCAGCCTGATTTTTCCAAAACAGATAGACACTGTTCTGCTAATCTGTAGGTTCATGGACAACGAAGTGTCGACCATAACCCCCAGATTTTTCCCATGGTCTACAGGAGAGGGGCAGCTGCCCATGGTGTCAGGGGAATGTTGGTGAATTACAAAAAGTAGGAAATTTGCACCCCACATGTGGGGGTACTTCTGCGTGTTCAGATTTACTACTTTGTATGTAAATAGAGCACACCATCAGTTTAGGATGGATGTTTTTCATTAGTAAAGTAACTTTACTCAATATGTATAGTCTTTTATTTTGCTGTGATTTAGTAACTGTGTCATTTTAGTGTTTTGTCAGAATTAGGTTAAAGATGAATCTAGTTTTACTCCATTCCTTATTTTCATTTAAATTATATAGTGCTTTTCTTGTTTTTCTCAGTTATATTTATATAGTACACCACATTTATGAAGTGCTATATATACATTATCTATTCTGTATTTATTTATGTTTATCGAATTTTATTCAAGCATGTATATTTTCAAGCTTATTACATCTTAAAATGATCTTTATTTCGGCTAAAAGCCATGAAAGGTACATACATAGAGTGTAACAAACACGGTATAAAGCAAACTAATGCCATCATAGCAATAAAAATCTAAACAGTCAGCAGAATCTTTAAAAAGTTACATATCAACCGTCAAAAATATAATCAATACGACTGATACTATCTAAACCACTTAAAAAAATACAGATATATACTTCCTTGCCCTAGAAATCAAAATGTAATTGCTACCTTAAAATTCATAACAAGCAAATTAAGCATAAAACAATTATTAGTTACCCTCAATGAGGGTTTGATCAAAACAACCGGAACTAGCAAAGTGCACATAGAAGCAAAGGGGGAATAATTATTGGCTTTCAACCATACTGCCAAACAGACAGAGTTAATTGGGGCACTCAGCTTCACAGCAAAAGTGGACAGTATTAGGCAAACACATCTTTTTCCTGATCCTCATCATGGATTGCAAGTATCGAGAAGTGGCAAAAACAATATTTTGGCTGGTATCAAATTTCAATAATCAGAGAGCTTCGGTACATTTCCTTACTCCCAAGGTCCGGCACAATGGCACTAGCCATCTTCTTCTCACTTTCACGTAGGCAGGACAGAAGAAGAGGTCATGCTCTACTATCTCCTTGGTATGGCCGCAAAAGAGGAAAGTCCAATTAGTGTGGACACCCGATCGAGCCTACTTACGTGTAAAAGAAAAAAAGGAGAATGTGCCATAGCGAAATTGAAGGTGGAGCCTCCAGGCGGCTACAGGTTCTATTTCATCCAGAAACAGCTCTGCCCGGAACTCATCCTTCGCCAGAAGGAAAGCATCGGTCAGAACCCATAGGAAGGATGCGCCCACATAAAACTCAATTTACATTGCCAGACATGCCAACCCTCCCGATTCAGGCGGGAGACTACCGATTTCAAGGCTAGTCTCCCGCCTCCCGATTCCTTCAAGCAAAAACCGATTACTCAGGGGTTTCAGCTGACAGGGCTTGGTACTGTGTGACGTGGTGTATGCACTGCCAGCAACCTGCTCCTGCAGGCCAGTGCACAACACTTGCATCACCCTATTTCTGCCTGCATTGCACTCCATGCTTATGAAAGGTAAGAAAAAAACATGCATTTGTGTTTCAAATGTCCGATCCTGCAGCAGCACACTTGCAAAGCCCATACATGACAGTAACCCGATTCAAGGCCCCATTCTCCCGATTTTTTTTCTTTAATCTCCCACTTTGCTCTTCTAAAATGTTGGCATGTATGCATTGCCCAAAATTCCCCGTAAAGAACAGCTTGTTGATGGATGTGACAGAGGAGGGTACCTTCCCAAGTGACCCATTGCCAGACTTCATAAGGGTTTCCCTGACGTACTTGAGCCACGGGATCTTGCTGGAGCCAGAAAGGCCCAAGATTTCTTCCAACCCCTGGTGATAGGACAACAGCTCAGGAGTAGCCCAAATCCTCCACCAATAGAGGATAGGTCTCAAGACGATGCTTTCAGAGATTGGCTGTAGACACAGATCGAGTCTAAGGGGGAGAAGTGGGGTACTGACCAGAAGCCTTAACAGTTGATGCAGAAAGCGATCTTCTGCAATTGATAACGCTAAGGGGTCCTTGTGGCCCCAAAAGATTGGCCCCATATAAGGCAGCACCCTGGGCCTGCTGTTTATAGAATTGTAATGCTGGAAGTATTGGCCAGAAATGAGAACTACGATGCAGTTTGATCAGCCCCCTGTCTGTTGCTCTAATTTGAGCCTGCACCTGTCCATGTGGTGGCGCCAGTCCAGTTGCTCGGACAGAGTCAGGCCAAGATATTCCAAGATGTTAACTCGCTCCAAGGGCACACCCTTGAGTCTCGAACTGAACCTGCTTGAGCGGCAAGGATTGAAAACCATGTATTTGGTTTTATTCACATTTATTTCCAACCCCCGCCTTCTACAAAAGATGTCAAAACTACCTAGAGTTCTCTCCAGCCCCATGGCGACTTTGAGAGTAACAGAGTATCATCCGCATACATCAGGGTAGGAGCCATTAGGGCATGAGGGTGATGCCCTCGCATTTGAACTAATGCGAGGGCATCGCCCTCACATTAGTTCAAATGAGATACTAGCTTGTTAATGTAAAGGGTAAAAAGTACCTGCCTGACCCCTCTGGTGACCAGGAATTTATCAGTCATCTCCCCTCATTGGCCCCTGTGCATAATTGTGTTCATACAGCCTTATCATGATAGCCAATAAATAACCAGGGACATCCATGTCTGCTAGCACTTTCCAAAGCAGGGATCTATGGACCAGATCGAAAGCCGATCGTAGGTCTACAAATACTGCATATAGCCGACCGCCCCCAAGAGTGATTGTTTTCCAATAAAGGAGTTGGAGTCAGAAGACCTGATCCACTGTACTAGTAGGTTCACAAAACCCTGCCTGTAATGGGGTATGAATATTTTCCCTGTCCTTCCAATCATGGACCCTTTCCAGGAGAACTCTGCTGAACAGTTTCTGAGAGCTGTCCAACAAACTTATTGGTCTGTAACTTGATGGCAGTTTTGGGGGGAGGGGCATTTTATAAATAGATTGATTTCAGCCCCCTGCCAAGTTGAAGGAATGGGAACCCCCATGAAGATGGCATTAAGAAAAATAGAAATATGAACTCCAGACATCCACCTCATTTTAAAACAAATCACCCGGTAGATTGTCGGGCCCCGCGGCTTTGTTGGGGACAATTTTAAGAATGGCTAATCTCACCTCTTGGCTTGCAATATACAGGATCTCATCCTCGTTACTCACTAGTTCCCAAATATTAAGGTCAGCACCACTAGGAGTAGTCAGAGGGGCACTATCCAATGCTATTGTAGTATAGAGCCTTGAGAAATGGGTGACCCATTCTGCTGTGGGAACTTTCGTATTAATTATGCAAGACCCCGGTACAGACGAGATGCCAAAAGGAACATTGGTAGCCTTGGTGTACTGTCTCCAACAGGCCTTCCCACCGCTCAGCCTCTCACTCCCTTTTTGCTTGATTAATAGTTCTCTTATAAACCCCCCGCAGGTCTTTAATCATATTCCTATCATGCGGCCTTATGGCAGTCATCAGGGCTGCCTTAGCTTTCTTGCAGTTTAGATTGTACCAGGTAGGGGGGAATACCTCCTGCCAGCCCTTTTGGTATCAACATAAAAGAGCTTCCCAGCCTCTCTATCAAGTAGTTATGAATACTACCAAGCTTTTCTCTGGCCTTGCAGAGGTCTAGAAACCCATCAAGGGCTAAAAAAACTCTGAAGCTTGACACAACATGTTTATAGATTTCCCCAATGAGCAATCTTACTCCTTTTTGCTGTACGCATATCGTTTGAGGGCAACAGCCTTTGATCAAGGTGCTAATTAGAGCTAGATATCTTACAGCAGATGGAAGTGCTAAATCAAAAACTAGAGCATTATAATCAGTATCCACCCTCATAGTTACCACCATATCCAGAAGGTGTGGCCAGACCCTCACATCCACCAGAATGTAAACGATAAGGCTGGAATGCATATAGTGGTTAAAAGTATATGCCTTCGCTATCGGAGGTGGATCTACCATTTCCTGCATGCAGGCCCTGGTTAAAAAAAGGGCATTAATTTGCAATGCCAGGGGAGACCAACTTTTAATGGGGGCGATTATTAACGGGGGTATGGACCAGTGTCTATCTTCTTCCAGAGTGAATGACTCCATATTGCTGTCCAGGGGTCCAAATTGATAGTTGAGATCCCCACAATTTTCCTAACACCATCCAGAGCAGATGCCATATGTGTATTCAATCATTCTAAGACTGGGGAATCTCTATTATGTGCCCCTGGCCTGAGATAAAGATTGTAAACATAAAAGGAGATTTTAGGAAACATCAAAGAGACCCACAAAACATCTGGGGTATTAATGAGAATTTCCACAACATTACAGATCAGCACTGTGCTAACCCAGGTAGATATCCCGCCTGATGGCCTACCTTGCCCATAGTTGTGGCTGCCTTGCAGTAGTTGATGTAGCCCATACGGTGTATTGGCTTAGTGCATCAGGTCTCCTGGAAAAGGCAGAGGTCATGAATATCAATGAACTGTGCCCACTAAGGGGAGTCTAGTTTTGAGGTAAGCCCAGTGATATTCCAAGACAGCAGTTTGAGAGAAGACTTATGACTGCTTATAATTAGATCAGTTGAGGGATTACACCCGGAACTCCCACCCCCTACTTTAGAGTTAATGGAACCAGTCACTTCCAAAGAGGAACAGACTTTCTCAAAACTATGTGATGCTAAGCAAAATTGAATTGGAACTCTACAGGCAGGCAGATCAGAAAGGTTTTCCAACCTTATACTACACAAATTATCAAATGGATGTGGGAACAAGGAAATAGAGCTTCCCCTTCACCCCAATAATGTGTTTGGAGAAGCATCCCCGGAGTCTAGAATGGCTGGAAATCTGGGTTGTAGTGGGCTAGAGGACCTACACCCCAAATAGGCGTTAACACTGACTGGCAACCTTATAGAACCCAGTTGCGAGTTCACTACTTCCCTCCCCCCATCTTGGGTTGCCAAAGTGGCATCTGAGAAAAGAGGTATCTGTATTGCATTGAGTCAGTCAACCCCGTTGAGGGCTTCAAAGCAGTTTGAGATAGGGAAGCCAAAAGTGGCCTGCATCCCTACAATATCAGAAGGGAGAATAGCCCTGACGTGGTGTGAGAGTTGTTGTTGAGAATGGACAGGACCACTAGATCTACCTATATAGTGTGGTTTATAAAAATGACCAAGTGGCAAGATTTTAATACATGAAAAACCACCCTTTTGGATTGGGTGGCCAAATAACAATCTGTCCACCAAGTGGGGCGACCTGAAGTTAATAACAACACAGTCCCCCAAGTGATCCACCTGCCCAGGACCTATCCAACTCACTCTATGAATTAGTAAAATGTTATTAGCAAGGGAGAGGGGGAAGTCCCTATGAAGGGTCAGCCAATTCAAAACTTTATTGGTTAGCTCAATCGGGGCCTCCCTCAGATCCTCGCGCAACTGAAGGACCCTGGTGAAGACTGCCACGTACGGATAAGAGCCCGGGTGGGAGATTGATCACATGATGCCTTTTGGAAGGATTTGGGGTTTTTGACTTGGGGGAGGGGGACTTCCCTACTGCATTTCCCATTTTCCCCCGCTATCCAGGGGAAACCCTTGTGAGGTTTGATTATCACACTATCTGGGGACATGGGGTTGAGCACTGGTTTGGCTAAAATGTGGGGAAGGAATAGATGACTGTTGATTGATTACAGTTTTATTCGCTGGCAAAATGAGGCTTGCGTAGGCCTGTACAGGAGGCTGGCTATTGCCAGGTAGCATGCCACTCCTTTGTGGTTCATTAGAAATCATAGGGACATATAACTGGGCTTGACTAATTCAATGTCATTCAAATGGAGAAAAATTGGTAAAAGTTCCTCAGCCAGTATATTTCTAAATTTTAATAGACAGTCATCCATAAAATGTGAGGCCCAGGAAAGATTTGTGCTGGCTCTTCCACTTTGATTGCAGAGTTGCGAGTTATCAAAGTGTCACAGGCTCCAACTGGGCTAGAAGGTGAAGCAGAGTTAACAGCAGTCGGGCAGATGGTCTGCATCCTGCCGTCAGGCCGCTTAGTAGCCACATGAGACTTAGAGTACCCCCTTTTTTGCATTAGCAGAGTGGGCAACTGAGGGTGAGGATGGTTAAGGAGCCCTCTCCACATTCAGACCAAAGGGTCTGTAGAGGGAGTGTCTCCTGCATTGGGGAAATCTCTTTCACTCTTGTTTGAAAGTGAAACAGGCAAGGAACCCACACCCAGGGACAATTTCCTGTCAGTAAGTTCAATTTAAGTTGAAATAACCCCCATGGCTCTCTGCAACATCCTGTCAATGGAAGTGATTTTAGGAGAGGGTGCTAAGGAGTGAAGCCCTGTAACGTTTAAGCTTTAAACCCTAGCCCCAGATGGCAGGGCTTAAAGTGGCCCGGCATGGCCTTGTCCAGCCTTGGCCCGGGCTTAGCCCTGGTGTGGCCAACGCGCGTCCTGCACCGTGGGACTTTAAAGAGTGCTATAAGCACGATGCAACTAGTCGCACCCCTTCGGAAGATGCACTGCAGTTGATCCTCCAGGCGCAGTAGGCGTTAGGAGAGTGAGTCCCTTCTGAGGCTGCGAGTCCGTGGGGGCCAAGGAAGAACTTAGTTGTCACCAGAAGCTCCCAGGCTGTGGGGCAGCAAGTGGTGCTATAAGCACGATGAGGCTGGCCATGTCCCCTCGGAAGATGCACCGCAGGTGAGTCTCCAGGCACAGTGGGCAAAGGGAAGAGTGAGTCCCTTATGAAGCTTAGGGTCCTTGGGGGCCATGGAAGCCCTTAGTTGTCAACAGAAACTCCCAGGACATGGGGCTGCAAGGAGTGCTATAAGCACAATTCAGTTGGCCATGCCCCCTCAGAAGATGCACTGCAGGTGAGCCTCTAGGCACAGTGGGCATAGGGAGAGTAAGTTTGTTCTGAGGCTGAGGGTCCATGAGGGGCCAAGGAAGCAATTAGTTGTCACCAGAAACTTTTGAGTTAATTAATTAATTATTTTGTGAAACACACACCAATTGCAGATATCTGATGTACGCATGTTGGAAGGCAGTGGCTTTTTCAAAATGTCTCTGCAATGCATGCAACTCTACAATTGATTTGCAAGGTATGGTATGATAGAGATTATGTATTGCACTAAATACAACATCAGGGAGGTTTTAGGGCCCATATGCAAGAGTAGCAAACAATATTTTGGTAACATAAGACTTTCTGAAACTGGTTCTGTTATGCATCCTCTGAGGATCATTTAACTCTTAGGGCCCAATTACGACCATCGGTCGGAGCCCTCCTGCCCGCATCGCATCATGGATTCGGATTCCCTTCCGACTGAGCCATTTCGGTGGGCTCGGTCAGAAGGGATTCCGAATCAGTCTTCCAAATACAAGAGCCCATCCGCCATTCATAAGGCCCACTGTAATCCCCCGGCCGGCCCTTTCTGGCCGAGGGATTACAATGGTAGTTTCCCACTGCCTTTTTGTGCTGGCCTTTCCGGCACAAAAAGGCATTGGGAAACAGCTTTGGGGGCCCCAGCAGCTCCCACATGGGTGCAAGGCCGCCGAATGGCAGCCTAGGAGGCAGCTATGGTGCCCTCCTGTTGATCCCTGCACCCGGTGACAGGCACCTTGAGGTGCCTGCCTCAGGGTGCAGGGATGAACTGCACCTTAGCATTTAGCTATGAGAGCATGCATTCTGTTTGGAATGCATGCTCCCATAGCCAAGTATAGGATTGCGACCAAACAGGTTTCATCGCATCCTAATTCCTGGAATGGAACCGATGACAGGAGGTCGTTCGGTTCCAGTTCCAGAAGGATGCCGGACGGACTCGGGTCCGTCCGGCATCGTAATCAGCCCCTTAGTATTTCTCGGCTCAGGTGGAAAGGAGATCCAGGCTTTGCTATGCGACACAGTTAGTGTATGACCTTCTGCCATTTGTAGCAGCTGGTGGAGATACGCAAATCTTAACACTCAGATTACTATGTTATTCAGAGCCTTGGTGGAGATTAATTGGTAATATGAATGCCCCATGTATTCGGCACAGCTCTATTATTTTAAATCTTTATTACACTATCCACTGACACACAACATAATACACTGTCGATCAATGCAAAACTTTCTTCACTGGCTGAATGTATTTCCTTGGGGTTTGCAATTGTTAATAGTCTGGCAAAATTAGACAACATCTTTTGAGATTTCAGGACTTTGCCAAACAAGGATGCCAAAAGCAGTGTTTCGTATTTCCAAAAAATCACTACAAGCAGCTGCAGTGGCACAGCCTTTCTCCATTACTATAATCAAGGTGGTACTATATCAAATATTGACTCTTATGGTAAGGAAGCGAGTACAAAAGAAACAGCTGAGCTCTGAGTCTTAGTACAAGTAAATCAATACAGTCAGCTGCCAGAAAAGAAACCAACCAAGATGCATTCTGGCGAGAGATTTTGTTCTCATACCACCATATCCACAATTATATAAACAGTGTGTTCTAGAACTGCAGATGCACACATGCAAAATCACTTTTAAAAAAGATTCAGCCTATTCTGCCTGACTGAAATTTGATTTAAGTTACCATACAACCATACACACACCTTGCAGGAACCATTTTCTATAGTTGGGTTAAACAGTCCTGCAGCTACATTTCCAAATTAGTTTCCCTGATGACATGGTTTACTCACGTTCTCTAATAGCCAAAGAGAAAAAAATGCACCAAAACATCACATGTATTCGTTTTGGATAGTAGACTTTCAGATCACATCTTGCCTAGCAATGAAGTTCGCTACCATATATCTATGCACCAAGGGATTTATGCACGTATGACAACACAATTCTAAGATTTAATATCCAGAACCTTCTGGTGACTTGTTCCCTTCAAATCCCAAACTGAAATGATTCATTGAAAGATACCTAGAAATGCAAGCGTCAAATCTATGTAAAAGACTTGAGGCAAAGTTCCTACAGTTCCAGAGAGATTTTAAGACTCACATATTTCAAGTAGTCTAGGGCCCTGTTGCATCAGGTTGTAGTGTAGTTCCTATTTCCCTAATAGGCTCTGCGCATTGGAATAATATAACCTATAGGTTTGACATAGGACTAAGGTCGGTATGTCCCTATCGATTATATTAAACTTAATTACCTGTGCCAGCTAGCTCAGAGGCCACTAGAAACTCCTTGAGAACAAGAAGGGAGTAGTTTCTGGCAACCGAAAAACATGACAACTTTGTTTCCCTTTAGAAGCGGAACATGTCTCAGAATCGTGGAAACAATAGATAACAGTTTCACTCATTCAATCGTGCATGCTTAGTTTCTACAGAGTTACACAGAAAGGAAAGACGGGCGTTTCAATAAAAAGGGTTTTATTGAACAGTCTTGTTTCTCGTGTAAGAGATATGTGCTGTTATGATCACAAGACAGTATGCAAGATAAATATTGAACAGCGTAAGCAGTAGAAATAAATAATACTGTGCTAGCATTATCTTTTAGCATATATTCACGTACATAAATAACATGAGCTAAGAATGCGGGTACTCATTAGGGGTGGGCAGAGATTGCGTAGTCGCGCTACGCATAGCTCCGCGAAACGGTAAAAAATCTCCGCGAGCATGCAAAAGTTCAGCGAACACGCGGAATTGCTTGTTCCGCCCATTCGCAATGCTTTTTTCCTGTTTGCGAACGCTGTTTGCGTGCTCGGGGAGAAATATCTTGCGAACACGCATTTTGAAAGGGCGAACAAGCAAAAAACTCCGCGATGTCGCGGATCGCGGAATTTTTGTCAATTACGCGTTCTCCACGGAACGCGAAATTACCCAAATTCTGCAAATTCCGCGAGCGGAACGGAATTTACCTCCCAGGCCTGGTACTCATTCGATGTGTCTCTAAGCTAGTTCTACCCCAATGTGCCTAACCTAGTCTAGGTGTAGGGAAAGATAGAAGTAGGTGGAGTATTCTCTAATATGGTAGACTAAGAGTGTGTTAAGTCTAGTATGCCAAGAGTCCCTCTAGGATCTAGTCAGCTCCATACCTTGAGAATGAGAGAGGTGGGAATCTCCTGCCGGATCTGAAACTCTAACACCCCGCGAAGGGAGTCAGAACACTGGAAGCTGGATTCGTCTGCGTGCAGGAATGACAGCGTCTTCTCAGTGCATTAGGCCGGGATACGGGCTCCTCTGAAGTCGAGGTCTCCTCTAACTTGCTTGGGCAAGGGAAGGTATATTTATACCTGGTAGGTGTCGTGGAATGTTAGCATTGACGTGAAGTCGGACAGAGGAAGACGTCAGGAATGAACCCTTAAGGTATAACAGTTCATACATAATAGATGAGTTCTTGGAGAAATCAATAGTCCTGTGCTAGGGGAACTCCTGAAGCTTAAGGGTCTGGTTTCTAAGAACTCGTTGTGACGTTAGGGTGGACGCATGTCGGTGACCATGCCTGTATTTGGAGTGCACGGTTAATGCCTAAATAAGGACTGGGATTCTATGCCTATATAAGGGCAAGGCGAATTGTGCCTATATAAGGACATGATTCAGGAAAACCTATATATGGACCCCTAAAGCGGAATACAACACCCACTCCATCTTCGATTGAACGATAATACTAAATGCTAAACATTTTAAATGCTAAACATAAAATTGAGTACCACATATCGCTAAAAACATTTCTAAAAGCATTTTAAAAGAAGCTCAAAACTGTTGAAATGCAATAGGTACTGTACATTTAAATGCAACGTGTATAAAACAGTAATATATACATATGGTCGATAAGTTCATACAATCAAAGCCATTTGCATATCATGGAAGTAAATGAAATGTTAGACAAGTAAGGTGACAATGTGTCCCTGGAAGTGTTCAAAGCAGTCCGTTTTATAAGACTAGTTCTACTGTAAGCAGATTTTTCAATTGCCATGTCATTTCAAAAAATTTAAAAAGAAAAAAGTTCAATTCTGGGAAAAGTTCCATGTTTGAAAATATGAAGGCCAAATTTCATTGTTGCCCTGGTACACTGTGAGCCGAATCAAAGTCAGTGTATGGATCTGGCGTAAACATTAGATCATCTATGTCCGTAGCCAAAATATCATCCACCGAAGTCGGTGACATTTGGAACACCTCGTTCAGAAGGTTAATTGCACAGAGATGAGAAACATCGCCTTCAGCAGAAGATGCAATGTTCGCGTCCGTTGTTACCTGTGTGCCCGTTGATCCATCTCGTACCTCAGCAGCAGCCGGAAGCGTCTGTGAGATCTCAATGAATGCCGTCATCAGGATTGGTAGCCTCTGGGGACAACACACAGCATGGGCCGTTATCGGGTCCAGCAGAGTATCGATATCCGTTGGCATGACTGATGGGAGTGTTAGACAGGTGTCTAGCACGCATTCTTCACCGCAAAACAGGCAGCGTAGAACAGGTAAGATGCAATCTTGCCAGATTGGTCTGAAGGACAGGAACCACATTGTATTAAGTTCCCGTAGACGAGGCATGCCCAAAAGCTGTACTATTCGCTCACAGCATTTCCGTTCAAGGAGGGTTCTCTCCACATCGCTCGGAGTGATGTTGGCGAAGAGGCTTGCCATAGCGTAGTAGGAGGAATAGAAACAGAATTCCTGCAACAAGTGCTAGAATTAACGGCACACCACCAAACACCGAATGTGCGAAGTTTGGGATGATTCCGAGGACAGCCTGGAAAGGTGCTAATAGTCCGGAACAGATGGTCTTAAATACATGTACAATTCCGCTTGTATCTGACATGTTGAAGATATGTCCTATCATTTCTACGAAATGTATAGGGCAGTTTGTACGAATTAAAGCTTGAATCTCAGCTGAAGTCCTTGCAACTTGTAGATCATAGGTTTCTTTGGCCGAGGTCAAAGGCACTGATTGTTGTATAAGCATGGCTTTCATTCTGCTTAAAGTATCAAATCGAATAAAAGAGACATTCAACGAAGGCCATAGAGGCGACTCCCTGACTGTGTCTATTGGGGCAAACAATACTTGCATACAGCAAGTGACTCAGGAGTTGACCGTTAGTAGATATGGGATGCCTGGTAACATGCCACAGCAACTCTGATCATTCAACATGAGGTAACTCCCATTAGAAAGTTGTCCAAACGTTGGATTAATCACAGCAGCTGGTGTACCCTGCTGGTGGCAGGACAAGTTTGCCACAGAACCATTACAAGCCCCGTGTAAAGAAATGTCCTGACAAATCAGTGAACCGCTTAGTGCACTTTCACAGTGTGTACCGCTTAGAAACACTTCACGATCCCCACTCCAACATCTATAGGTGTAAGGTAAATTCCAGGATGTCTTAATGTATTCTTTACCCAACCTTTCATATTTGCCTGCTTGCATCTGTTTAAGGCAATACTGAAACTGGAAAGTAGTCACAGCTAGACTAATTTTGCAGTGAATAAGCCATTCTGTAGCTGGTTTTTCTGCCACTGTAAATGGTAATTTTTCAAGTTTTTTAATGCTCAGTACTGTACATTTTGCTCCCCTTTGTACCAGTTTGATCTGTTTATCAGTTAGATTGTATTCTGCAAACAGAGCCGTCGTGTTGATAAAACGCCAAGGCACATAGCCCGCACGCAAAGATTGCAGCGTCCAGCTTAATAACATAATAGAACGTAACTGAGACTGGCCTTGCTGTAACATGGCTAAATCTTGTTCCAGTATGTCGATAGCAGAGGATACAATACTGTCCAATGAATAAATTCTGGAGGACAAAGTTGTTAACCCATTGTCGACCACAGAGAGAGTTTTCTCTAAATTAATACGATCAAGTTCACGTATTCGTTCTGCGGCCTCCATCTGTGACACCTTCCATGCTTCATTATAAGCAGCATAAATGGGATGCCTACGGGTAGCTATGCGCTTTATAAATGCTGCTTCATTCATAAATGCCGGCATATATGAAACATTTTTGACGCGGTTTTCTTGGTCCAAGCAAGAATTCCCTAAGGTCTGCGTCTTCTTTAAGTAAAGATAAGTGTTGTTTCACATCCTTAAGTGTAGATTTTTGCAGCCAATCGAGGCATAATTTTCCTACACTCTATGTTATTACTACCACGGATGCTGTCTTTGGACGTATCGTGGGTCTGGCCTATGAATAGTAAACCCCTGTGTTTTATTCAGGAATCTCCCTTGACAGTTGTTTGTGTCTGTGGGCCAGATCAACCATTTTCTCCAATCAGGATTTGTTCTGTTGAGTTGTAGTATGGTGTCAACTGTAACCGCTGCCTGTGTATTGTTATCACTTGCAGGTGTTGGTACAGAAGGTGCTTTCATGTCTTTAATCTTGGCTAAACCAAGTCAAGACGTTTGTTGGACAGTGTCATTCAAAAACATTATTTGCTGAGGGACGATACAGGCTCTAAATAAAGCTTCTATCCCCTGCACTTGCCAATCTTTAGTACCCCAGACAGATTTTGTGTCTATTGTGTCTTTCCATAAGTCGAAACCCTGTCTAGACAGTTGGGTAATAAATGCTGCAGAGTAAATCTGTTTTGTATTTGTTAACATCATTTTCAGTCCTGTTTTGTTTACATTTCTATAGTAAAATGTTTCTGGATCAGATGTATTGTATCCTGAAAAATATAGAAACTTTTAGCAAATGTTTTTGAACTACCTTTTGGTGGTGTAGGACAATGCTCTCATTGGTTAAACATAAACACATTTCTAGGTGTTGCAGATTTATGCAAAAAATGATGACCATAGTGGCTATAGCAATAGAGCTGTTCATAGTCTGATGAACCCTCTAAATATTCATTATTAGAAAATGCAGCAGATTTTTCTAGGTCAAACATCATATCATTTACAGTTTCAAAGTCCCAATCAATAGAGTAGGTACTAGATGAAACAAAATCACTTAGTGAAATCTTAAATAAATGTGGAATGTTCAAATGTTCCGTCGGGCCAAAAATATCAAAATCAGTTTTGTCCCACACTATACCATCCTGTATAGGAACGGCTGTGATGTTCACTGCAATACAAAAGAGGATACAAAAGAGGATGATGGACGGAACGCTTGAGCCAATCAAACACTCACCCCCAGTCAACTGATCTGGGTTTAATCCATCATCATTCTTTAGCTCACTCCACCACCCCAGTTCAGACATGGCCATATGCAAATCAGTCTGACCCTGTGCCTCATGGAAACAGTCCAGCCCGAACTGCCAAGCCATGTCTTCCCTGGACCGGAAACAAGCATCCTAGGACCGGTTTCTGGCATTCCAGCCGTCATCAGCCAGGCTTGCTTGAATCCAGTGGCAAAGTGAGCAAGGGACCCACGTCTGGGCATACCCCCGCCAACTTAGGGCGAACAAAGCGATACAAAAGAGGATGATGGACGGAACGCTTGAGCCAATCAAACACTCACCCCCAGTCAACTGATCTGGGTTTAATCCATCATCATTCTTTAGCTCACTCCACCACCCCAGTTCAGACATGGCCATATGCAAATCAGTCTGACCCTGTGCCTCATGGGAACAGTCCAGCCCGAACTGCCAAGCCATGTCTTCCCTGGACCGGAAACAAGCATCCTAGGACCGGTTTCTGGCATTCCAGCCGTCATCAGCCAGGCTTGCTTGAATCCAGTGGCAAAGTGAGCAAGGGACCCACGTCTGGGCATACCCCCGCCAACTTAGGGCGAACAAAGCGATACAAAAGAGGATGATGGACGGAACAGCTTGAGCCAATCAAACACTCACCCCCAGTCAACTGATCTGGGTTTAATCCATCATCATTCTTTAGCTCACTCCACCACCCCAGTTCAGACATGGCCATATGCAAATCAGTCTGACCCTGTGCCTCATGGGAACAGTCCAGCCCGAACTGCCAAGCCATGTCTTCCCTGGACCGGAAACAAGCATCCTAGGACCGGTTTCTGGCATTCCAGCCGTCATCAGCCAGGCTTGCTTGAATCCAGTGGCAAAGTGAGCAAGGGACCCACGTCTGGGCATACCCCCGCCAACTTAGGGCGAACAAAGCGATACAAAAGAGGATGATGGATGGAACGCTTGAGCCAATCAAACACTCACCCCCAGTCAACTGATCTGGGTTTAATCCATCATCATTCTTTAGCTCACTCCACCACCCCAGTTCAGACATGGCCATATGCAAATCAGTCTGACCCTGTGCCTCATGGGAACAGTCCAGCCCGAACTGCCAAGCCATGTCTTCCCTGGACCGGAAACACGCATCCTAGGACCGGTTTCTGGCATTCCAGCCGTCATCAGCCAGGCTTGCTTGAATCCAGTGGCAAAGTGAGCAAGGGACCCACGTCTGGGCATACCCCCGCCAACTTAGGGCGAACAAAGCGATACAAAAGAGGATGATGGACGGAACGCTTGAGCCAATCAAACACTCACCCCAGTCAACTGATCTGGGTTTAATCCATCATCATTCTTTAGCTCACTCCACCACCCCAGTTCAGACATGGCCATATGCAAATCAGTCTGACCCTGTGCCTCATGGGAACAGTCCAGCCCGAACTGCCAAGCCATGTCTTCCCTGGACCGGAAACAAGCATCCTAGGACCAGTTTCTGGCATTCCAGCCGACATCAGCCAGGCTTGCTTGAATCCAGTGGCAAAGTGAGCAAGGGACCCACGTCTGGGCATACCCCCGCCAACTTAGGGCGAACAAAGCGATACAAAAGAGGATGATGGACGGAACGCTTGAGCCAATCAAACACTCACCCCCAGTCAACTGATCTGGGTTTAATCCATCATCATTCTTTAGCTCACTCCACCACCCCAGTTCAGACATGGCCATATGCAAATCAGTCTGACCCTGTGCCTCATGGGAACAGTCCAGCCCGAACTGCCAAGCCATGTCTTCCCTGGACCGGAAACAAGCATCCTAGGACCAGTTTCTGGCATTCCAGCCGTCATCAGCCAGGCTTGCTTGAATCCAGTGGCAAAGTGAGCAAGGGACCCACGTCTGGGCATACCCCCGCCAACTTAGGGCGAACAAAGCGATACAAAAGAGGATGATGGACGGAACGCTTGAGCCAATCAAACACTCACCCCCAGTCAACTGATCTGGGTTTAATCCATCATCATTCTTTAGCTCACTCCACCACCCCAGTTCAGACATGGCCATATGCAAATCAGTCTGACCCTGTGCCTCATGGGAACAGTCCAGCCCGAACTGCCAAGCCATGTCTTCCCTGGACCGGAAACAAGCATCCTAGGACCGGTTTCTGGCATTCCAGCCGTCATCAGCCAGGCTTGCTTGAATCCAGTGGCAAAGTGAGCAAGGGACCCACGTCTGGGCATACCCCGCCAACTTAGGGCGAACAAAGCGATACAAAAGAGGATGATGGACGGAACGCTTGAGCCAATCAAACACTCACCCCCAGTCAACTGATCTGGGTTTAATCCATCATCATTCTTTAGCTCACTCCACCACCCCAGTTCAGACATGGCCATATGCAAATCAGTCTGACCCTGTGCCTCATGGGAACAGTCCAGCCCGAACTGCCAAGCCATGTCTTCCCTGGACCGGAAACAAGCATCCTAGGACCGGTTTCTGGCATTCCAGCCGTCATCAGCCAGGCTTGCTTGAATCCAGATGTTCACTGCAGACAAGTCTCTTGTTTCACGATGGGATGATTTGTGAGGTTTCAAAAGTAAGTTCACTTCTTTTCTTTCAATGTCCAAATGGATGTATCTCCCATTTATAAGCACGCTCATAGTCATAACCAAAGCTAGCCAAAGCAGGAAGAAAAATATTCCAGAAATAACCCAAAGTTCAATCCATGGTGAAACTAGATAAGTCTTTTTCAAAAAATTTAAAAATTCTTGTACTTGCTGTTTAAAAGTTTTCGATGCTGGTGACGTCTCGGGCTCACTCGGATCCTCGGAAAACGTATCAAAGTTAATGAAGTAGCCAGAAGCAGTTCTGTCAATTGTTGGAATTGCATCAGGATTTGTAGAAATCGCTGGTACCAGATGATCACTTGTTACATTGGTGTAGACAGGTGTATTTGGTCGAACTGTTACTTGTGTTTCAAGAGGGATGAGTTCCATAGCATTGTTGCTCAGTCCTTCATCTGTTACTGCTGAATTCTCGATGGTTATCAGTCTTTCAGTCTGAACCTCTTGGATAGTAGCGAGAGGAGTGTGTCTGCTACTAGGTCGGAGTCCACGAGGCCTACTATTTAGTATTGGCCACATACTGTGGTTTGATGAGGTCGATGGACACAAATCTTTTTTCCTTTTTTCCAGCAAGGGGCGGCAGAAGTACTGTTCTTGTTCCGTGTATGGCTAGGACAGGTACTGGTTGTCTGTATGAAGGTCCAAATTCCTTCTTGTCCGCAATTTTCTCTCTGACTAGATCCCCAGCTTTTGGAATACAGACAGGCCTTGCTGGGACCACCGGTTTTTCCCCAGTGGTGGTTGGCTGCAGGAATACCTTGCTTTGTTTCGATCTTAGTTCATTTAAGTCCTGTAAAACAGCCAAACGATCTTTGATATCAAAGGGTTTATTTTCCACCACTGTGCCTCTAAATTCCAGATCGGGCACCCACATTCTTGTCCCAAATAAGACCTCATATGGAGTGACCCCCCCTATAGAACTTCTTGGCAAGTTGTTTAATGAGCGTTGGACCCCATAAAGATGTTTGACCCACCCATCACCCGAACCTAATACCCTAGCTGTTATAGACTGCTTTATGTCCCGGTTTTTCCTTTCCACAACAGAATTTCCCTCAGGATGAAACGGAGAGGAGTACCGCAATGCAACGCCCAGACTGGCCATGGCGTCTTTGTAAGCCCGAGAGCTAAACGCAGGGCCCTGGTCAGAATGTAGCGTGCCTATTGCGTATGTGCCGATAAAGACTCGCAAATCTTTTATAACAGTTCGAGCGTCAGCCGAGCGCTGAGGCCATATCCATAGGAACCTTGACTTAGTATTTGTGGGATTTGTGGGATTGCACTTGTCCATGAGGACGTCTGTGCATGGATAGTCTAATGCTGTCTAACAATGGTGTCTGTGCTGGGCAGCTACATTCGTAGCATGGTGTCTGGTGGCTTTCTCGCTGTATTTTACAGTCTATGCAGTTATTGATGAATATGTGTTTTTCTGTATTAATCCCAGGCCACCAGTACATCTCTTTTAATGTCAATATTGTTTTAGAGATCCCTTGATGTGACAGACCCTCCCCCAAATGTGTTTCATAAATCAAAGCTGCTCTACGTCCCATGTTTGGAATTACCCTATCCCCCACTCCAGGGATTCGAGCAAAAGGAACGTTGTTCACATCAATTACATATGAGTACTTGAGTGGAAACTTTTTTGGTAATGCTGCACCACTGCCTTTGCTCGTAGCATTGACAGCCAACATTATCTCACTGTCTATTTTCGTTTTTGAACGAGTGATCGCAGCTACGGAAGCCGTCTGAACAGCCCCCTTTGCGGCTTCGTCAGCCAATGAATTCCCTGCAACGTGAACGCCATCACGTTGATGACTCAGTGTATGGATCATGTGAGCCTTTGGTAGTTCGCTTTTTAACTGAACTACTTGTCCCCAAAGCGTGTTATGCTTTATTGTGCCACCTTTTGCATCTTTGAACCCGTTTTCAAGCCAAGTTTGAATATATTCATTATACGACTGCACACAGTAGAACGAATCGCACACTATTAGTGTGGGGAATTCTCGATCTGTACTTTCAAGGGCCAGTTTGAATGCTTGTAGTTCAGCTCGCTGAGCTGTGCAATCTCCTAGAGATTGGATTTTTGTGACCATAGGTCTGAATTTGCCATTGCGCATGCGACCTTTAACGATTGCGCACGCTGCACTGTAAGCTTGCTTACTCCCTGTTGCGGGTTGTGCGGATCCGTCAGTGTAAATTATGAATTCATACTGATCGAGAGGCAGAATCTCAGTGGGCAGAGGACATTCATGTTCATATTGCAGGAACGCTTGTGTTTTTAAATCAGGATCAAAAACATATTCAACATCTGTTGCAGCAAGAGAATTAACCCATTGTATCCATCTAGGATGTAATGCTTTAGCATTTGGAATGCTTGGTTTTGTTACCGCCTCTAAGGTTGGAACAGGGGTTACGACAATAATGCGTTTCCCTTGGGCTAGAGCTCTTTCTTTTGCTACAGCGGTTTGAACTGCTGTCAGAATTTTTTCTGTTGAAGTGAAGCGCATTTCTGCTTGTGTATACAAGTGTGATTTGTACGCAATTGGCACTTTCTCACCCTCATTAAATGTTAAGTAGGTGAATCCGCATTGACCCGAAATTATTCGGATCACTAAATTGCGTTGACTTACGCGTGTTTGTAAGTGATTTGTTGCTGACATGTTAGCTTGGAGTGAACGCAAGATTTCTGTGTGTTCCTCTGTCCAATTTTTGATTGAAAAATCAGGTTTTATTAATGCGTAGAGAGGTTTAACCCTTTCTGCGTAATTTAGAATGTAAGTTCTTCCAAAATCTAGGAAACCCAGGATGGATTGTAAATTTTTCAGCGTTTTTGGAGGTTGGAGCAGCGCACACCTTTCTAAAAAGTTGGCTGCCAAGCTCTTGCCTTCACTTGAAAGCTCATATCCTAGAAACAGGACATTGAGATGGGCAATTCTGGACTTTTTAAAGTTGAACTTATAGCCCTCAGAGGCAAAGCCCAGTATAATGGTGCTCACCCTGTTCAAGTGTTTATCCAGGTCATCGTCTGTCAGATAGATGTCATCGACATATGACAATGCCTCATTATCATAAATTTGTAGTAACTCCGTTACTCTCGCTGAGAATAACCCCGGGCTCTTGAACCCTTGTGGGAGTCGACAAAATTGACGCTGGGTCACCATTATTGAGAAAGCTGTTAAGTACCTGCTTTCAGGTGCTATGTTTTGACAAAAGAAACCATTTGAGATGTCCAATGTGGTTTTATATTTTTCACGCACAATGTTATTCATTAATGCTGTACTATGTGCATTTTCCACTGCAAATGTTTTTGAACAAGTGTTTAAGTGTCTGTAATCCAAAACTAGACGATAGGTATTATCTGGTTTGGAGACAGGAAACAAAGGATTGTTCATTGAAGAGGTGCATGTTTCAATCACCCCCTGGTATTCAAGTTGATCTAAGATCTCCCTGACCTGTTTTTTAGCTTCTTGCTTTATTGGGTACTGCCTTTGTGCAGTAGGTTCATTTTTCAGATGTATTTTATGGTGAGGTGAATCCTCATCCCATCCTACATGATTTTTATATAATGCTGGAACCTGGGCAACTGCCCATTTCCTGGCATAAGTATATTTTAGATGAATTGGAATATGGTTAGAGAAGGCAGGCATAATAATGTCCTCGCCATGTGGGCATTCCCTGACAAATTGTGGTGGCCAGTCTTTTTCTGCTAGAAGTATGTCATAGCCCCTTGAAAGTTTTTCCCAAAAAGTGCTTTCACCTGTCTAGGTATGTCTCCTTCCATCCGGAGTGTTATTTCATATAACTTTTGTGGAGTACTAACCCTGGTGTCTACAGTCTCAACTGTAATGTACTCATTCAAGTCCACTATCTCCAGAAGTTCCTTCAGGTTCTGGCGAGCTATTGTGACTTCTGCTGCACTGTCCAGCATTGTCTGAGCCCATTCTCCGTTCTTGAGTTGTGTTCTCAGTATCCTCGGCATGTCTAATCTTTAGACCTGCTACTTTCTTCTTTGAGAATTGAGGTTTTGATTTATTTTTCGGAACGTGTTTGTCGTCTTTCGATTTCACGCGTACTTCTCTATGTTCTGACCGTCCTCTTCTTTCCGATGTCTGTGACGAGATCGGAAAGGTACGAGAGGAACGTGTATCGGTATCTTGATACCTGTCAGGCTTTTTCAAATTATCCCTATTCCTGAGGTTATACCTCCATTCAGAGGGCTCCTTTTTGAGGAGACCTACCTCGGGATTGAGAACGTTTCTCGTTTGAATTATGTTTATTAGTTTCCCACTTCTTTTTAGAAGATGTAGGAGTTTGTTTAATAGAGTCCTTTTCAGGACTTTCAGATAGTTTTGGCTTCACTGGTCTTCCACCCAAACTATCTCTGCCTAATTCTGCATACGATTGTTCTATTATTCTGGGTAGCTCAGTTTGATGTTCTGTAACATCGAATTCCCTTAATCGTTGGCGGATCGCCACTGCTGCTGCCTCCCCTTTAATATTAGATAATATTATTGTTGAGACCTGGTCAAAATTTTCCAGTAATTTCATACCTAAATTTAGAGCAGGCTCTGCCCCGTATTCGTTTTGAATTTGTTTCAGGACATCTGGTATTACTGCAATTGATGGAATACCATGTGTTTTAGTATAGATGGTAGCAAAGACTTAGCCCCAAGTGGTACAGTCTTCCAGTTGTGGTGTGATCCCCATCGGTAAACAGATTGTTATGATTCTGTGTTTCTCATACGGGGTAGTATTTGGAAATACTGCTCCGATTTGAGTAATTTTTTGAGCTATCCAAAATGGAATTTGCTCATGTTTTGTGGGCATTTTTCCCATGACTGTGTATACAGTCTGTGGTGTAATTTTTAGTGTATTCCCCTGTTGAGGAGTTTGATTTGGAAGTGTCAATGGTGGTTGGACTGTGAAAGTCCGCATGACATATTGGACTAGTAGATTTTTATTAACTCTTGTAGTTGAGTAAGTAATTCCTCATCCGACATTATATCCAGGTCAGGATGAGGAGTGTGGCCGGCTAGAATCGGCCATGTTGCTCCTGGTCTACCTAGTGGACCGAGCCTGGTAATGTTTCTGTGATGTTTTAGGGCGCCTTTGAACCAGAGCTGATGCTCCTGGTATGTTAGTGGAATTTCAATATCCTCGAAAGGAATATATTCCTCTGGTGGATCATCTTCTTTGTAGAAGTGAAACAGTCTTGTTACTGAATTTGATTCAGGAAATATGACCCATGAATAGAATACCTCTGTCTGAAAGGATTCATGTGCCTCTATCACGAAAACTGCTCTACCTCCTCTTGGTGGTAGGCCGTGTTTTATAAGTTTTAGAGTGATGGCTCTTCTTAAGTTTGGATTGATGTCTATGACACCTTCCTCGGTTTCAATAAAACCTGTGATGTTATAAGCTGTTAAAGCTGGGTAACCCACAACGTCACCGTTGTCGGAGTCAGGCATTTTGTTTTTGAAAAATGTAGAACAAGTTTCAAGGAAACAAAAAGATAAGGTGCACAATATTTTGGAACACTGTATCCTTCAACGTTGAACAAACCAAACAACTAATTTATAGGGTGCTTCCCTATTTAGTTATGGCGGATATTTAGCCCTACCCACTCCGGACGTCTTATGGAGTATGTGAGTAGGGGTCTCTGAGAAAAGCACAAATGAGTTACTCAGTATCTAGTGATAAATTACTGCCTTACCAAACCGTTGGGCGCCATGTAGTGTAGTTCCTATTTCCATAATAGGCTCTGCGCATTGGAATAATATAACCTATAGGTTTGACATAGGACTAAGGTCGGTATGTCGATTATATTAAACTTAATTACCTGTGCCAGCTAGCTCAGAGGCCACTAGAAACTCCTTGAGAACAAGAAGGGAGTAGTTTCTGGCAACCGAAAAACATGACAACTTTGTTTCCCTTTAGAAGCGGAACATGTCTCAGAATCGTGGAAACAATAGATAACAGTTTCACTCATTCAATCGTGCATGCTTAGTTTCTACAGAGTTACACAGAAAGGAAAGACGGGCGTTTCAATAAAAAGGGTTTTATTGAACAGTCTTGTTTCTCGTGTAAGAGATATGTGCTGTTATGATCACAAGACAGTATGCAAGATAAATAATGTACAGCGTAAGCAGTAGAAATAAATAATACTGCGCTAGCATTATCTTTTAGCATATATTCATGTACATAAATAACATGAGCTAAGAATGCGGGTATTCATTTGATGCGTCTCTAAGCTAGTTCTACCCCAATGTGCCTAACCTAGTCTAGGTGTAGGGAAAGATAGAAGTAGGTGGAGTATTCTCTAATATGGTAGACTAAGAGTGTGTTAAGTCTAGTATGCCAAGAGTCCCTCTAGGATCTAGTCAGCTCCATACCTTGAGAATGAGAGAGGTGGGAATCTCCTGCCGGATCTGAAACTCTAACACCCCGCGAAGGGAGTCAGAACACTGGAAGCTGGATTCGTCTGCGTGCCGAAATGACAGCGTCTTCTCAGTGCGTCAGGCTGGGATACGGGCTCCTCTGAAGTCGAGGTCTCCTCTAACTTGCTTGGGCAAGGGAAGGTATATTTATACCTGGTAGGTGTCGTGGAATGTTAGCATTGACGTGAAGTTGGACAGAGGAAGACGTCAGGAATGAACCCTTAAGGTATAACGGTTCATACATAATAGATGAGTTCTTGGAGAAATCAATAGTCCTGTGCTAGGGGAACTCCCGAAGCTGAAGGGTCTGGTTTCTAAGAACTCGTTGTGACGTTAGGGTGGACGGATGTCGGTGACCATGCCTGTATTTGGAGTGCACGGTTAATGCCTAAATAAGGACTGGGATTCTATGCCTATATAAGGGCAAGGCAAATTGTGCCTATATAAGGACATGATTCAGGAAAACCTATATACGGACCCCTAAAGCGGAATACAACAAGGTCATATGTTGAGGTCCCTATCATAATCATAATCTTGGCATCAAACGTCCCTCTAAATTTCCTGTCCATCTGCCAGTCCTATATCTAAAATTATCTTCACAATCCTGGGACCTCATTAACCCTTTGCATACATCCAAGTTATATAAAGCTAATTTCTGTTTTTTATATTGCATATTTTAAATTGCATATGCACAACACCTCCAACCTTCACTTCAGTTATCAGTCTGTGCCTTGACATTGGCCTCTCTCATTAGACTGTTCTTATAGCACTCTGAATCACAAGAAATGTCGAGTGCAGCGCTTCAGAAAAGCACAAATTCATAGATCACTAAAATAAATAAACTTGTGCATTTATGTCCATATTTTTTCCTTTATTTTTGTACAGATTCTTTTAAGTTACTGACATCTCATCTAAGTCACCTGTAAATGCTAGGACATTAGAAAACAAGCAGGGATAGCACAAACCTATTGAAAGGGTCAGGTAGCAGTCAGATGTTTGAGAAGGACCTTAACCCACAATTCTTGGATCAGCTGAAAAGATGCTAACTAGGCCTGGGCGAATTTCATGTAACTTTCTTTCTGGAAATGACACAATATTGCCAAAAAGTTATGCAAATGGACATGTTATTACACGTAATGCCAGGCTGGTATTTTTTGCTATTTGATAGTGTGAAATGCATTGTCATGTTCATTTTGGGCAAAATAGGAAAATTCATACAAGATATGAACAGCAGCTACTTAATTTTCCCGTTCAAATTATTCCCATGCTCCCACATATGCATTTTGCGTAGCAAGTTAAAAAGCTGGTAATTTTGCGAGGTTATTTCAGCATTTTTTTTTATAGCAAGATGGCCGCCGAGTAGGAGCTCTCCCCTGTAGCTCCCAGGTCAGGGATTACCAATCCGGTTGATATCCCTCTGTTTACCCGTCCATCCACCTCCAAACTACAAACATTCTTACTCCATCAACAACGGACTGCATTGCAACGTGTCTTACCTGCTGAGGCGACCTCCAGGGACCCGACGCTCCCTCACCTCGCCGGCCTCGCGGCTCCTCTCCAGAGTTCGCCTTTTTCTTCAACATCGCTGACGCTGAGGGGCCACAGAGTTGTGTCTTGCCCGAGTCCCCCTCTGGTGCAGCTGCTAGTGCTGGCGTTTGGTTTTTGCTGCCGCTTTGGGTGCCCTGCAACGCGAGCTGCCACCGGGGCTGCCAGTGCTGGCGTTTGTCTTCTTGGCGCTTTGGGGTGCCCTTCTACATGAACTGCTGGTGCTTACGTTCATCTGCCTGCCGCTCTGGGGAGCCTTTCGACACGGTCCGCCACCTGAGATCCGGGGCCCGATCCACGCCCTCCGCGGCGTAGCCCCCACGGGGGCTGCTGGTGCTGATGTCGGTCTGCCTGCCACTTTGAGGATCCGTTCAACGCAGTCCACCACCTGAGCTCCGGGGCTGGATCCGCGCCCTCCTCAGCGCAGCCCTCCCCTTGTCCTTCTGAGACTCTAGCTGTGGATTGACGGGCATCCACCTTATATTTCCGGCTGGTCGGCCGCCGGAGCGCTGGGGCCTGGTCTGCGCCCGGCCACCGCGCAGCCTCCGGCATCGCTGGATCCGTGCCCTTCCACCATTCTAACCTCTACCTCGGCATCTTTGATAGTCAAGCTGCCTCGTTTTTGCTTGTTTGATGAGCCTCCTCTAACTCGTATAGTTCAACCACCTGAGCACCGGAATCCCGATCGGCGCCTGACCACAGAACAGCCCCCCGACACCGTTGGTCAATGGGGGGCTGCCTCGTCTTTTTTTTCGATTCGACAATTCCTCCAGAAGTCTGCTCCCTAAAATGGTGACGATCTGCCAGTTTACGATCAACAAGAATGGGAACTTTGTGATCCCCAAATGAGACCAGGGTGAGTGATTTGTTTTCTCTACCACCCGTCGACCACCCTGTGAAATTTTGCCAGATCCGCCCTCGAAGCACCACACTCAGCTGGTGATGATTTTTGGACCCCCCAGGATGGCCACTCCCTACGTTTGTTTCTTAACTTTTTGGACCCTCAGAGTTCCCCTAATGTTGATGGGGATGAGAACCGATGATGAGAACAGGTGTCTCTGTTAGTCCTCAGTCGAGCGCTGTTCTTGGCCGTATCTGAGGCCTCTCCTGACATCGTCCACCCGCATACAATTACCTGGTGTTTTTCCTCCCGGGCGGCCGCAAAAAACTCCTAGGGCCGGAACTATTCCCTGCCTCCAGGATGGCCACTTTCTTGATCTTGGGCCTAAATTTTCATCCTGCCGCCGTGCAGCACCCGACCTCACTGCCCACCTGGAGCTGTTCCTCGGTCGCCACTCCTGATTCCCTATGAGGGCTCAGCAGAGCTTAGCCCAAGACCGTTCTGTGTTGCCTCTCAGATTGTCCACCCAGAGCGGCCGCAGGAGTTCTAGAACTGGATTTACGCCCTGCTGCCGCCAAATCCTCGTCCTCGCGGGCCGCGGCCACCATCACCATGTTTTGAACTTACCTTTTGATCTCTAAATACTGTATCCGCATCGTCCTCACCGCGCTACCAACTGCCTCCAGTTATCGCCTCCGAATGTGACAGCTATAATCCTTGGCGTTTTCATCCTGCCTCCCCCCCAGACTTGTTTTTCCTTAACCCGCGGTGCTCCCCGACTGAACATGATGGGGTCCTGCTACTAACTTTTTAGGACCACGTTCCTTTTTGCCATTTTTGAAGTACTCTTAAGTTACCCTTGTATTTGCTATTTGGTCGGTACTTTACTTACCCCCTGTCCCTGCTAGCATCCTAAGTTGTCCAGGATCTCTCATGTATGATGTTTTCTCATTGTAATTTTTCTCAATATATGCCTACTTTGATATACCCACCTCTCCTCCCCCCTAATCACTAACTCCCCTCTCTCTCGTGTTACTTTTCCGCCTGGTTTCCTCACCCACCTTCTTCTTACGTCTCATTTTCTTTACTTTCTCCCCCTCTTTCTCTTCCCCCTAATCCTCTTCTAACGACCTAACATGACCCCCCTAATCCTGTCCTCACACCTCCGGACCCCGCCCACTCCCGACATGGCTCCAACTCCTGGAACATCTTATACCCCTCCAATCTTTCCAAAAACTCCAAGAAAAACTTCAAACACAAATTATTGATTTGTCACCCCGAAACTTTAATTGTTGATACCTACCATAGCCTCTCTTCCCCTATAAAAACAAACTTTATCTTCTACTCCAAACGCACCTCCAAATGGAAAAGTATTTTCCTTCTCCATCTTACAGTCTCTAAATCAATCAAAATCCCATATGGTTTCAAATTATCTACATCCCCTTCCGCAGCGTTCCCCGGTGAAATTGACATTTCTATATTTAAAACCAGTAATCTCCTCATTCAAGCATCTGAATACCACCTCAACATCTTTGACCACCATTTCAGTACCCTGGCAGACCATCTATCCAAACCAATCCCCAACCCTTCTTCTTCTCAATTGTCTGACACCCTTTGGGTGCCCCCCCCCGGTTCTATTCCCACCTTGACATCCCAACCGCTCACATTGTCATCCAAACTTACTCTTTATCTAATGACCGACACCCTCAAACCCCTCTCATTACCCCTATCCTCTCCCCTTTTTCCCGATCCCCTTACCCAGTACCTCCGACTTTACACCCCCCTGCAACAATATCCCCCTCTCTGCACTGCACTCTCTCCCTGCAAACTGATATTATTACTTGCCTGCCCCCTCACCTAGAACTTCCAACTCTCCCCCCCGCGCCAATATCTCCCTCTCGGAACTCCACTCTCCCCCCTCAAGCTGATGTAACTTCCCCCCACATTCCTCACTCTTTCATCTCAGCTCCTACCATATGACCTGACTATATGATTGACCTGTCTTTTTCCACGTCCAACAACCCGAACACTCCTCTGCCTCCCCCTCCTGGCCTCTTCCCCTCCACACTACAGACTCTCTTCCCCGACCGACACGGAACCCTCTCTTTCCCCCCCTTTTCAACTGAGCTCCCCCTCAATCTTATTGTTCTGACGCTGTCTAACATCGAACGTCATCTCTCAACCGTGAAGACAGAACTAGCGCGACTCAGGAAGGATTTCAATGCCCTTAACACCAGGACCTTCCTCAATCATAGTGATCCCGCCTGTTCTGGCTCCCCTAACATCTCCCAACCTAACCGTTGGAAAACCACACCCCTTTCCAGACGAACACATAGGCCTCCCCGCACTATGAACTACCTCTCCGCTTCTGACCTTATTGACCTTTGCAACTCCTACCTACCAAAACCCTTGAGTACTGAGCATCCCCTCCCTTATTCCAGCATCCCAGTGATTTTGGGAACTAGCAGAATCCCCTCCTCTCCCATCTCCCCTAGACCCCCAGCTCAGTTTACCACCATACACTCCTGCTTTCCCACCAAAGTCAACCCTAACCCCCTCTCTTGCATGCTTGTTAACTGCCGCTCGGCTGTCGGACTATTGACATTGCCTTCCTTACAGAAACCTGGCTTAATGACCACTCGACGGCCATCCTCGACTTACTCACCCCCCCGGTTACTCTATCATCAGGAAAGACAGACCTGACAGAAAAGAGTGTGGTCTAGCTATCATCCATAAAAACAAACTTCAACTCTCCCTTGTTAAGAACACAGACCACTTAACCTTTGAATACCTTGTCGCTGAACTCACGGTGCAGGGCTCTTCCCCAATTCACCTACATAACATCTACCACCCTCCGGGCGATCCTCTTCCCTTCGCTGAGGAACTATCCGACCTACTTACACAATCCTCACTTTCCAACTCGAAAAATCTCTTCTTAGGAGATTTTAACATCCACTGGAACAATGTTGATGATCCCACAGTCAACCACCTCACTAATCTTCGAGAGATCAATGACCTTATTCAACTATGTCACACTCCCACCCATACCAAAGGAGCCACTCTTGACGCCATCATTTCCAACAATGACTTGGCCTCCCTTTCCAACATCCTCCCCATCGACTGGTCTGACCATCACCTCATTTAGTTAAAGATCGCAACCACTCCCCTCCTCCCCCCCTCTAAAAATTGCAAACCCATGAAATGGACCAGAAATCGTAATCAAATCCCCCTGGTGACCTTGAGTCTAAACTCCAAGCACAACTCCTTCTCACCCCTCTCTCCCAAGATGCCAACGAGCTCACTGAGCATTTCAACAAGACCGTCAATGATGTCGTAGACCTATTAGCCCCTCCCAAACTAAAAAAACAAAGAAATATTCCATCCAAATCTTGGTTCAACTCTGATCTCAATAACGAAAGACGCTCACTTAGAATGACAAAAAAAACATGGAGACAACACCCCTCCCACCTCGCCCTGCTCCGATCCGCTAGATCCACTTATAAGAAACACATTTTCAATCAAAAAGCAACCTTCTTCCGAACGCAACTCGATCGTGCCAAAAATAGACCCAGAGAACTCTTTAACATAGTTCGAAGTCAAACATCTTCAGCCCCCCTTAAGCTGACGGCCTCAACTGACAGATGTGAGGAAATTGCTAACTTCTTCACGGATAAAATCGCCAAAATAGACCAATCCTTCCATCTAACTGAAGTCCCACGCAACCCCCCATTTGCCGCAGACATTACCTTAGACGTTCCTCCCCTGTTGACCCTACCTCCTGATTCTTCCTCTCACCGACATTATTACAACCCCTCCTAAATCCAGCCTTCCCAACCTACAGTTGAAAAACAATGCTTCCTGGTTTATTTCCACCCCGTGATCGAGCTCGAAGTCTTCAACATCATTGCCAAACTAAAGCCGACCTCTCACACCAAAGACCCTCTCCCCTCTAACCTTGCCCAAGATCTAAACCACATCATTGCCCCTTACTGGACTACTATCATCAACACCTCCCTCTCCACAGGATGTGTCCCTGACTCCCTCCAACTCAGACAAATCACTCCTATCCTTAAAAACCTCTCTGCTGACCGTAATGACCCGAACAATCTCCGCCCTATCTCTAACCTCCCACTTCTTTCCAAAGCCCTGGAAAAATGTGCTTTGCTCCAACTGGATAAACACATTAACAATTTCAATTTACTTGACTCCTTGCAATCCGGCTTCAGAAAAGGCTGCAGCACCGAAACTGCCATGCTTAATATAGTCGATGACATCCATTGTTCCCTTGACAATTGTGACTCCTGCCTAGTCATTCTCCTCGACCTCTCTGCTGCCTGTGATACTGTCAACCACAATTCCCTACTGAACTTGCTCAAAACTCGCTTTGGCCTTAACGGTCTTGTCTTCAAATGGTTCGCCTCCTATCTCCAACACAGAACACAACAAATCAAAATTAATGACTGCCTTTCAAACCCTTCACCTGTCGCCCTTGGCGTCCCTCAAGGCTCTATTCTGTCCCCCTCTCTCTTTAACCTCTTTATGGAACCCCTTACCCTCATTCTGAAACAAGCTGGAATCAATTATCACCTCTATGCTGATGACACCCAACTTTACTATAAGATTAGGTCCCACCCTGATGTTCTTCACCTTAACAATACTCTGAGCAAGATCCAATCCTGGTTCCACTCTAATCATCTCAAACTGAACCCAAAAAAAACAGAAGTCATCCTCTTCTCTCCAAAAAACAACAGGCTCCCCATTCAATCCTGGATCTCTGACCTTAATGCCCTTAACTGTTCGCTCTCCTTATCCAATTCAGTGAAATCACTTGGTATCACCATTGACAATAACCTAACTCCCAACGACCACATAAAAAACTCAGCTAAAGGAGCTCTCTTCCCCCTCTGTCATCTAAAAAAATCAAACCCTTCATTCCTTCTAAAGACTTCACATGGATTGTCCAGTCACTTGTACTCTCGAAAATTGACTATGGTAATGCTATCCTCACAAGAACCCCCAAAGTACACCTAGCCCCCCTCAGAGCTGTGCTCCACTTAGCGGCCAGGCTTATCACCGACTATAAAAGTTTTGACCACATCTCCCCTGCCCTGAAGGCCCTTAGGTGGCTAGCCGTTGAAGGTAGATTCTCCTACTTGACAGCATGCATTACGCATAAAGCTCTCCACCAAAATACTCCTGCATACCTCACAAACAAACTCAAAATAGCGGGCTGCTCCAGACCGATGAGAAGCACCAATGCTCTGCTCCTCGTCCCCCATTTGTTAAAAAAGAAACCACACAATCACGCTCCTTCTCCGGAAATGCCCCTTACATCTGGAATGCTCTCCCCAAGGACCTGCGATGAACCCCTCCTACCTCAGCTTTAAAAAAGACCTTAAACATCACCTTTTCACCAAGTATTGGGGTCCATAATCCCTGCCTCTGATTCTACACTCTATTTCCCCCTTCATGATTCTCCTTTTTATCATTACTATCTTTTTACCTCTCCCCCCCCTCTTGTTATTTTTCTCCTGGTTCTCCCTCTCTCTCTCCCTCCCCCCCTCTCTTCCATCTACTACCCTCCCCCCTCTCCTCCAAAAATCTGACTACATTACCTCCTCTTCCCCAATTTGATTCTTTCCCACCTATTCTTATCTAATCATGCCTTACCCCCAGCCCAACCCAGAATTTTTTTTTTCTCAACTTCACTCTTTATCGAAGCTTACCTGCGCTTCTTGTTTCTGTGTAAAATTGCCCGCTGTAGCGACTTTTCATGTTTATTGCTCTTTGCCCATTTTTGTTTAATCATTTTGTTTTAATTTCACCTGTATGAATGCTCTGCTATTGATTAACTGTTTCGTTGTTCCTGTAATTTCTGTTTCACATGTGAAGCGCTCTGATACCCCAGGGTCGAGCCAGCGCTATATAAAACCTTTCAAATAAATAAACAAAATTGTGCCCAGGTCAAATTCTAACTGCAGTTTCTTGGCTGGTATGTAATAATTAGCCATCTTTTGGCGGTAGTGAGTACTTTGCTAGAATATGCTTTGTGCATAATGCAGGGTGTTTTAAATTTGATTCTAGATTCCACCATGACCCAATAAATACAAACAACATATTAGAATTATTTTGAAACAATGAATAAAAAAGCCATTAAATGGTGACCTTGAAATTTAAAAAAAAAGAAATATTTTATGTAAGGGCTGCCGCCAAGCTAACACTGATAGGTACCTGGACTACCTGCAACATAATTATAATTTTTATTGTTCTGATGAAGACCCCCTTAGTTTTGGGCTGAAACCTATAGATACTCCCCGTCCATGGGGTGATGTGTACTAAGTGATGTCAACAGTAGCAAAGATAAGGGTACACTTCAACACATTAAATTAAGGTATCTTAATAGTGATGTGCTTATTTGGAGCCAGAACTTACTGACAAACCACATATGGCACTGTACGGAGGGGGTATTTGAACCTTCAGACGCTCATCTTTGGTAAGACTTTGAACCAAAGCTATGGTATGTTATGTTAACAGACTTGTAAAGCGCATGGCTGCCCCAGCGACGGGGCGTCCCAGCGCTGAATCCACAGAGATGGAGACTGAAGACGAGACAGAAAACAGGGAGAAATCAGGGGAAGAGCCAGGTCTTAACTGTCTTCCTGAAAACCCTATGGTCTTGTATGTTCCTGATGGTGCTCGGGAGGGCATTCCAAAGAGATGCAGCTAGGGCCCGAAAAGAGCGACCACCTCCCCGGGCTCTTCTGACACGGGGGGTGCACACCAAAAGTTGGTGTGATGAGCGGAGAACACATTCCGGTAGATAGGGCGAGAGAGGATTGGATAGAATGGAAGGGGCCTGGCCATAAAAAATTCTTTGAGCGATGCACAGAGATTTGAACCTAATTATTTTTTCCACCGGAAGCCAGTATAGTTTATGTATGTATTTGGCCGTGGAGCAGGACCGCGGAAGGGCAAAGATGGATCGGGCACAGCATTTTGAACCCTCTGCAATCTAGTGATGCATGCCTTATTGGCACCCAAATACAGTGAGTTGCAATAATCTAGCCTAGAAAGGATAGTGGACTGGATGATAAGTTGACGAGTATGGAGGTCAAAGAACCCGAGCAGCGGCCTCAGGCCACATAAAAGGCCGAAACAACTGCCCGCCACTAGTTTGATCTGTGCCTGAAAGGTAAGTGTGCTATCCAGCCACATACCCAGATTTTTTACTGTATCCTTGGGGGCAGGAGGGATTCCCAAGGCCGTGGGCCACCATAGGTCATTCCAGAGATGAGTGTCTCTGCCCACCAGCAGGATCTCCGATTTACTTGCGTTAAGCTGCAAGCAATTGGTCATCATCCATTCTGCAATGGCCACCATGTCATTACGAAACTTTGTTATAAGAATTACATTTTCTTTTTTTACATAATATGTGTTTTAGGTCACCATATTTAATAGATAAGTAAATTAATTGAGTGCTGCAGCTCAACATTAACAACAACAGAAAAAAATATTATTTACAAGAGATACAATCAGAAAAGAAATCTCAATAATTTCCTACAATAACAAAACGAAAGTAAAGATACTGTTTTATTTTGACCATTGTGTAAGGTACCATATATATATATATATATATATATATATATATATATATTCTTGAAAATGACTGTTCCCATGTATATGAAACAGACTCCAGCACGTTCGGGATAGCTGAATAGAAGTTTTATTCCAGACCACGCATACCAGGTAACGTGTTTCGACCGCGCAAGCGGTCTTTGCCAAACCTGTTTACGCCGCCATTATTTTGCCTTTTTATACCGGTTTCAAATTTAAAGTGACAGTGCAACAATGTAAATAAAGTTTCAACACGAATACAATAAAGCGACAGTGCAACATTATAGCCAAGGTGACCTGTGCATAATGCAAAACTTAAACTTATCCAATCGACCATATGGCCTATACGTTGTGCAAATGAGCGTTATCTTAAAAATATCACGTTAATGTTATTGCGATAAATTCTGGCAGAACAAGAAGTCACTATGTCTTAGCATTTGAAGACTACATTTAAAATCATCAAAAACATTTGTACATAGGGCTAAAATTAATTTGTTTGTTACATAACGGGCCAGTGCCCGATTGACTCCGTGTTACTGCCGTATGCCCTAATTAGCCTTGCCTTTTATAACACTCTATGTGCAAACATAATGGAAAGTGCTTTGCGCAATGTCCCTTGGACAGTAAAGTGACCAGTGCCTTTAACTAATATCATATTACTATTGAAAATTCATAGTAACATAGAAGTGCATCTAAAGGAGGTCCATAAAGGAAATATAAAAAAAGATTGAATTACGCTCTAACTTTCCATCGTTAATCAATTCTTATTATTATTCTGGGCCAGTGCCCAATTCCTCCATGGATGACACCATAGGTCACACATACATTAAAAACTAAAGTGCTGTGCAAAAACTATGTGCAATAATTCTAATATTGTAAATATAAAAGATAAAAACGGAGTGGATCAAAATTATGAAATTCGATTAATTACATATCAGTATGAGAGCTTTAGAGTGTTAATCATAAAAGCATTCCCCTTTCCCTCTGGGTGATCTATTGATTACTGATCTGCTATCTTGTTCACTGCTTACAGATGCACATGTAGATCTTCAGTATTGTGCCAATTAGGGATCTTACTGTTAAAGTGCAAAACATATCTAGATTCAAGCTGTCTTTGGCATTTTTCTCGGTTACCCACTCTTAGTCTTTGTGGTACTTGGTCTAATACAAAATACCTCAGATCATCCAGTTTATTCTCATGAAACTGCTGGAAATGTCTGGTCATGGGGTATGCTTGATCACTATTGTTGATTGCTCTAACATGTTGTAAGATCCTTTGGTGCACTGGTAAAATGGTACTACCTATGTACAACTTAAAACAGCTACATCTCAAGGCATATACTGCAAACTGGGTCTTACATGTAAAGGGCTTCATGATCTGCCATTTTTTGTCTGTGAACGGTAAGGGTACTTCTGTTGTATTCTCTCCATACCTGCGCGCCTTACATTTATGGCATTTCCTGAAGCCCTTGCTTTCACTGAGCCAGGTTTTTGGTGGTGGGATAGTAGAGCTGATTGTTACTAATGCTTGCCGCAAAAATCTCGCCTTGCGAAAAGTTATTAGTGGCCCACTTCCTAACTTTTGTTTCAGGAAGACATCCCCTCGCAGTATGTGCCAATGTCTTTGCCTAATAGATCTTATGTTCTTGTGCTGTTTACTGTAGCCTGTGATGAAATGAAATTGTGGTTCTGTCATGTCTTTGGACCCCTTGCTGGCCGAAGGATTTGCAAATATTAACTGGCCCCTAGGCTTGGCATTAGCCTTCACCCTCGCTGTTTTCAAAACTACCTTACTGTATCCCCGCTGTTCAAACCTCTCATTCAGCTCCTCCTGTGCTTGACACAGTTGATCAGGGCAGCTACAATTTCTCTTAAGCCTCAAATTCTCAGCGTATGGGATACTGTTCACCAGTTTGGGTGGATGAAAACTGCGGGCATGAAGTATTGTATTGCCCGCAGTCTCTTTTCGAAATAGTTTGGTATTTATTTCACCCTCCGTTATATACACCGTTAGATCCAAGAATTGGACCTCCTCTATGCTTATCTGTGATGTAAATTTCAAATTCAAATCATTAATGCCGATTCTTTCAATAAAAACCTCTGCTGATTGTATATCACCTCGCCAGATGATAAAAAGGTCATCTATGTAACGGGTCCATAGGACCACGTTATCGGACATCTCTTGGGCATAATCAATGGCGAGCACCTGCTCCTCCCACCAGCCCATATGCAAATTAGCATAGCTGGGGACGGAGCAGGTGCCCATTGCCGTTCCTCTCATCTGTTGATATAAATCTTTATCAAACAGAAAGATGTTGTTCTTCAGACACCAATTGAGCATGTCCACAAGCACTTCTATATGTCTATACAGAGTGAGAGGGCGCGAACTCAGATAGTACTTCACCGCCCTCACACCATCTTAATGTGTGATGCTTGTGTAGAGGGAGGAGACATCTAAAGATATAATCAGATTCTCCTCCCACTGGATGTCATACACTTTTTTTATAAAATCACCCGTGTCCTTGGTATAAGATGACAGATTTTTTACAGAATCTTGTAAGAAAAAATCTAAAAACCTGGATGTGTTCTTGAATAAACTTCCGATCGCCGAACTTATCGGACGACCCGGTGGTTTACTCATGCTTTTATGCACCTTCGGTATAAGGTATAATACTGGTGTCACTGGTGAATCAATTTTAAGGAATTTATACTCAGCCTGAGAAATAAGGTCCAAAGATCTCCAATGGTCTAACTGTGTATGAAAGCTGGTGGTGACTGTTTACAATACACCCTCATCTACTTTCTGATAGCATTGTCTGTCACTGAGTTGCAACCTTGCTTCTTCCTGGTACATAGCGAGGGGCCAAAGGACAATATTTCCGCCCTTATCTGCCTGTCTGACTACTATGTCCGGCTTTGCTTGTAGTGTTTTCACTAGTTTTCCATAACCTATATCCCTTACATGTGTGGTACTTTTAGCTAGTTGCTCTGTGTATAGCTTCTTTAAGTCATGAATGACTAACTCAGTAAAAGAATCTATAGAGTCTTTAGGGACCAGTGGTAAAAATACAGAATGAGGTTTAAAGGGCGTGCTCAGTTTGTTATATATTCTTAAACCTTGCTCCATCAATAAGGCATCAGCTGTCATCACATGTGTACCATCTCTTTCCAAACTATCCAAGTCCCTCAGAATATCTAAATCAGACATTTGCAGTGCAGTGGTGCCTTCTGCACCTTCAGTTGGCCGTGGCCCTACCGGCCTGCCTACTGAAAAATATTTAGCAAGTCTGAGTTTGTGTGTGAATTTAAAACAATCAATCCGAGTTTGCACATAGTCCATATCCTCAGGGGTGCAATAAGAAAGACCGCGTGACAGAGTTTTTGTTTCTTCTGCGTTTAATATCAGGTCAGATAAATTTATATATATTATATGGCTTAACCATAAAGACTACAAAATCATGAACTTCAGTTGATCTACCTTGACTGTGTGTCACCCGCCCCACTGCGAAGTCAACCTTAAGTCCTCCTCTCTGATATTTCTTGAGAGAGAGCTTAAAATGACATGTACTTGTTGGAATCACTCATATTATTTCTAAGTTTATAAAATTATCTATGATGGTGTAACTGATTTCTTGGAGTGACACAGTGAAGCATTGACAAGTGGTGAATGTGGCGGTGCATGTTGGACTGCATGCTGACATAGGATGGTTGGTAAGTGGATGCGTATGATAATGGATATGTGCATGTACAATGGTGGATGGTTGGGTGTATGATTGTAGGCGTGTTGGCATAGCATGGTGACTGTGGACTTTGGTAGTGAGTATAATCACTTATGTTGGTGGGTGTGGGCTTATTGTCATGGCTGTATAATTGATAATGAATGTGTGAGTATAAAGCGGTTGGAGTGCTGACTTATAATGGTGATGGTGGGTGGTGCTTGTGGTTGGTATAGGCATTTGATGATGAGTGTATGGATGTGTGTTCACGGGTGTGGGGCTATAAATGTGGCTGTGAGGTAGCCTGATAGCCAGTGTGTGGGTGGACATTGGTGGTTGTGCGGAGATATAATGGTGCAAGTGTGGTCAAACGTGACATTGGTTAGGTGCCATATGATAGGTGGACATATGTGGTAAGGTAGGTTTATTGGGATATTATAGTGAGTGTGTTGATATATTATATAGTTAATGATGTTTTATGTTGTGTTAATATTTAAAAAGGTGTGTAATGTTGCAAAGACTAAATGCTGGGGGTTGAATGTAATATTTAACTTGCTACAATGGGGTTGTGATGTGAGACAAAGGTTGCATCTTAAAATGTGAATTTTGTGGCTTAGTTTTTATGGCAACACCACTGTTAACATTATTAAACCTTATCTGTGTTCAACTTTAGCTTTTTTATGAACTTTGATTTGTATGTTTTTGTTGTTTTTTTTCCCTTGTGTATTCGTATATGGCGTTGGTTTTGTGGACTTACATACTAGGAATGTTTCCCTTCTCTGCCCATGAAAAACTATGTAAGAAGAAGGAGCTGAGTTTTTGTCCCCCAGCAAGGAGCCAAACAATATTTGGATTTGTTCTTAGCTTTAGGTCTGTAGATTTTCTGCCAAGGTTCACTGTGCACTATCTTCCCTATAAAAGAGCTGGTCTCTGGCTCCTACTTACATTATGTGCACAAACAGCCACTTCTTTTAAGGTTGGAAAAAATAAACATAGAAATGCTTTTCTTTCCACTATAACTATCTTTTATTTATATGCCCTTTCTCCATTACACCACATTTAAATATAGGCATGTCATGCTTTACATGCAATGGATGCTAACAGAGAAAATTAAGATTTCTTCAGTATTAAGGGAGTTTTTAAGCTGCATGGTCTTCCACAAAACAACAGACGAAGACCTCTGCTTTTACTACATACAGTTATTAAATGCAATTTTACACGAGAATGAAAAATAAGTGTTTGAGATTCTGCACAGGATGATGGCAATGGAGATATTGCATAGACGATTGCAGGTTTGCAGATGTTCAAGCAAGGACTTCCCAGCACAGCCTCACTCTTTGTTCTTCTTTCAAAGTCGTCGCAAACTAAATCAGGGTTCTTCTACAGCAAAAATGACAAGAAAAAGATGCATTTACTAAAAAGAGGTTTTCTTTTGTTATTTTGTTTTATTTCTGAACAAAATTGATAAATACAACTCAAATTACAGTATATAAAAACACTTCATTAGAGAGCTACTGAAGAAGATAATGCACATACTGATGATTTACAAGGAATATGGAAAGTTTAGTATATATTCTGTCATTCTATGTAATATTGTAACATACATTACAATTCATTTAGTGTATTGACGAGACACACTAGTATTGCCTAAGCATAGCTGCTTAGAAACAAGTGGATTGGGGAGTTGCGAGTGGCATGCGAGACAAGATGGCTGCTCTTTGGCATTCCTCTCAAGGCACTGAGGAACCAATAGCCTGGAGGAACGCCTTCATTGACTGCGCAGCTCATCTGAACATGCTGGATCGCGTAGGCAGCTCCCAGGAGCGCCGGGGTAAGTCTATAGATCCTTAATCGGTCTATTAGTGATTGTGGAGTTCATTTCCCCGCGGCTCCCATCATGCTCCGGAGCACGGCTGCCATTTTGAGAGCCTCTGGCTCGTTTTTCTCTCAGCAATTAACACGCTTTTTGTTTTCCACCTGTCTTCCTGGATCTACAGTGGAATATAATATTTTTTACATGGATGGCTTATAAATTTGAGCATTTTCTTGTTATTACTTCGTGCTCCACATATACTGAGTAGTTTTTTTAGCATTTTGAAGGTAGCACTTTTTTTTTCTTTCAGGGTGATTACATAGAGGCACATTAGTTGATGTTTATCGCTCTGCACTTTTTAAGTCATCTCTGTGACTCAACATTTGACTTTAAATCAGATTTTCTAATACAGCAGGTCCTTTTATTAGAACAGCACGCCTTGGTTTTCATTTCCTTGTTGCTCTCAAGAAAGCTTTATAAGTCACTAATCCTAGTCAATATAGAGTTCGCACATTCATCAAAAGTACAGGCCTCTATTACCTCTAATGCTAATGGTCGCAAGGAGTCTGGAGGAAATGTGAATGAAAGGGTGAAAAAAGATCCTTCCTCTCCGAATAAATCACGATTGCCTCTGACTTTGGGAGATGTTATGGATGACTAAGAAATATGAGACCATTCATGGTGGACACCAGTGTGGCTCTTCAAAGAATTGAGGAAAAGTGGTCTCCTCTTGACTCCAGACTTCCAGTGGTTGAGCAGAGAGTTAGTGATGCTCAAGGTGTGGTTGCTAAAGTTGATATATTATCTAAAGAGGTGACTCAGTTGAAAAAGGTAGCGGAGGATGTTGAAAATTGCAACAGGCACAATAACTTATGCGTATATGGCATAACAGAAGGTTCTGAAGGACCTGATATGATTAATTTCTTGAAGCTTCACATTCCTAAAATAGGTGGCCTACAAAAATCGATTGATCTCAATATTCAGAGGGCGCATAGGATTGGTTCTTCACAAGCCTTGACCTCGAATAGACCAAGAGGGATTAATACCTTTTTTCTCCAGTACTCCGATCTTATGATGGTTCTTACAGCAGCTAAACAATGCAAAAAAGGGTTTGGTCTGGTCACAAGATTTTCTTTATTCAGGATATATCCAGGGCTACTGCTAATCATTGGAAGGAGTTTCTTGACCTCAGACCAATGCTTCGTTCCATGAACGCTCGCTATGGCCTTATTCCTCCTTGTTTTTTTAAGGTCACATACAAAGACAGATCAACAACCTTTGAGAATCCTGCTGAGCTCAAGAAATGTATACATACTCATAAAGGAGAAGATATGGGACTCAGTTAATCTTAATTGTTCTTCATTTATGCTCTTTTTTCTTTGCAGGTTCCCAGTCTTTCCCTGTCTAATGGAACAAGTTGTCTCTTTTCCTTAATGTCTCTCTGTTCTAGTGTTCCCATTTTGTTCATTCACACTGTCTCTTGTAGCGTTTTTGATCCTCGTGGCTAAAGTCTTTCAGCTTTTTGTCATTTCTCTTCTATATTTATATTAGGGTTTACTCTCCTTCTCTTTCTCTCTTCTTTCAACCTTTTTCTACTTCTTTCTTCAAATCTTTTAATATATTCTTTTTCAGTACAGCTTATTTGTTTTTATGTAGTCTTGTTTACTCTAACTTCCACCATTTTCTATCTTATTTTCTGTGGCTGGTTAAGTTATATATTTACTCTTGGTTTCCTACTATGTGCTTTTTAATAGCTCTCTACGTATCCCTTCGATGAGTGGTGAACGTATTGTCTCCTGGAACGATAAAGGTATTCATAACCCAGTTAAAAAGCAAAGGGTGTTGTCTCATCTATCAAAATTGAATGGTAAATAGCTTTATTACAAGAAACACATCTTAAAGAACAAGATATAACCTCCTTACGTAGGCAATGGGTTGGGAGTGTTTTTAGCTCCCCTGCTGTAAATAATAAGAATGGTGTTATAATATTGTTTCATAAATCGTTATGTATTCAACTGATGAATGAGGTTAAATATGACATTGGTAGATGACTTTTGTTAAATATTAAGATAAATGATGCCCAGTTTTCCATTTGCAATGTTTATGGACCTAATGGTGTAGATTTAGTATTTTGGAATGATTTTTCCACTCTCTTTTTTTCCCATGCATCAGAAAATCATATTGTGGGCAGTGATTGCAATCAACTTATAGATCCCTTTTTAGATCGGAAATCTCAAACCAAGTTTATTCCTAATAAAATGCATAAAGCCTTACAGAGAGCCATTTCTTCTAGAGGGCTGATAGATGCCTGGAGAACTTCATATCCTCATATTTTAGAATTTACTTTTTTCTCTCCTGTTCACAGATCCCATTCTAGAATAGATTATATATTTTTCACTTAATTCACTCTTCAATTCCTGACACATGCTGAGATAGGTTCAATACTTATTTCAGATCACGCTCCTGTCATAGTAGGTTTCGATTATCCTATCCCTACACCCTCTTCACGCAGGTGGAGATTTAATCATGCCCTTCTGCTGGACAACCAATTTACAGAGCAATTTGCATTGTTTTTACATGAATTTTTCGAGAATATTCTTCCCACGGTTACACAGATGCATTTTATTTGGGATGCCTTTAAGGCAACTGCCAGGGGGTTTAGAATAGATTTTGTCGCATAAAAAGAGGAAGGCACTCAAAGACTCAATACTACTCTTTAAACAAATTAAATCCTTAGAACATCAATATTTTTCTTCAAATCACACTGATACCTTGCCTAAACCTATTAAGGTTAAAATTCAATATAATAATCCTGGGATAATGCTTGCGATAGCTTGCGTAACTTTAATGCTAAAATGCATAGTAGTCAGAATAAGGCTGGCAAATATCCGGCTAACTATCTTAAAATTAAAAAGCAAAAGTCCAAGATTTTTGCTATAACAGATACTACTGAGGTCATGCACATTAGTGACTCCAAAATATTAGAGTGCTTCACAGAATACTATACTAATTTATATACCCCGAGACCTCTCCTTCAATTGAACAGATAGATGCTTTTTTTCACTCAATCCCTAAGTCCACAGATAATTCTGTTGATTTGTCCTCTCTTGATATTCCAATTTCAGAGCAAGAAAATGTAAATGCCATTAATCACCTTCCAAAAGATAAACCCCCCATGCCTGATGGTTTTTCTGAGCGTTTTTTTCTCCTTTTCAAGCACCTGTTGGTTCCTAAGCTGTTGCTTCTTATTACTCATTTTTTAAATGTGGAAAGGACACAAGGCTCTTTTACTCAGGCCATGATTGATCCTAAAAAAAAGTAAAGATCTCTCTCAATGTAGTAACTACAGACCTATCTCACTGATTAATACGGATTGTAAGATTTTTGCCAAATTACTGGCACTCCGCATTAATCAGGTCATTCCTGATTTAGTTGACCTGCATCAGTCAGGGTTTGTTAAAGGACGTTCTATTGCGGATAATTCTAGAACTTTCCTCAACATCATTCATTTGGCTTCCTAGTTGAACTTCCCCTTAACTCTTGATCCTGAAAAGGCGTTCAATCGGGTGAATTGGGAGTTCATTTTTGGAGCATTGAAGTGGCACGGTTTCAGTCCTCATTTCCTTCAATATGTTCAGTTATTATATTCTGAACCCTCTACCTCTATCTGGGTCAACGGTAATCAATGCAGTTATATTTCCCTTCACAGATGGACTAGACAGGGATGAACTCTATCTCCACTTTTAATTATTTTATCTTTAGAACCCTCCTTGGAAAAAATGTGTTGATCCTCAAGTTTTACAGGCTTCCAATTTTAGAACATGGATATAAAATGTACAGCATATGCGGATGATATTTTGTTATATTTATCTAACCCAAGCACATCATTAACTGAGTTTTTTCATTATCAAATGATTCCTCTGTAGTCTCTGAGTATAAGCTTAATATAGATAAATCGGAGGTCCTGCCCCTAAATAAATATTGCCTCACAGATATGGTTAAGGATACGGGGTTCACATGGAATTCAAAAAGTATTAAATGTTAAGTAGCCTATATTATAATTACATCAAAGAAACCATTAAAATTAACCTCAATGAAATCAATACAAAAATTACATTGTTGATGGAGGGTTGGTCCCCTCTATTTCTGTCTTGGTGGGGTAGATTAGCCACTATTAAAATGCTGTTGTTACTGATAGTTAATTTCTACTTGTCTATGCTACCAATTACCCTTCCACTCTCATTCTTTAAAACTATTAACCATTCCTTGATCAAATTCTTGTGGAACAAACGCAAGCCATGAATCTCATTAGCCCATCTTCAACAATCCAAAGACACTGGAGGAGTTAATTTTCCTAATCTTAGGCGATACCATTCTGCCTTTACACTGAAACACATTTGGACTTCCCTTTCAGCAAATCCTCATGAAGTGTTAACAATTTGGGGGCAATTGTAACAGGCTCAATGTACTCCATTTTCTTTAAATAATGCGGTTCATATCTCTCAGCCCCCCCAGGGCTTTTTTCCCCCCTATACTTACCCATTCTATAGCCATTGCTAAACCTTTAATTACTGCCTCTAATTCCAATTTTTATATTATTTCACAAACTCCTATTTGGCACAATAAGCACTTAAAATAAAACAATAGCGTTCCCTCTTGGAAATAATGGATTACCAAAGGAATTATAACCATGGGCCATATACTTTCCGTTGGCTCTCTTATGGATTTTTCTGAGATTCAGAAAAAATATGACATATCTTCTCATCATTCCACTCATTACCTACATCTCAGTACTCCTCTTATTCTATTTCTTTCTCAAAAATCCACTTCTGTCACACATAGTCATCTTCCATCTCTCACATTGGATTTCTCGTCTCAAATGAAAGCATCTGGCATTTATAAGATTTTGTCTGGTTCCTCTGATTTGAGAACAAAATCCAGAGTAGAGCTCCTGTGGGAGACGGATCTTCACCAAGAGTTCTCTTTCCTAAATTGGAGTTCCATATGGGCTCAAATTCATACTTCTTCTCACTCAGCAAGCACAACCCAAACACTATATTATTTTTATAATAGATTATTCCTGACCCCTGAGGACCTCCATAAATTCAAGCTTACTAACAGTGCAAAGTGTTGGTCTTGTTGTTATGATAAAAGTGACTTTCTACATATGTTTTTTTTCTGTCCTTTGGTAAAATAGCTTTAGTTGCTCATTTGGGATAAACTGAACAAAATGTTGCCCACGACTATTCCTTTTGATATTCTGCAAATTTTTTAGGAGGTTCCTCTACCTTATGGCATTCTCAAGGTATGGTCTGGAAGTTTATTGATTTGATAATTGCTTTACAAATAATTACAATGAATTGGAAAGATACCACTAAAATTGCTTTTACTTGTTGGTGGAATCTTTTATGTCATCATCACAGATTGGACCGAGCTGTTGCTATTTCTATTCCCGTAATGATTAAAAAAGATTTATTATGGTCGCCACTCACCTCATTCTTATCCAGGCAATCTGTTCAATCCACATCTAATGTTAGCAGTTATGAACCTCCATAAATATTGGAACAATTAATAGGTTGTTATTGTTATTTTGCAATGCTGTTAATGCTTGTTCTCTGCTTCTTTTCTCCTCCTTTCCCTCCCTCTTCTTATCTTCCTCTTCTTAAAAATTGTTAAAATGCATATGGTTTAGTAATGTATTTGTATCTTTCAATTCAAGCTCTTTGTTTTTTAATTCACCAGTTTATGCATTATTAACTTTGGCTCGTTTTTATTTTTATGTTTTCCTTTTCTTCTTTACAGAACTAATAAGTGTTCATGTTTCAATTCTTCATTCTCTTTGCTTGGATTGAACTGATTGCGTAATATTTTTTACATTCTGTATTTGTTTATTTACGTATTCTTAATAAAGCGTTCTAAACAAAAAAAACAAGTCAATTTGTTTTTATTATGATTATATAAAGCACAAAAAACCTATTTAATGATGAAACTTACTTTCTGTCTCTTTTAGTCTATGAAGGAGTAAAAAGTCACCATGGCCATCTGTAAAGTACTGTACCCTTCTGCTGCTGACCCAACATGGACATCTAGTAACAGCATGTGCTACCGCACCCTCGTGCTGGAGACTCAATAGGGATGTCTGGTACCAGACTCTAGAACTTCACCCTAGTACTGCTGACCGAACATGGATATATCATAATGGCTGGTATTATTGAGCCTTTGCTTCACATTGGTAGTTACTAAGGGAGGATTAGGTATTTCATTGAAATGTGAAATGCACAGATTTTTTCATTTTTTAGTAGCTCTCCATCTGCACACCACTTCAAGAGAAGTGAGGAAGTCCCCAGTTACACTATTGTGGAGAGCATAAACAGAAAGAGAAGTATACACTTAAAAATGGCGGGAACCCTTTCATTACTCACCTATTTTTCTTGGAAAGTGGCGCTCTGTTCTTGCACTGGAACAAGCAGCATGTTCTTTTCTTTTAGTTCTGAAGAGCAGCCAATCACAGGTAGCTTCTCATCAAACAGGTTGCGGCCTGCAGCGAGGCAGATTTAGACTATGAAATCCCAGTGCCACTGAGTATTTTCTACACTCTGCTTGGCAAATTTCTCTTTCCCGTTAAAAAGAACGTACGAAATTCACTTTTTATATTTTTCAAATAGCGAATCATAAGAAATCACTGTTTAGGAAATGCAAATTGGAATGTACAAAATTTGCGATTTCCTAATAGCGATTCCTATGGAGTCGTAATCGCTATTAGGAAATCTCAAATTAGGAAATGCCAAACCATTTGTACCTATGGGCCTGAGGCCCGTAGATGCGAATGGTTTGGCATTTCCAAATTTGCAATTTTCTAATAGGAAATCGCAAATTTGGAACTAGAAAAGCATTCTTACCTATAGGCCTAAAGCCCCCCTTAACTCAAAGAGAAAAAATGGTGCTCATGTAGGGCTCAACAATGCCCTCAGGGCAAGTGGGTGCTCTAAGGCATTGGAAAAAATGCATTTAAGGTGCATTTTTAAAAAATGCACCTGGTTACCATCGGATTGGATTCAAAGGTAACAGCATTTCCTAAATGCTGATTTTGCATTTAGGAAATGCTATGTACATGGGGTTAGGGAATCGCAAATAGGAAATCCCTATTTGCGATTTTCTATTTTGGGAATCGAAATGTGCGATTTTTACTTGGTACAAATCACATTTTGCGAGTGCATTTCTTCTTTTGTACATATGGTAGGGCTAATTAGAATTTCTTAACAGCCCAAAATAGCAATTTGGTCCATTTAGAAATGCTAAATAGCTTCGTACATATGGGCCTATGTTACTGAAAACATGACACCGACAGAGGTGTTTAGGTTTTTATGAAAAAAGTGGCATCCAAGAGTGTAATCAGGCACGCTCACATGTTGAACCACACTGCAGACTTTTAAGGTAAAGTATTACATATGCTTAAATAACTCATCACATTTTGCTCTAATATCTGGCATGAACAAGTGATGCCTGTGTCCTTAGCACAATGAAGCAGAACATTTTGCTTTATCAACATTTGCATCAAGATAATTTCACCTCAGAATGTTCTCTAAAGGAAAGCATTTTGTAAACCACTTTCTTACAGGCATCTAGCATGGGGTCTCTAATGTTCTGCCTTACTTCATTTCTACACTAATTTAGCAAGATGGCTATGTATGGTTATTTTATGTTTACTTGTATTCAATGAGAGATTGAATTGATGGCAACAACAGCTTGCTGTTATGTTAGGGAGTATGTGAACCTTACATAAATTGCTGTAGCATTATTACACAAAATTAACTAATAATTACGCAGAATTACTGCAAAATTAAGTGAAATTTTGCATAATTACGCAAAATGTATCTCATACTCAACATCTTTCCCGAACTGTCTATTTGGGTAAAACTTCAACTCGAAAGTATAATTTCAAGTTGCTTTCCAGTTGCTCATGTTCAAAAAACTGCTGCCCACATTCGGATTTGTAGGTTTGCATTCTAGAATTACCCAGCCGTCATCTCGGTTAAATATTCTACCTGAAATATTTGTTGACTCTCCACATTAAAGGAATTACTCCTCACATTCAAAACACTTCTGCTCCGGTTCGGATTTGTAATTACGTGCTCAAAAAGGACCAAACAGTCTGCTCATGTAAAAAATATACCTGAAATGCTGCTAATGTTCAGAAATTATCCAAATGGTACATCTTTCAAAAATTACATGATGTTTCTTAATGGTGCGATGTTGGTCATTTTGCATAAATTTTATAACGTGAAATTGCCAAAACCCCACCAATTAATTTGGCATAACTAAAATTTCGCCCAGGCCTAAAGGTGATCTGGCAGGATTGGTGAGATCTTCCTGATTATGTGCATGTGTTTGTGAATTATTTCTGTCTGTCCTAAATTGAAATTCGGTGGACATTGTTATTTTTCTAACTTATGGAACAGGCTATCTTAGCTGATGTTGGCACTTGAGTTGCCTTCTGTCAGTATAATTAATTAACAGATGCAATGCATATCTTTCAACATTTTACATGGATTGCTGTGTGAGATTTTAGAACGTGTTCTCATGCATATCAACACTCCATTTAGGTAGGAGACTGAAATTTGTTTAACATAAAAATTAGATTATTTTACCTTTCTGAGCAAATTTGAAATCCTATGCTTAAAGCACGCTGAGATTTGCTAAAAATTATATTTCTGGGTCCCATTACCATACCACGAACGGACAGCGGACAGCTACGCCGCCCACAAGAGCGCCACCCGCAGTCACCATCACCTCATCAGATCCGCCAAAAGGGCCTCACTCAAAGACCGCCTAGACAACAACGCACACAACAGCAAAGAGCTCTTCAACATTGTGAAGGAACTCTCCAACCCCAGCTCCAACACCAACGACATCCAGCCGTCGCGAGACCTGTGCGACTCACTGGCCACCTTCTTCCACCGCAAAATCGCCGACATCCACGACAGCTTCAACACCACGACCGCCCCGGCAACCACCGAGACCACTGCCCCCACAACCACCAACCGCCTGCTCTCCTGGACCAACATCAACGACGAGGACACCAGCGAGATCATGAACACCATCCACTCCGGTTCACCGCTAGACCCGTGCCCTCACCACATCTTCAACAAAGCCAGTACAGCCATCGCGCCCCATCTCCGGAAAATAATCAACATCTCCTTCGAGACAGCAACCTTCCCGGAAAGCTGGAAGCACGCCGAGATCACCGCCTTACTCAAGAAACCCAAGGCAGACCCCAAGGACCTCAAGAACTTCCGACCCATCTCTCTGCTCCCGTTCCCCGCGAAGGTCACCGAGAAAATCGTCAACAAACAACTGACCCGCTACCTCGAGGAGAACAACATCCTGGACCCTTCCCAGTCCGGCTTCTGCAGCAACCACAGCACCGAAACCGCCCTCATCGCCGCCACCGATGACATCAGGACCCTGCTAGACAACGGAGAAACAGCAGCCCTCATCCTCCTGGACCTATCAGCCGCCTTCGACACGGTCTGCCACCACACACTACGAACACGCCTTCACGACGCCGGGATCCAAGAGAAGGCCCTGGACTGGACCACATCCTTCCTTTCCGGCAGAACACAAAGCGTCCGCCTCGCCCCCTTCCGATCCAAGGCCACCAAGATCATCTGCGGTGTACCCCAAGGCTCCTCCCTCAGCCCAACGCTGTTCAACATCTACATGGCACCCCTCGCCCACGTCGCCCGACAGCACAACCTCAACATCATCTCCTACGCCGACAACACCCAGCTGATCCTCTCCCTCACCAAAGACCCTCACACCGCCAAAGCCCACCTCCACGAAGGAATGAAGGCCGTCGCCGAATGGATGAGGACCAGCCGCCTGAAGCTGAACTCGGACAAGACGGAGGTCCTCATCCTTGGTTCCAACCCTTCAGCCTGGGACGACTCCTGGTGGCCAACATCACTGGGAACAGCCCCGCCACCCACCGACCACGTACGCAACCTAGGGGTCATCCTCGACCCCACCCTCTCCATGACTAAGCAAGTCAACGCCGTTTCCTCATCCTGCTTCAACATCCTCCGAATGCTCCGCAGGATCTTCAAGTGGATCCCCACCGAAACAAGAAAAACAGTCACCCAGGCCCTCGTCACCAGCAGGCTGGACTACGGAAACGCCCTCTACGCAGGAACGACGGCTAAGCTCCTGAGACGGCTGCAACGCATCCAGAACGCCTCTGCACGTCTTATCCTCGACATCCCCCGACGCAGCCACATCACACCCCACCTGAGAGACCTGCACTGGCTCCCTGTCAACAAGAGGATAACCTTCAAGCTCCTCACCCACGCACACAAAGCACTCCACAACTCCGGACCAGCCTACCTCAACAGACGACTCAGCTTCTACACCCCCACCCGCCAGCTCCGCTCGACCAGCCTCGCCCTCGCCACAGTCCCCCGCATCCGGAAAACGACCGCCGGCGGCAGATCCTTCTCCCACCTCGCCGCCAAGACCTGGAACACCCTCCCCACCAACCTCCGACAGACCCAAGACCTACTGGCCTTCAGAAGACTCCTCAAGACCTGGCTCTTCGATCAGTAGCAGCACCACCCCCCTCTTCCCCCAGCGCCTTGAGACCCTCGCGGGTATGTAGTGCGCTTTATAAGTGACATGATTGATTGATTGATTGATACCTCTGTGTTACTTTGAAGCACTGAATAACTCGAGGTGTAGTGGCAGGAACCACCACAATGGCGGTCCAACCACCACATTTTGAGTGTGACGGTCCCTCCTCCACAAGACCACTGCAACTGCCAGTGATCCATGATCCCTGGCTATGGCACTTTGGTCAGAGGCTCCAAAATGCTTGGCGGTGCCGCTGCAGCACTGCCAAGCATATTTGAAGTCCTCACCGCCACAGTTTTCATGGCAGTGAGGTCGCCATGAAAACTATGGTGTTGAGGAACCAAAGGGGGCCCTACAGGGCCCCCTCTTCCCTCAGGGCCATGAGGTGCCTGCAGGAGGGCACATGTTGTGCCCCCGTGTGCATTCAGTCCCTGTTCTAGCAGGGCATGGACTGTACAGTCCACGCCGTGCTGGAACACGCTGTGGCAGTCCCATGGCGCTGCCTTTCTAGGGCTCTCTTATGAGCCTTTGAAAGGCCACACCATGGGCCAGCCACCCCGGGACCACCGGCCCTGATTACAACTTGTAATCGGGTGGGTGACAGTGGAGTTTGGTGGTGTCGAGTGGGGCGGTGGTGTTCTGCCCTGCTCCCACACCACAAAACTCATAATCAGGCCCTTAGTCCAGTGCCAGAGTCTGAGAATTACAGCAATGTGGCTGAAAGAAGGAGTCAGGTGTTTGGGTGATTGCGAGTTTCCACCACCCAGGGAATGTGCCATCTGAAAAAAACAGGTGTATTGAGAGCTATTGGCTAGATAAACGAATTTCTGGTCACAAATGCGACCAGTATTTTTACGGCCAGTCAAGATTTTTAAGAATTGATATATATACTAATAGGTCAGTTCTTACAAATTGAACTTGTGGTCAGTCGGAATCCGACGTACCTCATGAATATTAATGAGGTAGGTCCTAAATTGCATCTCACTGTGATTGGAGGATATCACAACGATGGTGGCCTGCTTGGGTCAGCAGACCACCATATATGTTTTTTTTTTCATAAAGCAAATTTTCTTTTTTAAATGCAGCTTATTTCTTGAAATAAGACTGCACTTAACAACAAAAGTTTACTTTTTTGAGAGTTGACAGTGGTCCCCTGGACCACTGCCTACTCTTCAACAAACTTTTATTACATTCACAAAGGGAAGGGTTCTCCTTGGGGCCACTTCCTTTTGTGAATGCATTTTCACCTATTTTGAGGTGTCAGCAAAATATCAATATTTTGACCCTGGAGGTCAGTCAAAAACATTGTGATATAAGATATTGATTCAGTATTTTGAAGAGACACCCACAACACTCCTCTTCAAGATACCAAATAATTATTCTTTCAGAATCCAGTTTTAGGAGTTGGAGCAAGTTTTCTGACTTCTAAATTGGGATTAGTGCATAGAAAAAAGCATGTTAAAGGTCACAAACACCAAATTGGAGTGTTTGTGACCATTAAAATGCTCTTTGCATCTGGCCCTTTGTCTTTAGTCGCTGGAAAAGTTTATCTAGGCAGGCCTTAGTCCTCCCTTGGGGTTATGAGCATTGTTGGGTGATTCAGTAAGAACCAATAGTCAACAGTGTTGTAGATAGATGGAGTAGGATGAATATGTTAAAGGGAGTTTAGCAGATCTTTACAGTTAAAGCCACTGTCCATACCACCTTCCTTGTAGACAAAACTCCCAGAATCATTTTTATTAAGTAATTTTACATTCTAAGGTGGCTTGGATTTGTTTTATCCCTCTCTTTTTGCAAACTTCACAAAAAAGCCCACAATTAGAAAATTTCGTTAAAAAGTTGCATTTTACACAGTGTAGTGTTTGTGACTCCATGGCTTTAGAAGATATATTTTTAGCAAAAAGAAAAAAATGCAATTGTCGCCACCCTCCCTTTACAAATTGGGCCACCTCTGCAGCTTTTATGGCCAGTTTGGAAACCCAATAGTGGTAAATGAGGTATCCACCTACATTTTCTTTGCCATAGATCCAGTCACATTCTTTCATAGTTTCATAAATTTTCATGTTCACTGACAGTGCCAGTATTAACTTTAAACAAAGGAATTAATTGCCGAATCATTGCAGCATTCCTTTCTGTAGATTCTCACTCAACCATTGCCCATTGTTCAACCACAAACACCTCTTGAATAGATTAAAATAACCCCTTCAGCTCCTATAATGAAGCACTGCCCGGTTTGATGCCTAATACAGCTGTGCCTCCTCGCCCCGACTCTACGAAGACTTGCTCTTTTTCAAGGCTTAGCCATCGAGTTGCTTGGATATAAAACTGTGATATCTTCCATCCCTTTCATTTGGGTGACTGAGTCTACATCACCTGCTCCTTGCTATGCATCACAATGTGATCCGCCACGCCCTCCTATCTGAACGCTACTAAAGCATTCTGACATCATTTCACAGTGGTAAGCAGAACTTTCCAAATTCCTAGATAAATAAATAAATATATAAATAAATAAATAAAAGCTTTCGTGCTGTGGTAGAGGCTGGTATTATTTTTAATTTGGTATTAAAATATATCACATTCAAGGCCTGTTTCCGATAACAGACATATTTGTATGTAAATAGCCCATTAATGCCCTAGGATCCTGAAGCAGTTTTCATACTATTCCACAGCATGATATAAGACATTCAGCTATCTGATTGATATTCAGAATATGTAGTGGCAGTGAAAGTGCTGAAAGTTCAAAGTCACTGAGAATCTTGTCATGGTTGTAATGTAAAAATGTACAAGCAGTTGCTATTCTGTTCCAGCTTAAAGGCACCAACCGCCCTATCTTCCCTAGGCTACTTGTTCACTGCAGCTTATTATCATTACAAAGTGTTATAATGGATTGAATTTTCCATATTGTGCTTGCATAATAAATATGTTTGAATCACCTCATTGACGGGGTTTTCGAAAAGACATATTTGCACTTTCTTCTCCATCAAAGATTGACAGACAGTTGTTTTCAGGAAATTAAGCGTTTTTAATAAGAGTGAAATGTTATATTTATTAACATTCTACTTAACACACACGCATGAGATGGAAAACATGAGTGCATCCAATGCAGTTTTTATGGTTTTCAAGTGATGGTAAGCATGCTTCCAATGTAGCACAAACATATATTGTTTAACATTGAAAACGCAATTATATTTGCTGCGGGGCTTTGAAATGCCATATTTATACTGGCAAACTTTTCAGTCCCAAGGATTATTTATTAGCATTCTTTCTGCAGAGTAAAGCTAACATGCAAGACAGATCGCTACATTCTTCATGCTTTAATCTCTCAAAGTGATATGTGTGTCTGCTTGAACAGGATGAGGCTGCTTCGCTCTCAGCGCTTCAAACGACCAGATAGAGAGAGGGAGCAGCTCATCTGCCCTCCCTCGTGCATCTCCAGGAAAAACAAGGTAACCTTGACATTTCTTTCGTCCCCCCCACCCCCTTCGCCCTTCCGCCATTTTCTCAGATTACGTCGCCTTTCTCCCCATTCTTAACTCACGTTCACTCGTTCGCCGCCTCTTTTGTTTATCAAACCCTTCTTATCCTGTCTTCCTCTGCCACACGCAAACATGTCACAGACGTACAAATAACCTCACTGCTTCTTCGAGCACGTCAACAATTTTGAAATGTGAGGAGGTAGGCTTTCTACCCGCCGAATCAGTTGTGGTGCACAAACAGTCTCTTCTCCGGCTTGTTTTACGACATGATCATGCCAGAGTGACATCTGTGGGGTGAATAGTGAGTATACAATTAAAAAGGATCTTCACAGCAGGTACCTTTTACCTTTTTTCTCCACTGCGCCACAACAGTGTCCCTCTCTACAGCCTCTTTCTTTTACATTCTGTCAGCTCTCTGCTGTCAACTGCCAGAAGCTATCTGTTCTCGCCCTTTCCAAAGCAAAAAGGTGCGAATGCACGGCTTCAGGGCATGACAGAACACGCAGCACTCACAGTGTTTGGTGAAGCAGCCATCTTGACCATGGGAAAAGCAAATGAGTAACCGAGCAGTAATTCTGAAAATATTATGGAAATACAAGAATCAAAGCCACCCGCCAATCAGTGGCGTAGCTAGGCACTCTGCCGCCCGTGGCGGTCCCTGCCTTTTGCCGCCGCCGAGCGCCTAAGAGCAGGGGGGGGGTGCTGGCGATAAATTTACCTGCCGCCCCCAAATCTCGTGCCGCCCGGGGCGTACCGCCCCCTCCGCCCCCCCCTTGCTACGCCAGTGCCGCCAATATCAATGTTAGGAAAGTTTTACGTATGTACCAGGACTTACATATCACTAACCTAGCTGAAAAAGTAACCGAGCGGGAAGTGTTTATTTTACTCTGTTCGCAATTCCCATAATTTAAGTATCAACCATACGGGTGCATCCTAATATGGCTAATATTCCGAATACATTAAGAACATCCTTTCCGTTAGCCTCGCCAAGTACCAAATGGACATCTTGAAAATATAACATGGAAATGATGTTAGGCTTTCAGTTAGCAATTAGAAATCTTCACGAATCCCTAAGCCAATTATTTATTGTATTTCATTTTTGTAGTTGTATTTAGCGCAGACAAGGTAGAGAGGACATCTGAGAATTTTACAAAGAAATAATATCACATGTTAGAGTGGAATCCAAAAATATAAATCGAGTGAATTACACAGGGAATAATTTACAAACGCTAATTACAAGAAACTGGTTTGGTAATTGTGGGGGTGGCGACAGCGATTGATTTTCCCCAAAGTTAAGCACCCCACAGCCCACAAGCAAACGCCTGCTTGGTTTCAATGATGAATACTAGATTCCTCCTGGTAGCCGTGTCTCAAACAACAGGCTTCCTTCAGAGATAACGACTATAAAGTATTTTTGCAGCACCACAGCAACATTACATTTGAAAAACGTAAACGCACCAATTCGAGTTAGTAAAAAGAAGACACATTGACTCAATAGAACGACACCAAAACAATACATTTGTGTTCATGGGATCAGGAGTTATTATTTTCTAAATAAAATCCCTACTTCAAAAAAGTAATGTTGCACCGAGGATTTTTGAGAGAGGGCCCTGGAGACCAGTCCAGCACCGAAGATCAAAATGTTCCACTAGCAAGCTGCTCAGTCTCACACAAGCAGGGCTTGGTAGGGTCAGTTATGATCCAGCATTTCTGGGCCCATGACAGAAGTTTTTAGGTGTATCTCCTTTACTGGATCATAAACTCTTCCTTACTTCCTAACTTGGTCGTATGATGAATCTTTATAATTTGCACTGAGGGGAAAGAGAGTTAGCATTACTTGTCCAATCAACTCCAATACAATTACAGTGCAGCCAGTTTGGCTACACAATGCGGACCAATGGATAGCCAAGTTCAAGGGTGTTTATTACACATCAGTAATTAAGTTCAAATAAATCACTCTTAAGACCATATTGTAGAGATATAAGATTGCAACAGGGAGGCCAAGCCTCCTAAAGAAGTTTAGACAAACTAGAATTAAACAAGCAGCCCAGTTGCTGCAATACAGAACAATAACATGAGAATCTGATGCTTGGAAAATAATCTCAATTGGTCTTTTCTATACATGAGCAATCTAAGTGTTCCAAGCACAGACCAAGGCACAGGAATACTCAGAGTTCAGAAATCAAAGAGTCTATAGAAAACAATAGGGACAAGGCACAAGAGTATGAGTAACACCAGCAGTAGCATTGCAGAAGCTCAGTCAAGAGTCTTCAGTAGGTTGGAAAAAAGTGTCAGTCTAAATCACACTTAGGGAACGCAACGGGACATAGGGAAATGTCTTTAAGGAGTCCATTCAAGGGGCAATGGGGATTCAGGAAATGGTTCGGATAGGAGAGCAAGGAAGGTTCTGCATAAGGTCAGCAGAAAGGGGTTCGGCAAAGAAGTTCAGTATACAGTCTGCAGGAAAGTCCAAAGTCATCTGCGCACCTCAACCAGTGTAAATGAAAAGGTGTAATCAATAGAGTCCGTCAGCAACTCCCCTTTAGTTGCATCATCAATAGAAGTCCATTGTATTCCTTTCAATCTGTACCTGGATTCACATGGTACACACTGCAACAGTAGAGAAAAATCCCACACTGGTCATGGGAACACTGTGTTGGTCACACGCTCATGCTAGAGCATAAAAGTCTTTCATTCGTCCACAGGTTTCTCATGGGCCTGTAATCAAATTACTTTTCTCAAGCATGCATCTATTGCTGTTACAAAAAAGCATCTATGTCTAAAACTAGCAATGCATGAGAACACCTGCAAGAAAAGCAAGTCAGCAGAATACGGGATCACAGTTAATTTTGAAATGAGATACAGTGAAATACAGGCCTTTAGAGTAAAATGCTAACTTAAGAAATTAACTCAGTGGTGCACATTTAATATGCATGTTCACATTTAGACATTTATGAATATAATATTTCTTTAGTAATTTTAGTTCATATTGGATAACTCATACAGTGCATAATCAAATTGCACATTAGTAAGTATGACTAAGAACTATGTTGAAAATACATACATGTAACACTAATGCATACATTGAGTAGCCTTTGTCGTTTGACTTGTACTAAGATAGCACACAAACAAGGATCGTTGAGAGCTAAGAACGATATCTGTCACTTTATTAATCAAAATCAAATGATTAATTCTAGATCATTTTTATAAATTCATCTCCTATTTAATGAAGACAGTTTCTAAGTTAAAACTCAATTGTATTTCTTTCAACATTAGTAAACATTCTATATAAGAAACTGTAAATCCTACAGTAAAGGCTTTTCTGCAACAGCAGTGGCAGATCCAACATGTGCATGAATCAATATGACACGTAAGACTCATATGCAAAATGCATATTCATTTTGTGTGTCAGGTATCATTCATATTTAGGTTTTAGTGACGTATAAAGAGTGGGAAGTTTTGCTCTGCACCAATCCCCCCTCTGATGGCGAATCCAGCCATCACATCAATGTTTTATCAGATGTTCAGATTACAGCTTTGTTGTATTCATTGTTTTCCTTTTGGAATCCTCCAGAAATGTCAAGTCATCATAAAGTTAACCATGTCTCTATTCTAGTTCTCCATCTGATCTCTTTCTCTTCACTCCCTTTTTCACTTGTGAACCTCTGTACAGTTTAACCAATCGCAAACAAAAGTAATCCGCAAGGGGCAATTATCACTAAAGGTCTCAAGATGCTTCCAACAATTCTACTCCCTAGATTGCCAAATCATCTGCCTATGGCAGAAAGTTCATTCTCTATTGCTTCCCAAGCACCTGTTGCTGTTAACCGTTTCAAATCTTTCTTCAGATCAGTAATGTTGCTAATGTGTTTCTTCAGGCCTTTACTCTCGTCCAGGATGTCAGTGCAACATTGTTGAACTTTTAAAATCAGGCAGACTCCTCCCTCCTTTGCGAGAAGGATGTCTAGAGCAAGTCTTTTCTGCAAAAACATGGCTCTAACGCAACCATTTCCGTGTCAATAACCAAAAATCCTCTAGCTGTACTGGCAGTCAATTTGTCTGCTACAGTATAAAGCTTTCTAATCTTGTGTGAGTTGAGTTTCACTCCTACAGTAGGAATCAAGGCGCCTAAAAATGTCACCTACAATTTCACTGGCTCATGCTCTTCTCTTGGTTCTTACGTTTTCCCCTTGTCGAGTTTTAATGTGGTTGATGGAGCAGGATTTCCCGAAAGGAAACCTGCTCAACTGAACCACCGTTTAATATGGACTAACAGTAAGTAGTGTTAAACGACTAATGTGCACATTTACACTACATGTGGGAAGACTGCTTTAAAAAAATGATTGAACTAACTAGAACTAATGCGTAAATAACCGGAAATGTAATAATTTTGTGTTTTGAATGAATTCAAGAGGTTTGCATGGCAAGGCCGCAGGTGTTTTTCATAAAAAGCATGGCGTGTGTTGCTTTATATTAATGAATAATGCCGCTTTTCTGCTTAAGGTATGCTAGACTAACCGTTAACATAAAGTAGAGTTAAGATGGGGGGTAATCCGTGAAAATTACATTATCACATAATTAATAATGTTTGTTTTTCTGTTCTTTTAGTAATGGACGAGTTCTCCATATTAATGAAGTTAGCCACAGTAAGGGCGGGTGAGCAAGAGAGTGAGTGGGAACCACGTGACTACATGACTGAACTGCTGAGCAAAGCTGAGAAAGCATGACCTGGTGAAGGACGAGCATCTGTCAAGAAGCCAAAGCCAGTTTCTTCGTGGGAACGGAAATCAAGAATGTTGAATTTAATAATTTGTTAAAGAATGTTGATACATGTTCTCATGGGAGAGAAGAGGTATTGATGACCGTATAAAAAAATGTTTAGAACAATGGTGTAGTCAAAGGTGGATGATTTCATAGTGGGGTGACACTCCACCCCTTGAATCCCACCAATCCCTTAGCTAGAAAAAGTGAAATTAGCAATTATTATGGGACGGACATGCTCTTTTAGGGTATAAGAATAGGTGCTTTAGGGGTGTGGTTTAGGCAGCCGTTGGTGTGGTGTGCGGGATTCAAGGGTCACGTAGGCAGAGAGAGGGAAGCGTCGCTGTTTTCATCGGTGAGCTGAGAGGCCTAGATGTTCCTGTCCTGTCCCTGTCCTGGTATTTAATTCTTTGATCCCTGACTCTTAGTTCAGGGGTCCCTCACTACCGCCTAGGCCTGGGTGGTGGTTTTTCCCTTACAGATCCTCCGGGTTTGTATTTAATTTACTAAGCATTGTAGAAATTATATTTTTCCCGGCTGTTTCTTAGATATGTGTGCCTTTTGTCTCTTCATCTATCCCCTCCGAAATTGTTTTGGTTTTTAAGAGATCGATTATTGTGTATCTAATGTCTCTTCATCTGTCCACTCTATGCAACGTATACATTTAAATGATATTTCTGATGTTACGTGATTAGTTTGTTATTCTCTCCCATGAGGTCTCTAGTATTTGAGTTTATGGATATGATCGTTATAAGTTTTATTATTGCTAGATAAAATTATTAAATCACACCGAGAGTTTGTGGGCATTTAACCAGGTTTCTAAAGGTTAATCTTTATTGCAGAGAAATTACATTTTCCATCAACTCTTCAACTAATTGGTCCATCGACCAAGTAGATGAAAAGTCGAATAAATTTACAAGATGTTTAAATGCTGTGTATAAATAACAGGAATAGGTCGAAGAAAAGTTAACAAACTTGACACCAGCGCATCAGGGATTTTGGGTGAATGAGTATGGGCCAATGTATGATGTTGTTGAATAATTATCCCTAATCAATTATTTTGGTTCACGCTGGATCAGTTTCTTGGTAGCAGAGTGACGGTTTGATTATTGATTTGTTTGGTAAATGTTTATTGAATATTGATTATATGTTTAACAAAAAGAGTTAGCGTCATGTTTTATGTGGTCTAGAAGTACAGGTACGGAATTGCCTAAGGAATCCCGGGAAGGAATTTGCCTGAAGTAGGCAAAAGAAGAGTGTGGTAAAGAAATCACACTGCAGAAGTACTTTGTCTGTTGGAAATAATACTGAAAAGCTAGGTAGGACTGTCAGTGTTATAATTAGGGAAAATATTGTATGTAAGGAGAGTGTCTGAAAATAGCGAAGGGTCCCTTTTGAAACTTTGGCAGTATCTCCGGGAAAAGTAACAGGACACCCTTATTGTATGTCAAAAGGTCCTCTTGTGATACCTCAGTTTTATCTCTAGAGGAATAATAGGTCTCCCCGGAGCTTGTTAGAGAAGTGAGATAACGCTGGTCATTATTGTTACTTGCAGTGTAAGGATCTCTAGGAAAAGTGAAGACTATCTCTATATTTAGTGGAACAGACAAGGTAGCATTGTCTTTTTATGTTGTTACTAACAGAATTTTGATTAAGAAAATCTCAGAAAAATATTGCCATAAAATTTTGTAAAGGAGGGGTCAGTAGAAGGAGTTATACTGATGTCACAGAGTGCCGCGCTGGTATTGGTCGGAGCAGTGGGCGTGTATCGAGTGTAGATTGTAAAGGGAGGGTCAGGCGAAGGAGCAGAAACTGACGTCACAAAAGACTGCGCTAGCATTGGACAAACAGTGGGAGAGAAGCGAGCTCTGATTGGTAAATCAAAGTGAGAAGCTCAGACATTGGTTGAGATTGAAGTTACGTAGGGAGCTGTGATTGGTTGGTTGGTGTGAGTCGCGCTGGTATAGGACAGAATCTAACGAATAGGGAAGAGAGAAATATGAGAAATTTTTGTTGAGTTATTATTGAGAACAGACTTTAATAAAGAAGAAATTTGAGAATCGGTTTGTTAAAAACTATAAAGAATTTCTTTAAAAAGACAAACAAATTGTGACGAGAGAAGGAATCCCCATTCCACCCCCAAAAACGCCTGCCTCTTATATGATGATGGAGCGAGGTTATCATACGTGTGTTTGGTTAGAAAATTGGATGAACTATACGAAGGATGATGGAATGTTAGCTTTTCCAGAATTTGGAACATTTAGGGGCCGATTCCGATCTCGGCCGGTAGGGCACCGAATCGGATTCGGCTTAACCGGATCCGATTCGGAGCCCTCTTTCCCTACCGATTCGAACGTGTGTCCGGGCGAGCGAGTACGATGCGAGCGCACGCGAAATCGCCGACCGACTCGCTCGCGGATCCGAACCGCTCCGACCGACTCGCACGGACAACACTCGCCCCGCGCTATGGAGACGTTCGCCAGCTGGGCAAGTACGATGCGCGCCTCGAGCAGTCCGACCGACTCGCGCCGTCCGGCTCCAAAGGGCAGTCGGAGCCGGACTTTGGGGGTCCGTGTCGGACCCCCCTGTACGCGTAGCCGCGCGAGTCGCACACAGGGGGGACCCATGGGTCCCCCCTACCTGTGCATGTACGGCGCAATTCGCATCGACGCGTACCCGCTGTAGGGGGCGCCCTTGTTTGCCTCGCACCCATTGAGTCAATGGGAGCCCGCGTACGCGTTGTACGACTGGCTCCCATTGACTTCAATGGGAGTCCTTCCGAATTGGGTCCGATTGCATGCATACGCATCGTACTCGTTCGGTCGGGCTGCTAGAGTCCGATTCGGTTGGAAATCTCTCCGGGTCTGGCTCGGTCGGAGTGATTTCCGGCCTGAATCGGAATCGACCCCTTAATGTGAGAATTTTGCAGAATTTGAGAGCTAGGATGAACATGCTAGAGCCAAATCCAGGACTTACTCAGTATGAAGCGTTGGAGGAATGGGAAGTAGAAGCTTATGAGCGAGAAAAAGATCGAAGTGGTAGGAGATTCAGAGGCTTCATGCCTAGATATCCATTCGAGAGGCGAGAAGATCAGATGAAAAGATGGAGAAGAGTGGTAGTGACCGAGGGTCTATATCCAGTTTTGACGGTAGAGAGTCAGAAAGGCACCAAGTATAAAGAGAAAAAGAAAAATATAGAAACGTTCAAAAAGGGCTTAGATGAGTCTGATGATGAATTATTAGAAGACATTATGACTAAAAGGCCTCCGCCATATGAAGAAAATTCAGGAGTAATGACTCCAAGTGCCCCACAAATGGTAACCCCATTGACTCCCCAAGTTACCGAAATGGCTAGAAGGGTGCGAGAAAATTAAATGAGTTTGTTAAACAAGGCTAGAATGGAAAAAGTACAGAAATTAAATCAGTTAAATTTGAACGCAGAAGCTTTGACGGTACCAGTGACAATTGGTCCCGTGATTCCATTGTTTGGAGAAAAATCGACTTTGCCTAACGTACACACGTTGTCAGTTCCAAGAAGTAGTGTAAGGAGTGAAATAGTGTCAGCAATGAATGAAAATAGACAAAATGACCAAAATACGACACTGTTAGATTTACCGATTGATGAATTATTAACGGAAACCCCGAGGAGAAGTATTAAACTAGATCCAAGGAAATTAGGACCAAACATTACTCCAGTAAAAGGGAGTGCAGCAAGTCCCTCTCAAGAAGATTTAACTCTTTGGATAAATGGAATGAATAAAAGAAAAGCCCAACCACAGAGTATAAATGTAAGTCAATTGAAAGTAGATTTAGAAGAAATGATTATTGGAACAGTAAGTCCAGATAGATTAGGGACTTATAGTGAAGAAGAGTTGTTGTTTTTGTGTAAAAGTATTACATGAAGAGCGAAGAATTTCCATGAGAAATTATCAGAGGTTGCTAATGAGTTTGGTGTAGATATAGAAAAATCGAAGATGTTACAAAGGACATACTGAATGGCTTTTACTGACAAGGATTTAGAGAGTTTGAATGTATCAGGAAAAAGGTTGCAGATAAAAGAGTTAATGAATTTACTGAAAAATGGGGAACTTTAGAACGAGGGAGGAGTAAGTGGATGAAAAAGAAGGAAGAAACTGCGGGTAGGGGAACTTCCATGTTTCCATTGAAAGAAAACGAGCAAGTTGAAAGGGTATGTCCGATGAGAGAAGTTCCAGGTGGTGGATATGTTCATGTACCTTGGACTAGACAAGACATATTATCATTCACTAATGATTTTCCCAGATTGCGAGAGAAGCCTGTTGAATGGTACAAACAAGTTGACAGATTTGTAAAAGTCTCAAAGGTGTGGTTGAAAGACTTAGATGGTCTTTTTGAAATAGTAGTTCCAGCTGACTTGTGGACAGAATGTAAGATTACTGTTGATTGGCCTAAGGATGAATATCCCAGAGATGCAAGAACAGGTGCACCCTCTGAAGAGGTGATGAAAAAGTACCATCAGGTCATTACCTTCTTGAAGGGGAAGATTTCTCCTAAAGAAACAGATTGGGTTAAGATTGACAGGACAACCCAAGAGCCCAAAGAGTCGGTGCATGCATATTATGAGAGATTGTTACAGGTGTTTAAGCAGTACAGTGGGTTTGAGAATATTGGAGACAAAGATATGGGACATTTTGTGTATCGATTCACATATGGATTGAAACTAGGGGTGGGCGTAATTTGCGGAGTAAAACTACATGGAATTCCACGAAGTTGAACAAAAACTCCATGAATTCTGCAACTCCATTTCGTCAGACTCCCAATTAATAAAACAGAAACCTCATATACTTTTGGCAAAATAACAAGTATCTCTGTCTTTACATGCTAAAAAAGCATATAGTCATTTCACAAAAGTGAAAATGAAAATTTAGCAAGCAGTGAGAGAGGAGATGATTTTTGGATCCTCCCTAACCTAGGGAGAGAACCAAGCAGATGCCTTGAAAACAAAGAGCACATCTTGCTGAACGATTCGGTGGTGGTCCCATCCTCTTAGGACCACCCCAAGCACAGTTATGGGCAAAAATACAATCCCAACCAAAGGCCCTGCAAAGCATTATGGGAAGAGATTAGCAGTGGGCAGTGAATATTATAGTATCCAATATCAAAATAATTCTACAAAGAGCTGCAGTTCAACTAGTCGTTACTAGGTGTCCCTCACGAGTCAAATGCAAAAGCATTGAAATTATTACATCAAGCTGCAGTTCCACTAGTCGTTACTAGGTGCCCCTCACGAGTCAAATGCAAAAGCATTGAAACCCTTTCATGAAGCTGCAGTTCCACTAGTCGTTACTAGGTGTCCTCATGAGTCAAATGCAAAAGCATTTGACTTGAGGGACACCTAGCAACGACTAGTTGAACTGCAGCTTGATGTAATAATTTCAATGCTTTTGCATTTGACTCGTGAGGGACACCTAGTAACGACTAGTTGAACTGCAGCTCTTTGTAGAATTATTTTGATATTGGATACTATAATATTCACTGCCCACTGCTAATCTCGTCCCATAATGCTTTGCAGGGCCTTTGATTGGGATTGTATTTTTGCCCATAACTGTGCTTAGGTGGTCCTAAGAGGATGGGACCACCACTGAATCGTTCAGCATGATATGCTCTTTGTGTTCAAGGCATCTGCTTGGTCCTCCCCTAGGTTAGGGGGACCCCAAAATCATCACCTCTCTCCGTGCCTGATATTTTTCATTTTCAAAGTTCACTTTTATGAATTGGTTATATGCTTTTTAGCATGTAAAGTTGATTTATCAAAGCATTTGTGGATGCAGTTTAATAGCTGACTCCACTACGTGGAGGAATGGAGTTTTTGCCTGAATCCCATGTTTTTCACGGAATGCGTAATTAACAAATCTCCGCAAATTCCACTAGCAGAGCAGAGTTCATTGCCCAGGCCTAATTGAAACCAGAGATTAGTGCAATGATACAGCAGCATGTGCTCTGCTGGCAAAGTAAGTCAATAGACGAAATTTTGAGGTATGCAAAGTATTGTAGTGATGACATTGATTCAAGACTTAAAAAGTTGAAAGAGAAAATGATGTGGGCTTAAGTGAAGATGGCAGAACAGCAACAGGAAAATAGTAATGGACAACAAAGTCAAAATCAGACTGGTCAGGTAAACAGTGGAGGTGAAGGAAAATGTAAAATGAGTAAAGAAGAAGCTAAAAAGAAATGTCCTTGTCATGCGTGCGGAAAAATTGAACACTGGAAGAATGAGTGTAAAAGTGGACAAAAGGGCAATGAAGTAAATCAAAATTTAAATCCACAGATGCAGAATGAGGTGATTGGGAATCAACAGCAGCAGCAGGTAGTTACTCCACAGTTACAGGTGCCACAACCTCCTATGTCCCATAATGTGAATGCTCGTATGCAGATGTACAGTGCAAGTACTGGATTCCACGGAGGAGAGCAGTTTGGTAAGAATCCACTGGTTTCACAATATTTGGTACGGTGTAGTGAGAGTGATTCAGATACGTCTCAATGACGGTGCCTGAGGGGGGAGGAAGAGTGCGTACTTGGCGCATCTTTAGAGGTAGATCAGTCAGGTCCATTTGTTGATGGAAAGGTAGAAGGTAAAGATATCACCTTCTTGTTGGACACTGGTGCTACCCGTTCGACTGAGAGCAGCAGAAATCCCAAACCTACCCCTCTCGGGAGAAACTATCCAAGTTGTAGGCGTTGCAAATAAACAGATTAGAACTCCTGTCACTGCCCCAGTAGAAGTTCATATTGGAAACTTCAAAGACATGCATCGGTTTGTGGTATGTGATTACAGTCCCGTAAATCTCTTGGGCAGAGACTTACTGTGCAAAATGAATTGCACCATTTATTGTACACCAGATGGTGTTGCTTTTATGACACCTGATGAGGATGTTGAGTACAAAGTATTGATGGCCCAAAGAGAATCAGAAGTGAGTGAATTATATTCACTCCTCACTGATGAAGATTTGCCTGAAGAGTTAAAAGATACAGTGAGATCAGAAGTGTGGGATTTTACAGGAAAAGAGATTGGATTAATGACAAATGTGGATCCAATCCAGATTACAGTAAAAAATGGTGCTATATATCCAAATACCCCACAGTACAAAATGAGTCCAGAAGTAATAGCAGGAGTCACACCTTCGATTGACCAAATGATTGAACAGGGAATTTTAAAGGAAATAATGAGCTGTCCCTGTAATTCGCCCATTATTGGAATCAAAAAGCCTAATGGGAAATATAGAATAGTACAAGATTTGAGAAAAGTGAATAAAATTGTAGTGCCATGTTCTCCAATAGTGCCAAATCCAGCAGTAATTCTTTATCAAATTCCCTGTGATGCGGAATGATACACTGTTATTGATCTGTGTCAGGCATTTTTCTCCATTCCTTTGCACCCGGAAAGTCAATATTTATTTGCATTCCGGTTTGAAAACCGAATCTTGGCCTGGTGCCGAGTTCCTTAAGAGTATAATGAAAGTCCTTCAATTTTTAATCAGATTTTGAAAAAATGTTTGGAGACTTTGGTCATGCCTGGAAACTCTGTTTTGGTTTAATATATTGATGACCTATTGTTGGCATCAAAAACACGAGAAGCATGTGTGACAGACACAATTGCTTTATTGAACCATTTAGTAGAAGGAGGACATAAAGTATCACCATCCAAATTGCAATACTGTAAACAGGAAGTTCAATATCTAGGTCACAAAATTGGAAAAGGGGTCAGAAGGGTGACGCCAGAAAGAATCAGTGTGATTAAGAAAATGAATCCACCCAGAAATCAAAAAGAAGTACAAATGTTTTTGGGAATGGTTGGATATTGCAGACAGTGGATTTGTGGTTTCTCATTGATTGCAAAACCTCTTCAGAGGTTGACACGAAAGGATGTGAAAGATTCCCTGATTTATGGAAGCATGCCACACTTCTGCCTCTAAAGAAAAAACCCAATGTTGATTCTGGCGTACTGTCTAACTACAGACCTATTTCTTTACTGCCGGCGCCAGCCAAGGTGCTGGAAAAGGTTGTCCAGCGACAATTGGCTAAATTCTCTGAGAGCAATAACATATTACACGACACTCAATCTGGCTTTCGTGCCGGTTTTAGCACAGAGACGGCCCTTGTAGAGGTGGCTGAATCAGTGAGGTTGGCGGTTGACTCGGGGGCATCAGCCATGCTGGTGCTCCTGGATCTATCTGCCACATTTGATACGGTAGACCATGATATTTTGGCTCGGCGCCTTCAGGACTGCGGCATTAGGGGAACTGCCCTTGAGTGGGTGAGGTCATTCCTCCACAAGCGGACTCAAAGGGTGGCTTTACAACCTTATCAGTCTGAGCAGAAGCGCTTGTGGTGTGGGGTGTCCCAAGGATCAGCTTTAAGTCCACTGCTGTTCAACATCTTTTTGGCACCCCTGTTTTCACTCAGTGTGTGTATATATATTTGTTCATTTTGTGATTACATGATTTACATAAATTTACTAGAAATCTCTAAGAACCACAGGATTCCTTTCTATATTTTTTATTTTTGGTTTTGATGTAATTAACGGACAATAGTATTTTCATTAAATGTTAGCCCCACTAAGAGAGGGGGACACTAATTGAATATAAGCTAGATGCTCCTTTGAAGCTATTAAGTGGCAGAACCACTCTTCCCTTAAAGTTGTAAAATGTGCAGCACATCAATCAAGAGATGATGCTGTGACAAAGGGCAATAGATACGCTGACCAATTAGCGCGTTACTGTGCACAAAATACAGTGGCCATAAACAGGTCAATTGAAAAGGGAAATACCGAATGCCATATTATGTACACAACAACATTTGAGACTTGGGATGAAATAAAGCAAATGCAGGAAGAAGTCAGTGATGAGGAAAAAAAAGAGTGAAATAGAACAGGCTGTAGGAAAAATGCAGAAGATGAGGTTTGGGTCTATTATGATGGAAGACCAGTATTACCAGATTCTTTACTTTCCCATATGGCCAGGATGTATCATGGACAAACACACATCGGAAGGGATGCAATGGTGAGACTGTTCAAGCAGACATGTTATAATCCAAAGTTCAGGGCCATCGCAGAAAGTTTATGTCAAAGATGTGCCATATGTCAAAAACAAAATCCTGGAAGAAAAACGGTTGTAAATTGGGGTGTAATTGGGAAGCAGGAGGTCCTTTTACACAACTTCAAATTGATTTTATTGAGCTGCCACCATGTAACGGGCTGAAGTACGTCCTTGTCATTGTCTGTTTGTTTTCTCGCTGGGTGGAAGCCTATCCAACGAGAACGAATGACAGCCTTACAGTGGCTAAGTTGTTGTTAAGAGAACTAATCCCTAGGTTTGGTTTTCCAGTCACTTTGGAATCAGATAGGGGATTATATTTCAATAATGAGATAATTCAAATGATATGTGCAGCATTACAAATTGAGCAAAAACTGCATTGTGCTTATCGACTAGAGGCTTCTGGAATTGTTGAACAGATAAATGGTACAATAAAATCTAGATTAGGGAAGGTATGTGCATCCACAACACTGAAGTGGCCTGACGCTTTACCCCTGGTATTGATGAGTCTTAGAAGTATTCCTGACAAAAAGACTGGATTGAGTCCACATGAAGTATTGATGGGAAGAGCCATGAGACAAGCATACACACCTACGAACAAACTGATGACTATGTCTGATGATCGTGTGCTAGATTATTGCAAAGGACTGGTTGACCTGGTGCGTTCTGTGTCCCGCCAGGTTGGAGCAGATGCCACAACGACACAGCGGAACCAAGCACATGATTTGAATCCTGGTGAGTGGGTACTAGTCAAGAAGCACGTAAGGAAAACGTGTCTAGAACCCCGTTGGAGCGGCCCTTACCAGATCACATTGGTGACGACCACAGCAGTAAAGTGTTTTGGCTTGCCATTCTGGATACATGCAAGCCATACCCACTTAGTCCCAAGTCCAATTGAAAGACCTGAAGTACAGCATCTGGAAATTCAAAACCAAGTGCCAGCAGCTGAAGTGTGCGAAGCTGAGGAGTCTGGAGTGACAGATTCTAATGAACATTTTGACGATGAACAGCCAAACACAAGTCAAGTAAATTGGGCACCAGACACTGGGACTAAAGAGACTGTTGTTGAGTCAGAAGAAGGTGAGGCTGCCGGTGAGTCAGGAGAAAGAGAAACGGCTGTTGAGCTAGAAATTGGACCAAAGGAGAGTGAAAACACCAATGAGCTAGAAGAAGGTGAACTCGTTGATGAATCACAAGCAAGTGCTGAACCTACAGAAACAGAAATACAAAGGAGCAGAGAGTGACAGACAGAAAGAAGATCAAACAAAAGAAATAGTGAAGCAAACACAGAAGGTGAAAAGATAATTCAGAAGAAAAGACCTAGAAAGGGCGACATTTGGTCAAGTGGAACAAGACGACTAAAATACAGAATAGTCAAGAGAAGGTTGGGAAAAAGACCAAAGGAAAGTAATGAAGTTTCAAGCCAAACAGAATTAGAGAACACAAAAAGAGAAACAACCAGAAAATCAAAAATAACAAGAATTCCATGCAGAAAGTACAAAGCTCCTGAATGGACCTATGTTATATTAGAAGAATTTGAAAATTTAGGTCTAAGTGAAGAACATGACAGTAGTGATACTGAAAAGGAAGATGAGAACAAACTAAGACCACCTTAAAAGAACTATAAAGAGACAAAGGAGGAAAATTTGTCAGATGAACTGAATTGAGAACATACGAGAAAACCCAAAAGACTAAAAAAAAGAGAAAGGGGTAAAGAAGAAAGTCATTAAGTGTAGGATTACACAAAACCATATTTTTGAGAAAAATTAGGATTTTAGACTAGAAAAGTGTTCGATTTTTTATATTTTTTCCTTTTTTTTGTAGCACATCAAAATGGCAGAAGTAGAAGTGACTGAACAACCAAATTCTAGACTAAAACGTAGATGTATTAAAACCTGTATGTGTAGTGTTACTGTTTTCCTATTAACACTTATGTGGATCCTGTTGATTGTTATTTTACCTATTTTTAGTGTAAATAATATTGGAAATAATACTAATGATATGACAGTTGAAGGAATGAAAGATGTGTCTAAAACACGTATAAATACTAATATAGAACAAATGAATGGAAGTACTTACCATCATGATAAATCAATTAGTGATTTTTCATTAAATGTCTTTAACAAGTTGTTGTATGAGTATACTAACACTATGAACGTGAGTGATTGTTATGTCTGTATGAAATTACCTCCGTCTGTCTCTGAAGGACTAACCTATCATCATCTTTCTCTAAACTATGGTGTGTCATGTAGTGTACTCGGCAGTCTATTTTACATGACTGGTAAGCTGGATTATCAATATACTAATATAGATTTAGTATTTTCAGAAATACCAATCATAAAGGAATTAAATAAAGTAGTAAGTGCTAAAAATGCTCGTTATATGGGAGAATTCTTCCATATCACTCAAACTTTGGATATAGAAAATGCCTACAAAAACAATTTAACATGTAGTTTACATACTGAAAAAAATTTATTTTTAGATATGGTAGAGAATAGAAGAGCAAGTTTCCAGAAAGAAGCTAATGAACAGAAATCACAGGTACCACCTTGGGCTTTTAGAGAAGCAAATTATGAGAAGGGTGAGACATACGCTGCGATGTCCCTGGACTGGTTACGAAAGGGGAAACTATGTTTATATAGATCAAGGACTAACTATAATAATTACTTTATTGGCACTAGTGAATGTGAGCATACTTTCCAAATTACTGGAGGATGGGGATTGAAGGGTGGAACTGACCCAGTTTTCCCGGGAGTCTATTACGTGTGTGGCAAGAAAGCCTATTATAGGTTACCAGCAAGTTGGTATGGAAGCTGTTATTTTGGGATCGTCTTTCCAAAGGTCTATCATAAAGACCGTGGGGACAATAGTGCCAATGAAATAAAACAAAGACTAATACGAAGGAAAAGAGCAAGTTTTTCAGAAATAGTAGGTGATATCTTTGGTGAACTGATACCCTCAGTTGGAGTTGTTTTAAATGCACACAAAATTCGTAAATTATTCACAGTAGTTGATCGCTTATCAACAGATACTGCTGGTGGTTTCTTGATGACTGATACTGAAATGGTGGCAATTAGATGAATGGTTTTACAAAATCGACTTGCCCTTGATATTCTTTTGGCAAAAGAGGGTGGAGTCTGTGGCATGTTGAGAATTCAACACTGCTGTACCTATATCCCAGATAAAAGTAAAGGGATAGAAGGATATATTAGAAATATAACAAAATTACATAATGAGTTGACCCAACTGGAGGTTGATAGTGTTTGGGAGAGACTTGGTAAGAGTTTCTCTGCAGTAAGTAAATGGTTCTCTAACTTAGGAAATAGTTTATTAGGAAAAATAATAATCCCAATATTTTCTGTTGCAATAGTAGTTCTAGTAATGGTAATAACATATAAATGTTGCAAATATGTAAGAGAAAGAAAAGATGCGAAAAACTAAAAGAATAAAAGTAAAGGAAGAAAGAGAAAAAGAAGAAATAGAATTAGAAAAAGTAAAAGGTAAATATTATGACATGATGAAAGAGTTAGACGAAAGTGCCATAAAAGAAGAAAAAGAGAGTAAATGCTAGATAACATAGAATGGTGAGTATTTATGATGGCTCTTAAAAGCCATCAGAGGGGGATTGATGGAGCAGGATTTCGTGAAAAGAAACCTGCTCAACCGAACCCCCTTTAATATGGACTAACAGTAAGTAGTGTTAAACGACTAATGTGCACATTTACACTACATGTGGAAAGACTGCTTTAAAAAAATGCATGAACTAACTAGAACTAATGCGTAAATAACCGGAAATGTAATAATTTTGTGTTTTGAATGAATGCAAGAGGTTTGCATGGCAAGGCCGCAGGTGTTTTTCGAAAGAAAGCATGGCATGTGTTTCTTTATATTAATGAATAATGCTGCTTTTCAGCTTAAGCTTTGCTAGACTAACCGTTAACATAAAGTAGAGTTAAGATGGTGGGTAAACCGTGAAAATTACAGTATCACATAATTAATAATGTTTGTTTTTCTGTTCTTTTAGTAATGGACGAGTTCTCCATATTAATAAAGTTAGCCATAGTAAGGGCGGGTGAGCAAGAGAGCAAGTGGGAACCATGTGACTACATGACTGAACTGCTGAGCAAAGCTGAGAAATCGTGACCTGGTGAAGGACGAGCATCTGTCAAGAAGCCAAAGCCAGTGTCTTCGTGGGAACAGAAATCAAGAATGTTGAATTTAATAATTTGTTAAAGAATGTTGATACATGTTCTTATGGGAGAGAAGAGGTATTGATGACTGTATAAAAAAATGTTTAGAACAAGTGTGTAGTCAAAGGTGGATGAGTTCATAGTGGGGTGACACTCCACCCATTGAATCCCACCAATCCCTTAGCTAGAAAAAGTGAAATTAGCAATTATTATGGGACAGACATTTTCTTTTAGGGTATAAGAATAGGTGCTTTAGGGGTGTGGTTTAGGCAGCCGTTGGTGTGGTGTGCGGGCTTCAAGGGTCATGTAGGCTGAGAGAGGGAAGCTTTGCTGTTTTCGTCGGTGAGCTGAGAGGCTTAGATGTTCCTGTCCTGTCCCTGTACTGGTACTTAAGTCTTTGATCCCTGACTCTTAGTTCAGGGGTCCCTCACTACCGCCTAGGCCTGGGTGGTGGTTTTTCCCTTACAGATCCTCCGGGTTTGTATTTAATTTACTTAGCATAGTAGAAATTATATTTTTCCCGGCTGTTTCTTTGATATGTGTGCCTTTTGTCTCTTCATCTATCCCCTCCGAAATTGTTTTGGTTTTTAAGAGATCGATTATTGTGTATCTAATGTCTCTTCATCTGTCCACTCTATGCAACGTATACATTTGAATGATATTTCTGATGTTACAGTGATTAGTTTGTTATTCTCTCCTATGAGGTCTGCAGTATTTGAGTTTATGGATATGATCGTTATAAGTTTTATTATTGCTAGATAAAATTATTAAATCACACTGAGAGTTTGTGGTCATTTAACCAGGTTTCTAAAGGTTAATCTTTATTGCAGAGAAATTACATTTACCATCAACTCTTCAACTAATTGGTCCATCGACCAAGTAGATGAAAAATCGAATACATTTACAAGATGTTTAAATTCTGTGTATAAATAACAGGAATAGGTCGAAGAAATGTTAACAAACATGACACCAGTGCATCAGGGATTTTGGGTGAATGAGTATGGGCCAATGTATGATGTTGTTGAATAATTATCCCTGATCAATTATTTGAAAAATGTTTGGAAAATCGACTCCTAAATACCATGTTCCATACCATTGCTTGGGTAACCTATACAATGCACTATTCCCACAAATATTGTCCAGGGACCACATGATCTCCTCCATCCAAGTACAATCCTCAATTTCCTTGAACTTCAAAAGTGTGGTCACATTCACTTGTGCCTACAAAATTTGTGTCAGCTGTGGATTTTCTAAAGGAAATACATAATCTCCCTTTCTGTTGCCAATCTAGAACAAGTGCAGCCATGTTTCCCACTATTCTATGTTCACTCTCTTCTTTTGCCCAGGGTGGAACTTTCTAATGATTTGTAGCTTTAGCTAAAAGATCTCTTCTTCTATCTTCTACACAGTAAATTAATTTCTTTTCTACACTGATGAAAGAACAGGTTAAATTGTGTCTGTGTTCATGGGCAGAGTCCAGTGACATATTGGGTCTAAAGAAATGTCCCATTATTTCAGCATTTCTAGCATCCTGCTCTCTATTGAAGTGCTTCAGCACCAGAACTTTAGAAATAACAAAGGGCCTGATTATGATTTTGGCAGTGTGGGAACAGGGTGGCACGTCGCCATAAGCTCCCACACTGCCAAATCTCCCTGCCGACTGCCGGGCAGACTAAGAGTTTTCTCGTGGTTTGCGGGCGGTCAGTTGGCGTTCCCATGGCATTCCGACCCATCTCTCTGCTCCCGTTCCCCGCGAAGGTCACCGAGAAAATCGTCAACAAACAACTGACCCGCTACCTCGAGGAGAACAACATCCTGGACCCTTCCCAGTCCGGCTTCCGCAGCAACCACAGCACCGAAATCGCCCTCATCGCCGCCACCGATGACATCAGGACCCTGCTAGACAACGGAGAAACAGCAGCCCTCATCCTCCTGGACCTATCAGCCGCCTTCGACACGGTCTGCCACCACACACTACAAACACGCCTTCACGACGCCGGGATCCAAGAGAAGGCCCTGGACTGGACCACATCCTTCCTTTCCGGCAGAACACAAAGCGTCCGCCTCGCCCCCTTCCGATCCAAGGCCACCAAGATCATCTGCGGCGTACTCCAAGGCTCCTCCCTCAGCCCAACGCTGTTCAACATCTACATGGCACCCTCGCCCACGTCGCCCGACAGCACAACCTCAACATCATCTCCTACGCCGACGACACCCAGCTGATCCTCTCCCTCACCAAAGACCCTCACACCGCCAAAGCCCACCTCCACGAAGGAATGAAGGCCGTCGCCGAATGGAAGAGGACCAGCCGCCTGAAGCTGAACTCGGACAAGACGGAGGTCCTCATCCTTGGTTCCAACCCTTCAGCCTGGGACGACTCCTGGTGGCCAACATCACTGGGAACAGCCCCGCCACCCACCGACCACGTACGCAACCTAGGGGTCATCCTCGACCCCACCCTCTCCATGACTAAGCAGGTCAACGCCGTTTCCTCATCCTGCTTCAACATCCTCCGAATGCTCCGCAGGATCTTCAAGTGGATCCCCACCAAAACAAGAAAAACAGTCACCCAGGCCCTCGTCACCAGCAGGCTGGACTACGGAAACGCCCTCTACGCAGGAACGACGGCTAAGCTCCTGAGATGGCTGCAACGCATCCAGAACGCCTCTGCACGTCTTATCCTCGACATCCCCCGACGCAGCCACATCACACCCCACCTGAGAGACCTGCACTGGCTCCCTGTCAACAAGAGGATAACCTTCAAGCTCCTCACCCACGCACACAAAGCACTCCACAACTCCGGACCAGCCTACCTCAACAGACGACTCAGCTTCTACACCCCCACCCGCCAGCTCCGCTCGACCAGCCTCGCCCTCGCCACAGTCCCCCGCATCCGGAAAACGACCGCCGGCGGCAGATCCTTCTCCCACCCCGCCGCCAAGACCTGGAACACCCTCCCCACCAACCTCCGACAGACCCAAGACCTACTGGCCTTCAGAAGACTCCTCAAGACCTGGCTCTTCGATCAGTAGCAGCACCACCCCCCTCTTCCCCCAGCGCCTTGAGACCCTCGCGGGTATGTAGTGCGCTTTATAAGTGACATGATTGATTGATTGATTGATGGCATTGCCTTTAAAAAGGCACTGCAATGGGAACGCCAAATCCCATTCCTGCACGGCATGGACTGTGCAGTCCATGCCGTGCAGGAAAGGAGGTGCATGCACACAGGGAGGCACACCATATGCCCCCCTTCATGCATCCTCAGGTCATGAGGGAACAGGGTGGCCTGTGGGGCCCCCTTAGTTTCCTCACCACCACAGGTTTCATGGCACGTTCACATCATTAAATCTGTGGCGGTGAGGAAACTCGTAATATGCTTTGTGGTGTCGCAGTGGTGCCACCAGCATATTCGGCCCACAGACCGCTGCACCACTGCCAGGGATCACGGATCCCTGGTGGTTGCAGTGGTCCTATGGTGGTCTGACCACCGTAGTTGTCATACAGTGGTCAGACCACTGGTGTGGTGGTCTCCGACTGCCACTGCACCTCCACCGCGAGTTTGGTGGTCCTATGCACAGCCAAACTAGTAATTAGGCACTAAATTTTGATTTGAGTAATAGTATTGGAAATGACCTTTCCCATAGAATAGACTCAGCAATAAACTCCAAGTACCTCCATATGTCAAGGGAGGTGGTGATAGGTGATCCACTCGGCAACTGTTGCAGGTAATTGCATGCATACGTAGCAATCCCTAACATTCATAGTGTTGATGTGTTCAAATAGCAGCTTTATATATACATTAAGTGAGTAATCTCCTCTAGAAGCATCTATGTGTAAGTCTTTCTTGTCTAGTGCTGGTAAACTATTACTAGTAGGATTGGACTTTTGGGGTGTCTGGGTAGACCTAAGCTCTTCATCGTGTAAGTGGTGCTGCAAACTCAAAATTATAAGCAAAACAACTAATGATGGCAATAGCAAATACTCCTGCACATAATTGTTTGTGTCTAAGGGATTTTGTGTTAGGCTCCATGAGTTCACTAGTGACAAACCATTAGCTAAGACGATTGCAGTACAATTAATTTTTGCAGTTAGTTCCCACTTGCACTGGCAGAAAAGCACAGTTCAAATGTCTCTTTTTGAAGTTTAAAGTGCAACTTAGTAAATGCGCAGTTTGAATTCACTAATAATCACTTCAAGAACAAGTTGAGTCAGTCTGTCTAGTGGCAATGCAATTTCAAATCTCAGCCCGCCACAAAGTTCAATTTAAGGAGGTTCAGGTGGATGCGAATTGTTATACCAAAAGGGGTGAAATGCTCTCTCCCAATCATTGGCTGCCAAGTAAGTCAATTCAGGTGAGGAGCACCTCTGGCAGGGTACTCTTGCTCTCTGTGATCTCCTCACTGTTGGCCTTTCTTCTTCACTGTCACTCAGGCCAGATTCAGCTGCACCTCTTGAGATGTTGCATGGCACATGTACTTCAGTCACACAGTATCTTCCCCTCTCCCGTCTTCTCTGCCATTGGTCTCTGGGTACAACTCACATTACTATTGCACTAGGCCCTTTGCCAGGGTCTGAACCTCGCATGGTCAACTCTAGTGAATTGGACCCTTCTGTACCGACAACAGTTGAATCTCTAGGATCTCCCACTCAGGTCAAACAATTGCTTTCTCAGTAGCTTGCTGATCCCCAACAGCTTGATTAACCCGCTCTCTCTGTCTCACTGTAACCAACGGCACATAAGGAACAGATGCTGTTAGATCATCGAAGGGACATGAGACAATGTGAGTATGGGTGGCATGTACCCAGTTTGGGAGACCTCCACACTTTACAGCTGTTGTGGTTACCAGAATCACCTGGTGACAGCTCTTGCCAACGAGGCTCCAAGTTTGACTTGCAAACATGTTTCTTCACCATAACCCAGTTGCAGGGACTGAGGTCATGGCACTGCTCTTGGTGAGGCAGGATAGTCACCTCTCCAACCTGGTGAGACACAGAACACACCACATCAGCCAGTCCTTTACAGTAATCAAGAATCATGTCATCTGTAATGTTCACAAGCACATTCGCAGGCACAGCTGTTTGTCTCATAGCTCTCCCCATGATGATTTCATGGGGCAACAATTCTGTCCTCCTGTCTTGAGTATTTCACAGACTCATCAGCACAAGAGTCAACACATCCGGCCACTTCAAAGATGTGGAAGCACACACTCGTCAATCTGGATTTTAACATGCCATTGACTTGCTCCACAATACCGGAAACCTTCAGACGATAAATGCAATGTAGTATCTGCCCAACTTGTAATACTGCACATAACATCTTCAGGACCTCATTGTTAAAATGAGTTTCTCGGTCTGACTCTAGAGAAGTCAGGAAACGGAAACGCAGTATTATTTCCCTCAATAATAGCTTGCCACTGTACGCCTGTCATTCCCCTTAATCCAGTAAGCTTCCACCCTCTGTGAAAAGATGCACATTATCACTAGGACATATCTCAATCTGTTACAGATGGGCATCTCTATAAAATCCATTTGCATTCTGTTAGCTCATGATTACTGGTGTTTTCCTTCCAGCAGTTTGTTGTTGACATACCACACATCTGTGACACAAACCTTCAGCCATAATCTGAATCTCAGCTTAAACCATGTTTGTATGAAGAGACGCACTATTGCATCTCTCTGTGCGGGACCATGATAATGTCTGGCCTTAGGCGGTAGCAAGCTGTCCGGCAATACTGGTCTTCCATCTGTTGAAACCCAAAGTTCATCCTCATTTCTTTTGACACAACCTGCTCTAATCCAACATTGCTGTTCTGCTTCTGGCACATCTACCTGCAATCTCTTAACTTCCTCCCAAGTATCAGCAGCAGACAACCAAAGATTGCATTTTGTGACATCTGAACTTTCATTGATGTATACCCCATTAAAGGTGAAAAAATGTAATGCACAGTACCGGGCAGTTTCATCTGCATATTTGTTACCCATTGTCACGTAGTCTGTGTCTGATCTATGGGCAGCACACTTAACCACAGCAATTTGGGTAGACTGGAGAAGGTTTTGAACGCTTTCTCCATTGCAGATCGGTGACCCTGAAGAGGTCATGAATCTGCATTGGGACCACAGCTTCCCAAAGTCATGAACGACACCAAAGCCATACTGACTGTCACTGAAAATCATCACTCTAAGCTGGTCTAAGATATAGCATGCTCTAGTAAGAGCAATCATTTTAGCTACTCATGCTGAAAACAATCCTTGAAGCCAGGAGGCTTAGACTATGTCTGCAACAGTACAGACTGCGTAGGCAGCTTTTAAATTTCCATCATGGTTACGTAAACAGGAGCCATCAACAAACAGCACATGATATAGTTCGAGTAGTAGGATATCTTGTATGCCAGATGTTGGCTTTGTGCATAGCTCAGTAACATCTAGGCAGTCGCATTCAGCTTCATCACCTACTGTTTCACTTCCAGGAAGGGGCAACAAGATGTCAGGATTTAGAATAGTACACCTCTTAAGGGTGACATTCTCAGCACCCAGGTTGATGTGCTCATACCTGGTTAGCCAACTTATGGTAAGATGCTGTGTCCAAATACAGGTTAGCAACACCTCAACTGAGTGAAGACAAAAACAGTTAAAAGGTAACCCATAACTATGCTCTTGTGTTGTTCGACAATTATACAGATTGAAGCAACAGCTTTAAGGCAACTGGGCAATGCAGCATCTTAAGCATCAAGTGTGGCCAAAAAATAAGCCACTGGCCTGTGAGCATTGCCGTGAATTTGAGTAAGAACTGAGAGAGCCCAGACCTCTCTCTCACTGCAAAATAAAGCAAAACATTAATTGTAATCAAGCATTCCCAGGCCTGGGCCATGGCAGACACATTTTCGCTACTCTGATAAGGCATGTTTGCAGCTGTCATCCCATGGCACAGGATCTGACACGTCTTTGTATGTCAACCTCTGAAGAGTTTTAGCCACCAGGGAAAAGTTGGGAATCCACTGTCGACAGTAGCCCATCATTCCTAAAAACATTCAGATTTTCTTCTGGGTAGTTGGTGGATTCATTTTCAGAATCGCAGAGGTTCTCTCTTGAGACACTTTCCTTGCTCCATTCTCAATGTGGTGTCCTAGATACAGGACTTCCTTCTGGTAGAACGGTAATTCGGTTGGGACACTTTAGGTCCATTCTCAGCTAAGTGGTTCAGTAAAGCAATAGTGTCACATTTGCAAGTCTCTTGTGTAATTAACGCCACCAACAGATCGTCGATGTATTGGATTCGGACTGAATGCTGAGGCATTACTAAAGACTCTAGATTATTTTTGAGCATCTGATTGAAGATTGAGGAAATCTCCATATACACTTGTGGGATTCGGCACTATGCGAAGATATGGCTGCTAAAATGGAAAGCGAAGAGGGACTGACAACTGAATAGAAAAGAAGGCTTAGTACAAATCAATTACAGAGAACCACTCTGCCTCACATGGAATCTGAAACAATATCGCCACAGGATTCGGTACCACAGGACAAAAGGTAATCACTACTGTAGTGCTAGAGGCACTCCTATGTTTTGAAACCACGTGATGACCTTTGACTACCATTATTTTAATTGTCTTTTGGTGTTTTACTTTATCCTAGGCTGAATGTACGACATCATTTTTTCCTGCATGTGCCTTCCTTGCCTTGAAGATTTCTTTCGTATCTCTTTGTAGTTTTAAAGTGGGAGCTGTCACAGCGTAGAACAGCCTTGCCAGGAAAAGAACATGTGGGATGTGCATTTAAAAGCATGAGAGAGAGAGATGTGGAATTTACTTCTTGGTTTCGAAGTGCAGTGTTATAAGCAGTGGTGCTCAAATGTGCATTATGTTGTACATTGGCAGATGAAGTGTGTGATGCTATAGGCAGTGGTGCACAAATGTGCGTTATGTCGTACATTGGCAGATAAAGTGTGTGATGCTATAGACAGTGGTGCACAAATATGCATTGTGTTGTACATTGGGAAGTATTATGAAGTTCTTACTATTGGCTTTGACATGCCCTCATGTCACCTTGAATTCTGACTCTGTCTTGCTTGAGCTTTTTGCGCGCACAGGCAGGCCCCCAGATTACTCAAGTTGTTTAGGTTATTTACGTTCAAGATGTTTTTTGTTGACTGTACTGCTGGAGACTTTCGGAAGCTTCATTAAGATAAAGGCTGGAACACATGAGAATGCAGAAGGAACATGAGAACTCCTTTGCCTTTGGAATGCTTGCATGAAAAGTGGCCAATTTCAGTAAGTTTCCAAGGTGCAAGGGAGGGCCTCTCGAAACCTTCTAGTGTGTTTTGAGATTATAAAGCTGGGGTTTTGTTGACTGGGAGACTGGGATTTGTGCCTGAACGGCAGATGCGTCTTCAGTGCAGGAATTTGGTTGCTGAGTCTTTTGACCCTGGCTGTGAATCCCCCAATCTGGAGTGGGCCAAGATGAAGTTTGCACCACGTGATGTGTTTTATTTTTGATCATTACCATTGTGATATGTGAATGTCTGTGTGCACAATCGAGTCTCCATCAGCGATAATTGTCATTGTGATGTGTGGGTGTCTGTGTGCACATTCAGGTCTCCAGTGGCTATAATCATCTGAGGTGTTTTATTTAGTGTATATATCTTTATGATTTCTTGCAAGACGTCCAGCATTATCTGCATGCATTTCATTTTATTATTGTTATCTGCTTGCTTTTTATTTCATGTATATATTCCATGCATTGCATATATATATATATATTACCTACTGACGGTCGCCAGTAGGTAGTTATAGTAGGACCACGTTTCCATAGGAAAAGCATTTTTTGATGTGCTTATAACTTTGGCGTCGTTTGACGAATCTTTACGAAATTTTCCAAAAAGTTCCTCTTTTCAGGTCAGCTGCTATCCTAAAAGTTTGGAGGGGATTCGTCAAGGGGGGGCTAAGAAAAAAGGGGGGTCCCAAAACGTGTTTTCTCCATGCAATTTCCATAGGAAACTTTAGACAAGGCTACAGGTCAAACTGCTGAACGGAATTACGCCAAATTTGGCACAGAGAAAGGTCTTGGTCCAGAAAGCACGCTTTTGTTTAAATCGGGTAAATCCATTCAGTAGTTTTAGAGAAATATCAAATTTTCCAGATATCGATATTTAAGAATTCTTACATATGATTGGCTGAAGCGTTATGAGCACGAGCTTGCGGCTGATTGGCTGCGAACTGTTGAAACTAGGAAGGGTTGGCAGCCATTTTGTGATTCAGTCCGTCAGCTCACAACTCTCCCTCTACCAGGCATCAAGTCCGTAGTTCTACCTCTGCGAGGCAACACTAAAAATATACCGCAGCTCTGTCTGTGCGAGATACCCCTTTCACGGTCCCTCTCCCCACATCACCAGCTCGCGGCTATGCCTTTAGAAGCGAGTCCGTCGGCTTGCAGCTCTGCGACTGCGAGCTGTGAGCCATTTTGTGACTCAATCCGTCAGCTCGCATCTCTCCCTCTAAAAGGCATCGGATCCGTAATTCTACCTCTGCGAGGCAATACTGAAAATATCCCGCAGGTCTGTCTGTGCGAGATACTCCTTTTACGCTCCCTCTCCCCACATCATCAGCTCGCGGCTATGCCTTTAGAAGCCAGTATGTTGGCTCGCAGCTCTGTGTCTGCGAGCCGTGGGGCCCGCAGCTCTACCTCTGTGAGCCACCTCGTTAGCTCGTAGCTGTGTCTGTGCTAGCAGGCCCGTCGGCCCGTTACTCTCCCTCTGCGAGTTAGCCTGTCGGGTTGCAGCGCGGAGGGCTCGCAGCTGTATCTCTGCGAGCCAGCCCGTTAACTGATAGCTGTGTGTCTGCTAGCAGGCCTGCTGGCCTGTTGGTCTCCCTCTGCGAGTCAGGCCACAGCTCTCCCTCTGCGAGCCGGTACGGTGCTGTGCTTTTGCGAGCCAATGGCTCGTAGGTCTCCCTCTGCGAGCTGAGCCCACGGGCCGCAGCTCTTCCTCTGCAAGCCTGCCCGACGGCCCGCAGGTGTCCCTCTGCTAGCCGAATCGCAGCTGACACTCTGCGAGCCGAAATTGGGAATATAAGGCGGCTCTAAAAAAAGCCCTTCTGTTTATTAATTGGAGTTACATGTAAGTGCGAATGCACAGCTTCAGGTTAATCAGGAAAATTCGGTTTCCCTCATCTGTGAAGTGTACTCCATCACTTCTGTAGATATCAGCGATATTAAAACGTATACTGTTGTTGTAAATCGACCCCATTCTATGGTCTCTGAGGTATGCAGACACAGCTTTGTTGACATTCTTCCTAGATTTTTCAATCTTATGACAAAATTGGTTTGACCATTTCCACTTCTGTCTTTGGCATATATTGGAATATACAAAGACAGTTTGAGGCAAAAGTAACATGTTGGTATGTGGAGCCAGGGGCCCGTGCGGCCTTGCGCTGCTTGTGCTATCTCACTCCGTCTCTCTCCCTCTCCCTCGCTCTCTCCCACCCTGTCATAGCAAACTTGTGAAAGCGATGGGTGCGCGGCACTCAGCGCGGCACTCAAGTACTTCTTAAGTCTTTCAAAGGGGTATATTCTCAAGGACATATCGCCGAGTTTACAGCACTTTATCGCAACCAAAATGGTGATAAATTTAACACACCATTCCAAGCTGGAGCAAACAGCCCATGTCACCAGTTTACCAGCGATAGCAGCCTCAAAAAGCATTGTCACGGATGAGTCCGGCAAATATTGCTAATGAGATGTAGAGTAGGCGTTCTCGTGCAAAAAGCAGCGAACACATCACTTCGCAAGTGTCTCAACCACCAGCAAGATCGTCGAAGAGAGTACAAAACAGGCGAGAAGGTGCGTTAGTAGCAGAAAGTTTACACCTGCTCTGAGCTGGTGTAAAGTCGGACTACAACCTGCAATATGAAAGGGAGCCCACCCAGAGCCATACGTGAATGACAACAGATGCAATGGAGCCAACGATCATGCAGCTCGGACACCCAACAATGCTCCGACACCCCCCGCCACCAGTCCCTTGTCCGCCATCCCCCCTCACCCCCCACACAAACAAATGTGACAGCAACGTTAGGAAATCTGGAACGTAACAAATTGGCTGATGTCGCACAATTATAGTAAAGAAGATGCATGTGAGGTTGGACAAATAAGAATCTCAGTCATCTATGGATTTACATATAAAACATTTTATTTAAACAAAACATCAAAATAAAAGTAGGTACAGGTATGGCGTGTCATCCCTCGACAATTTGTGAATCACAGCCTGCAAGACAAATAGAAAGATAAGATTGTGCGTCATGCGTCCATGAAAGGAGAGAGAGAGAGAGAAAGAGAGAAAGAGTGAGAGAGAGGAAGAGACAGAGAAAGAAAGAGTGAGACAGAGAGGAAGACAGAGAAAGAGAGAAAGAGTGAGAGAGAGAGGAAGAGATAGAGAAAGAGAGAAAGAGTGAGATACAAGGAAGTGAGAGAGAAAGAGAGAAACAGTGTGAGAGAGGTAGAGAGAGAGAGAAAGAGTGAGACAGAGAGGAAGAGAGAGAGAAAGAAAGAATGAGAGAGAGAGGAAGAGACATAGAAAGAGAGAAAGAGTGTGAGAGAGAGAAAGGAAGAGATACAGAGTAAGAGAGAGAGAAAGAGTGTGAGTGACAGAAAGGAAGAGATGGAGAGGGAGAGTGAGTGTTGACACTGTGGAGAAATTCCTTACATCTCACCTTTTTGCCACCGGTGTGTCTCCAACCACGTGCCGGGACATAGTGGAGTCTTCAAGTTTAGTCATCTGAAACATAGTATAGAATCAGTAATGGCAGAGTACATACAACTTCACACGCCTAATTCTCTGTTTCGCCCCTGCGCACCCAGGCTGCTGCACCCCATCGACTCCCGCCACCCAGAGGTGTCTGCCCACCTCTGCGCACCTAGGCTGCTGTATCCCATCCACTCCCACTGCCCAGAGGTGTCTGCCCGCTGCTGTGCACCCAGGCTGGTGCACCCCATCCAGTCCCACTGCCCGGAGGTGACTGCCCATTCCTGCGCACCCAGAGTGCTGCATCCCATCCACTCTCACTGCCTAGAGGTGTCTGCCCGCTCCTGTGCACCCAGGCTGCTGCACCCCATCCACTTCCACTGCTCGGAGTTGTCTGCCCGCTCTTGTGCACCCAGGGTGCTGCACACTATCCACTCCCACCGCCCAGAGGTGACTGCTCACTGCTGCGGAAACAAGGCTCTCTGCTCACCTTCCGCCACCGGCGTGTGTCTAAGAGGGTCCACCACGTGCTGAAGCAACATCCTCAGGCGCAAGTTGCGTACATGCGGTCAAGCCGAGCTCACAATACAGAGCGGGTGTTTATTGCAGGATGGCCACGCATCATCGCAGGCTGCACACGCGCTCAGCTCTGGTGGCACTAACTCAGTGGAACTGAAGTCATCACCTCGTGGCGGGAGGTCCGTGTCGGGTGAGGGGTCGTCAATCTGTGAATCACAGCCTGCTAGACAAAAAGCAAGATAAGATTGTGCATCATGCGTCCATCAAAGGAGAGAGAGAGGAAGAGAGAGAGAAAGAAAGAGTGAGAGGTAGACAGAGAGAAAGAGAGAAAGAGTGAGAGAGAGAGGAAGAGAGAGAGAAACAGTGAGACAGAGGAAGAGAGAGCGAAAGAGAGAAACAGTGTGAGAAAGAGGAAGAGAGAAACAGAGGAAGAGTGAGAGAGATAGAGGTAGAGAGAGAGAGAGAGAAATAAAAAAACAGTGTGAGAGAGAGGAAGAGATAGAGTGAGAGAGAGAGGAAGGGAGAGAGAAAGAGTGTGAGGGAGAGAAAGGAAGAGATGGAGAGGGACAGTGAGTGCCGACACTGTGGACAAAACCCTCACAGCTCACCTTTCCGTCCCCGGTGTGTCTCCAACCACGTGCCGGGACATAGTGGAGCCCTCAAGCTTACTCATCTGAAACGTAGTATGGAATCAGTAATGGCAGAGTACATACAACTGCACACGCCTAATTCTCTGTCCTGCCTTTGTGCATCCAGGCTGCTGCACCCCATCCACTTCCACTGCCCAGAGGTGTCTGCTCACCGCTGCTGCACCCCATCCACTTCCACTGCCCAGAGGTGTCTGCCCGCTGCTGCGCACCCAGGCTGCTGCACCCCATCCACTCCCACTGCCCGGAGGTGACTGTCCGCCGCTGCGCACCCAGGCTGCTGCACCCCATCCACTCCCACTGCCCGGAGGTGACTGCCCGCCACTGCGCTAACAAGCCTCTCTGCTCACCTTTCGCAACCTGCGTGTAGAAAAGAGGGCCTACCACATGCGGCTGCAAGCCCCAAGCCCTGGGCCTGTGGACACTGCACCCTACATGTCATGCAGCCCCGCTCCGCAGGCCACCAGGTCTCACATTTGGTGCTGGGTCTTGATTTCGCCATGGCAGAGGACATACCAGTGCACCAGGCTTTTCATCGCAGGCTGCAATCCCGCTCAGCCCTTGCGGTGCCACAAACTCTGTGACCAGCGAGGCGACGCCACATGGCAGTAGGCCTGCGCTGTCTGATGGCTCAGGCCTACACTGCGGTCCAGCAGGGCACACAAAACCTGAGCTGTCCAGAGCGCCGGGACAGGCCATCACCGCAGGCTGCACACCCGCTCAGCAGTTACGGTACCCATACCTCAGTGGACCGAATGTCACTGTCCCGTGCCGGTGTGCCTGTGCCGGCCGCAGTGTATCTGGTGCGAGAAACTCTGAAATGGCGTCGAGCACGTGTGCCCAGTCTTTTTTATTGGCAGGGTCACGTGTCTTGTGACGCGTGTGCTGGATGGGTGTGGTGTGGGTGTATACTAGCCGTGAGTGAGTGGCTGTGGCGTACTGACAACTAGGGTGTGACCAGCAGATCACTGCAACGAAAATCTGGGCCATGTAGCATAGTTGTCCTTCCCTGTAAGCGTAAGCGGAGTGGGCTTGCCTGGCGTATGCCAGTCCTGCGTGAGACTGTGAAGAATGACTCCGGAGCTATGGGCGAGGCTCCGTCCTGGGCTGTATGAGGAATCAACTGATGCAGGTGTCCCTGTTGTAGTGCTGACGTCACCCGGGTCGCAAGCGCCAATGTGTCAATCTGTGAGCCAAGTCCCACAACATGGCCAACATGGAAGGTACGGGGAATCACTGACCCTACATTCATCCATAGTTCCACACATGAAAGATGGTGGACATGACACATCTGTGTGGATATGAATGTTTATTGCACATTCAGTGGAGTGTTGCAGCTGTAGCAATACAGGGACATGGAAAGTTTAAGTTTCAGTTTTTGGCACATGGAGGGCAGCCAATTAGAGCCAAGCTTGTGTTCGGGGTTAGGCTGCGCCAACATATGTACTTATAGAATTACTCCGCCAATCCCCAAGCACCTATAAATTCACTATACACTCTCCTTGCAGTACTCTAATGATCCAGTCTCTACGTACGTACTTGTACAATGACCGAGAGAAAGTTACATAACCGAAGTTTTCCCCACTGCCAGAGGTAACATGGTTGCATACGCTGTCCACAGCACAATGTAATGTGGTAGGGCCCAGGGGTGGCATCTTGCATACATAATGAACACACGGACACAGATAGATAGTGGAACTGGGTACGGGCACGGGCGCTCAACTCATTTTTATTACCAGGGTCACATGTCCAGTGACGTCTGTGCTGGATGCGTGTGGGGTGAGTGTAGCTCAGCCCTCCGGGAATGGTTGGTGCTGGCAACAAGTACAACAGTAATCATTGGATCAGACACATAGATTCAATCATAAAGGGTCAATGATTTGTGCTGCACTAAGGTAGGGGCAACAGATGTGAAATAATACACACAAGATTGTATCGTAAAGGGTCCATGACTTGTGGTACACTGAGGTAGGGGCAGAAGATGTGAAATTATACACAAAACATTGTATCATAAAGGGTCCATGAGTTGTGCTGCCTTGAGATAGGGGCATCAGAAACATTCAGCGTGTGCGCAGCCAGCGATGATGCGTGGTGCGGGCGAGCCGCACTAGGAGCAATGTCTATTGCCTACTGGACTGAGTCATCTGCAATCGCGACTCGATGTGAATTGTGAGCCCTGCTATCTGCAGTGTAGATCGAAGGCAGTAGTCAGCACAGACATTGAAGAATGCTTTTAGTCACTTCCTGTTTACAAAATTCGAGGACATAGAGTACAATTCTGTCTGCAATAAATAAATCATGTCTCAATTTAAATTGTGAGCTCTGCTAACCGCAGTGTAGGTGTATGGAACAAAAGATGAAACATTTATGGAATACACTGTCGAAATATGTAGGTTTCAGAGACGTTATAGTTAGTTGCCTACTGGACTCTGAAATTAATGAATGAAGACTGAATTTGAATTGTGAGCCCTGCTGAGCACAGTGTAGGCCGGAGGCAGCGGTCAGGAAGGGCCTACAGCCACGTGGCATTGACTTGAGCTGCATACAGTTAGTGGTAGGTGTGGCGCTCAGCGTGTGCGCAGCCAGCGATGATGCAATGTCTCTTGCCTACTGGACTGCGCCATCTGCAATCGCGACTCGATCTGAATTGTGAGCCCTGCTGACCGCAGTGTAGGCCGGAGGCAGTGGTCAGGAAGAGTCCACAGCCACGTGGCATTCACTTGAGCTGCATAGAGTTAGTGGTAGGTGCGGCACTCAGCATGTGCGCAGCCAGCGATGACGCAATGTCTCTTGCCTACTGGACTGCGTCTTCTGCAATCGCGACTCGATCTGAATTGTGAGCCCTGCTGACCGCAGTGTAGATCGAAGGCAGTAGTCAGCACAGACATCAAGAAATGCTTTTTGTCACTTCCTCTTCACAAAATTCGAGGACATAGAGTACAATTCTGTCTGCAATTAATAAATCAAGACTGAATTCAAATTGTGAGCTCTGCTGTCCACAGTGTAGACTGCCATTCAGTGTTCCTTTGGACTTGCAAGATGAAGTTGGTCATTGTACTAAAGCTATAACTGATATAAAACAAGTTCTTGAAGCAAGGATACTAAAAGGACATTATGTAGGTTTTAGGGACGTAATACTTAGTTGCCTACTGGACTCTGCAATTAATGAATCAAGAGTCAATTTTAAATGTGAAGCCTGATGACCGCAGTGTAGGCCGGAGGCAGCGGTCAGCAAGGGCCCACAGCCACGTGGCGTTGAGTTGAGCTGTACAGTTAGTGTCACCTGAAGCAACCAGCGTGTGTGGAGCCTGCGATGATGCGTGGTCCGGGCGGGCCGCACTGGTAGCAATGTCTTTGGCCTAATGAATTCTGTCTTAATAAGTCCACGTGGCATTGACTTGTGGTGCACTGAGTTAGTGGCACCTGAAGCACTCAGCGTGTGCGCAGCCTGCGATGATGCATGGTCCGGCCGGGCCACACTGGTAGCAATGTCTTTTGTCTAATGAATTCTGCCTTAATAAGGCTACGTGGCGATGACTTGTGGTGCACTGAGTTAGTGGCACCTGAAGCACTCAGCGTGTGAGCAGCCTGCGATGATGCGTGGTCCGGGCGGGCCGCACTGGGAGCAATGTCTCTTGCCTACTGGACTGCGTCATCTGCAATCGGGACTCAATCTGAATTGTGAGCCCTGCTGTCTGCAGTGTAGATCGAAGGCAGTAGTCTGTACAGACATAAGTCTGTGGTGCTCTGCTGCTGGGTTCGCAGGGGGCCTGTGTCGAGGAGGCCGGAGGTCACGGCGGAGGCCTCATGGCAGGGTGAGGGCTGCCGCCCTGGCAGACGCTTTGGCCTTCCCACAAGTGAACCATGCCCAGAGCCCCAGCCTATTTATTCATACTCCTACGCTGGAGTGGGGTACGTTGGACCAGCCCACTCCGCTTCCACTTCCAGGGGGGGACAACACAGCTACATGACCGAGATCTTCCCCACTACCTGAGGTAACATGGTTGCGTCTATTGTCCACAACACTACAAGCACCAGCAGTATATGTTCACATGGAGAGGTTTGTGCTCTGCATAGTGAGGTCTGTCCACCACATCACCGCTACACTTGGTATTGTGTGCATTTTTATTGATGGGTGACTTGCGTCCTTCACACATACTTGGTTGCCACATCTCCCAACATTCAGCTATTGTGTGGCTGAGGGACCATGCCGTTTTTGGAGGGCCTGCTGTCCTGTTCTGCACTGCCTCGGTGGTAGTAGAGAGGGGGGTGGTCCGGGGGGGAGGTCCTGAGGGTGATGGCAGTGGGTGTTGTGGCCTTCTTGGGTGTCGGAGCTGCATGGTCAGTAGCTCTATGACATGTGTTGGTCTTCAGATGTGGTTATGGGCTGGGCTCCCTTTCACACTGTAGGTAGTCGTCCTGCTTTACACCAGTAAAAGGCAGATGTTAAATTCTTACTGCTAACGCAGCTTATCGCCTGTTTTTGGATCGCACCCCAGATTCGGCTGCTCGTTGAAAATATTGGGAAGTGGTGTTTTCATGTTATTTTTGCACGGGAACGCCAACTGCATATTATTAGCGTTAGTTATCGCTCTCATTTGTGACAAATTTTTTTGCGGAAGCTATTGTTGGAAAACTGGCGATATTGGCTGTTTTCACTAGGTTGAGAATGGAATGATAATTTAAAATCACTGAAAAAAACATATGTTTAATGAACATTATAATTAGAAATTAGCATTTAAAAAACGTTTGAAGTTCACTGAAAATACCATAGGTTTCAGGCACGTTATAGTTAGAAATTAGCATTTAAAAAACCTTAGAAATTCACTGAAAAACGATAGGCTTCAGGGACGTTATAGTTAGAAATTAGCATTTAAAAAACCTTTGAAATTCACTGAAAAAACCATAGGTTTCAGGGACGTTATAGTTAGGTGGACATTTCACTTGTACAAAACCATAGAAATTCCACCGTTATAGTTAGTTCAGTTAACTATAACTCGCGCCCCCGCAATGCAATGCTCATGACATCACATATTACATCATTCATGGCATGGTCAGTGACATCACTGATGACATCTCAAATGACATCACTGATGACATCACTGATGACATCGTCCAAGTGATAATCTGATGCACCTCATCACACCCTAATATAACCTTTAATACACCCACTGTAAAATACACACTACCATTTTCGAAACCATCCACACACCAATACCAGTTACTACATACTCACTCACTGATTCCTAGGTCTGCACACACATCCACTTATTCACCTATACAATCAATTATACATGCAGTCACTTATCAATACAACACTATCATATGCACTCATACACCTATTCAGACACTCACACACCGCCACTCATCCATGGAGTTACTCACACACCTAGTCAGTCATGCAAAGAATCAATCACACTACCATTTACTCACCTAAACAGTTATACACACACCACCTCACTAATTCATACAGACAGTAACGCATAGTTACTCTCTTATGTAATCACTGAAATAAGTACAGACTCATCCATACATGCCACTCTCACAATCACTCAGTCTCACATATAGTTATTTATATACACCATCACTCACATATACTTCCTTTTACATATGTAGTTACTCCCATTTGTACCACTGAGACATCCATTCACTCACCAACACACCCATACACACACTCACCCACCCATACATCTGTTTCCACATGCACTCTTGAACCCATACACCCAGTGAATCAATCACTCACACATCTATGCACAGAGTCACACACCTCCAACCCACCCACACACACACTCAGTCCCCCATACAAATACTCAAGCAAACAATAAATAACCCATATAGACACTAATGTAGCTACTGACAAACCCATGTAGCAGCTTACACAAAAACAGACAGACTGATACAGACATTCACACAGTTTAGTCACTAACCCATGCATTCAGTAAGACACGTTTAATCAGTCACTTATACAATCAGTTACATACCTCCTAAATCCTCCATCCAGACACTTATACACCCACTCATTCTTCAATACACCTTGCCATATATATAAAACATATTTAAACTTTACAGAAACACACAGCCACTGGATGATGTCATCAGTGATGTCATTTGAGATGTCATCAGTGATGTCATCAGTGATGTCACTGACCATGCCATGAATGATGTAATATGTGATGTCATGAGCAGTGCATTGTGGGGGCGCGAGTTATAGTTAACTGAACTAACTATAACGGTGGAATTTCTATGGTTTTGTACGAGTGAAATGTCCACCTAACTATAACGTCCCTGAAACCTATGGTTTTTTCAGTGAATATATATATATATATTTATATATATATATATATATATATATATATATATATATATATATATATATATATGTATAGATTAAACCCCATGCCTTAATCTTTGATGTGTCTCCTTTTATAAAGTGAAACCCCTTTCCAGGTGGTGTTTTGTTTTGTTGTTTTTATTGCTTCGTCGTGTTTGAGTCTCCATGTGGGAGGGTGGTATTCTCCTTTATCTGGGAGTGCGAAGCAATACATTTTTGCTATCACTCTGCAGGATACGAAAATTCTATTTAAAAAGGGGAGAATGCTTTCTGAAATGTCGATGTTTTCAGTTTAAGATTCCCAGATGCCAACTGAGTTATTGGGGTGGGAAGTTGGGAAGTTGCCTCTAATGCATGTTTAACAGATATGGGGCAAGCACAGATATTTAAATGTTTAGAGACTGTTCCTTTTCAAAAGGGAAAATAACTTGGTATTTCAGAGGGAAAAAGTGGTGTCCTTTTGAATGCATTGGGCAGCATGTATCAAAAATGTTTACAGTTAGAAAAAGAACGTAATGATATACAAAGGGAGTTAGTTAAAGCCAAGGAAAATTCAGATATTTTAACATGTGAAAATAAATCATTGAAAGAAGAGTTTGAAATGTACCAAGCACCAACGCAATTTATTTTACCAGACTGTTTAGATAGCCAGAGTGAATCACTCATAAAGAATGTGCAGGTTAATTTACAATGCTCACAGGAGGTTTTAATTATTTCTTTGGAGGACTTTCCTCAGCCAGAAATTAATGGTATTTTGTTTGAATTAGAAGCTTCCGAAGTAATGTTGACTCGAGAAAATATAGCACAGTTTCATGTAACTGTGACTGTAACGTGCAGGAATATTTTAGAAATTTTAGAATTTTAGAAATTACAGAGAAGATAAACAAATCAGCCTGTTAGAACTAGCGATTGTTGGTTGCAGTTACAAATCAGACTGGTCAGTGAGTGACAAACATTGCTTTACATGGGGAGACGTTATTCTGAAAAAAGAAATGATGAAAAATGTTATTTGTAAACATGACTCTGAGTGGGGAGAGAAGCAGCAATGTGCTTTTGAATCTGCAAAAGAGGTTATGCAATGTGTTTCAGATGTGTTGCCAATACAGAAAGGAGACATTTAGTTACATATGACAGTTTAGGGGCAGTGTGCCACTTGGAGTATGTGGGAAAAACAAGGAAAGAAGAGGGTGCTCTTGGGCTTTTGGATTAAAACGTCAGATGCTGGAGAGGGGTTTACTCCCTTTGAAAACCCGTTGCTAGTGTTTCACTGCACTGTGACAGACACTGGGCAGACGCAGTTGTTTGCGAATTTTTGTGCTCTGATGGACACAGGGCAGACACGGTTGCTTTTGAGTTGTGCTCTGATAGACACAGGGCTTACACAGTTGCTTTTGAGTTTTTGCATGCTGACAGACACTGGGCAGATGACACGAAGGTTGAATTTTAAACTTTCCCTTGAGTCATGCAGAACAGGTAATGCACAAGAAGCAAATGTGATCAAGTGGTTCATACTGACAGAAACTGCAGTTTTGCATGAACAGTTGGTGCAGGTCCCAGTAGAAAGTCCAGGGGTGGTGTTTGAGGTGCCTGAGACACAGGATTCCCCAGTGAAGTGGAACAAGGAGTTGTGGCAAGAAATTTGGGAAATGTTACTGTAAAGCACAGCTACTGTATATCATGTAGATGCTCATTGTCCCATACATTTACTAGATAGATGCTTTGATTCCCTTACAGATGAAAAGGCTAAAATCTTGGAGGCAGAGGTGATGACACACAATTCTGATTTGGTGGGCATGACTAAGTGTGAGCACCTAGGAGAGAAAGATACTACTAACAGGTGGGCAGAGAATGAAGAGATGCATATTCCCCTAGACTTACTTAGAACTGTGATTCCTATTTGTCAGTATGCACAGCGCAGACCAGTTCCACAGATGGTGAGGGGCCAGTTGGAGAAAGGAAAATTACCAGCGCAGATAGGGCAGATGGATTGCCTTGGGTTCATGCCAAATGATCAAGGGTGCACTCATTCAGTAGTGTGTGGAGAGATAGTCAGGAAGGGGACTACCCCAGCCCTTCTTACTGAGCAAGGGAAAGGAGAGTTTGACTCCAATACCAAGAATACAGAGGCCAACATGTGGGTAGAATTCCCAGATAATTCCCCATAGCCAGCTGAGAACTGTGCAGACAGAAAAATAAAACTTTGCCATCAGACCCAAAACAGAAAAAGGGGAACATGTGTTTTCTGAAAAATATTTTTTGCAAGAAGAGTGATGCTTGTTTCTTTCCTAGATCATACTGTGACGTGTTGGTGTACCTGATGTCCCTGTCCTGCATGTGGGTGCCTTTGTCTGAGTGGGGCCATGAGGGTGTGGGACCCCCACAAACCTGAAGTGACCACCTGACGGCACAGACTGACATTGTTGCTGACATCCTTTGGCTGAATCAACCAGATGAATTTACCTAGCAAAGACTGTTTCTAATGACAATGAACTGATACTGTTAAAATGAAGAAAAATGTTAAACGATATAATTTCAAAGCAAGAAGGCTTTGTACCATCCACACAAAGAAATGATGGATTCCAGCATTGCATATCTAAAGTGTTCTGTTAAGATTCCGAGATTCCTTTATTTTAAGCAAAATATATAAGTTTGGCTGCTTCAATAGTAGAAGTTAAAGAATTAGCCATTTATAACACTAGGAGCATCAATGAGTTAGCATGTTTGATTTTATTTGTGTATTCGTCATACATTTATTCCTGAAGCTGAGTTATTATCAGATATGCATGAGCTATTTTAGATGAAGTATTATGTTACATGCTTTTATAATGTCGCTGTTTTAATGTGTCCTTCTTTTTATATTTGTGCTTTCACTTAAGAAGTTGATTTTTTGATATGTATGTTATGATAGTCAACGGTCATGAGGTGGAATGTAGTGCTACAGGCACTCCTATGTTTTGAAACCACATGATGACCTTTGTCTACCATTATTTTAATTGACTTTTGGTGTTTTACTTTACCCTAGCCTGAATGTCAACATAATTTTTTAGTACATGTGCCTTCCTTGCATTGAAGATTTCTTTCATATCTCTTTGTAGTTTTAGAATGGGAGCTGTCACAGAGTAGAACAGCCTTGCCAGGAACAGAACGTGTGGGATGTGCATTTGAAAGCATGAGAGAAAGAGAGAGATGTGGAATGTACTTCTTGGTCTCGAAGTGCAGTGTTATAAGCAGTGGTGCTCAAATGTGCATTATGTTGTACATTGGCAGATGAAGTGTGTGATGCTATAGGCAGTGGTGCACAAATGTGTATTTTGTCGTACATTGGCAGATGAAGTATGTGATGCTATAGGCAGTGGTGCACAAATGTGCATTGTGTTGTGTATTGGGAAGTATTATGAAGTTCTTACTATTAGGCTATGACATGCCCTCAGGTCGTCTTGAATTCTAACTCTGTCTTGCTTGAGCTTTTTGCGTGCACAGGCAGGCCCCCAGATTACTCAAGTTGTTTAGGTTATTCACATTCAAGGTTGTTTTGTTGACTGTGCTGCCAGAGACTTTTGTAAGCTTCATTAAGATAAAGGCTGGAACACATGAGAATGCAGAAGGAACATGAGAACTCCTTTGCCTTTGGAATGCTTGCATGGAAAGTGGCCAATTCCAGTAAGGTTCCTTGGTGCAGGGGAGGGCCTCTCAGAACTTTCTAGTGTGTTTTTTTAGATTGTAAAGCTGGGGTTTGTTGATTTGGAGGCTGGGATTTGGGCCTGAATGGCAGATGCGTCTTCAGTGCAGGAATCTGGTTGCTGAGTCTTTGGACCCCGGCTGTGGATCCCCCAGTCTGGAGTGGGCCAAGATGAAGTTTGCCCCAGGTGATGTATTTTATTTTTGATTATTGCCATTGTGATGTGTGAATGTCTGTGTGCACATTCGAGTCTCCAGTGGCTATAATTGTCATTGTGATGTGTGGGTGTCTGTGTGCACATTCAGGTCTCCAGTGGCTATAATCATCTGAGGTATTTTATTTAGTGTATATATCTTTCTGATTTCTTGCAGATTATCCAGCATTATCTGCTTTTGTTTAATTCCATATTATTATCTGCTTGTGTCTCCTTTTATTATTGTTCTCTGCTTGCATTTTAGCTATGTATATTGCATGCATTGCAAATATTACCTACTGGCGGTCGCCAGTAGGTAGTTATAGTTAGGACCTAGTTTCCATAGGAAAAGCGTTTTTTAATTTGCCAATATCTTTGGCGCCGGTTAACGAATCTTCGCGAAAATTTCAAAACTAATGGGGCGCTCCGGTCAGCTCCTGTCTTGAAAGTTACATAGGAAACTTTAGACAAAGCTACAGCCCGAACTGCTGAACGGAATTACACCAAATTTGGCAAAAAGGTAGGTCTTGAAAGCGTGCTTTTTTTAAAATGGTGTAAATCCGTTCAGTAGCTCCTGAGAAATTCAAAAAATAAACATATCGATATCTGAGCACCGAGGAGGATTCACGAACCCTCCCTGGCATGAGCTTCACTCTGATTGGCTGTCAACACTCCAAACCAGGAAGTGTTGGCAACCATCCCAGCGCCTATAGTGCGCTTTATAAGTGACATGATTGATTGATCTTGTGACTCGGTAACCGAGTCACAAGAAAAAGGGTGAAAACAAGATGAAAAACAAGAAAAGGGGGCAGGGTAGAAACACCCTGACCCCCTAGGCCTGCTCATGGGGTCCCACAAGGACCCCCAGGGCCAAAAAAAGCATTTTTATAAAAATAAATCGGCCGAATTCGCGCTGGGTGCGCGAATCTGGCCGAGAAAATTTAAAAAAAACAAAGCACGGGCTCCCGCGCTTCGTTTTCCTTCAGCCCCCGGGTGGGCCAGGTCCCGGGGACAATGCCCAATTATGTAGCGGGTGGGCCAGGTCCCGGGGACCGGCACCTCCCCGGGGCTTCATTCATGATGTGCGGGGGCCACGTGGCCCCCCGCAGCCCCAGGGATCACCACCTCCCTGGGGCTTATTAATATAAATAAAATGCGTGGGGGGGCTCCTGCCCCCCCACACTGCCCCCATGGACCACCACCTCCCCGGGGCACTAAGTGTTTACATATGGGGTTCTGTTGCGGACCCCCGGGGACCACCACCTCCCCGGGACTGTTAAATTGATGGGAGGAGGGCAGCACGGCCCCCCTCCTGGAGCCCTCGGTGGCCCTGGGGACCGCCACCTCCCAGGGCCGGCTCCTGCAATGTCCCGGCATCTCGCTGGAGGCCCCAACTCCTCCCTGCACCACTCTGCAAACGCGCCCCCCTGGCACGTTCTAAGTTGGTGAATTAAGTCCCCTTGAAAAGGGGGGCATGGCCTCCGAAGACATCTTAGCAATCCCACTGTGTGGGACTTACTGGAGGTAACAAGAGGGGTAGTTGGGGTGGGGTTAGTCCAATTTACTCCTGAGGGACTTTTGGGGTCCAAGAAGCCCTCCTGGTACCTCCTGTAAGTCCTACGCAGCAGAATTCTTGAGCGCTGGTCGGAGGCCCAGCACCCTTTCTCCACCACTCTGCAAACGCAACTACTAGTTAAAGAAGTGTTTGCAATGTAATAGGTTTCGCATTTGCGAGAATTAGAGCTATTGGCGTTGTAAATGTAAAAGTTTTTAACTAATGTTTTTTGGAGTTGAGCGGATGTACGTTGTGTGTAGTGGAATTATGTGGTATGTTGTGCAGTGAAATTATGTGGATAGAAAGTATGTGGTATTTAGTGTATAGGAATTATGTAGAGTGGGATTATGTGTTATGGAGAGTAATTATGTGGTATGGTAGTCTGTGTTGTGGAGTGGTAACGTCAGGTTTAGTCTTCCTCGTTTCAATAGAAACTCAACTATGAACTCAGTGAGACAAAAAAAGAAGGAATCACTGAGGAGCACTTGTGGACCTAGTCAGAGGTATGAGCAGGGCCACTGGAATTATGGGATGGTTTGGCTGCACCGATTTTCGCACAATTATACATTTTCTGCTTTTAGCCACATAATTCATCATCTGCTCCCTAATCTGCAGATTTGAACAAAAAAAGCCTTATTTCTAGCTCAAACGGCTCAAACGTTACCAGAAATGCAGCGACAAGTGTTACAGCGTGGTGGAAGTCCCTTTGCAAACCTAGAATGGTCACCTGTTACTTATTGCTAAATGTGGGTGTTAAATTGGTACTAATGGTGTTCAAGCCACTCTTGCTTCCTTCTGTGCCTCTCTTGCCTCTTTCTGCATTTCTGTTGCTTCTTTCTGCACATTTATTTCTTTCTCTGCACTTCTCTTGCCTCTTTCTGTAAATCTCTTCTACTTTCTGCACCTCTCTTCCCTCTTTCTGCACGTCTGTTGCCTCTTTCTGCACCTCATTTGCTTCTTTCTGTACCCCTCTTGCCTCTTTCTGCACCCTTCTTCCCTCTTTCTGCACCGCTCTTGCCTTTTTCTGTACCCCTCTTTAGTCTTTCTGCAAACTTTTTGCCTCTTTCTGCACCTCTGTTCCTTCTTTCTGCACTTCTTTTGTTTCTTTCTGCACCTGTCTTGTTCCTTTCTGCACCCTTCTTGCCTCTCTTTCCACCCCTCTTCCCTTTTTCTGCACTTCTGTTCCTTCTTTCTGCACTTATCTTCTTTCTGCACCTCACTTGCCTCTTTCTGCACCTCTATTGCCTCTTTCTGCAGTTTTCTTGCCTTCTTCTGCACTTCACTTGCCTCTTTCTGTAACTCTCTTGCTTCTTTCTGCACCTCTCTTGCCTCTTTCTGCACCTCACTTTCTTCTTTCTGCATCCCTTTTGCCTGTTTCTGCACCCCTCTTCCCTGTTTGTGCAACTCTCTTACCTCTTTCTACACCTCTCTTTCCTCTTTCTGCACCACTCTTGCCTCATTCTGTATATCTGTTCCTTCTTTCTTCACCTGTCTTGTTTCTTTCTGTACTCTTTGTGCCTCTTTCAGCACCTCTGTTGCTTCTTTCTGCAGTTCTCTTCCTCTTTCTGCACCCCTCCTGCCTCTTTCCATACCCCTCTTGCCTCTTCGTGCACCTCTCCTACCCATTTCTGCACCCCTCTTGCCACTTTTTCAACCTCTGTTGGTTCTTTCTGCACCTCTTTTGCTTCATTCTGTACTTCACTTGCCTCTTTCTGTACCCCTCTTGCCTTTTTCTGCACTGCTCTGACTTCTTCCTGCACCTTTGTTCCAGATTTCTGCATCCCTCTAGCCTTTTTCTGCACCCCTCTTCCCGCACCTCTCTTGCCTCAGACTGACCACTTGTTCCCACTTTCTGTACCCCTTTTTCCTGTTTCTTCAACCCTCTTGCCTCTTTCTGCAGTTCTCTTGCCTCCTTCTGCACCTCACTTGCCTCTTTTTGAACCTCTGTTGGTTCTTTTGCACTGCTCTAGCTTCTTTCTGTACCTCTCTTGCAAATGTGTGCACCCCTCTTGCCTCTTTCTGCACCCCTTTTACCTGTTTCTGTACCTCTCTTGCCTCTAACTGCACCTCTGTTCCCTCTTTCTGTACCTCTTTTGCCTGTTTCTGCAACTCTCTTGCCTCTTTCTGCAGATCTCTTGCCTCCTTCTGCACCTTTGTTGCTTCTTTCTGTACTTCTCTTGCCTCTTTCTGCATCCCTGTTGTCTCTTTCTGCACTCGTCTTCCCTCTTTCTGAACCTTTCTTGCCTGTTTCTGCATCTCACGTGCCTCTTTCTGCACTATTCTTGCTTCTTTCTACACCTCTGTTGCTTCTTTCAGCAATTCTCTTGCCTCTTTCTGCACTTCTCTTGTCTGTTTCTGCACCTCTCTTGCCTGTTTCTGAACCTCTCTTGCCTCTTTCTGCACCTCACTTGCTTCTTTCTGCACCCCTCTTGCCTCTTTCTGTACCTCTCTTGCCTCTTTGTGCACCTCTCCTACCTCTTTCTGTACCCCTCTTGCCTCTTTTTGCACCTCTGTTGGTTCTTTCTGCACTGCTCTTGCTTCTTTATGCACCTCACTTGCCTCTTTTTGCACTTCTCTTGGTTCTTTCTAAACCTCTGTTGCTGCTTCCAGCACTTCTATTGCCTCTTTCTGCACCTCTCTTGCGTCTTTCTGCACCTCTGTTGCCTCTTTCTGTACTTCACTTGCTTCTTTCTGCACCTCTCTTGCCTCTTTCGGCACCTCTATTGCTTCTTTCTGCACCTCTCCTGCCTCTTTCTGCACCCCTCTTCCCTCTTTGTGCACCACTCATGCCTCTTTCTGTACCTCTGTTGCTTCTTTCTGCACTTCTCTTGCCTCTTTCTGCACCTCTGAGTTAGAGGTAGTTTTAATCCCCCTGCCCTATTATGTACTAGGGCCTTACAGGGGAGGTCATGCCAATCACAGGGGTACCCCAACCCATAGTGTACCCTAGTGTATGCAGGGGTTTTCACTGTATTCTAAGTGTCTTTCAGCATAGCACTGGATCCGGGCCTGGTTAGTCAGAGTCAGTTACCACCAGTACCAGTCAGCAAAAAGTTGGGGGCACAGGATGACTTTGCAACAAGGCCTCTTTCTGCACCTCTGTTGGTTCTTTCTGCATATCTCTTGCTTCTTTCTGCACTTTTCTTCATCTTTCTGGACTTCTGTTGCCTCTTTCTGCATTTCTCTTGCTTCTTTCTGTGCCTTTCTTCCTCTTTCTGCACATGTCCTGCCTCTGTAGGCATAGTTAGAAATTAGCATTTAAAAAACCTTTGCATGACTGACTAGGTGTGTGAGTAACTCTATGGATGAGTGGCGGTGTGTGAGTGTCTGTATAGGTGTATGAGTGCATATGATAGTGCTGTATTGATGAGTGACTGCATGTATGAGTGGCTGTATTGGTGAATGAGTAGATGTGTGTGTAGACCTAGGAATCAGTGAGTGGGTATGTAGTAACTGGTATTGGTGTGTATGTGGTTTCGAAAATGGTAGTCTGTATTTTAGAGTGGGTGTATCAAAGGTTATATTAGGGTGTGAGGAGGTGCATCAGATTATCACATGGATGATGTCATCAGTGATGTCATTTGAGATGTCATCAGTGATGTCATCAGTGATGTCACTGACATGTCATAAATGATGTAATATGTGACGTCATCAGCAGTGCATTGCGGGGGCGCGAGTTATAGTTAGCTCAACTAACTATAACGGCTGAATTTCTCTGGTTTTGTACGAGTGAAATGTCCAACTAACTATAACGTCCCTGAAACCTGTGGTTTCTTCAGTGAATTTCTAAGGTTTTTTAAATGATAATTTCTAACTATAACGTCCCTGCACTATCGCACACCATGATTGGACGCTCTGGATGAGACTGTGCGTTGCATTATGGTCGTTGCAGTCTAAAATGTTCCCACAGATGGATGCTCTCATAATTAGGCAAGTTAAAGGCTCTGACATGAGCCCTGATGAGCGTTACTGTCTCCAATCATGGTGTGCGATAGTGCTTTAAAAGGAAGTTGGAGTCTGTCATGCTCTCTTTGACTGTTATGCCCCTGAAGAAGAGAAACATCTCGAAACGCGTTGGGCTATCGTCAACTGCTTGAATTATTGTGAGCCTTGCTGTCCATACCAATAAATGGCTTTCTTTGGGGAAAAGCGTACCTGAGTTCGAGTGCGGTTCGTTTGTTGGACACTCCCCACTGAGCTTGCATATATATATATATATATATATATATATATATATATATATATATGTATGTATGTATGTATGTATGTATGTATGTATGTATGTATATATATATATATATATATATATATATATATATATATGAATGTTGTTCATTTGACATCTGGGAAAGCCTTTCTGTTAGAGAGCATTGCATAAATAAATCCCCATGCCTTATTCTTTGATGTGTCTCCTTTTATAAAGTGAAACCCCTTTCCAGGTGTTGTTTTCATTGCTTCAACGGGTTTGAGCCTCCGTGTGGGAGGGTGGTATTCTCTATTGCATGGGAGTGCGAGGCAAAACAACTACTTAATTTGCTTTTTGCAGGTCCTGAACTATGCAGTACTTGCCATTGGGTTTCTCAAACCTATGTTGTGCAAGTTACATGGACTCCACACAATCTCCCTCAGAATGCCTTGTTTAATCATTGAGTCAATCACAGGAGTAATCCAAGCAATGGTTTTCAGAAGGCAAATTGTATTACTCGATTCTCAGAAATTCAGCATTTGGCTTCACAATAATGCAGACTGGTTCAACACCTTTGATAAGTTTGATGTCCTTGCCGAAAAGTCCCAGACTTCAGGTAACTCTTTGTCTCTCAATTCCAAGAGCAGATCATCTGTAGTCAGTAAAGGGCACATTCCAATGTCTGATCTCTGTCTAGTAAGCTTGAGAACAATGTCCTCATCATAAGTATAAAATTCAATACCATTTGGAGTACAGTAAATGGAACAATTCAGTTAACATAAAAAGTCTCATCCAAGTAGATAGACAGGACTCATATCACAAATCAGTGATGATCCTCGAAAGATCCTATTTTGACAGGTACCACTTCTGAAACTGGGCTAGTCATTTGTTTATTGGCATCCCCTAAAACTTGGATTCTTTCTCCCGAGAGGTGTAGGTTAGGAACCTCTGCTGTTCTCATAGTTGAGCGGGTAGCACCAGTGTTGACGAGGAATGAGGCAGGATTCCCATTTACCTCATCATCCATACAGGAACCACTCTGGTCTACCCCTAAGGTTGCCCCAAGTATGTAATCCTCCTCCCCTCTCAGGCCTCGTCATTGAGACAGGTCTGAGTTTAAATCATCTGTTTGAAGCATGGAATATTGTTGGGACATGTTCTGATCTACAAGGGATTAGTGTTTGCAGTGGGGACCTGATTCGTATTGCATCTTGGACATTTGCATTTTGTGTGGCATCAGGGCTTGTGGACCATGCATTGTTTGGGCTTGTGGTACATTAGGATTTTGAACCTGCTGTGGTTGGATAATATTATTTCCCTGAGAATGCACAAATCCACGATTTTGAACCGGATTTCCATTTAACATGTTTTCAGTATGAAATTAACAATCAAGCTTCCATTGCCCCAATTTGCCGCAGACGTGGCAAGGGTTTGTTTTCTTCAATGTCAGAACATCAACACCTGTTCTCGGATCAATCAGCACACCTCATCCTTAACCTTGCTGCTGAAACCCTTTCTGTTGAAAACCATTCTCACCTTGCATCATAGGAATCTGTGTATATCCTCCCTCACTGGACCTGGATTATCAATAAACGGCTGATTCGGCCCTCTCTATGCTGCCTTCATTTGTGCAATCATCAACTTTTCTTTCAACTTTTTGGGCTTCATTTCAAATTCATTGCTGCAATATTTTGCATATTGCAAGATCTCATCAATGGGCTTACTCTGCCAATAAATCAAATGCTGCTGAATCATGGAATTAACCTCTGGTCTCAACCGATACACAAATCTGTAAACAAAATGTCCCATCTCCTTGGCTGAGATATTCTCTGTCTCACTGAACTGCTTGAATGCCTGCAACAATCTTTCATAGTAGGCATGAATTGACTCCTTGGATTCTTTGGTCGTCCTGTCAATTGGACCCAATCGATCTCTTTAGAAGATATTTTTGATTTCAAATGGGTAATTACCCGATGATATTTTTTACATTACCATTTGGGTCAGAGCTTGTGAATCAGGATGTCTCATCAGCTCCACTTTGGACCAATCAACAGCAACCTTGCATTCAACCCACAAGTCACTTGTAAAAACAATTTCAAATAAGGTATCCAAATCCTTCTATAAAACCTTGGATATTTTCACAAATCTCTCAACCTGTCTGTATCATTCCACTGGATTCTCTCTCAATTTTAGGAAGTCATTTATGAAGGATATAAGATAAGCCTGCTCCATGCAATGTGTGCATACCCTCCACCAGGCAACTCTTTCATGGGAAGCATATGCATGTTTTCCTCGTCCTCCTCTTTTACAGATAGAGGCATTTGCATCCTGACTTTCTTTGTCTCCTTTTTCCTTGACCATCTACCTTCCCACTTACCCAGCTCACTTAATTTCCATACACAGGGTATCAATTCTCTAATCTGCAATTTTATTCCAGGTGGGTGCATGTTCACAATTTCTCAGTAGCTAAAGCTCAACCTGTAGCTTCTCTGTAAGATTTTGGATCTCTGGATGTCAATCCCATATTTCTGGACTAGTTCTGCAAGTCTATCATGAGTCTTTCCTGCACGTCTAGTAATGTCTTTACACAGAAATAATAGTTTATCATCCTGGTAAACCTCCAATCGAGTTGGACAAAGAGTCTCAACTATCATTTCTTGTCCATTTTCAATATAGCTACATCCATGACCCTTTCTCATTTTGGAGTTTGAGCAGTAGCTTCCCCACTTTGTTTGTAGGGGTAGCCAGGCATCTAAGCCAATCACAGAATTCTTTAACAGAAAGACCTGGTTGCTCTGCTGGAGTATTTAGAATTATTTCTCCACTGTAGGTACCACTGGTTAAGGCAGGCAGTGAATGCAAAAGGAACATGTCAGATATTCCCGTAGGCACTTCTGCCCTAGGGGGACTGTAATTCATCTTTGGTGGGGCACTTGAGTTGGGCATGAAAAAGGGTGATGGTCTGTGGGGAAACCTTCTAGATCAGTCGATTCCTGTCTGATTCGAGGTAGAGGCTACATTAGAAACACCTGAGGTGTTCCCTTGCATCAGAACCACGGGAGTCTGAGGAACTTGTCTCGTCATTGAACTTGTTGAATTGTCAGCTAAAGCGATTGTCCGTGTCGGAACAGCCAAAATATGTGTAGTGTTTTCTCTTGCTCCAGGCTTATACAAAGGGACTACAGGACCTATTGTCAGTGCATTTGGGGTACTATTTAGAGCATGTGATGTGGAAGGGACTGTCATCACTGAATTTTTCCTGACTAAAATAGGATTTACACTGAACGGGGCAGAAGGCACATCAAAGGTTCCATCAACAGGTGCACTACTTGGTCCAGTTGGTATTTCATTATATAGAGGTGCACGATTTAACACTCCTTTGGTCACAAAATCCTCATCTGGTTCTCTGTCACTGTCTTCAGGATAATTTCCATTCCCTTCTGTCTTTATATGCTTTATCTTTTCTTTGCCTTTACCCTTCTCTTCTCATTTAGTTATTGATATAGGATATGATCGGGTTCCCTCAATTATGTCAATTCACCAGGTTTTGTGTTGTACTTCCCACCTATCATCTGCACAAGTGCGTATGACTTTCTTGACTCTTTCCTGATATCTTTCTCTCTCTCTCTTTAATATGGTCAGCATGTTCCCTAGCATTAAGTGCTTCATGTTGGGTAGGTCTAGGAGGCGGTTTCTTTTCATACATTTTCCTTCTCAAGTCCTGAATAATTCTCAAATTGAATGTTCCATAACGGGTAAAGAGCATTGCACCATCTTTCTCCTTGATCTTATGTCATTGTGTGAGCAAAAGACATATGTTAAAGCCCTCATCTATCACCATAATGCGACCTGTTGTACCTTCAGGTGGTGTTACTTCTCCTTCTCTAATGAGAACAGTCACATCTCACCTTACTTTGTGTTGTATAGCTTTCAAGAATTTCATTTCCGTTCTATTTAATACAATGTTCACAAAGGACTTTCTGTTGAAACCAGGATATTAATTTCTCCCACAATTCTCATGTTCGGTGGCCACAACCAATATCAGTGTGGCTCTCAATGCAGTATACAACCAATCCCAACACAGCTTTACACCAACCGACCTACACCAGCATGGCACACTGCCATCAATCTCACTTCTCGCGGCTGCACACCCTCCTTTACAATTTTACATTTTCTAAGCTATTTGCACAAACAATGCAAGCAACTAACTCCGTCTGCCCTACCAATGAAATGAAAATGTTTTATAAACACAAGGTAAATCAGAGAACAATGTCTTCCAACCTATTCGAGCATTCACTCCAAGTGAAACCTTGAATAGTGCGATTTCGCTCAGAATGATACAGTTATTCCCTGTGCACTGAGATCAACTATACCAACCACATCTCACAACCATGCAAAGAATAAGTCCCTATCTTAAAGATGCTATTGAAGATGTCTTCCGACAAGCACAACGAAACATCAGACAGCTACACCCATCTTAGGCCATGACAGACCTGTTAACCACTTCAAATTCTCTGCATTAATTGCCACATTCACACATCAACTTAAATCAACTCTGCATTACACCACACAGCCATTGCAAAACTTTGCAACCTAAGCATAACCAGTTACAATGCGCAATCCTATTACTACTCACACTAATCCGCTGCTACAAGTCATCTGCGCATCTGCGATACTCCATTAATCCTATGACTGAAACATGGGCATTTTGGGTTTGGACTGGGCTTGGGCAATTTCTAGATTGGACACCTTAAGTCGCTCACGTCAGTGGACGAAACCATCCAACGTGCTACCAAATGTGATCCAGCGATTCTGGGCCCACAACTTGAGTTTTTAGGTGTATCTCCTTTACTGGATCATAAACTCTTACTTACTTCCTAACTTGATCCTCCGAAGAATCGGTATAAGTCACACTGAAGGGAAAGAGAGTTAGCATTACTTGTCTAATCAACTCCAATACAATTAACAGTGCGACCAATTTGGCTATACAATGAGGACCAGGAATCGGTAGCCATGTTCAAGGATGTTTATTACAAATTAGTAATTAAGTTCAAATAATCACACTTAAGACCATATTGTAGAGATATAAAATGGCAACAGGGAGGCCAAGCCTCCTAAAGAATTTTAGACAAACTAGAATTAAACAAACAAGAAGTTGCTGCAATACAGAACAATAACATGAGAATCTGATGCTCAGAAAATAATATCAATTGGTCTTTTCAATACTTTAGCAATCTAAGTGTTCCAAGCACAAACCAAGGCACAGGGATACTCAGAGTTCAGAAATCAAAGAGCTCTATAGAAAACGATAGGGACAAGGCACAAGAGTATGAGTAATACCAGCAGTAGCATTGCATAAGCTCAGTCAAGAGTCTTCAGTAGGTTGGAAATAAGTGTCAGTCTAAACCAAAATTAGGGAAAGCACAGGACATAGGGAAATACCTTAAAGAGTTCCTTCAAGGGGCAGTGGGGATTCAAAAAATGGTTAGGATATGAGTCCAAGGAAGGTTGTGCATTGTGTCTGCAGAAAGGGGTTCGGTAAAGAAGTTCAGCATACAGTCTGCAGTCCGAAGTCATCTGCGTACCTCAGCCAGGGCAAACAATAATTTATAATCAATAGAGTCCGTTGGCAACTCCCCTTTAGTTGCATCACCAATAGAATCCATTGCATTTGTTTAAATTTCTATGTGAATTCATATGGTGCACACTACAACAGTAGAGAAAAATCCCACACTGGACATGGGAACACTGTCTTGGTCTCACGCTCAGGCTAGAGCATAATAGTCTTTTATTCATCCCCGTGTTTCTCATGTGCTCTTAGTCAAATTCCTCTCTCTAACATGTATCTATTGCTGTTACAAGAAATGTATCTATTTCTAAAACTAGCAATGCATGAGACCACCTGAAAGAAAAACAAGTCAGTAGAATATGGGAGCAAATTATGAAATGAAATACAGTCCTTTAGCGTAAAATGCTAACTTAAAACATTAAATCAATGGTGCACATTTAATATGTGCGTCCACATTTAAGCATATACGAATATCATATTTCTTTAGAAATTTTTGTTCTTATTGCATAAATCATACAGTGCATAATCAAATTGCACAATAATAAATATGACTAAGAACTATGTACATACATGTAACATTAATGCATACATTGAGTAACCTTTGTCGTTTGATTTGTACTATAATAGCACACATATAAAGATCGTTGAGAACTAAGAACGATACCCCTAACAGTTCCACAGACAATATAGAATACATTTAGGAATCATGAGTAAGGCTTCAGTAATGAAGTAAAGAGGATGGTTTTTGAAACAATTGTACATTACTAATGTTCATCTTTGCATTGTAGTGCATGTTATAACTGTAAATCCTTTTAGTTGCAATGAAGCATATACGTTTTGTTATTGCATGTCAGTCACTTTATTAATTAAAATCAAATGATTAATTCTAGATCAATTTGTTTGAATGCATCTCTTATTCAGCGAAGACGGTTCCTAAGTTAAACATCAATTGTATTTCTTTCGACATTATTCTATATGAGAAATGGTAAATCATACAGTAAAGACTTTTCTGCAGCAGCAGTGTCAGATGCAACAAATGGATGAATCATTATGACACGTAAGACTGGTGCAACTTGCTTGTTCATTTTGTGTGTCAGGTGTCTTTTGTATTTAGGTGTTAGTGACGTATAAAGAGTGAACAATTTTACGCTGCACCAGTTCCCATCTTGGCCGGTGCACATGTTCGACCGCAAAAGAAGCACAGGCAGTCCACTTCTCACTGGCCATAGAGTAGTTCAGGAATCTGGTTCTACCAATTCTGAGAGAAGGGTCCAGTGCATCTAAAAGATAGAGGCAATCTTCCCCAAACTCTAAACAGTGTCCAAACAGTGTCTAATTACCAGGAGGTGCAAGCCCCAAACACCCTGCAGCACTTACTACCTTCAGCAGTGAATGATGATGTTTCTAAAGTTTATTAATTAATTCATGCTGTTCCTTATAGATTTAAATACAAAAAGCCCTGGTTTATAATGCGAGACTTATATCATGGGACCCAGTAGCCACTTCCCTATGTCTGATCAATGTGAGAGTGGATGCTAGCTCATCCTACCTGTCATTAATAGATAAATGGCCCAGGGACCTCCTTGCCTCTGGTTCTATTAATAGAGCCCTTTGTTATGTTGTATGATGTCATTGTAGTTCTGTATATGTCACTACAATTCTATGGTCGAATAGTGGGCGTTGTGTATTTCCAGGTTTGTCAGTTGCACCCTCCTGACAGCCTAGGAGAGATCACACTCAGTTGTGTGCTCCATTAAACTTGCTAAATATAGTATTTAGTCTCTAGTATTTATTTCCCGTTTACAACATAAATTGGTGATGAGGATGGAATACGAACCCACGCGTGCATAGTGCAATGGATTATCTGAATGTACAGCAATATATTTTTCTTTTGATGCTTTGTTTTAGGTTAATTTGTGTTTGCAGAAGAAAATGGTGTAAAATATAGTTTTTAGTTCACTTATTGTATTGTGTGAAGGACAGGGGATGTGTCATGTTGCATGATTTCATTATAGTTCTGTTTATGTCACTACAATTCTATGGTAGAATAGTGGGCATTGTGAAATCCAGTCAGTTGCATCCTGACAGCCTAGGAAGGATTACGCTTGGTTGTGTGCTCCATTAAACTTGCTAAATATAGTATTTGGTCTCTGGTATTTATTTTTCCTTTACAACACCCTTCTATGACACACATTATCTAAACAAGAAAGTCCCCTGGCATCTTAAACTGCCCTTATGAGCTGCATTTCATATAGTGAAATATTGCACTTTCCAATAAATCTTATTCGGAATATCGATATTAGAATTCTAAAGTCACCAGTGAATTATGTTTGCAATCTCTAGCTAAAGGCTACAATATTGAAATGTCTGACCTGTTCCCATCTAATTATGTTTACAGAGATCTTCTACAGTCATAGGTAAATCTCTTCAAAACTAGAGCTCTGAGTGCAGAACACCACATACCACCCCATAAGAGAGTTGTGGGCTGCTTGGAGTGGCCAGATAAGCTGCATGTAGGATAAATATAGTAGCTTTAAAAAAATCATAATTGGAACAGTGATACTATAAATCCAATTTCCCTATAAATTACATGTGCGCTTTTTAGCAGGATTGGTGACTGCAAAATATGTTTTTATATGTTTCTGATATGTATGGAACCTATTTTGGGAGTAAGAAAAGTATTTCCAAATCACAAAAAGGTTTACCAAACTATACTGCGTCTTAATTAGAAAGGCACATAAAAAGTAGTTTCACACTCTAATTACAATTTAGTATTGTATGTATCAGCTGTTTGCCAATGCAGCTGTGGTTGCAAACCATTGATCAGTTACCAACACCTCAATGGAGGTGGCAACTGACTTGTAAAATGCAAAGTGTCTGCACAGGACACCTTCCCATTTCTGAATGGTGTCAGCAGCATCTCAGGGAGTAGGAAGTTGGCCAGGGAACCACTGCCTGCTCTCCTTGATGTTTTCACAATTTTGTTTAGCAGCATCAATTAATTAACAGGTCATGGGATGGTTTGAAAAAATGTGTTTTCTATTTGGAATTGCAAATGTAGGGGCTGTGGCCTGCTGTTCCTTGCAGACCACCATCCCTACATAAGTAGTGATTCATTACATGTTGCAAATAGCCACATGCCTGATATATATATATAGATTAGGAAGGTCATTCTGCGAATCCTGCAATTGAAAGTTTTGTGAGTGACCTATTAGTACATAGATCACCTCGCGAAATTCACCTTGCAAAATCTGAGACTGGTTGTAACTAGTTGATGTGCAATTTGCAATCTTAATTTGTAACTTCTCTCTTTGTATATCAATCGCTTAATGTTTAGCTGGTTCTCAACTCATGGTGGGAAAATAAATATCTAGAATATGGCCCAAACTGTACACATGTATAAGAATTACTTTTCAACAGCCTCTATAAATATAGGCAGGAATCTTGACTAACCTCACCTGCACACACTGATACAGGGTTGGGTTACATAAGATCATATTTAGGACGTTAATATCTAAATTTGTTTTCCATTGGTGTTTTAACATGGAAATCAAAGGACCCATGTGACATGCTTTTATTCAGCCCATGTCCAATGTTTTTGGAATTCCACATGTTGGTGGTGTACGGTCATACAGAGTCCCACATTGGGCCTTTTACTTTTATGTCATAGGAAAACATTTTGTGCATTTTGACTATGGGCATACCTAAATGTCAAACCATCCAATCAGTGTTTACCAACCATATGCCATATTTTAAGTGTAGCAGACATGCACTGGGAGGATGTTTGGCATTTTCCCACTGCCCTGAAATGTCCATACACTAGTCACAACAAAAGAAAAAATAAAGTAACTAGTGAAAAAAAAACACATTTCATAAGGCAAAAATGAAGAGAACACCATGAAACATATCACTTGGCTGACAAACTATCATAAAAATCCTTACATTTTCAATACATAGTTAAAACCAAAGCGGAGATAGTCAATAGAGCATTATATAGAGAAAATGAATTGTTGAAGAGAATGTATAACTACACCTTTCTGAAGGGGGAAAAGTGAAAGAAGGGACTAAAATGATGTAAACAAGAACGCATTTTGCTTTTAGAATTGGATATGGTGTTATATATGTAAATGTAAGTCCGTTTTTATATAGCGCAGCTACTCACCCTTACGGGTCTCAAGGCGCTGGGGGCCGTCGTGGAAATTAAGTGAGCTATTGCCCAGAGTCACATGGTGCTGAGCTAAGCTGCCGCAGGAGCCGGGGATCGAACCGCGAACCCTGTGCTCCGAAGTCAGCTGCCCTGGCCGCTGCACCACACCTCTCCATGAAAAGAGACTTTTCAGCCCTTTGAGGAAATGAAGAATTGGTCTGAAGAGAAGGTGGGCAAGTGTTCCAAATCTGGGTGCGTATATTCAGACGGTTTGTTCTCTTGTGCTCTGTAGCTTGAAGATAAATGTCTCTATAAAAAGAGTTTAAGAACTCAAAAGAGGAAACAGTCATTTTCTGTGTCAGATACTTTGGTAAACCCAAATGTTGAGTTTTGTGTACTGTACATGTCAGTTAATACATTTTTCTGCCTTCCCCCAGAAACCTTTGTAAAGAGTAGAAGATACGAGAAGCATAGGAAAATCACTCGCTCCCATGCCCCTGCATGCAAAGATGCAAGATGGATTTAGGGTATGCAAGTTAAAAGGGGAATTCCATACCCTAACCTGGGGAGGATTGAGGAGTGCATGTGACGAATAGCCACTGGTATATTATCTTCCTTCTCAAAATAAGTCAGACCTGGGAATCATTGTCAAACACAACAGAAGAATCATAAATCAGTGCTAATGCAACATGGCAGAAACTTCACCCTGCTCAGATAGTAGGGGCTGGTGTGATCAGGAACATTCAGTTATACACTGTTGCTTCTATTTATCTATTTATCAAATTTATCATAGGTAGGTGAATAGGCAAGTCTCTCACTGTTTGTACCTTATGCTTGTCATAGCTTTGGCAGCCAGAGAAAGAACCTCTCAACAATAGCTATCTGTGTAGACGATGTACTTTACTACATTTAGGTAAATCACATCCTTTTAAAGACCTGGCATTAGTTCTTACACCTAGAGAACTTGGCGATGAACCAGTATATCATGCAGCTCGGTGACTAAAAAGACTCTAATTTGCTTGCAGAAGGAGTGATCTATAGACTAAAAAGGTTTTGTGGCTTAAGGTAGCCTGGTGGGTTTTCCAAAATACTCATTTTGTACTGAGAGCAATTTTCTATTCACCACCACTTCTGAAACTCAACATCTAACCGCATAACTGATTACAAAAGAGGAATTTGTATTTCTGAAAATAAATATATGCTGAAATATATTATCGTATAGTAGACTGGAATGGAAGTAAAGCAGTGATTTTGAGTGAATTCCTCACCATTCTGAAAATTCCACCCTTCTTATGTTAGGTTAGGCATGCATTACTAATTGTTCCCTTAAAGTAACTGACCTGGTTAACAAGTGAGTGCACAAGTTGTAATAGTGTGAACAAATTTGGCAGATCAACTTTGCATGTTTTTCTACTGCCCTCTACATTCTTTCACAACTGTGTGCAAGCAAGGTGATAATATCACATTCATTCTCAACAGAAATATTATTGGAATCTGGATTATTGGCATACTCTGTGCGGACTCAGGTTTAAATTACTTTATGTGTTTGGTCTCACAGCATTCATGTCTAGGCTCTCCAGGCCCCAAGTTAGAAACAATATTGGTTATATCCATGGATACTTGCACTATGACCTGCAAAGTATCAAATGATATCTGCCCAACAGCGTTTAAAACTGCAGAATTACATATCTTGAGCTATCAGGCATTCATGTGCAGGAACATCACAGTGCGATCTAGAAGTGTGTACTCTCCTACTCAAGTGTGAGTAGGATTTTTATTACCATCCTCATAGGAATAATCACATTAGGTGTGGATAGGGAAGTCACAGGGGAAGTAGAACATATGACATGTACATTACAGTACAAATTGAACGGGGATTGAGGCAAAGACAGATTGCACCTATCCTTAGTGAAGTAATTTCTATCTAAATGCACAAGGTGCTAGGGACCGGAGATTCAATGCCCCTAAATCTCCCGAGATACACAGTATCTCTTAATTCCATAAACAACACAGTTGTCCAGCACACTTAATTTAGGTCAAAGTTTTAAAAAAGTGACGGATATAACTTGAACATTTGTATATCAAATATCAAATTCAAGAATGGCAATTCAGCAGGGTTGTTCTTTCAAATCCTTTATTGGTTACTTCTTTTTCGGACAAGATAAAATTCCGTAGCCAACGCGTTTTGTCCTCGCGGACTTCTTCAGGGCAGAACAAAACATACTGTCTGGAGTTCTTGACTGTCTTTATTGCTCTATGTAGTTTCTCCTTCTAAAATATGATCATGTATAATTGTATCTCATATTTCACAAAAAGTGTGGGGTATTAGTCGACCCTCCTCTGCCAAGTTACCACGGTTGTCATCAAACCCGTTTGAAGGGCAAGAGCATCCTCTACGTTATGTCATAGGTGATTCTGTCAGCGTGTCAGCCGGCATCGTGGCGTGGCGTCCAATGTTCGTATGAGCCATCTTGTCCGAAAAAGAAGTCACCAATAAAGGATTTGAAAGAACAACCCTGCTGAATTGCCATTCTTGAATTTGATATTTGATATACAAATGTTCAAGTTATATCCGTCACTTTTGTTAAACTTTGACCTAAATTAAGTGTGCTGGACCACTGTGTTGTATGTGACATATACATGTCCTACAAGACCATAATGTGTGAACAGCAAATTTAACAAGGGTTATCTCAATTGACACAAATTTGCACAAACAACTGATCCAGCGCGGCTAATATAAATTTCTCCTTAGGACACGAATCCAGGTAAAACATTCACGTCTATTAAACCATATGACGGTGGGGCCTATGACACCGCATATCATACACTCATTCGTTCACTGGATTACACACCAAGGAGAAAATGTGTTGCTGGAGGAACGGGCTACCTTGTTAAATTTGACAGAATAACACCTCAGACATTATATACATCAACTTTGATCCTGTCAGTTCTAAACATCAGGGCATTTCGCTCTTTGGTCGATGGACCAACTAGTAGAATAAGTTGATGGTGATTAAGACCAGCTCAATCACTCTGAAAACCTGTTAACCTTTAAACTTATTAATGAACTAAAGAACCACAGACTCATTTTAAGTTTAGAATGACATTTTATCTAATTTCTCAATTGCACTGGTGAGATTCTTAGTTTATTAATCACTTTTGATACATTAATAACATTTATATGAAAAGCTCTAATAAAGAATTGAAAATTATGCATTACCCATTTGGATGCAGATAGGAATGGTTCACCAAAAAGAAGATAAACCGCAGATCACAGAATAGAACTCTCAACTGAATGACTGTCCCGCTAAAGGCCTCCTCGATCGGACCTCCCGTACAGATTTCCCGCAACGGTCTCGTTCCTTCCCCAGTCAAGTTCGAATTCCAAAAATGACAGAGTCCTTTCGCATTATTGAGGTGGAAAAATGGAAAATAGGAAAAATGGTATGGCAAGAAACACCAACGGCAGCAGTAGCATCAATAGCGGCGGCCACAGCAGCAAAAGGAGCAACCCAAAAAGAGCATCCCACAGAAGCAACCCAAAGAAGCAACACCTCCCACATAAGAGTAGACCCTTTTATACCCTACTTTCTAGCTAACTACACAAAAAGTTGCAGTCCTTAGGGGCAAGAATCATGCTAATTGGTCCATTTGAGGGGTGGTGATGATCACCTCATCGCCCTCCTTGTTCAAACTGGTTTTGGGGACAGTTAAGCATACAATGAGTCTCATGACCTTTGGGTAAAAAGCAGTCCAATTTGTCCATTCATTTTGTTGCAATCCCGATGGTCACAATTTAGCTAGTCCATTGTTGCTCAGTACTTTTGTCTTCCATTCCCACGAATACGTGCTGAGTTTTTCTTGGCACCCTCCTTATGGTAGGTCAATACGACCTTTACATCTCTCCCTCCATGCACAGGCTGCACCCACGTGATTCAGCTCCTCTATTTCTTCCGCTTAGAGGCCATCTTTGGCTTTTCACGTGACCTCATCTGTCTCGGCAGCCATTTTCGCAGCATGGCCTAACAGGCCCGAACAAACTATCATAGGAACAAACACAACCAAAATTAAAATAAAGAAAATAAGCCTTTCTGTTTACCACCCGCCATTCTAAAGACCCGTGTTAGGTGTTACCTAGCAGAAGCGACATTTAAAGCCATTTTACTTACCATCCGCATTCTTTGCCACAATACAAATCTACTACATAGCATAAATCATGCGATTTTACTCTAATTAGTACGCAAATCACAATATTAGCGTTAATCACAATGGTAAATAAATTAGATTTTGCACAAATTGCGGGTTACCCTTATGTAGTGTTTACTAAAAGTGCATTTGTTGATTACTTCATGCTCCATCAAACAATTAGTATTGTTAATTTATTAAAGCTTATTAATTTTCCAAGGGGGGGTACAAATTATTTTATTTACCCTGCTCCATCAATTCCCCCCTTTGGTGATTTTTAATATCACCACAAAAACCTATTCTACAATTTATCAGATAAATGTTTCTTGTCCACTTGCTTTCTTGTTAGTTCATACAACAGTGTTTTTCTCATCTTGTCTTTTAGACCTTTTGTACATGTTCTCTTTTAATTCTTCTAATTCTATTTCTCCCATTTCCCGTTCTCTTTCTTTATTTTTCTAATTTTCTCTTTTTACTCTATTTTGTCTTTTTCTTCTTTTAATACACACATATGCTAATCTCACTGATAACATTACTAATATTATCACTGTTACTGATATTAGTATCTTCCCAATAAGAGTACTACCTATTTCTTTGAACCATCTTTGCATTGAGGAAAAACTCTTACCAAGTCTCTCACAAACACCTTCAACCTCCAGTGGAGCAATTTCTTTGTGCAAATCAGTAATATTCTTTTTATACTTCTGTATATTCTCACTTTTATCTGGAATGTAAGTGCAACAATGTTGGACTTTCAGCATTCCACAGACTCCACCCTCTTTTGCCAAAAGAATGTCAAGGGCAAGTCAATTTTGCATTACCATAGCTCTCATGGCAACCATTTCGGTGTTTACCATCAAGAACCCTCCAGCAGTATTCATTGATAAACGATCTACTACTGTAGACAATTTCCGAATCTTGTTTGCATTCAAAGATATACCCACTGCTGGTATCAATGCTCCAAAAATGTCACCTACTATTTCTGAGAAGCTTTCCCTTCTCCTGCGTGTTAATGTTTTACCTATCTCGTGTATTCCTTTCATTCCTCTCTCCACATGAAAAATCTTTGGAAAGACCAGGCCTAGGTAACATGTCCCATACCAATGGTCCGGCAACCTATAATAAGCTCTATTTCCGCAAATATAATAGATCCCTGGAAATATTGGATCTTTTCCTCCTTTAAATCCCCATCCCCCTAGAATTTTATATGTATCTCACCACTCACTAGAACCCACAAAATAGTTATCATACATAGTGTTACCTCTACTAATACACAATTTTCCTTGTTGGGGCCAATCCAGAACCATAGCTGCATTTGTTTCTCCTCTGTCATGATTTTTCTCTTCAAACGCCCAAAGTGGTGTTTTTGTCTTTTCTTCTGCTACCTTTCTTTGAAACTTAACTCTTCTGTTTTCTACCATATCCAAGAAAATCTTTTCTTCTTTCTTTAGTTCACAGGTAAGATTGTGTTTAACTATATACTCTAATGTTAAATCTTTGTTTTCTAAGAAAAATTCTCCAAACATTTTTGCAACTTTCACCTTATTTAATTCAGGGATTACGGGAACTTTAGCAAAAACAGTGTCTATATCAGTGTAATAATATTCTAATCTACCTGTTTTGTAAAATAAACTAGCTAGAACGCTACAAGTTATCCCATACGTCAAAGGAAGGTGATGATAGGTCACACCTTCTGTGACAGACGCAGGTAACTGCATACAGACATAACAATCCCTCACATCCATTTTCTCCACATATTCATACAATAGTTTCGTGAAGACATTCTTGGAGAAATCAGTTATGGACTTATCCCTATGTAAATCAGTACTATCTACTAATGCTGCAGTGTTTTCTATGATAGCTTCTTTGTCCTTATTCGTGTTATTCCCTATTACGGATGTTTTTTCTACAACTAACCTAAGTGGAATTATTATTGCTAAAATAAGCCAGATAAACATTAGCAAACCTGTACAATAAAAACACATTCTACACCACCTACGTAAAAACTCACATCTAGATCTTCTATTCTCAGTGTCTACCATGTTGTACTATTATCTAGCTATATATATATATATATATGTACAGAAAATGTGTCACCACACCTCAGAATGACCTTTCAGCCACTCTACCCTTAACTTTGTCTCGTTTTGGTGCTTTCTTCAGCTCTTTTCAGAACTCTTTCTCGTCTTGTTCGGGTTTGGTGTCCAGTCCGGGTTTCTTTCTTTGTTCTTTTCAGTTTCGGTGCAATTCACTTTCACCCATTTGTTTACAGCTTTCGCAGGGCTTTCGTGACCTCTTCTTTAATATCAGTCAATGCGATGTATAGCCACTCAGGTGACTTATATTTCAAGTTAGGTCTCTTCACTCTTTTTGATTTCTGTAATTGTCTTTCACTTTGTTTTCCTTGTCCTTTTGACTAGTTATTTCATTTACTTGTTCCGCATTATCTTTGTTCAAATTTATTATCTTGTATCTCAGTATTTTAACTTCGTGGGGCCAATTGTCTCCTTTTCTTGGCCTTTTTAGTTTGTTTTCCTTTTCCTCTCGTTCAGCTCTCCAAGTTCTCTTTCTTGGTCCTATTCTTTGTTTTCTTTCTTCTTCACTTTCTTCTGATTCCGTCTCAGACCTTACTTCACTTCCTCTAACTTTGATCCTTATGATCTCAGTTTCTTTGTCTGAATCTGAACCTTCTTGTGACTCTTCTGTTTGGACATTTGATTCTATCCCTCCTCGATTGTCTTCCGCATTTATATTAATCTTTCTATCTGAATCTAAATTTCCCTGTGTTTCTTCTATTTGTTCGTCTGTCCCTACTACTCCTCGGGTTTCTTCCGCTTCTTCCCCTATCTGTCTGTCTGAATCTAAGTCTCCTTCAGTTAACTCAACTATCTCTGGAGGAATTCTTCCATAACTTGTACTTGGCTGTTCGCTGTCACTGTCTCTTTGTTCAGTTTCTTCGTTTATATTATCAGTTCTTTTATTTCTTGTTTTTCTCTTTTGACTTTCACCAGATTCAGGTTGGTCTGTTTCAGATGCCGAACTGGTATCCGATATTTCCAGATGTCGACTTACAGGTCGAGCTTCAAGATCTGGAACTCTGATCATTTCAGTTTCTTCTTCAGTTGTCAAACTTGTACCTAATTCTTCCAGATGTCGACTTACAGGTCGAGCTTCAGGATCTGGAACTCTGCTTGTTTCAGCTTCTGCTTCGGATGCTGAGCTGGTATCCGATATCTTCAGATGTTGACTTACAGGTCGAGCTTCAGGATCTGGAACTCTGATGGTATGACTGGCATGAACCCAATTTTTCACACCTGCACATTTCACAGCAGTTGTTGTCACCAGGATCACTTGACGTGGCTTATCCCAGCGAGGAACCAAACAGTTTCTTCTTCTGTGGACTTTTATGCGGACCCAGTCTCCTGGACTCAAATCATGAGCTGGTTTTTCTTTCAAGAGTGGTCGCATCCGGTCCAACCTGATGAAACACAGAATGTACCACATCAGCCAATCCTTTGCAATAGTCCAATACGAGATCATCAGTTATAGTCAGCAGTTTGTTGACAGGTACATGTGCTTGTCTCATTGCTCGTCCCATGATTATTTCATGAGGACTCAGACCTGTTTTTCTGTTAGGTATGCTTCTGACGGTCATCAGCACCAATGGCAGGGCATCTGGCCATTTGAGTCCTGTGGCTTGACACATTTTCCCTAACCTATTCTTTATTGTTCCATTTACTTTCTCTACTACTCTAGAAGCCTCTGGTCTGTAGGCACAGTGCAATTTATGTTGAATGTCAAGCGCTTCACATATCAATTGGATTAATTCATTTGGAAATGTGTTCCTCTATCTGTTTCGATCGTTACTGGAAAGCCATATCGTGGAATGAATTCTCTCAGTAGGAGTTTAGCCACAGTAACTCCCTCATTCCTTCTTGTCGGATAGGCTTCCACCCAATGAGAAAACAAACAAATGACCACAAGGACATATTTCAATCTATTGCTCGGGGGCATTTCAATAAAATCTAGTTGCATTCTGGTAAAAGGACCTCCTTCACGTCCTATTGTTCCCAAACTCACTACTGTTTTCCTTCCAGGATTTATCTGTTGGCATGTAAGACATCTTTGACAGAGACTTTCAGCTATAGCCCTAAATTTCGGGTTGTACCAAGTCTGTCTGAAAAGTCTGATCATGGCATCCCTACCAATGTGAGCTTGTCCAGGGTACATCCGTGCCATATTAGAGATCATGCTATCAGGCATAACTGGTCTTTCATCTCTATAAACCCAAACTTCATCTTCCTCTCTTTGTCTGCAACCTGCTTTTATCCAACCATCTTTCTCTTCTTCATCTGCTTCTTCCTGCAATTGCCTTACCTCATCCCAGGTTTCAACCGTGTTAGTAAACAGCAAGGGACATGTAACATTCTCTTTTTCTCTTCTCCTATTCAGTGAGACCACATTTCTGGCACAGTATTGAGCTATTTCATCTGCGAATTGGTTTCCCACTGTAATATAATCAGTTCCATTTTTGTGTGCAGCGCATTTTACCACTGCAATCTGTTTAGGCAGCTGTATCGCCTCAAGCAATTTCTTCACAAATTCACCGTTCCTAATAGGAGTTCCTGCAGACGTCAAGAAACCTCTCTGGGACCAGATCTGTCAGAAGTCGTGGACCACTCCGAAGCCATACTGGCTATCTGTGATCACCGTAATTCGGAAGTTCTTTCCCAGTTTGCACGCTTGAATCAAAGCAATCAGCTCAGCCACTTGGGCTGAACGTAAATCTCTCAAACAAGATGCTTCCATTATGGCTGCCACTGTACACACAGCATACGCAGCACTTAAAACTTCTTCACTTGTTCTCAGGCATGACCCGTCCACAAACAGGCGACCCAGGCGGGGCAACAGAAAAAGAGAAGGACAATACGGTAGCAAAGAATCTTCCAACCACTGGCAGACGATTGAAGACGAAGAAAACTTAGTGTCACCTAATGTTGAACTGGATAACTTAGTTATTAACATTTCAGCTCATCAACTCAGTTCTTTCGAAATTAAAACCTTACAGAAAAGAACATCCTTTGTACCTACCAGCCACACCAACGCTCTTGAATTGGAAATCAGTTTGTTTCGTTTCATGCGCAAATTACGTCTTAGAAATTTTTTGTAAAACATTGTCGAGAAAGCCGACTCTCAAGATGACAACCTATTCATGGGTTTACGCCCTTCAAGTACTTACATGGCTCCTGTTAGTCACAAGAGTCTTGACACCTTCGAGACGCTAGTTAAACATGACTTACAGTCTTTCAATTACAATAAAAAATCCAAGCATCGCAACCTTACTATTAAGGAAAAACAAGTTTTTATCAATCTTGCTTACAATCCAGCAATAACTTGTCAAAATGCAGACAAGGGTGGTGCCTTGGTCATCGTGGACACCAGCTTTTATAACCAACAAGTATACAACCATGTCATGGATACGAACACCTATGCCTTATTGGACCACAATCCTACTGATGATTTTGCTTACATACTCAACAACCTGTTGAAAAAAGCTGTTGACGATGGTGTCATCACTGAAAAAGTTCAAAAATACCTGACTAAATCTCATCCCAAATCTCCCATCATTTATCTGTTACCTAAGGTACACAAATGCCTCAAACAACCTCCGTTCAGAACGATTGTCTCGACCCGAGGCAGCTTACACGAGCCCATTGGTAAATTTCTTGATAAACACCTCCAGCCTTTTGTGTCCAAAATGCGAACATATCTTAGAGACACCACAGATTTCATTTCTAAAATTGATCAAGTCACCTTTGAACATGATGATGAAATTTGGCTCTGCACCATTGACGTCAAATCGTTATATACGTCTATACCTCATGATCTAGGCATGGCTGCCATAGAGAACGTTCTATTGAATTCTGACTTGGATGTTAACCTGCAATTATTTCTCATGGAATTGCTTACTTTCACTTTATACCAGAGTTATTTTAAGTGCAATGATCAGTGGTTTTTACAACTCTCGGGAACTTCCATGGGCAATTGTGCCGCTCCATCGTATGCTAACATTTTCATGCAACAATTTGAAGAAAATCACATTCTCAACCAGGCAACTTGGATAAACCACGTTAGAGTCTTTCTGAGATACATTGACGATATTTTTATTTTATGGGATGGTCAGTACAATGATCTTATGTCAGCACTCAACGATCTCAACACCATCAATGATTGTATTCAGTTCACTTTTGAGGTGCACCATGAGCGAATTTCTTTTTTGGACGTCATGGTCAAGAAAGAGGCCAATGGGCTTCAGACAGATTTGTATCGTAAAAAGACTGACCGAAATAATCTTTTACATTACAAAAGCTTCCATCAACAACCGCTCAAGAATCATCTACCTTATTCTCAGTTGCTGAGAGTCAAACGTATTGTGTCACAACCTGAACGATGTACACAACAGATGGACTTTATGCTCTCTCAATTTGTTGATCGTGGTTACCCTCAAATATTTTTGAATCAAGCCAAGTCACGTAGTGCCAGCAAAAACAGATCTGAACTTTTGATTAAAAAGGTCAAAACGAGCTCTAACTGCATGGTTGTGGTTTCCAAATTCTCGACTATGAGCCAGCGATATGAGAACAGCATTCAGAAACATTGGCCAATTCTAGCCATGGAACCGGATTTCAAAGGCCTTTTTACAAATCAACCCATTTTTGCATACACAAGAGGGAAAAATTTGAAAGAGCTGTTAACCAAACCTTCCACCAGGGCTCCGGCCAACACGTACAAGGGTACCATACCTTGCATGAACTGTAGCAACTGCAACAACATTATTAGAGGCTCTTGGATGACCCACCCCATGAAAGGTTCTCGTATCAACTTACAAGTGACAGCTACTTGTGACACCATGAACGTCATTTACCTTTTGAAATGCCCATGTGGGCTACCATACGTTGGGAAAACTGAGAGAAAGATTAAAACACGAATACACGAGCATAAAAGCAGCATAAGAACGAGGAACTTAAAATCTACAGTTGCTACACATTTTGCAGAACATGATCATAACATTTGTCAACTCAAATTTTTGATCTTGGAAACTGTTACGAAGATTGAAGGCAGGAACAACAACAACTTCCTTCTACAACGTGAAAATTACTGGATCAAAGCTCTCAATGCTTTGAAACCTTTTGGTTTGAATGATTGTATGGAGTTTTCGTGTTATCTCTGAACCCGTGATATTTTCCTTGGACTGATGTTCTCTTACTGTTTCTTTAATTTCAATCTTATTTTCATTTTATTTCATTTAGTTTTTCTTTGCTCTTATTTACATCACCATATCCACGTTTGCACTGTCGCAATCTGATTCTTTGTTTCAACATTTTGCTTATTCCTATCACTCGTTTCACTTCTACTGAGGTGCCTCTTGGTACTTGCAGTATTATTTGTATTATTTCATTTCACTTTTCGTTTTTTCATGTATCACACGTAACGTCTACGGCAATCACCCATTGATTTGTTCTCCACACGGGGTTTGAGGCATGATCTTCTATTTACCAGTACCGTGCTTTACTGTTCTTTTGTATTGCACGTAGTTTTGTGCTTATGCCGGCACCGGCTCTTTTTACCTTTCTAAGATGGCCGCCAAACCTATTGGCCCCGCTTTAGTCCTTCATTCATTTCCATCTAGTTCTCATAATCACCCGGTTCAATCTCGCGGCTTCACAGACTCCGAGAACAGTCACGCTGTTTTACACTCAGTGCATGTAAGTGACTTTTGCATGTTATACACGTTATATGCTTTTAACATTGTACACACTGGTGACCTCTTGCACGTTATATACGCGATGTGCATTAATGTTCTTTTTGTTTTTTTTCACTGGGTTTTGTTCGCATTCTACGAGTTTTTTCACTGTTTTGACGCACTGAGAGTTTGCTTTTGTAAACTAGTCACTTATTCAGCGTTTCACCGTGTTTCACCGTTTCATTTTTTCCCTCGCTAGACGCACTTCTTTAGTTTGTTTGGCTCGTTCACACGCATTCGTTTGAGCACTGTTGGAAACATCGTTTTCATTAACTGTATACTTACCGTCATCTCGATGGTCAATATTTAGTCACCGGCACGTTTTGCATGGAGACATTTTGTCATTTTTATCTTGATGTTTGGAGAGTACGTTTTCTTAAGGTTTCCTTTATTTATTATTTACAGAATTTGCCCCCTGACGAAGGGCCACATGGCCCGAAATGCATTGGGTTTGAAAAAATTACCTGTATACTTGGGTTTGAAAAACTACTTGTATACCCATGAAATGTTCCTTTGATATGAAGATTTCAATATCATACTTGAACAGTACACATTAAAACGTTTTGGACATATGGATCATCGTGATAAAATTTGATTCTCTCAACACGTTTTAACATTTACCCACTTTTTTGTGGATTCACGTTGTGCTCAGGGGGACGCCCCTATTCAGGTGGCGCTACTTGTTGTCATTTATCACACCATTTATCAGATGGTGATACCCCAGAAGCACGCAACAAAGTACAAACCATCCACCATCGGTGTGCGCAGTCCCATCCCTTTTTCCGTCCACAAACATCATATAATCTGATTATTTTAAGGGCTCATCTTTAATATCTGGGCGAGGCTTTGTGCAAAATTCAAGCACATCCAAACACTTATGATCAACATCAACTTTGACTCCTACATCTACTTCATCTGGCAATGAAGTTGAAGGATTCACACTTGTGCATCTATCAATGGTTACATTATCTGCACTCAGAATCACTTTTTCGTACCTAGTCAGCCGACTAAGTGTCATGAATTGGGTTTTGGTTCTAGTCAGAAGGATTTCAACAGAGTGTGGAACATATACTATCAGTGGATACCCCATCACAATGCCTTCACTCTGTTCCAGACTCACACAAGTAGCAGCTACTGCTTTCAGACATCCAGGCAATGCCTTTGCTACTGGGTCTAAAACAGCTGAAAAATAAGCAATGGGTCTTTTCATTTTTCCATGCCTTTGCACTAACACTGAAAGTGCACATCCATCTCTCTCACTACAATACAACTCAAATTCTTTTTCATAATCAGGCATTCCCAATGCTGGTGCCTCACACAACCTTGTTTTCAGTTCCTTGAAAGCCTTCATTTCCTCCTCATTCAACTCAATCGGATCTCTGACATCCCTTTTTGTCAATCGCTGTAAAGGTTTTGCAATTAATGAGAATCCACTTATCCACTGTCGACAATAACCAACCATTCCAAGAAACATTCTCACCTCTCTCTGTGTCATCGGGGCTCTCATTCCTTGGATAATCCTTATCCTTTCTGTTGTCACCTTTTGCATCCCTTTCTCAATCTTATGACCTAGGTACTGTACCTCCTGTTGACAAAATTGCAGTTTTGACGGGGACACTTTGTGCCCTCCTTCTGCCAAATGATTCAGTAAAGCAATTGTGTCTGTAACACATGCTTCTTTAGTCTTTGATGCCACTAATAGGTCATCAATATATTGGACCATCACAGATTTTTCAGGCATTTTTAAATCTTCTAATGATTTCTTAAGGATCTGATTAAAGATTGAGGGACTCTCTGTATACCCTTGAGGAATTCGGCACCATGCCAAAATACGCTCTCCGAACCGGAACGCAAATAATGGCTGGCTGTCTGGGTGTAACAGAATAGAAAAGAATGCATGGCACAAATCAATAACTGTGTACCATTCTGCATCATGTGGAATCTGATAAAGTATTACAGCGGGGTTTGGCACAATTGGACAACAAGGGATAACGATTTTATTTACCTTTCTCAAATCCTGCACTATCCTATATGTCCCATTCGGCTTTTTCAATCCCATTATAGGTGAATTACATGGGCTACTCATTAATTCTTTCAAAATTCCTTATTCAATCATCTTATTAACTACAGGTGTTATTCCTTCAGTAATTTCTGGCGTTAATTTGTACTGTGGAGTATTCGGGAAATTTGTTTCTTCCCTTACAGTAATTTTTACAGGGTCTACTCCTCTCATTAGCCCAATGTCTTCGCCTGTGAAATCCCATACATCAGATCTGACTATTCCTTTCAATTCAATTGGGATTTTCTCTGCATCAAACACAGGAAACATGTCATTTACTCCTGGTTCTAGTTCTGCCATTGTCATTTTATACAGTACATCTTCATCTGGTGTCTGGAAAGCAATACCATCTGGGGTACAATAGATGGTGCAATTCATTTTACAAAGCAGATCGCGTCCTAACAAATTTACAGGACTGCAATCACATACCACAAACCGATGCATCTCTTTGAATGGTCCAACTTTCACCTCTACTGGTTTGGTAAGAGGTGCTTTAATCTGTTGGTTTGAAATACCTACAACTTGGATATATTCTCCTGAGAGAGGAAGGTTTGGAATTTCCACTGATCTAACAGTAGAACGGGTAGCTCCAGTGTCCACAAGGAATGTAACATTTACACCATTCACTTCTCCATCCACAAATGGACCTGACTGATCTTCCTCTAAAGTTGCGCCAAGCACGCACTCTTCTTCCTCTCCTAGGCACCATCATAAACTTTCATCCGATTCATTTCCATCCTGCCGTAACCAATACTGCGACACTGCAGCTCCGCGCCGCAATTTTGTTACGTGCTCTCCTCCGTAGAATCCTGCCTCTGCACTGTATCTCTGGGGATTTACACTCTTTGGAAGAGGTGGTTGTGGCACCTGACTCTGTTGAGTAACTACCTGCAGTTGTTGCAGCTGTTGGTAACTCACCTCATTCTGCACTTCTGGATTTAATGGTTGATTTTCCGTATTAGCTTTTGGAGGAAATTTACACTCGTTTCTCCAATGCCCTAACTTTCCGCAATAATGGCATGGCCATTTCTTTTTAGCCTCTTCTATACTCATTTGACCTTTTCCCTTACCTATATTCGGTTTGGATTTAGTCTGTCCTGCATCACTAGACTGATTATTCATCTGAGCCTCCTGTTTTTCTGCAACCTTTACTTGTGCCCACATCGTCTCGATGTCATCACTACAATATTTTGCATACCTTAGTACCTCATCTACAGTGCTATTCTGCCAACACAACATATGCTGCTTAATCATTTCACTTATTTCAGGTTTCAATCCATATACAAATCTATATACGAAATGACTCATGTCCTTTTCACTCAAAGTCTCATAACCACTATACTGTTTGAAAACCAAAAGCAACCTTTCATAGTAGGCGTGTACAGATTCCTTACTTTCCTGAGTTGTTCTATCTATCTTTACCCAATCTGTCTCCATTTGGTGGAATCTTATTTTTCAAAAACGTGACGGCTTGTTCATACTTTCTCATTACTTCTGGACCTGGGGCTCCAGTTTTTGCATCTCTGGGATATTCTTCCTTCGGCCAGTCAATTGTAATCTTACATTCTGTCCATAAATCTGCTGGTACTACAATTTCAAACAATCCATCCAGATCTTCCCACAACACCTTTGAAACCTTTACAAATCTTTCTACCTCTCTATACCATTCTATGGGTTTCTCTCTCAATCTTGGGAAGTCATTTGTAAATAACAATATATCTTGTCTGGACCATGGAACATGTACATAGCTACCTCCTGGAGTTTCCCTCATTGGATATTCCAGTACTATTGGTTCCTTTTCCTTCACCGGAAAAGCCAATGATGCTTTATCGGTCGTTCCCTCCTTTCTTCTTATCCACCTGCTCCTCCATCTGTCCACATCTCCCCATTTTCTTAATAACACAATCAGTTCCTTTATCTGTGTTAATCATCCTGATGTGTTCAGATTTTCTATATCCTTTTCACTAAAGTCTACCCTGTACGGTTTCTGCAATCCTCTGATTTTTCCAAACTCTACTCCCAGTTCATTCGCTGTTTCTTCCAATTTTTCATGCAAATTCCTAGCTCTCCAAGTAACACTCTTGCACATAAACATGAGTTCCTCATCTTGGTAGGATTTCAATCTATCTGTACCAATAGTCCATAAAATCAACTCTTCCGTGTCTATTTTTTGTCTGATTACATCCAATGGTTGCGGTTCAGTATCTTTCTTCTGTAAATTCCTCATCCACTCATTTAATTCTTCTGGAGTCGGACCCACAGGGGTATTATTCATCTCTACCCATTTTGTACTTCTCTCTGGGGTCTCACTTGCTGACTCGGTTCCCATAGGAATCCTATTAATCTGACTCTCATTAATCGTCAAATTTGTAGGTGGACTCGATCTATATGAGCCAACTAAGGGGCATATTATTAAGAACGGCGTTAAAAATTATCGCCGGTTTAGCGGCAGAAAACTGCCGCTAAAGCGGCGATAATGGGCTTGATAATATGCCCTTGAGAACTCCAATAGAAGTCCATGTTCTGGTGTGAACATGGGCTTCTATTGGAATTCTCCAGGGCATATTATCAAGCCCATTATCGCCGCTTTAGCGGCAGTTTTCTGCCACTAAACCGGCGATAAATTTAACGCCGTTCTTGATAATATGCCCCCAAATCTCTTGTCTCTCTAGTTTCTGGAATTATCCCTTCTCTCACTCTTTGCATACTCGAGTTCTTTGGAATTGTCAAGGAATGCTCATCTATTCTTTGGTTTTCAAATACCGGTATTACTGGTCCTATTGTCACTGGCACAGTCACAGCTTCCATGTTCATGGTTAATTCTCTTATTTTCTCAGTCAATTCTCTTGTGGTTCTTGCTAACTCAGCTGTATTACCACTATCAGGCTTCGCAGTCTGTGGAGTTTCTAATTTTTCATAAGACCTATTTATTTCATAATTTCGTTCAGGGCTTTGACTCCTTACAGTTTCCATTGGTGGTGCATTTGGAGTCACCACCGCAGAATTCTGTTGATATGGAGGGGGTTTTCTATTTAAAATGTCTTCCAGCAACTCATCCTCTGTTTCACTACCTCCATACCCATACCTTTCTGTCACTGCATGTTTCTTTTTCTCCGTACATTTTCTCCCTGTAACTTCTTCAACTGTTCTGACAGGAAACAAACCATCCGTCATATTAGCATACCTCCATCGTCTCATCCTGTCTTCATGATTCACTCCCCATACTCTTCTAAGAACTAGACTATAATTCTTTGCACCTCTGTGTCTTTCTCTTTCATACATCTCATCTTCCCATTCACCTAACGCTTCAAACTGTGTTGGTCTAGGTCTCGGTTCAAGTTTAATCATTTTCTCTCTTAAATTTCGAAGTACAGCTGTGCTAAACGAACCATTTTCTGGAAACGCCAATACTCCATCAATTTGGGTACATTTTGCCCAATTTTCCAACCAAATGCAAGTATGATAGCCATATTTCAACATCATATGAGAAGCTGGCGTTTTCGGTGGAGGGAGTACTTCTCCTTCCCTAGTCACTACCTTTTTGTCCTTCTTGAAAAAGTTTTTAATCTTCGCAATCCATGACGGTTTTTCTCTACCATACTCATAATAAGCCATATTGCACGATTCTTTCTCTCAAACAAACACACGAGAATTCTTCACTACTCTGTTCTTTCTACTGTTTGGCTATTCGGACCTATCCCAGCGCGTCTCACACTAACGCACCAATCCAAAAGCTCTACGTCACTCTCAAATGGCCAATACCAGCGCGTCTTCACACTAACGCACCAATCAAGAAGCTCTTCGTTTTCCCACAACTGGCCAATACCAGCGCGGTCTTTGTTGACGTCAGTTCTACTCCTGTCTTTTCTGACCCCTCCTTTACAGAAATTATCGGCAGTTTTATTACCGCCTCTTCTCGACAAAATTTTATTAGTTACAGCGTAAAACACATTACCATTGTCTGTTTCGCTACACAAAAGAAATAGTTTGCTCTATCTTGAAAGAATACCCTTTCGTTCGATAAGTGTAGCACTTCTCTCTACCTTACCCTTCTTTCAAGCAAGGGGTGAACCCGTTTCTCTGGAGATAAAACACATGTGGAGACTACACTGCTCCTTAGAATTAAGGCCAGAGTTTCACAAGAAAACCTGTTGCTATTTCACTCAGACGCGTTTTCATACATGAAATGTCCCTATCATAACACAATCCTGTGTTATCACCAATTTGAAAATCAAACAATGCACAATTCCGTGTGACTTCTCTTGCCACACGTGTCCACTTCCTACTTCCTGGAAGCTTCAAAATTTTGACTTACATAATACATAATACAATTCAACACTTAAGTGTCGATTCCGATTTCGGCCGGAAAACGTACTACCCGACACGGACCCGTCATTTTTTCCGACCGAACCATACGCACGCCTTACAAATAGCTGAGTACGATGCGAAGCTTGAAAGTTACGACCGACTCGGCCGGAAAATATATTATACGTCCGAGTCAGCAGGAAAGGAGGCTCATGCGATAGACTCGTACGCGCAAAAATCGAGATAGCCAAGCGTCAACCTACAGACACGTACGCGAACGACTCCATGTAGCCAAGCATCAACACGACCCGACCGACTCGTACGTGAACGATGCCACATAGCCAAGCATCAACACGACCCGACCGACTCGTACGCGAACGATGCCACATAGCAAAGCATCAACACGACCCGACCGACTCGTACGCGAACGATGCCACATAGCCAAGCATCAACACGACCCGACCAACTCGTACGCGAACGATGCCACATAGCAAAGCATCAACACGACCCGACCGACTCGTACGCGAATGATGCGACATAGACAAGCATCAACATGACCCGACCGACTCATACGCGAACGATGCCACATAGCAAAGCATCAACATGACCCGACCGACTCGGACGCCAACAATCCCACATAGCCAAGCATCAACACGACCCGACAGACTCGGACGCCAACGATGCCACATAGCCAAGCATCAACACGACCCGACCGACTCGGACGCGAACGATGCCACATAGCCCAGTATGAATGGAACAGACTCGTCCAAAACAAATTACTCAAGAACAAGCATCAAGTGCTGTCAAAACGAATTACAAAATGAAAATAAAAAAAAACTATGGAAACAGAAACAAGACTACCAAAAAACGCATTGTCATCTCCAAAAAAACACATTCACAAATAACAAGACACACCCACAACACAACCAATTCATAGGGAGCCAAAAGCTCCCAACACCATTTGCTACTTCGACAGACATGCAAGCACACCACACCACTAGACAGACAACCCATCTAGCTACCACAAACACACACATCCCATCCACCAAACAACATCCACACAACTAGCACCAAAGAAACACACCTCCACTCACACACACTCAGCCTCACCTTCATACACACACACATCTCCACCAACACCCATCACCATGCCCCCAAAGAAGAATCCACAGTTCTTAGCTGCTGAGTTGGAAGTGATGATAGATGAAATCATCCGAGTTGAGCCACAGTTATTTGGCAGCTTGGCCCAACAGACCTCCCAGTCCCAGAGAACCAAGATGTGGGAGAGGATTGTCAACAAGGTGAATGCCCATTCACCTACCTTGTGCACAAAGGAAGATATCCGGAACTGGTATTATGACGTTCGCAGGAGGGTAAAGAGGCTCATTGCCAGAGAACATGCCCTGAGCACCAAGACTGGCGGTGGACGTCATAAACCGGTGCATTTCACCACCTGGGAGGTGAAGGTGCGGGACCTCCTCCCACAGGAGGCCATAACTGGACTAGCTAGAATCCCTGAACCTGGTGAGTACATGTACAAATAGTCTAAATTCGCCCCAAATACACAGCCACAGACACCACAGCAACACATCTTCAATTTAACTATGTACACACTGTCATGGAACCCTGGAATATGCTGGCCCATTTGTCCTGGGTGGGAGGAGGAGTGGAAGCAATGACTTCTCCCACCTGCACACACTAGTCCCCCCCAGTCCCACAAGAACACACCTGTCACTATGCTGTCCCTGAGAGTGAATGCAAATGCCCTGTCAAGATGGCTGACACTGGCCACGGTGTGGGGAACACAAGGCCCTGTAGGCAGTCCTGTGCAGCATGACTGCAGGCACCACTGTCAGACATCTTGAATGTAACTTTGTACACACTGTCATGGAACCCTGGAACATGCTGGCCCATTTGTCCTTGGTGGGAGGAGGAGTGGAAGCAATGACTACTGCCATCAGCACACACTAGTCCCCCCCAGTCCCACAAGAACACACCTGTCACTATGCTGTCCCTGAGAGTGAATGCAAATGCCCTGTCAAGATGGCTACACAGGGCCACCCTGTACGAAATCTGGAAATATCTACTGCCAGTTCTTGGCCTACTCACACAACTACAGACCATACCCTTAACTGCACATTACACACCCTGACAGGTATAGATCAGTCACATGTGCCCTCAATGTGCATGCTACAAATGTGTGTGGAGGACAGGACACACTCTAATTAGCTGTCACACCACATTACACAAAACACACACAGATAAACACACATCTGGGACAATGCCCACGGACAGTAGATGTGAGGTGTAATGCAAGACGGCTGATACTCTTGCGTTGTGTCATGTGCACAAGGCATTGTTGTGTGTAGCATTGCAATTCAACATCAGTCAGCGGTCTCAGCATCCTTCAAAAATACCACCCTCACTGTCATTGCTCCTCTGACAAGGATGAGTAAGGTGGTCTGATGATGGTTAAAACATAAAAAACAACAATCTGTTTCTGGATACTTCCTATTCAGGTATCAATAAAATTCATTGCTTTTTTAATTATCAATAAGTATAATATGAACATTAATGAAAGTTTCTATGTTTCTTTAGTTCATCCTCAAATTTGGTTAAAAGGCAATCATTGCTTTACATCATCCAGTAACAAAAGAGAAATCTTGACCATCAATTTAAGAGATATAAGGTTAATCTTTGGAAATTATCATGAGTATGAAATTTTAAATGATCACTGGGTGATATTGTTTTAATTTGAACCATTTACCTATGTGGTGGTTACTATCCCTTTTTTTCTATTTTCTCCTTTTATTCGTTTTTTCAAAGTGATAGTCTATTCTTTATTTATTCTCATTCTTATTCATTTAAAATTTATTGAGTCACTCTGACTCGATCTGCTGTCTTGATTTCTACTTAACTGCAAACAATAAACAGAGCACGCTTATGTGGTGGCATAGAATTTAATACAAAATGAGAACCACATATCTGAATTATAATATTCTCTTCACAGAAATCAACTTTGATCTACTGTGGCCTCTTTTCCTGATGAAGGCACAGTTTGTGCCGAAACGCGCGTCGAACACAACAGTCCACTAATTGTGTGCCACATTAATTAGTCCACGACTATCAGACGTCAATTGTCATTAATATAGCTGTTTTGAAATAAAGAAAATTTTGAATGTTATTGTATATTAGCTCTATGTCATGAATGAAGATGAATGAATGAGTATAAATGGGATCTTTTTTAATATGAAATTATTTTTCTATTATTATTATCAATAAAAATAATGTTTATTTTGTACAGAAACACAGATATTGTTGGTTCTTCTTTGGTTCTTATGTACATTGGTTAGTCTATTATATGATGTTGATATAAATGTTGCCTTAAGTCTGTACACTAGATTTATTAGCCCTGCTTTAAGGAACTGTACCCTATCAGCAGGGGGCCTCTGTCTTTACAATATAAGGTGGTCTGTTAGCCATTGGAAAGTGGGCTAGAAGTCAACACAGCCTAACTCAAGCACTAAACACACTGTACCTCACAGCTCTGACCATGAAAAGGCAAAAGACCATCCTTGGGAAAGATCTCTCTGTCCATGGAGAACAAGTAGAATGTACATGAAGTGATAATGTGCAAAAGTATGCAGCAACCAATAGCACCACATTAAGATAGACACATATGTGGAAAGTGAAGAAAAATATCGACATAAATATGACTACTCACATTGCATACGTTCACAAACAATGCAAAAAATACACACGCATAACAACCACCATGTTGGGACATAGCAGAACAGCACAATGCGAAACCTCACACAAACTTGCTGTAGTCTCTGCGCACGAGTACAAACTTGGATTATTCACCATTACAAGTCCAGTGTGGGCAACATTAGGGAATGTCAGATCATACTATTATCGCATAATACAACTACTCATGTCAGTTACTCCCCTACTGCAAGCCAATGTAATTAGTTGTGTTTCAAGGCCTGCCATGTAACAATGCATTTGTCAGAAGAAACGCGCTGCTATTGCATACGAGGTTACACATGTGAATGTCATTGATTGCTCACATCAAAACATACATCCAAGCAAAAACATCTAATGATGACACATATTCAGGAGAGTGAGTTTGCATGTCACACCAGCAATGTAACTGTGAGAAACTCCACAAAAGGCAAGCACAGATGCACCATTCCTGCCAAACATAAGATTAGTTACAGTATCTATGTCATAGTGAAAACACTGATGTGTGAAATAACAACACACCTGGCTCATGCACAGTGTGACACTTGCCAAACAACTAATAAGAACAGTCAAGGATTTAAATACATGCACATTGATGCACAGAGCTGGACATGCTCAGTAAACCACATGTCTCCAAAATAACAATGTCCAATTACATAAAAGCTCAGTGTCTGTGCCGATTGATGAGTAGAAATAAGAAGGAAACGCAACATTATCCACAACATCTTCACATTTGGCTGTGCATGACAACATTACATCTGAAAATACACAACTAACATTGTGTCTCTCTACTACCCACAGGCACTCCAGAACAGAGGGCATCATCTGGAGAAGATTCAGAGTCCACCAGCAGCTCCAGCACAACGTCGGACACTGAGACCTCCAGTGTGGATGACTCTCACACCTCCTCGTGCGATGGGAACCAACCTGGCACCTCCGGTGTGGGTCAGCATGTGGCACCAGTACGATCAGCAGCCCCAGCGACCACTCCTGCAACGTCCAGTAACATCCAGACACCCCGGATCCCCATGGACACACCCAGACAACAAAACCCTGGGAGCACAGCAAGACAGCCCAATCTGGATTTGGCAGGAAATACCAGCCCTGTCAACAATGAAGGAGGACAGGAGCTGTCAGTGCATGCTACGCCAGGCAATGTCCGTGCAGGTAGGGAAAGGAGTGGTGTGAGGGTGCGTGGTGGGAGGACACGTCCAACAGCTGGTGTCGGACAACAAGCTGACCCCGAGTTACAACGCATTTTCGATGTATATCGCGAATGCACCGGAGACTTTGGCCAGGTTGTCGGGATCCTCAGGGACATGAAACATCAGCAGGCTGCACATTTCGACCGGATGGACAACCATATGGACCGTGTGGACCAACACATGGACCGTATGGACCAACACATGGACCATATGGAGTCCAACTAGTCAAAAATAGACAATCTCACGGCGGTGCATAGGAAATACTTACATGCCTATGCCAGATAACCACCAACATTACCACACCTCCCAGTGTGCACTCCACACCTGTTGCCTCTACATCGGCAACTGCCACAGGGAGGGATGAGGAGTCTGGCGTAGAGTCCCCTCCGCCGCTGCAGCCTGATACTGAGAGTCCACCCCCAACAAAGAAGAGGAGGGGCCGTCCAAGGAAGGATGGCACGTGAGAGACTGATGGACATGCATCCCCCCTGGAACCAAATAAATGCTCTGGATATCCTCCACTGTGTGCAAATCATTCACTTTGTTGACAGTTCCTGGACTCTCCCACATGGGATGGAGCATGAAAGTTGGACTAAATGCCAAATGGACTGTGGATCTCGCTCAGAAGGATTTTCATCTGACAACACTTCCAACTCCTCTATGAACTGTGGATGATACATTTGGGAATGCAATCACCTTTACCTGTTAGATTTTGTCACATGCACATTAATAAATTCATATTCACACAAACCCTGTGTCATCTGTGAATTGTACACTGTACCCACTTATTAGCACATGATCTGTATCACCTGGCACTGTCTCACACTGAGGTGCATGAGTCCTGTGGTAGTGATTCTTCTCATACAGAAGTATGCACGGCAAAATAGGCCGTTGTCGAAGGATGGCTGGACATTAGTTTCACATCAGAACACACAATACAATGACCTACTACCTCTGGTGTTTCATCATCTCAACAAAATATATGCAGAAGACACCCAATGATTCTACCACCCAGTAGCCAGCACCAACAACATCTCTGAAGCAAGGTAGCAATGCACACATTCACGCTCACTCACCCATGCTTGTCCACCCAATCAGGAATCAGAGTGTGTGTAATGTTCAATAATTCATGTCTGAGAAATAAACAATCTCTGACTGTTGTCCTACAATGCAGCATATGAGCTAGCCCCTGCAGCAGTAAACATGATTCCCAAACAACATACAATTCCATAATCAAACATAATAGTACAGGTGAAATGTGATCACAACCTCATTGTGGAAAGCACCACCCTCCCTGTGATGGTGACAGATTCTACAAACCATTGAAGAACTCTGTGGCAATACGGGTCAACCGCTCACCTCAGACAGTAGGAGTACTGGTCACAGCATATGCACAGCAAAGCACTGGTGCGTATATGTAGATCTTCCATCTGTGTAGATTATTGCCCTGTGCGTCAATGTAATGCAAGTATTCCACTTATGTGTAACAAAGTGTAGCATTTCATGGCGAAACTATCCGTGCTGACTAGTTCTACCATTACAAAGAGTCCTGTTTTTCAGCCTTGTGGCGCAGCGCTTCAACAGTACCAAAATGATCTCATGTGGACTCAAAGGCATCTTGCACAACAATCACAGAAAGAATGTGTGCTAAAGTGTCACACACAAAGCTATTATGTCAGCTTGGCTCCGGTAACTTTAGCATAATACAGCATGATCCTAGGGACCAGCTTACAATTCATCTACCGCCTCATGAAGAATTGTCACATGACACATACCAGAGATAGCCACGCAAGGTCAGCACAACACACATAGCACATGCAACATTAAACATTGCACACACTGTTGTCAAATTAAATCCATTGAACCGCACAAACAAAGACCATTGTCTAATGAAATGAACACCATGGCAGAAAAACATGATATGAACTGTTGTAGCATATTTTTGCAACGGAGAAGGCAAACATCAATGTGTGTAACAGGTTTATTACACAGGCAGAAGTTCTGCTCAACACAAAAGCAAACTGATTACAGTTCCAAGGATCCAAATAAAACAAAGAAAAGACAAATCTGACCAAATAGATTGGCTGTCAGAGAGTACTGGTCCAAATTGAAAATCCATTATGGAACAGAGTGGTATGTACCCACACAGCAGCCAAAGGAGCCTGTGAAGGAGAGACATAGTACAGTCTTAATCACAACTTGCCATGATGACATATCCAATCATTGACTCACTATTGTCCATTGTAAATTCTGACCAATTGCTAGGGTTGAATACAACAATGTAGTGGAGACCATCATAACTTAACATACACTGTACAAAGGCAAGGAGCCTGTGAATTAGCTGACCCACACACATATCACAACATATTGTCCACCTTACACACATCACGCTTAGGAAAGGCATCATCAGACATACATGCATACTTACACTCAAGCAAAGAAGTTGTCAATGAGCTGTCTCCTGACATCCACCTCCTCCTCACTGGCAACCTTCCCCAGGCCTGGATCCTCCTATGAGGGAGTACGTTGGTCCCTGTCATCCTGAGTGAGCGGTAGCTTATTCCTCACAGCCTTGTTGTGAAGCATGCAGCACACTATGATGATTTTGCACACCTTCTCCGGGGAATATTGAAGGGCACCTCCTGTCCGGTCAAGGCCGCGGAATCTGGTCTTCAGCAGCCCAAATGTGCGCTCAATCACACGTCTGGTCCGGCCATGTGCCCCATTATAACGGACATCAGCAGGTGTGACCGGGTTCCTGAGTGGTGTCAGCAACCAGGGCATGTTTGGGTATCCAGAGTCTCCTGAAATGATCAAATATGAAGGATCAGTTGAGCAACAACAGGGTACAACCTGACAGACAATGATCACACAACTGACACTGACAACTTGACTCACCAACAAGCCAGGCACGCTCATTCATGAAGTGGGACATCAGCTGGGGGATCCGACTCATCCCCATTATGTATGCGTCGTGTGCAGATCCCGGGAAACGCACACATACATGGGAGATGATCTGGTCCACCAGACATATCACAAGGGCATTGATTGAATGAAAGTGTTTACGATTCCTGTAAACCTGTTCATGGGCTCGTGGTGCAACCAAACCCACATGTGTCCCATCAATCGATCCAATCACATGTGGCATGTGTCCCAGGGCATAAAAGTAATCCTTAATGGCACGGAACTGTGGCGGTGTGGGGAAATGTATGTACAGGTCGAGGAACCTCAACATGGCCTCACACACGTCCCCGAGCACTCGACTGAACATCGTCTGGGACATCCCACCAGCATCAGACACAGTAAACTGGAACGAACCTGTGGCAAAAAAATGTAGTGCCGCCATCACCTTCACCTTGGGGGTCATGGCAAAGGGATATGTGAGTCCAGGTAGCAAGTGTGGTGACATCTGGTCTGTCAATTCCAAAATTAATGCCCTTGTGAACCTGTATTTCCTCATACACTCACGCTCCACCAGGGTTTCAAGATCCGGGAAGGGTCTGTGGACATTTGGTGCCCTGAGGAACACATGACAAAGTATGTACACATATTACTATATGAATTATACTTCAATTAATACAGTATCAACAGATTGCGTGGCACTTACAATGATGACACAGTGAAGTCAGATGTCTGAGGTTGACCTAATCCAGAAATTACAGCAATGTGAGCATGAACATACACACAATTATTTAAGGTATTACCAAATATTCCTGCGTAGTACTGTGACTACTCACTGTTCTCTGACACTGTCCATGTGATCAATTGTAACATGCACAACACACACACAATTAAGTATCAGCCATAGGTTCTTATGTCAAATTGCACATGCATTGAATGTACACAGACATGGACAAGGTATTCCGACCTAGCAACAACACTACATACAGACAGCTTGTCACCATGCACAACACTGTCATGGTCAGGACATTGTCATGATGTGATGTATGACCTACAAAACACATTGATCCCCTGGGACTGTGGCCAATCATAGGAGGATGATCTGTGAAGTGGTCACTCACACTAGTCATGTCCCTCACACACACTGCTATAGTTGCACTGTAAGCTAGGATCATAATGTCAGTAGTCTTGTCTATTGTGTCAGTCCCATTTGACATGTGCAGGACTACATTCACACAGGGTATACAGCATGCCATTATTCATACATACATTGTCTGAGTTGATGAGTGGGCATTGCATGCACCTGCCTGCCACATCCTGAGCGAACGGGACTGACCGATTGAATGCTTTATTCAATGCTGTACGATGCGGGTGAGTTTTCAATACACGCGTCTGCCACATCCTGAGCGAGCCGGACTGACCGATTGCATGCTTGAATCAATGCTGTATGACGCGGGTGAGTTTACAATACACGCGTCTGCCACATCCTGAGCGAGCCGGACTGACCGATTGAATGCTTTATTCAATGCTGTACGACGCAGTGAGTTTTCAATACACGCGTCTGCCACATCCTGAGCGAGCTGGACTGACCGATTGCATGCTTGAATCAATGCTGTACGACGCGGGTGAGTTTTCAATACACGCGTCTGCCACATCCTGAGCGAGCCGGACTGACTGATTGAATGCTTTATTCAATGCTGTACGACGCGGGTGAGTTTACAATACACGCGTCTGCCACATCCTGAGCGAGCCGGACTGACCGATTGCATGCTTGAATCAATGCTGTACGATGCGGGTGAGTTTTCAATACACGCGTCTGCCACATCCTGATCGAGCCGGACGCACTGGTTGCCTGTTGGTTGTCATGGTGACAGACGCGCAATTTGCATCGTGCACGATTCGCGTAGGGTACGATTCGGTTAACTTTTGGTACAAATGTATCAAACTCAAAATTGTCATGATGCAGGTATTTTGAAAGTTGCGGTAGGCGTGTCCGATGCGTCCTATCTCATGGATTGGACAAATTCATAGGATGCGAACGAGTCTGACCTATCGTTTTGTACGCATGGGACCGATTCTGCCTCTGCAGCACTGATATAAGGCTGTGTCTTGCCCTGAGAGCTCACTTGCCTGCACTGAATGCTCCATACAGACATCTCTGCTACCACTGCTGCTGTCTCTGTATCCTCTGGCTCCAAGGATGGCACGTACTGTGGAGAGGGGCCCAGCATTCACAGAGGAGAAAAACCAGGCCCTGCTGGACAGCCTCCTACCACAGTACAGCAAGCTGTATGGGAAACCAGGGGAGCAGGTGAGTGTGCAGTCCACATCCTCTCTCATTGTGCATCTTGTCTGACTACCACTAATGGCATTGTGTGAAGCATTGGCTAGCATGTTCACTCTGTAGTTGTCACACCCAAAGTGTGCAGGTACCTGCCCTGAACAGGTACTGTGCTGTGAGAGTGCATTTAGAGACGGTCATAATACCCAGCCAATGTTTCCATGTTGGTGATGCAGGACAAGTGTCCATCCACATAGTTGCACTAACTGTGTACATCAGATGCCCTTGTGAGTAGCACATGTTTCTCCAACTGTGTGATGCACAAACATGTTGTATGTGTGTTAATGGCCCTTTAACTTCGTCATCCTCACAGGTTGATGCCCATCAGAAACAGGAGATCTGGCTGACCATTGCCAGGGCAGTTAGATCTGTGGGGGTCCACAGGCGTCGCATCCGCAGCTGCCAGAAGAGGTGGCAGGACCTACGTGGCTGGAGCAGACGCATTGCCAGAGTCCTGCTGAAGCTGTCGCCTCCTCGCAGTAGGGGCGGACACCGGACCCTGACTCCCCACATGGGCCGGATTCTGCCAGTGGTCTTCCCTGACCTGGATGGGCTGTTAAAGGCCAGACAGCAGCAAGGAGGGGGTAAGTGCATGCCTTGTCTGTGAACTGTGTCTAACATGATCTTTGCATTCCTTCAGCCTGGTTACGCTACCGCAGTTTGTCTGTCTGCTTGAACTAGAATCATGTCCTTTATTTCTGTAATGGCCCTTCCTCATCTGATACACAGGTGTGTCCCTTTCTGTCAGTGACATGTCTCACGGGGGGCCTGCTGTTGTCCAAGGTTGATGTGGGGGACCGCATCTGCTACTGGCAGTATGTATTAGCCTTCAGGAGTGTGTAATTTATTGAAATGTATCTGCACATTGACAGATATGTGACATGCACTCTGTGTGGGCCATACATACGTGTCCTAGTCGATGCTCTGCCTCGCCATATGTGCCTGGGGTGTTAGCCAGTTACCTAAGAAGGGTAAACCCAATACTAGTCTCTGGGACCTGGGTAATGGACAGTACATAAGAACAGTGGTCCCAGAATACGACCATACAATTCTAAATCCAAAATTACAACATAAATAAAACTAAGACAAAAAATTGGTTGATCCTAGTGTTTAATTCACACTGAGCGTTGGTATATTATTAACATAATTCATACATTATTATATACAATGATATCCCTAGGTGAGAAAGAAAGGGGAAAAAGAGGGAAGGTGGAGTGATGGTGATTCAAGTGAGGTAGGGGTAGTGACTTCAAGAATGTAGTTTGCATCAAGATAAGGCAATATATTACTCAGAAGACAAGTGGCTCCTTGATCGAGCCTATTAATCACAATATTTACAAAAAGCTTGTATAGCCATGGTTATAGTTAACACAGTACTAAATCTCTGGTGTTAAAACTGACTTGATGAGAGAATTTCGACGTTTCAGTAGGCTATTTCCATCCTTAAGCCGGGATCTTCATCAGGACTGTGGTGTAAGGGTGGGTGAGGGGATCTAGGGAAGAGCATAAAAATGACTTAAACAATGTAGTGTCATACAGATCACAAAATATATCTATAGGATCCAAACGAAAGAACTTACCTACAAAGACCATGTCATCACTCTGAATTTCTTTTCCAACTGCAACACAAGTAACGTAATCTATGCCATCTTATGTCCTTGCGATCTTATCTATGTAGGACAAACCCAACAGAAGATCAAAGCCCGGATTCTTCAGCACTGCAGCAGTATTAGATGTGACGTACAGGGAGCACCACTTGTGGAACACTTCTCAAATATGAGTCACAGCCCTGATGAATTGCGATGGGTAGTATTAGAAAGAGCCTCCTTGGGCCCTAGGGGAGGCAACATTGGCGCGATTCTAAACCTAAGAGAGTGCAAGTGAATGTCCCTTCTGGACTCCATCAAGAATGGTCTTAATGAATCAGAAATTAGTCATGCCCAATTTGCCTGTCTACCTGTGGAATAGTGCATACTTGTTCCTCCGACATCTGAATGTAGATTTATCTAATTACAGACTCCATTGTGCCTATTTGAATGGGTTGAGTTTTTTGTTTTCTTTCCGGATATGTCCTAAGTGATTTTCTGATCTGTGCACGTTATGGATATGTACAGTCTTTTATTTAATATATTTCATCTGTGATAACGCAATGTACCCCCTTTTCATATATATTTTTATATATATTTTATATATATTATGTATATTTTCAATTGGGCATAAACCTGGTATAATGTTTTCCATCTACGTATCAATTAACGGCTGTAATATATTTTTGAGATAGATTCCATGAGCCCAAGATATGTAAGAACGTTCTCCAACTATGTATTAGACTCTAATGACACGATATTATGTGCAGTCCATGGACCTTCAATGAGCTTATGAAATGCACGCACTCTTTACTGTTTTATATTATACCATTATTATGTTAACATAGGCTTTTAAGATGGTAATTGAATACTGCGTATACCAACATGTCAAGATACCCCGTTAGTACATTTCAATTGAGCTGGGGTCTCATCTGCACATGGTATCTTTTCAGTGCACCTCCGAATCTTAGTATCTTCCAAACCTTGTATAAGGTTTTCCATCCACGTATCAATCAACGGCTGTAATATATTTTTGAGATAGATCCCACGAGCCCAAGATATGTAAGAACGTTTCCCATCTATGTATTAGACTCCACTGACACGATATTCTATGCAGTCCATGCACCTCCCATGAGCATATAAAATGCACACACTCTTTACTGATACCATTATTATGTTAACATATGTTTTTAGATGGTAATTTAATACTGCTTACACTAGCATGTCAAGACACCTCTTATCTGCACATGGTCTCTTTTCAGTGCACCTCTGAATTTATTATTTTCCATTTACATCGCACCGGCACAGGAGACCTAAGTCTGTCTTCAGTGCCCCCACCTCTCCCTCCATGGTGAGTCAGCATTCAGTGCCTGCACGCATTGCTTTGCCGTGCGTGATTTATGCCTGTATATAATCCAGTAGAAACCGGCCCTCCGTGTCTTTCGTTCGCACGGATTCCTCCACAGAACAGCGGTGAGTAAGCAGCCATTTAGAGTATCTGTCTAGAGGACTTGACTTTGTTGGTCTGTCAGTCGTTTTCACGAGTCACTGTATTTTTACTCCCCTTGTTTTCTTGACTTCTAGACGTGCAGGAAACTTCAATGTTCCAGCCCGTTTTTCTAACGCAGGTAATTAGGTTTATTTAAACTCGGTTTCTCGTGTCAGTGGGATATCATGTTACTTTTCCAGCCATTACCCAAGGTTTCTGAGTCTCTGGAACTTTTCTGGAACTTAGCTGGATAGATTCCCTAGCGCTCTAATTAGGTTGTTTGGTGGGTTTTTTAACTCTGACTTTCATTTCACTTTAAAGCGTGTTTCTAAGCATTTTGACCATACGGTGCTTTCAGTGGGCCTCCTATTCGTTTTGGCAGACTAGTTTTCTATTTTTCAGGTCTGTACTCTGCTTTGTCTCAACCCGGTTCATTTGTGCTGAACTTAACCCTTTTGAGTTAGACCGTATATTGATCTATGGAATCCTGATAGATGCACCATTTACATGTGCGTAATTTTACGATGTTTCACTAATTGTGTGTGCATATTTGCATGGTTCTGTTAAGATTCTACCATGTATACTTTGTGCCATCAGCCGTTTGATTAGGCATACAACCTGACATATGCACTATTGCCGGCGCGTAAATTTATGGTGGTTTACTATTTGTGTGTGCATGTTTGCACGGTCCTGTTCTGCTTCCCTGCTTCAGACTACATGGCATTAGCAGATTGATTAGGCTTGCAACCTGATGAATGCACTATTTCATGCGCGTAATTTTATGGTGGTTCACTTTTTGTGTGTGCATGTATGCACGGTCCTGTTCAGCCCTCATTTTTTATTTCAGATTATTTGCCTTCAGCCGATTGATTAGGCTTACTACGGTGATATCCACCCGTATAGTGAGTGATACCTGGATTTATTCCTTCACATATTTCGGCAACATTAAGATTTTAGAATAATGATTCAGCATCTTTTTTTCACAGGTGCTGTTTTTCACCCCCTTCTGGTTACTCGGAGCCCCACAGGCCCCCGCATAACTTCAGCCTCTCAGCAGAGGCGTCTTATGGTAATTTACCACTCTCTCCATCCTATAGATATATTTTGTGATCTGTATGACACTACATTTTTTAAGTCATTTTTATGCTCTTCCCTAGATCCCCTCACCCACCCTTACACCACAGTCCTGATGAAGACCCCGGCTTAAGGATTGAAATAGCCTACTGATATATTGGGGTCGAAACGTCGACATTCTCTCATCAAGCCAGTTTTAACACCAGAGATTTAGTACTGTGTTAACTATAACCATGGCTATACAAGCTTTTTTGTAAATATTGTGATTAATAGGCTCGATCAAGGAGCCACTTGTCTTCTGAGTAATATATTGCCTTATCTTGATGCAAACTACATTCTTGAAGTCACTACCCCTACCTCACTTGAATCACCATCACTCCACCTTCCCTCTTTTTTCCCCTTTCTTTTCTCACCTAGGGATATCATTGTATATAATAATGTATGAATTATGTTAATAATATACCAGCGCTCAGTGTGAATTAAACACTAGGAGCAACACATTTTTTGTCTTAGTTTTATTTATGTTGTAATTTTGGATTTAGAATTGTATCGTCGTATTCTGAGACCACTGTTCTTATGTACTGGGGTGTTAGCCACACGCACATGCAGCATGTGTGATAATGTTGTGATCTCTGCAGTATGTACATCATGTGTGTCACACATGCATGGACACATGCCTACTGTTCGGGCTAATCCCATGTTTCACATGGACCAGGTCAGGTATGTATACTCCGGACATGGTGTACACTCAGTTTTCCTAATCATGTGTATCAAAGTAAATTGGATGCATTGTGCAATGTGCAATCAGGTGTCAGCCTCTGTCTCATTGTGGAGTGGGCTGGCTTTTTAGACTCCTGGGGTGTCAATTATTTTTGGGTGGTCAGACAGCTGACATGTGGCTGTTGGATCTTCACGATGGTGTCACACATAGGTGTGTAATCACTTGACTGTGCCTGATGGTGTGTCCAAAATTTAAGTGCAGACAGCTGTACTTCATTGTCATCAGACTGTGATGTGTTCATGTTGCCAGACTTGTGCTTGCTGTCACTCTACTGTGGCATATGTTGGAAGTGGGATCATCATTTGCCTTCACATGTGGGTAGCAGTGGGGCAACATGTGCACTTGACAGATGCAGGGCTTATATTCCCCACAACTACATGATTGAGATACAGGGCAGACTGTTTGTTTTGTGATGCACTGCCCAAGTGACAGAAGGCAGCAATGACTGATTACCCAGACTGCCCTGAAGCATGTTGTTTAAATTGCTCTAGTGTATCCTGCAGTGATGGAAGTTGTCCTGCATGCACTCAATTCTGCCATCGTCCAGCAAGACATGCGCACATCATGGTGTGTGGTGAAGGAAGCATATCCATATTACTGACAATTACTTTGTCAATCCCTTTACCTGACACATGTACAAACTCAGTGGCAGGAGATGGTATATGTGTGTACTGACACATTTCCATCACAAATCCTGCAGTTCATGCAACTGTTTATGTGGTGCATGTGTGCACAAATGAGTCGTGTCTGGCTACATGCACCAGACTGATGTCTCCATGGACATGTAGGATATGAGGGGCATGGTTTGCTGGCAGACTGACATGTGTGTTTTGCAAATATGTTTCTGCAATTAAGAGTATTTACTGCAAATGATGCACAAACGTTCACTGTCATGTGCTGTTCTGACTGTGATGTGTGATGTCTATACAGGTGACTGATGTTTCTCTGTTTGCCCTGTTGATTTGCAGTTACATCTACGGACTCTGGAGGAGACAGCTCCACGGACCATGAGGAGCCAGAGCACCAGACAGGGTCCGCTGCGGAGGATTTGGAGGGACCCAGTGGAATGGAGGGTGAGGGGGGCCACACTGAGGAGACCTCGGCTATGTCCACCTCGGCTGGCGGGTGCCAGCAGCCCCCAGTCAACACCTAGCAGGTCTGGCCCCGCCACCACCACCATCTCCACCCTTCCTTCTGCTCCCATTCCAGATGTCCGTGGAGGCTCCCGTGTAAGGGATCATGTCTCCTTCATGCCAGGCACCGCACCACCTGCCCCTGTCTCCCCTGCTGCCCTGAGTGTGGAGTCTGTGGACTTACTGAAGCAGCTCCATGTAGGTCAGACAGCGATGCTGAGTGTCCTCCATTCCCACACCAGTCTGTTGACACAACTGGTGTCCTTCATGGAGGGCATCTCATCAAGCATGTCTGCCCTACATCGGACCATTCAGGCCATGGCCTCCACACAGACTGCAGCAGTGTCCCTCATCCAACAGGCCCTCACACCTGCTACCTCTGCCACATCCACAGTCACCACTCCCCTGCCTGTCCAACAGACACACACACCCGCACATGCACGCACCACATCAGGCAATGGCAGCACACAGACACGCATGCCAAAGTCTTGAGCCACAAGCACGCACACTCCGGGGACTGATGGCACACACACAGGGGATGGGTCACAGACACACAGACAGGCATACACATGCACTCTGCATTCATCAGATGCCTCTCCCTCCAAAACACCTTCCCTTGCCTCACCTACTGCCCCCACTTCCAAGCAGCTCTTCCTCTGTGACCTTGGCCTCTTCCCCACAGAACCATCTGCTCCAACTTATAGGGGGAAGAGGAAGTCACCCCACACAGAGGGGAGTTTCCCTGCTAAACATACACCCTCCCCCAGGTGCATGGACACTGAGGCCCCCACCCGCAAGTCTCCCCGGACCAGGAAGGGTAAGACACCACCAAAGGCACAGGCTTCCACCTCACACTCTCCATCCTGCAGCCCCCCGGACGCCAATACACAGGTCCTACGGCCATTCCCTGCACCAGGTTCACCCACACACCCATACCGCATACCCAGGATGCTTAGGCACTCCCCCCCTTCCACATACACTTCCACCCCCGCCTCACATGCTCAGCCTGTTCCTGCCACTGGTGTGGAAACCGTGTCTCCCCCTCTGTCCTGCCCACCTCATCTGAACCCCATTTCACTCCTCTTGATGTTGGCACTGCAGTAGGAGGGACATCCCACCCGTCTGCTTTGGGCACTGCAGTTGAGAGCCCGTCCACCACATCTGTCCTGCACACTGCAGTGGTGCAGGTTGACCCCACATCTGACTTGTGCCCAGCAGTGGTGACGGCGCCCACTGTGTCAGACCCCTCCACTGCAGTTGCTGGCGTCACTCCTGCACCCACCACACCTCCCCTGCCCCATTCTCCTGTCCCCTGATCCTGTCCCTGTGGTGCCTGGCCTGCCACTATGTATGCCCCTCCAAGGTGTGAGATTTCCCTGGTCCATAGCAGTGCAGGCAATGAATGGATTACAAGTTTTCACCTGTTACCCTGGTTGGACTCTTTGATGGACTGGCCATTGGCCTTTTTGCATCGTGGCATGAACATTCATGGAGATTTTATTGCTGAATAAAGCCATTTTTGTTATCCAGTGGTGTTGCATATTAGGTACATGATGTTGATGATGTGTATCATGAACTTGCTATTGTAATGGTGTCTGTGTTTGTGCTACAGCAACACTGCACTGTTATGTCTTTTCCCGGCCAATGACAGTGTGTTTTTGGGAGGTTTTACCCTAGTGTCCCTGTGTCTCCTGGATCATCGGCCTGCACATTCATCATGTTTGGTATCTCCCATTGCTGACATGGTATGGAACTTGTTCACATAACATCTACAGTCTCCACAGGATTCCTTAGTGTGTGTGTCTGTTGGTGTTGATATGTGTGTATTCCTCATGGTGCTCACTTTGCACATTGTCTGACTGTTCACTGGAGTCATTGTCAAGGGTCATGTCCATTGCTTGCCTGCACATGGCAGGGGCGGTTCTTGTGATATACGGCAATATTTGCCAAACCAAATCTATGTTTGTATGTGACACAACCACTACATTGCCACAACATTGCTTGTGCAATTTCTACACGGACTCATGCATGCTGTTTTGGAGATGCTGCTATTTTCAGGGACACAATTACCTTTTGGTCACTGTGGTGATGGGGGGTTTATGTCCCATAACAACGGTGATCAGTTGCAGCAGGATATTAGTGACACACATTTGCATTTGGGGCACACATGTGTTGTGAGTCACATTGTATGTCCACTGCCACATTCTGTGTTGTGAGCATTTGCCACATTAAAACATGCAATGTGGCAAAGATGGTAGAGGGGGTGGTTTGCTTAGTCTCCCTATGTGTGTGTATCCTGGTGTTGATGGGCATCCTGCCCCCTATGAATGGGGATGGTCATTCAGATAGGCATCCACCCCCCTGTGGGGTGGACAATACTGTGAGTGATAGGCATCCACCCCCCTATGGGTGGGATATGCTGGGAGTGATAGGCATCCACACCCCTCTGGGGTGGACAATATTGTGGGTGATAGGCATCCACCACCCTCTGGGGTGGACAATACTGTGGGTGATAGGCATCCACCCCCCTCTGGGGTGTACAATAATGGGAGTGATAGGCATCCACCCCCCTATGGGTGGGATATGCTGGGAGTGATAGGCATCCACCCCCCTCTGGGGTGGGCAATACTGTGGGTGATAGGCATCCACCCCCCTCTGGGGTGGGCAATACTGTGGGTGATAGGCATCCACCCCCCTCTGGGGTGTACAATAATGGGAGTGATAGGCATCCACCACCCTATGGGTGGGATATGCTGGGAGTGATAGGCATTGACCCCCCTCTGGGGTGGACAATACTGTGGGTGATAGGCATCCACCTCCCTCTGGGGTGGGCAATACTGTGGGTGATAGGCATCCACCACCCTCTGGAGTGGACAATACTCTGGGTGATAGGCATCCACCCCCCTCTGGGGTGTACAATAATAGGAGTGATAGGCATACACCCCCCCTATGGGTGGGATATGCTGGGTGTGATAGGCATCCACCCCCCTCTGGGGTGGGCAATACTGTGGGTGATAGGCATCCACCCCCCTATGGGGTGGACAATACTGTGGGTGATAGGCATCCAATACTGTGGGTGATAGGCATCCACCCCCCTATCGGGTGGACAATACTGTGGGTGATAGGCATCCACCCCCCTATGGGTGGGATATGCTGGGAGTGATAGGCATCCACCCCCCTCTGAGGTGGGCAATACTGTGGGTGATAGGCATCCACCCCCCTCTGGGGTGGGCAAAACTGTGGGTGATAGGCATCCACCCCCCTCTGGGGTGGACAATACTGTGGGTGATGGACATCCACCCCCCTATGGGTGGGATATGCTGGAAGTGATAGACATCCACCCCCTCTGGGGTGGGCAATACTGTGGGTGATAGGCATCCACCCCCCTCTGGGGTGGACAATACTGTGGGTGATAGGCATCCACCCCCCTCTGGGGTGTGCAATAATGGGAGTGATAGGCATCCACCCCCCTATGGGTGGGATATGCTGTGAGTGATAGGCATCCAACCCCCTATGGGGTGGGCAATACTGTGGGTGATAGGCATCCACCCCCCTCTGGGGTGGACAATAATGGGAGTGATAGGCATCCACCCCCTATGGGTGGGATATGCTATTTGGGATAATCATCCACCCCCTATGGTGGTGTTTCCTTTCGTGTACTCGTGACATTTTGGTGTGTGATAGGTGTCTGACTTACCTTCTGCGTCATGCGCGTCGGTAACGATGGGCGTACAGTATAGGGAAGACATGCGCGATTGGATACATGGCTGCTCCGTCTCGTCCCCGTTGTTCGTGTTCTGGCGCAACTTGGAGCTTTCATTCATACGCCTCATCCGGATGCTGTGTCGTACTGGAGCCGGCGCCCTGTGCGACGCGTATTGGGGACGCATCATACTTGCGTATCCGGAAATTGGTTCGTTTGCGCCTCCGTACGACTCGCTTTCTGTGTTTCCTGAGCCTGTTCGCTACTGACATAGTGCACGAATCGGAGCGGACGATTCGGTCGGAGATTTGCCTGTTATACGCATCATACTTGCTAGTTTGTAGGTAAAAGCTCCGGATACGAGTCGGACGTAAGGTAAGCCTACGAATAGCATTGGGAAGGCACTTTTGGCGACATCGGAATCGACCCCAAAGTGTTAGACATGAAAAATCAATAAATCAATAATCAATAATCACCAAACTAATCTATAGTAACCATAACTCTGCTACCAAGAAATCTGATCCAGCGCGGCTAATATAAATTTCTCCTTAGGACACGAATCCAGGTAAAACATTCACGTCTATTAAACCATATGACGGTGGGGCCCATGACACCGCACATCATACACTCATTCGTTCACTGGATTACACACCAAGGAGAAAATGTGTTGCTGGAGGAACGGGATACCTTGTTAAATTTGACAGAATAACACCTCAGACATTATATACATCAACTTTGATCCTGTCAGTTCTAAACATCAAGGTATTCCGCTCTTTGGTCGATAGACCAACTAGTAGAATAAGTTGATGGTGATTAAGACCAGCTCAATCACTCTTAAAACCTGTTAACCTTTAAACTTATTAATGAACTAAAGAACCACAGACTCATTTTAAGTTTAGAATGACATTTTATCTAATTTCTCAATTGCACGGGTGAGATTCTTAGTTTATTAATCACTTTTAATACATTAATAACATTTATATGAAAAGCTCTAATAAAGAATTGAAAATTATGCATTACCCATTTGGATGCAGATAGGAATGGTTCACCAAAAAGAAGATAAACCGCAGACCACAGAATAGAACTCCCAACTGACTGTCTGTCCCGCTAAAGGCCTCCTCGATCGGACCTCCCGTACAGATTTCCCGCAACAGTCTCGTTACTTCCCCAGTCAAGTTCGAATTCCAAAAATGACAGAGTTCTTTCGCATTATTGAGGTGGAAAAATGGAAAATAGGAAAAATGGTATGGCAAGAAACACCAACGGCAGCAGTAGCATCAATAGCAGCGGCCACAGCAGCAAAAGGAGCAACCCAAAAAGAGCAGCCCACAGAAGCAACCCAAAGAAGCAACACCTCCCACATAAGAGTAGACCCTCTTATACCCTACTTTCTAGCTTACTACACAAAAAGTTGCAATCCTTAGGGGCAAGAATCACGCTAATTGGTCCATTTGAGGGATGGTGATGATCACCTCATCGCCCTCCTTGTTCAAACTGGTTTTGGGGACAGTTAAGCGTACAATGAGTCTTATGACCTTTGCGTAAAAAGCAGTCCAATTTGTCCATTCATTTTGTTGCAATGCCGATGGTCACAATTTAGTTAGTCCATTGTTGCTCAGTACTTTTCTCTTCCATTCCCACGAATACGTGCTGAGTTTTTCTTGGCACCCTCCTTATGGTAGGTCAATACGACCTTGACATCTCTCACTCTGTGCACAAGCTGCACCCATGTGATTCAGCTCCTCTATTTCTTCCGCTTAGAGGCCATCTTTGGCTTTTCACGTGACCTCATCTGTCTCGGCAGCCATTTTCGCAGCATGGCCTAACAGGCCCGAACGAACTATCATAAGAACAAACACAACCAAAATTAAAACAAAGAAAATAAGCCTTTCTGTTTACCACCCGCCATTCTAAGGTTAGGTGTTACCTAGCAGAAGCGACATTTAAAGCCATTTTACTTGCCATCCGCATTCTTTGCCACAATACAAATCTACTACATAGCATAAATCATGCGATTTTACTCTAATTAGTACGCAAATCACAATATTAGCGTTAATCAACTTCACAATGGTAAATAAATTAGATTTTGCACAAATTGCGGGTTACCCTTATGTAGTGTTTACTAAAAGTGCATTTGTTGATTACTTCATGCTCCATCAAACAATTAGTATTGTTAATTTATTAAAACTTATTAATTTTCCAAGGGGGGGTACAAATTATTTTGTTTACCCTGCTCCATCACAACACATATGTGTACTGTCTCTGTGGCTTTGTTTGTTCCTCTAGGCAACAACAGTGGGAAAAATGCAGACCCCTATAGTTGATCATGATTTGGCATTGTTGCCTAGACCATACTTTAATGGCACATTTCCACAGAGTAGCCAAGATCATTAAAAACCCTTCACCGCACCTGAGAACAGAGGAAATCTTGGTGTGATATTCATATGGATAGAACACAGATCAACACAAGCAGGTAGTTAACTTGCTTTTTGATTACAGTGAGGCTTTCATTCTTTGCACAAGGAGCCCACTGTTAACGTTGCTCTTAAGCTGCACATCAACCAATTCTATTGCATCCTTATTTCACCACCTAAGTCAATCTGCTCCACCATCTCCTGCAAAGGAGCTTTGTCATAGTTAGCATCTCTCCACACTGAGATCCTTCCACCATGATGTCTTCCAAAAATTAGAGGCTTTCTGGGTTGTGCTATACTTCAGAAATGGATTGCATGATCAAGGAAATTGGTGACCTCCTGGGCAAAGCTTCCAAGTTCACAGGTGGAATGAGATTTTTACTCAGTAAGGAAATCGATCAGCTGCAAACAAATTGGTGAACAGCACAGGATACTGGTAAGCAATAATGGCCAATTCAGAAGCTAAAGCCAGCCACACCGAGACCCATCCACCACAATCGTGAGTCATAGAATTAGAGGTGACACAGACATCATCAGGTGCTACCCAGCACAGCAGGAGATATGAGTTGGTGAGGTAATGAAGGTAGAGGAGGACGGTCGAGACATCATTGCTTGAAATGCCAATACACCATAAAAGTGTAGGAGATCTCATGAGGAATATTTGTATTAAATGTGTATAAATTCAGAGGTTCTCTCATGTTTTGTTTTTGACTTTTCCTCGTATACTCCATTTGCAATACTTCTCTCTTGACAGGCTCTGTATTTCACTTTGTTATTCCATGTCTATTCCCTCAACCTTGCACATTCTCTGCCCTGTTCAACACTATTTTCCTGCCCACTTCTTGACCTGCATTATATTTACCTTTCAAATGTGCATTTCCGTTGTCTCACCTTTTGCCACATTCTCTTCCTCATGCTTGCCTATTGTTATTATGCTTTTTTATACTCCACCATCATCTGTGTAAGAAGTAACATTCATTTTGTGAATCAATTTATCTTTGTACATGTTGCAAGTCTTTTATGTTGCTACTTAGGGATAACATATCCACATGCAAACCTTCCAGTCTTTCCTCCACAATCTTCCTTAGCGTTCTTACCTGAAGACTAACCAGGGAAGGCTCCAGAGAAGGAGGAAGTTAATTTCCCCTTCCATTGACACTTCCTTCCTCACTGTGCTTCTGCCATTTTGATTATTATGCCCTCATCACTGATGCTTTAATTTCTGTCACTTTAACATGCTAACTGCCTCACAGAAGATCCCACATCAAGGTTACTTCTCCTTTATCTTCCAGCTACCAGCAGATCAAAATTTCTAAATTATTCACACCAAGTTCTTGCTCTTTAACTGTCTAACGTCCCTTAGAAAGAGCAAGTTGACTCATTTGCCAGACGTTTGCATCATTTAATCTTAAAAGCATTAAGTATTATGTGAACTATTTACATTGGATCAGAAAATGCACTATTTGTCATCCCTATTATACACTTGCACCCATTGCCCCACCTTGACGTCTGTACATTTATCACCATGCTTTAAATTATTGTTCCTCAAATAACTCTATTATGATTTCATAATGCAATCTTTGTCTCCTTATGGATTTCAATTTGCCATACTAGCACTACATACCCAACTTGGGTGAGTTTGGAACATGCCACCTGGTCTTTTAAAATACAGTATGGAGTTTGTCTTGTTGCAACATTGGGAGTAAGATGGTTTGCCCACAAAATCCTTTTTAACTCTTGCTCATCATCTTTACCACTCCTCATACCCGGTTGTATGACACTGTTTTGAGAAGAACAATATCAGCATACACAAAGAGCGCCCCAAAAATATTGAAAGCCTAAATATCACTAGCCTGTACTTAAATATTAAAGACACAAATATGTATCACTAAAAATTCACATAACAAAATATCCAAAATACAAATTTCATAAACACAAATAAATGCCAAATCTCACCTAAACATTAAAAGTAAACATAACTACAATCATATAACCAAAATATTGAACACCAGAACATGTATATCATTCTAAATAAAATAAAAAATACCACATTAGGTATATATACAAATATAAATATAATCGAAATAATAATAAGATATATTAAATACATAAGGAAACCCCTAACTAGCGTTTATCTTACATGGTGCAAAAAAAATCAAACTAGTCTCCAGCCAAACTATCAAATTGAAATTAAAAACAGTTAACATAGAAAATTACTTTTCAAATTAAAAAAAGTTTCTAAAGGCCACAAAAATCAATACTAAAATTCTTCCTGAGGAACAACTACAGGAGGCCAGTGTCAATCGACTGTATTGCAAATCTACAAAATCGGACTTCAACACTTTAAAGAACCATTACCTACTAAAAACAAAGTACGTTTGACAATAAATGAAAGCTATCAAAAGTAATAAAAAATGAAAACTATGTTAAGGTAATAAATAATTTAAACTATGGTACATATTCAATCAATCAATCAGGGATTTATAAAGGGCAACACTCACCCGTAATGGTCTCAAGGTGCTGGGGGAGGGGGTTCGGGCAGCTCTGATTTCATCTGAAGAGCCTGGTCTTGAGGTCTTTTCTGAAGGTTTGCAGTGTAGGGCTTCGTCTGAGGGGGAGTTTGTTCCAGGTCTTGGCTGCGATGTAGGAGAAAGATCTGCCTTCCATTCTGGCTCTGTGGATGCAAGGGATTTCGGCTAGGGCTAGGTCAGGGGAGCAGAAGATTCTCTTGGGGGCATGGAAGGAGATTCTTTTGTTGAGGTATTGGGGTCCAGTGTTGTGGAGGGCTTTGTAGGAGGAACCAGTGGAGGTCTCGCAGGTGCTGGGTGATGTGGTCATGTCAGAGATGCTGAGGACGAGTCTGGCTGCGGCATTCTGGATGGTCTGGAGTTTGTGAAGGAGAGATTTGTTGATTCCGGCGTAGAGGGCATTTCCATAGTCCAGTCTGCTGGTGATAAGTGCGTGGGTGATGGTCTTCCTGGATTCGGGGGGATCCATTTGAAGGTCTTGCGGAGTATGCGGAGGGTGTTGAAGCAAATGGAGGATACAGCATTGATCTGTCGGTTCATGGTGAGAGAGGAGTCGAGCATGATGCCGAGGATGCGGGCGTGGTCTGTGGGGGTGGGAGGGTTTCCGAGGGAGGGGGGCCACCAGGGGTCTTCCCACGTGGTGGGGGTAGGTCAGAGGATGAGGACTTCTGTTTTCTCCGAGTTGAGCTTCAGGCAGCTGCTGCTCATCCAGGATGCAACCTCCTTCATTCCTTCCTGGAAAGTGTGCCTGGTGATGTCGGGTTCCTTGGTGAGGGAGAGGATGATCTGGGTGTCATTGGCGTAGGATACTATGCTGAGTCCATGTTTTCTGATGATGGTTGCGAGGGGGGCCATGTAGATATTGAAGAGTGTGGGGCTGAGGGAGGATCCTTGGGGTACTTTGCATGTGATCTCTGTGGGTTCGGAGAGGAAGGGAGGGAGTCTTATTCTTTGAGTTCTGCCAGGGAGGAAGGAGCGGATCCAGTCCAGCGGGTTCCCTGTATGCTGGCGTCTTGAGTCTGGCAGCTAGTTTGCAGTGGGAGATGGTGTCGAAGGCTGCTGAGAGGTCTAGTAAGATGAGAGCTGCTGTGTGACCTCGATCAAGGAGTGTGCGGATGTCATCCGTGGCAGCTAGGAGGGCGGTCTCGGTGCTGTGGTTGCTGCGGAATCCAGATTGAGATGAGTCGAGGATGTTGTTGGATTCTATGAAGTGCGTTAGCTGGGTGTTGATGATCTTCTCGGTGACTTTGGTGGCAAATGGGAGGAGAGAGATGGGCCTGTAGTTCTTGAGGTCCGTCGGGTCTGTGAAGGGCAACTTGAGGAGGGGTTTGACTTCGGTGCGTTTCCAGTCAACGGGGAACGTGCCTGTTTCAAGGGTGCAGTTGATTGTCTGTCATAGTTCTGGTGTGATGGCAGAGGCGGCTCTGTGAAAGATGTGCAAAGGGAAGGGGTCAGTGGGTGCTCCAGAGTGGATGCTCATCATAGTCTTTATGGTGTCTTCAGTGGTGACAGGGGTCCAGGTGAGGAGGGTTGGCTGGGTTAGCTGGGTGGCGTCGCTGGTGGATGGTGTTGGGTCTGTGCCTTGGTCTTGGTCATCTAAGTCATAGAGTGCCCTGATCTTGTGAAGGAAGAAGGAGCTGAGTTTGTTGCAGAGGTTCTGGGAGGGAGGTACATCGGATGTTTCCCTGTGGGGTCTGGTGAATTCTTGTATGATGGTGAAGAGTTCCTTGGAGTTGTGGGAGTTGGACAGGATTCTGTCATGAATGAAGTACCTCTTCGTAGATCTGATGAGTTGGTGGTGTGCCATCATGGCAGCTCTGTAGGCGGTGCGTGCTTCCGGGGTTTTGCTGTTCCTCCATGCTTTCTCCAGTCATTGGCATGAGCGCTTGGATTTTGGGAGGTTCGTGGTGAACCAGGTGGCTTTCATGCTGTGCCGTCTGTTGGAGTTCCAGAGGGGGGCGAGTGTGTTGGCGCAGTTGGCGATCCATTGGTAGAGGTCTTTGGCTGCAGAGTTGGCATCAGTTGTGGTGGGGGAGTGTGGCTGAGGGCGGAGGTAATGTGCTCTTTGGTGATCTTGCTCCAGTTTCTGTGTGGGAGTCATGGTGTTGGCTTGTGTGCGGTGGGTTTCGAGAAAAGGAAATGGAGGCAGTGGTGGTCCATCCACAAAGGTTGCATGGCGTGACTGAAGCAAATGTTATTTCCTCCGGCGAAGATGGGGTCGGGAGTGTGACCTGCCGTGTGGGTGGGGCTGATGACGAATTGCTTCAGTCCGATGTTAGCAAGGTTCTCCAGGAGGGCGGTGGAGTTGTGGTCACTGAGGTTGTCAAGGTGGAAATTCAGGTCTCCGAGCAGTACGTAGTCCATGGAGGCGAGGGCATGGGGCACGATGTAGTCTGCGATGGTGTTTGTGAACGAGGAACCGGAAGGTCTGTAGGCGAGAGTCCCTCGTAGTGTCATTCTAGGGTTGGGCTGGATCTGGAAATGGATGATTTGATTTGGGGGCAGGGCGTCATTCGAGATGGACGTTGTCAGTCAGAGGGAGCTTTTGTGGAAGATGGCAAGGCCTCCTCCAGGGTGGTTGAGGCGGCCTTTCCTCAGGTTCTTGTACCCGTCAGGGATGGCAGTAGCGATGTTGGGAGAGGAGCTGGCGTTGGTCCAGGTCTCTGTGAGGAAGGCAACATCGGGTGCAATGGTGTTGAGGAGGTCCAAGATCTCTACTACGTGTTTGTGCAGGGAGCGTACATTGAGGAGGATGCAGTTGAGGGCTTTGAGTGCGCTGGCGCCTGGTGGGTTGGCAGTGGCTGTCTGAGTCCGGAGGTGGGTGAAGGTGCTGCAGCAGTGTCGGCAGGAGAATGCATCTTGGAAGTTGCTCAACATCGAGATCTGGCAGTTGTTGTTGCATCCAGGGTTGAGTGCGTGGAGCATGCTAGAGTCGTACCGGCAGGGGGTCGGAGGACCACGGTCTCTGGCGCTGGTTGTGGTCGGGTTGCGGTCGGGTCATTGATGGGTCACGGATGGGCGCAAATAGGATTACCTGTGGTGCGCCTTTGATGCGCTAGCGGCATGCTTGCTGAGCGCGGCCGTGAATCGGGCACCATTAAGTAGGGGGCGGGGAGGGAGGGCTACTGGGAGGCGGGAGCGGGAACACACAGGGGAGGAGGGGCCACGGGGGGCAGCAGTGGCGGGGAAATGGAGGCAAACAGTGAAAGAAATGAAACAGAGGAAAACAGAGGAAAAAGGAGTAAAAGAGGCAAAAGAGAAGAGAAAAAGGGATGAAAAAAATAGAAAAGAGAGTAGACAGAAAAAAGGCTGGTATAGCGGACCAGCAGAAGAGCAAGTCTCTCCCACTGGACCACCAGGCATGAGGTGCAGGCAGGAGCCTGCGAGTGGAGGAGGGCCTCGAACACCTACCTGCAACCAGAAAGGTGCACGGGGCAGAGACTCAAGGACGGAGCTGCGTGAGGGGAGAGCAGTTTCCCTGACCAGGAGGTCAGAGGTGTTGCTCGCCCTGTCACGCAGCGGTCGCCATTAAGTAGGGGTCGGGGAGGGAGAGCAGCTGGGAGGCGGGAACATGCTCTGACATACAAAGGAAAATAAAATAAAGGCATGGAAACCCAAATTACTCAAAATGCAAAAAAGACCACCCCCAAAGTAAGTATTGTATCTAAAAAACAATAACAATTGAAGTAAACATAACGCTTAAAAATATTTTGAAAATAAACTCCCAGCTAAATTTTAAATTACAGAATAATCTGACGCAACTAACAAATCTCTTCCTCTGAACAAACTGCAACAGATGAAAACTGTGTGAAAACCTACACCAAACGGGCCTGCAAAAGCAAAACTCTGTATTATAAGAAGTAAAGATACCCAGAATGTAAGTTAAAGTGTGCAACTGCAATGTCAAAATGTTAAAATAATTATAATAACAAATATTTAAAAATGTATCTATTTTTTATACTCTAAAACCCACTGACAACGGGTCTTATTTAGATCTCAGCGGATGGAATACTCTATCACAAATGTGACAGATACCCTGTCCGCTGTATTATGATCTCCGTAGGATATAATGGGATTGTTATATGGCGGATGGGATATCCATCAAGTTTGTGACAGAGAATTCCCCTCCGCTAAGATCTAAATTAGGCCCAAAATGTCCAAAATACATAAAATCTCGAAAAGGGAAGCTGCTATTAAATTACAGAGGATAGTAAAGAGTCCAATGAGAAAACACACTAGAAAGGCACCTAATATTATTCAAGGCAAGTATTTGGGAACACAACCATCACCCTAATATTACTGAATTAGAAGTCAGAAATGTTTTACAGGACCTGAAAGAGATCAGTACATGCTCACAACAGCCAACAAGAATGATACTTAAAAATATTATACCAAACGTTCCTGAAAAGGCAATAGGTCAGCTCCCTGACATACCAACCCGGAAATGATAACCTGCTAGAACATGTGGCATAGTGAGGGAAAAAACAGTAATCCCTTCAAATATGAAGAAGTAGAAATACACCAGCTTTTAAAAAACACACATAAAAAATACACCTTTTAATTATATGACAAACTCAATAATGATGTGCTGGAAAATGGCCCTCTCTGAAGAGTCATCGCAAACTTTTTGCCTTCCTCCTCCTCTTTTTCAGAACTTGTTTTTGCTGGCTTTAGGACTCTGCTCACTTTACCATTGTTTACCAGTGCTAAAGTGCATGTGTTCACTCCCTAAAACATGGTAACATTGGCCCATACCCAATTGGCATATTTAATTTGCTTACAGTTCCCTATTAAAGTGCAGTATATGTTCCCTGGGCCTGTAAATTAAATGCTACTAGTGAGTCTGCAGCACGGCTTGTGCCACCCACTTAAGTAGCCCTCTAACCATGTCTCAGGCCTGCCACTGCAGTGCCTGTGTGTGCACTTTACTGTCACTTTGACTTGTCATTTAGAGCAACTTGCCAAGCCTTAAACTCCACTTTTATTACATATAAGTCACTCCCACGGAAGCCCATTGGTAACCCAAAGGGCAGGGTGCTATGTAAGTAAAAGGTAGGACCTGTACTTTTATGTTTTACATGTCCTGGTAGTGAAAAGCAGCCAATTTCGTTTTTCACGACTGTGAGACCTACTCCCCTCATAGACTTATCATTGGAAATTCCCTTACATACTTCTAAGTGATAATTCCTGATGCCAGGGGAGTAGGTTTCTCATGTTTGGTATGAGTGGAATAGTAGTGATAAATGTGCTTTGCTGGTAAGGTTGAATTTAACACTACGAGTGCAGAAACGCCACTTTTTAGAGAGTGGGCATTTTTCTGCTCTAAACGTTACTCTCTGTGCCCCAACCTGTCTCCAATACACATCTGGACAAGGTGACAGTTCCCATTCATGCATTCCTCCCAGACAGCTATAAACACAGGAAGGCCAGTGGTGGCTTCACCCATCAGCATCAATCTACATTCCGATGGCCGGCCTGGGCAGATGGGAGAAAAGGGGCATCACACTGGGACAACAAAGAATTATGACCTGACGTCACACAAATGGCTGGTGATCCCCATAGATAACCTGGCAGACAGGACTGTTTTGAAAGGGGCATCCGTGCAAATTGCAGTGCAGAGGAAAGGACTCAACTGGACTGCTTTTCTGGAAGGACTGTGTTTCTGCTTGTTGCCATGCAACCTGCTGCTCTTTGACTCTGCTGGAAGGAGAGCTAGGCTCTGCCTTCCCTCCAAAGTGATCTTCAAGAGCTTGTTAGCTTGCCTCCTGTTTCTGAAGACTCCTACAGTTCTGTTGGTGCTGCCGGACTCTGCCTCCTGTGAGTCCTACCCTTGCCTGAGGTTCCTACTCCAAGTTCCGGGGTTCAGAAGTGGGTTCTGCAGCTGAGTTTCTGCCAAATCCAACACCAAGCAGCGCAAAGCCCCACAAATCCTTGCCATACAACCGACAGCTCTCGGAACCGACGTCGGACGATGGGAAGCCTTGCAAAGCCTCACCACACAGCCTTTCAGAACCGACATCGGATGGCGCAAAGCCTCAGCAAGCACACTGCACCTCAGGATCCAAGGTACTGTGTTCAGCGGGCCCAAGTGGGTCCCTGTAGCTTGCCCGAGCTTCATTGCAGTCAGCCTGAACTTTGGATTTGCACTGGTCCCTCGTGACCTGAAGTAACCTTTTTAGCGCTGCCTGCTTCTCAGTTCTAAGCACTTTCTGGCATTTGTTTCTGACATTTGGCTGAAAGTTTCCGCACGACATCGTAATCGGCCCCATAGAAGTCACATATAAAATAAAAATAAGCATTACATTTCACAATGAGGCCTACTGCAGTACCATAGACTAGCTAACACACATTACACTAAAAACCAATAGACTACACCATCCAATAATGAAATCTAGCCTAAGGTAGTCTATACACCTCTGTCACCACCAAACCCGTACAAATAAGTTTAAAACACCCTTACATTAACTGAAGAACAGCAATAGGAAACCATGGCCACATTCAATAGCTCGATTTCTACTTGATGGATTTTGATTGTTTAGGACATGTTTTACTTGGATAAATATTCTCTATTCTAAACTGTTGTGGAGTCTTTTAGTGGTGTTGTTGTATGAGTTATCGCACAAATGCTTTAAACATTTAAGCACTTTCTGGCATTTGTTTCTGACATTTGGCTGAAAGTTTCCGCACAACATCGTAATCGGCCCCATAGAAGTCACATATAAAATAAAAATAAGCATTACATTTCACAATGAGGCCTACCGCATTACCATAGACTAGCTAACACACATTACACTAAAAACCAATAGACTACACCATCCAATAATGAAATCTAGCCTAAGGTAGTCTATACACCTCTGTCACCACCAAACCCATACAAATAAGTTTAAAACACCCTTACCTTAACTGAAGACCAGCAATAGGAAACCATGGCCACATTCAATAGCTCGATTTCTACTTGATGGATTTTGATTGTTTAGGACATGTTTTACTTGGATAAATATTCTCTATTCTAAACTGTTGTGGAGTCTTTTAGTGGTGTTGTTGTATGAGTTATCGCACAAATGCTTTAAACATTGCCTTCTAAGTTAAGTCTGCCTGCTCTGTCCCAGGCTACCAGGGGGTGAACATAGGATAATTTGGAATTGTGTTGTGACTACCCTGACTAGGATTGTGGTTCCTACTTGGACAGGGTGCATAACTCTGCCAACTAGAGACCCAATTTCTAACATGATGAAAGACCCATTTTCTAACAGAAATCATTTACTAACCTTAATACAATGTAGCACATGGATTGCACGTTTAAGTTGAGCACTCTACCATTTAGTCATATATACAGAATACATGGCCAATATCAAAATAGAAAATTCCATTAGTGTATGCACTGTTACCTAACAAACACAATGGAACTTACAATTAAGGGGCTGATTACGATGTCGGTCAGAAAGCCTCCAACCGCTACTCAGAAGCTTTCCAACCGCGGTCGGAGGCTTTATGACCGAAACGGTCGGTTTTTGGTCCGACCGCAGAATTGAGATGTCGGCAGTCGGAGCGTGAACTGGTGTGGTTCCGACCGGCTCTCAGAGTCTTCCGGCCAGTTGGGACGGCACTGTAATCCCCTATGGACGGCGTTTCCTCTGTCGGAATTACGATGTCAGTTTCCCACAGCCTTTCCGTGCCGGCCTTTCTGACATGGAAACGCTGTCAGAAAGCAACTTTGGGGGCCCCTTGCAGGGCCCCCTTGCTTCAACGTCCTATGGTTGTTAACCGAGGGGGTATCTAGGGTGCCCCCCTGCAAATCCATGCACTGTGTGGTGGGCACCATGGGGTGCCTGCCACAGGGTGCAGGGTTGTACACACACACCCATTTCTCTATGGGAGCGTGTATTACAGCCGGTTTACGGTCGTAACGCAAGCTCCCATAGAGAAATGTGAGAATCCGGCTGAACAGTGTTCGGTCACACTGTAATCAGGCGGTCGAAGGCAACTCTGACCGACATCGTAATAAGCCCCTAAATGTTAACACATATAAAACAACAAGCTATAACATACAAAAAATGGTCATAGAGTTTGAGCAAGCAATGATTTCACGCATACTTAAAACACACCCACACACTGCAATTCAGGGGTGCTACTATCACTGTAGCTATGGCATTCAGAGGCACCTACAAAAATCCACCCTGAGTATGGAATATGCAACTAACTTTAAGTTCCACATAAATAAAAATAAATAAAAAAAGCTAATACATTTAGAATATGTCCATGCAACAGAATTCACTAAACATTATGATATGCTAATTAAACTATCCTATTACCAACAGCATGAAACAAAACCAGCTCAACTAATGGATTATTTTTGAAGATACTTGGGTTGGTCTCCTACACTGATCAGGCCACAGACGCCATTCCAAGTAGCCCATTCTATTGTGCAATGTCTATGACAGCATCATGTAACAAGGGCAAAGACAAATGGAAGGGTGGCACCATCTATTCCAAGGAACATATGGGAGAAGCCAACCTACACTCTCTCAATTCCTAGCAGCAATTAAAAAAGTACAAAACTACCAAGAGCTAATAATGGCTCAATCAATAAATAATTTCAAACCAAAAATCCATTCATACCAAACATATGCAAGCCTACAAAATAATTCTATTTGCTAACAACCAAGACCTACCATATCTAGAATCAATAGCAAGCACCCTACTTTAAAAAACACACAAAAGAAAAACATCCTTTAGCCTCTCTAAAACACTAATCATATTATTAAAGCAAATTTGAAATACCAATCTTAAAAGAAAAAACAATGCAAAAGACAAAAAAATTGATTGATAATTAGATTTAACTATAAGAAAAATATTAAATATATATATATATAAAACAAAATATATATATAGCAAATTAACTAAAATTACCCATACAAATATACTCAAAACATAAACGAAATCAAACATATACACACAATAACTAAACAAACATAAAATAAAAAATTTACATTGTCCACCCAATAACATAAAAAAATTAAATACATTAACACTTAAGTTTGTTTGCTAAAGTCCTAGTCAGTGAAATTATGATCCAAAAAATCCAATCACAAAAAAATTATTAAAAAGCCCCATGAATACAAAAATACAACAGAGAAAAACAGAGCATCCAAAACAATTCCAATAATCCAGAGAATCCATCTAAAACCTGAAAAACAAGAAATATAAAGCTACAGGAAAGCTAAACAATCAAGGAAAAAGTAGAAAGAAATTTTGGTTAGGAAATAACTAGTTCTTTTACCTAGAAAAAAACTAAATTCCATCCCAGTCGGTTTAAAAAAAAAAAACAATAGCCAAAAAAAGACCAGTGTTTAAACCAACTCAACTTCTTATGAAGCATGGCACAGTAAAACAGCATTCGCATCAATGTTAAACACCTAGGGGCCGATTACGATGTTGGGCGGAAAGCCTCCTCTCGACAGTCAGAATCTCATCGACCATGTGGGATCCCTTCTGACCGACTCGATCAGTTTACAATCCGCCCGACCGATTACGATGTTTGCAGTCGGATTGTAAACCGCATGGTCATTCCATATGGTTCTGACTCGAGATTTAGTGTCAGTCGGGACCGCGTCGTACACCTCTATGGACAGCGTTTCTGACCTCGCGATTACGATGCTGATTTCCAACAGCTTTTCTGAGTCGGCCTGTCCGACACGGAAATGCTGTCGCAAGGAGACTTTGGGGGCCTCTAGTAGGGCCTCTTTCATCCTGAGGCCTTCGGTTGGGGGCCGAGGGGGTACTTAAAGGACCCCCCTGTAAAACCCTGCACTGTGTGGCAGGCACCATGGGGTGCTTGCAACTGAGTGCAGGGTTTTACACACACACCCCATTTCCCCATGGAAGCCTGTGTTGTCGGGTGGAATACAAGCTCCCATAGGAAACAATGGGTCTCCGACCGAACCGTGTTTGGTCGTATCGTAATCGGTCGGGCGGAACCGCCGAGCACGAGTCGGTCAGTCCCCATTCCGAGATGGTGTTGGGCTGAAAGTTTCCGCACGACATCGTAATCGGCCCCATTTAAGTAATATATAAAATAAAAATAAGCATTACATTTCACAATGAGGCCTACTGCAGTACCATAGACTAGCTAACACACATTACACTAAAAACCAATAGACTACACCATCCAATAATGAAATCTAGCCTAAGGTAGTCTATACATCTCTGTCACCACCAAACCCGTACAAATAAGTTTAAAACACCCTTACCTTAACTGAAGACCAGCAATAGGAAACCATGGCCACAAACTTCATGAACAGCCCAAAATGGCAAAGAAAGACTAGAGAATCAAAGAAACAGGAAACAAAATGGTGCAAAATTGAAAATCGCAGAAAAGCCTTCCATCCCTTTAAACCAATGAAAAAATATGTACTATATTTATGAATGTTTACAAAATAATAACATTAGCAATATTAATAATATTTTCTGTGTCAAAAACTTTAACAAATGTGCTTTATATATAAACATATATTAAAAAATACTGATAAGAATATAAAACTAAATTTTCTGTACTTTTTAATATAGTATAATGTTAAAAACAAATACATAATGCAAAACATTAAGGGGCTGATTACGACGCCGGTCGGACCGGCTTTCGCGGTCCTGTCAGTGATGGTGGGACCATCGAAGATCTCTTCGGAAGTGGTCGGTCTGACGGCCGGATTATGATGCATGCGTCTTTTACTCCAACCGACTGCTGAAAGACCTCCAACTCTGACAGCTTTTCTCCAGCCGCTGAAATGGCGGTAAGAGACAAACTGCATGGGATCTCCGACCGCCTTCCGGATTATGATGTGGGTTTCCGATGACCTGACTGTGGTGGTCCTACTGGCTTTCCAGAATCATAAGAAACAAAGGACTTAGGGGGTGATTAGGATGGCGGGCAGACTTTAGTCCGCCTGCCTCCCTAGCGGTGCTGGGACCAGCTGCCAGACGTGCGGCGGTCCCGCACCGCTAATTAGGATGCGACCGCCACGCTGGCGGTCGCATTCCACATACTTTACATTGCAGCGGGTGCTGCTGTAAGCAGCACCCGCCGCAATGCCAAAGAGCCATGTTGTGCATTGCCATGCACAACTTGGCAGGCACCGCACGGTGCCTGCCACCTTGTGCATGGCAATGTAGGGGGGTACCATAGGTACCCCCCAAGTGCAGCCCCCACCCCCCGGGGGCCCGCAACGGGCCCCAACAGCGATTCCCCGCCAGCCTTTTCATGGCGGCAGAAAAGCGGCGGACGCACTTTGCGTCCGCCGCGATACCGCCCGCCATCATAATATGGTTGGGGTAAATCGGGTTGGGATGGTGGGTGGATTGCCACCACTGGGCCGGCGATGGCGATCCGCCCGCCATCCTAATCACCCCCTTAGTGTGCATACTCACCCCAATTAACTTCTCTCCAGCAGTTACCCTTAGATCCTTTCCTCCAGGTTCTCCCTACACCTTCGTGTGGAGTGCCCGGTGATCGTGCACCCGAAGCTCAAGGGAGTTTCAGCGACGCTGTGTGCATGTGCCCTGTGGCAACCTGAGATCTTCGTAGCAGTAGCGGCCCGGATCGGCAGCCTCAGAGGAGCTGAGCTGCAGGCCCGAGCCCGCCATTGCCCATTCACAAAGATTGCATCTGAAGCCCAAGTCGTTGGAAGAGGAGAGGAGAGTGGGTTCGCGCCCCCCAGGTAATGTGTGTCGACTCCTGGGGCGGGGTGGGCTCGGAGGGAGACGCTCTCGGCCTCTCTCTCATTTCAGCAGCGCGAGCCTCTGCTTCGGCTCGTATCGCGGCCCGTATTGCCAAAGGAGTGGCAGTACCGGGGCCGGAGTGCGGAGCTGCACTTTTTGGTACACCATACCCGTGTTGGGGGCAACTGTTAACAGAGGCTGACTGCGAGTCAGAAGGAGTGGCGGAGAGACCGCCTAAGGCACCGTGATCGGTGCCGGAGTGTATTACGCATTATCTTATTTCTGAATAACGAACTACCTGATTGTCGTATTACACATTGCATCATTTCTGCATAACGAACTACCTGACTGTCGTATGACACATTGCATTGTTTCTGCATAACGAACTACCTGATTAGCGTATTATGCATTGCATTATTCCTGCATAACGAACTACCTGATTAGTGTATTACGCATTGCCTTATTTCTGCATAACAACGTACCTGGTGGTTGTATTGCGCATTGCATTATTTTTACATTGCAAAGTACCTGATTGTTGAGTTACGCATTGCATTATTCTTACATTGCAAAGTGCTTGATTGTCACGTTACGCATTGCATTATTTTTACATTGCGCAATTGCCTGATTCTAGCAATACGAACTGCATAACATGATATTAGGATTACAGTGAAATGTGTAGAAGTGCTCATTAATATCAGTTGGAACTTACAAGAGCTGGCTGGCCTAACAACCGGCCAGGAAAGAATATTACAAATACGCATATGTTAGATTTATATCATGTGGTCTTATCGTATATCTTTTTATATAACATTTATACTCGTTTTTATAAAACTCATGTGGAGTCTATTTGTGGTGTCATCATTGGGTTGCTGTGAGCGTGGTTGCAAATACTTTACACATTTGCCTTGAAGATAAGCCTGGCTGCTCGTGCCAAGCTACCGAGGGGGTGAACGGGGGCTATCTCAGAAGGTGACCTGCCTTTCCCTGACGTGGAACCCCGGGTCCCTATTTGGCCTAAGGTACCTACCTCAGCCAACCAGGGATCCCGGGTCTAACAATAATTATACTATAGCAAAAAAATATTTCCAAAATGCAAACAAATGCTAACAGTTCATGAACATCACATTGACTATTCCCAATAAAAACGTAGGGCCCGAGTATAACCAACTTTACCCCTGCCATATTATGATGGTGGGCGGCCGTGTGGCAGTTGTAAAGACCGACTAAAGCGTATCCGACGGGCTACTTGAGCCCGCCGGTGCAGCGGAAGGGCTTGTAGTCCCTACAATGGTGGAGGTGCCTACCAGGCACCGCTGTAGGGATTACGATGTCCCTTTCCGCCTGCCTGTTCATGGTGGTTAACCCTTCATGAACAGGCAGGCGGAAAAGGACTTTGGGGGCCTGTAGTGGGCCCCCCTTACCACCTGGCCCCTAGACATGGGACCTGGGGGGCACCAATGGTGCCCCCCTACATATCCGTGCACCATGTGGCAGGCACTGCATGGTACCTGCCATGTAGTGCAGGGATATGTAAATTGTCCTTTTTTTGCAGCACCCGTCACAATGCAAATCATGGGTAATGCGACCACCTCAGTGGCAGTCGCATCGTAATTCATACTGTGGGACTGCCGCCTTGTAGGTGAGCGGTCCCAAATACAAAATGATGGCAGACGGACTTAAGTCCATCCACCATCGTAATCAGCCCCTAAGGGTCTTATTAGGACTTTGGTGGTCCTTCAGCAGCGCCGCCGCACCATCCACTGGAGGACCGCCATAGCCGTGGTACGCCCACCTCCTGGATAATGAGTTAAATCCTGGTTGGGCGGTTGGTGCTAAGGCAATTTCACGGCGTTGGGCTGTTAGGCTTATAGGAGAGCCTAATATGCATCCCTCCGCTGTGAGAGCTCCGACTGCATGTTTCTGCATGGTGTGGCCAGGAACTGGAGGTGCTAATCCAGGAGAGGCACGGGGGCCCTGTTGGGCCCCCTTTGTTGCCTCTCGCCACCCTTTTCATGACAGGCTCACAAGTAACCCGTTATTTTCTTGGCAGTGCCGCAGTGGCACCACCAGCATATTGCAGCTCCCTGACCACTGCGTGACCGGCACAGGATCCTGGATCCCCAGTGGACACAGCGATCCTGTGGACCGCAGTACTCTTAATAAGGCACTTAGAAAAACTTCACATTGGAAAAATAATTACACTTTGCGAAAGGTCTAATTCACTATTCCCACTCCAAACTTTACCACATTGTGAAAAACGTTGGACTTTAGGGAGGAGGGTATGATTTACCCTTCTCACTCCCAACTTAACTACAAAGGGGAAAATATTGGACAATGGGGTGGACAGATTTATTATTTCCACTCCAAAGGTAATCACATTGAGCAAAGTACTAGACTTTGGCAGTGTTTAAATTTACTATTCCTACTCCAACCCTTTACAACATTTGGGAGAGTGTTTGACTTTGGGGTGTCAAATTTGCTATACCTACTTAACCATTTTGGGAAACATACTGGAGTTTAGGGGAAGGGGTCAGATTTACTATCCCTATTCCAACCAGAACAGGGATTGTACTAGACTTTGGGGGGGTTTCAAAGTTACTATTCCCATTCCCTAATGTACCATGTTTGGAAAAGTCTAGGGCTTTAGGGGGCTGGGTTGCGCAGATGTAATATACCCACTCCAAACATAACCCCATTTGGCAAAGCATTGGAAATTGGGGTGGTTCAAAAATAAAATCCCAACTCCAAACCTAACCACATATAGGAAAATGGTGGACTTTTAGGGTTCATAATTAACTACTCCCACAAAATTATATTAAACATTACACTAAAATAATACTTCAAAGGAAGCCATTTTAATTATCTCAGAATAATAAACCACATGACATAAAGAAAGTAATTTGAGAAAAGTACAAAACACAAAATATGATTACCAAAAAATACATACATTTAAAAAATAATAAAAAAATAAAAAGAACAGTAATCTACATTTTTAAATCAAATTAAATACATTTTAACTACCAATAAAATAAAAACACAAATTACAAAATACCTTTATTTAAAATAAAAAAAATACTATAAAAATATTGAAATACATTTTTGTGATAAATACATTATTGAAAACTATTTTTTTTTAAAACCAAGGCACTAAAAGTATTTACAAAATTATATTCATTAAACTATACTATAACACATTTAAAATCGTATAATCTCTAAAATGATATAATATATTTTTTAATTAAATAGTCTTTAAAATTAAAATTATTTCAAAAAGCATTACATATAAATAGTACATTTTAAATTAAATAAAGAAATTAAATATTTAAAAATAAAAATAAACAACTCAGACACTATCAGAGAAATGTTAAAATGTAAAACAAATCACACAACAACAAATTTAAACATAACAAACTCATAAGGTAAAAATTTAAATTTACTCTCCACCTTATTACTCTACAAACCCATCACCCTCTTCTAAATTTATTGTACAAAAAATACAAGATATTTCAAACAAATACAATATATTAAAGCAAAAATATTGTGCACAAAATACACTTAAAAAGATATTCATTACAATGATATAACACAACATTATATATATATATATATTTTTAAATGTATATCTTTACCTACGATATTCTAAACCCACAATATTTTTAACTGCAAGAAATTTATGACACTATGGCCCATATGTACGAACCATTTTTGCATTTCTTAAAAGTCTGAATCGGTATTTCGGACCATTTAGAATTGCAAAATTACCTTTCGGTATGTATGAAAGGCATATGCTGTTTCGCAAAGTGCGATTTCTACACAGTAGAAATCGCATTTGGCAAATCGCAAAATAGGGAATTGCAAATAGGGATATCCTATTTGCTATTCGGTAACAGCATGTACATAGTATTTCCTACTTGCGACTAGTCGCAAAATGGGTAATGTTTGTTGCACCCCCTTGGAGATAAGGAAAACAGACTGATGTCTCTCACTCTTCCCTCATCTAAATTCCGAGTGTTAAGAGTCAGACATCCCTGCCAGAGAAACTCTTATTCTTAGGGTTATTTGTAGATGTGTGAACCTTTACCACGGACCCCAGGAATAGTAGACACACTCTGCTCTTGGTATTTTATAATAAAAGCTTATTTATTATGTACCATGAGCAAATAAACATTGTGTATGAGACTGATGGAAGTTTTTGTAATTATGTAGAATAAGATAAACATTTGAAAAATCAGAAGAATTTTACATCACAAATCCCTACTTCCTGTAAGGTCCTCGTTGGCTGAAACGCATCATTTGTTACTTCAAAAAATCACCTGAAGATTGCTACACCTGTTCCTGAGAGAGCATTTATTTGTTTTTTGTTCATTGTGTTTTGTTTACCGGCCTGCTTCTACCGGTCCTATGCTTCACCCCCATCAGGCAGAGGATATAATTTATGTATAGATATATATATATATATTACAAACACTCCTTTTCTCCACCGGTTCCCTGCCACCTGGAACCAGAAACGGAACGGACTCCACTTATTTGGTGCAAATTCAATTTATTCAATTTGTGCGCTGTGCCGCAATGACGCGTTTCGGCCTCTGAAGGCCTTGATCACATGATGTGCTGTCATTTCCTCCCCACATTTAAAGTGCCAAGTGCAAAAATAACTATGGAAAAAAGACTACCCGTCTGAATTCCACTTTCACAGTACAATGATACAGCAAATTGTCACATTTGGAAAAATGGCTTTTGACTCTAAGGACCATGTGCAAAATACGCACATTTTCGGTATAAATACAGTAGCTATTTACACACATAGGGGCCCATTACGATACCCGGCGTAAAAAAATCCGCCAGGCATGGAAGCGGCAAAAATCCGCCCGCACACACCGTCTGAACACCGACCACGCCATTACGATTACACAAACCGAAAACCGCCATCGGTGGAAAAATCACACAAAATACCGCCCGCCAACGTCCGAGTCGGAGTCAAACCGCCCGCCACGGACGGAAACACGCACGACAACACAAAACCGCCCGCCCTCACGGCCGACACACCGCACGTGAAATTACGATCGCACCGCCATGAGCGCGGAAAAACCACAAATATACCGCCCGCTAGCGCAAACAACGCCGATGAGAATCGACACGGCAGAAGCCATGGCGCCCACGTACCTGCACAGAAACCATCCGCTCACAAAACCAATAGCACACAACATGGCCAACAAGTCCACACAGCAAGGCATGCACAAATACACAAGCACAGTACACATCCCGAAAACACCCCCCGGACAAACAAAAAATACAAAGGCCAGAACCCCAGACACAACACACCTGAAAACAACAGACCATGAGGACACACCCACATAGGTGAGTACAAAAGCAGCACTCCCACAGACCACAACCCCTTGCTACATTGCAAACCAGAGAGGAGAGGAGAGGACACAGTGACACAGCAAGGACAGCAGCACACCACAGAAACGCACACATCACAACCACCACCACCACCACCACCACCACCAAACACCTGCACCACAAACCCCCTGCACATTACACAACACACACCGCACAAGCACCACAAACACCATGGCACCACAAAGGATGCCCAAGTACACGCCCATTGAGCTGACGGTCATGGTCGACGAGATCATCAAGGTGTACCCACAAATCTATGGGAACATGGTCCAGCACACACCACTAGCCACCAGAAACAGAATGTGGAACCGGATCGTAGACCAGGTCAATGCAGTCGGGACCCTGCCCAGGAACAGAGGAGAAATTAACAAACGTTGGAATGACGTAAAGAGCCTGGTCAAGAAGAAGGAGGGAAAAAACAGAGAGCTGGCTGCCGTCACTGGCGGAGGGAATCCCGCGCTCTTCAAGACCTTCAAAGCGTGGGAGGAGAAGGTGCGAGTCATAATACATCCGGAGATCCTCGCCGGATTAGCAGGGGGAGTGGAGGCTGGTAAGTACAAACTAATGTATACCAGCACACCGCTATGTACTCACATGCACTACCACCATGCCACAGCTCCCAGGGACAAACACCCCCATGTCCAGCACACAATACACAACACATCACACACACATGCAACAGACACCACCACACACAGCCCAAACCGAACAACTGTAACATACGTGGGGACATGTGTACACTCAGCCAGCCACGTAACCACCAACAGGTCCCCAAATATGCCAGAAGCGCCACAACGAGCACCCACCACACCCATGTGTCCGCAACAGCTGCACTAACCGACAAGTAACAGGTAAGTGGCAGGAACACAAAGTGCAGTGGGTGGGACGGTGGACAGCCCAAGTACAACACACACCAGGCCCCTAGTCCCACAGCACAGCAAGGAGGAGCATCCCCCACACCCCACAGCCACGTGTCAGCCACCGCAGTGCACAACGACAGCCGAAAGGCAGACATCACGGTCCACAGCAATCGGTGTCAGTGGGTGTCCAGCCACCCCCACGACCCACAACACCCCCCACCCCCACAGACCTACAACATGGAGCACCCCCGCTTAGAGCCATGTGGCATCCAGTACAGTGCACGCACGAACAACTTGCAGGTGGGAAACTGGACAGGGCTGGATTACTGGAGGCATGAGGACCATAACACGACCAACACATGGGACATGTCACGTAGCAGACGAACACGCAGCACCGCCCACCGTCACGAACAAGTGAACAATGTGCACACGGACATGAACAACAGACTCACACCCCACATGACCCATCACAGACATAGCAACACCCAAGGAGCCACGTCTGCATGCACAAGCCACACTGAATATAGTACCACACGGCAGCCACTGTGCAACTCATCACACACAACCGAAACACCATTGAAGTCCTGTCCATGTAGCCCCTACTGCCTGTCAACCACACACCCCACGACTACGCCTATGTAAGACAAACAACACTAGACACAACAGAGCGGAACAACATAAATGCACACGAACACCACTGAACCCATCAAACACACAGACACACCATGCACATACAACATACCATCCATCCCATCCGTCAGCCCCAGTCTCATGAAAGGCATGTCATCCGCACAGCTGCCACACATACAGCAGTCACGCTAAGATACATGCCCATGACCAACCATGTGCCAGAAGTCAATGAAGCGCCACGACACACTGTGAGCAACACACAACATGGGCCACACCCCCGAGCACTGCAGTGATGCACATGGCACAGGGCAGCACGCACACCAAGGAGATGGGACAACTGCAATACGTTGGCTGGCACACAACCATCACTCACTCATAACGATGCGTCCAATGCCATGTCCAGTAATCACAACAGACAGCAAATATGCAGGCCATGTCAAGCATGCACACACCTCAAACCATGCACTGTCATGCTGCCACAACACATGTCACGTTCGGCACCCATGGCTCACAGCATGTACCCCAAAAGCATATCCCCTCCCAAATGCGAATCTGGGGCATGGCCCCCATGTTGCCATATGCGTTCCTAAGCGTTCCATTTGAACCCCAAAGCATATCCCCTCCCAAATGCGAATCTGGGGCATGGCCCCCATGTTGCCATATGCGTTCCTAAGCGTTCCATTTGAACCCCAAAAGCATATTCCATCCCAAATGCGAATCTGGGGCATGGCCCCCATGTTGCCATATGCGTTCCTAAGCGTTCCATTTGAACCCCAAAAGCATATCCCCTCCCAAATGCGAATCTGGGGCATGGCCCCCATGTTGCCATATGCGTTCCTAAGCGTTCCATTTGAACCCCAAAAGCATATTCCCTCCCAAATGCGAATCTGGGGCATGGCCCCCATGTTGCCATATGCGTTCCTAAGCGTTCCATTTGAACCCCAAAAGCAAAGTACAAACCAGACCCAGGATGGGCCAGGAGCCCGCATACACCAGAGTCACAATAAGTAGGGGCACAGCAACACACCCATCGGCATGGCCAATCCGTCCCATGCCACATGTGCACAGCACACAGTCCCATTGCCAAGCACACACAACTACAGATGCTACAGCCACACACACGCCTCCGGGAAACCCATGTACGAGATTGCACGAACTGTTAATGTCAGACGACAAATACATACTTCGCCAGGTGCAACACAATAACAAATCTCATTCTCTCCACAGGTGACGAACTGCTGGATGCTGGGGATGGAGCCAGCAGCCAGCACAGCCAGCCTACAAGCCCCCAACGAGGACACACGGATCTGGAGGATCTGTCCTCCTCTTCGGACACGGACCACCAAGCAGGCCCATCTGGTGTGGCAGGGCCCAGCCGCTCCCCAGGACCCCTCCTACCCACCAACCCATCATCCAGGGCTGCTGAACATTCCCAGCCCCCTGCTGCCACTGTCATTGTGGCCACTACCACTGCCGCAACCGCCACCATCGCCGCACCGACCACCACCGCCGCCACCACCACCACGTCTTCGCTGGCACCAGCCCCAGCGCAGGTGGTGGCCCGGCCGACTGGATCCACCCTGGGAGCCACAGCGAGGACCGTGGTGAGCAATGTGGCTAGTGGGCAGGCCGGTGGCAGCAGGACTGGTAGGAGGAGCAGGGTCAGGGAAACGCCAGCCTCCCCTGGGAGCCATGCCCTGCCTCAAATGGCCAGAGTCCTTGGGGCCTATGAAGAGGCCCAAGGACAATGGGTCCGGTCTGCTTCAGACACGCGTGAGGTGCTGGGGGTGCTGAGGTCCATGGACGCCCGTATGGGCCAAATCGTGGACCTCATGGGCCAGCTGGTGGTGGCGGTGAGGTCACAGCCAGGGACAGCAGCTCCCCTCCGCCACCACCTGCCGGGGCGCAGGGTGGAGCAGCAGTGTCCAGTTCCCCTGCGTCCACAGCCAGTGAGCACACCTCAACCACCAGCATGTCGCAAGCAGGCACCCCCTCGCAAACGTGGAAGGGGCCGTCCGAAGTGGAAACAGATCTCCCGGGAGGACTTCGCACGCTCCAAACGCAAGTGAGGCAGCCAGCCAGCCTTCCGCCAGCCTTCCTTGACCAGCCACTGCATTGACTTGGACTACGATCCCACTCCACACAGCCATCTGGATGGCATGTGTGTGTTGGACTATGGACATAGAACCAGTGGGTACACCCTGAGCATCACGCAGCCATGACCGACAGCTCATTGTCACTGCACGCACCACTTTTGTCATCACCTTACACACAATCACATGTCACAGTTTGTAATAAATGCACCTTTTACACTAACTGCTGTTTGTGCCCTGTATTTTATTTGTACGGAATACAACGGCCACCTTGGGCGGAAAGGCACCTGATGCGTGGCATGGCAATTGAATCCGGAGGGCCTGTAGGGACCTAGGGGTGGGAGACAGAACAGGAGCACATTCAATGAGTGTGTCACACACCCATCACACAGTACATGTCAACAACTACAAGCAATGTACACACATCGCACAGAGCAATAGGGCACAATGCCACAGCCACCAACAGTGGCATACTACCCTGGCCATGGAGCGTTGACACACAGCACGCAGTGAACAAACGGCCACCCTGACACAGCACACACACACCTGCACAGATACAGCCACATCAGCCGTCGTACATGGACACTCACCGTCAAGTGAAGTAGCGGGCGATGAGCTGCTGCCGCACATTACCAGCTTCCTCCTCTCCGCTGTCCTCCTCACTCGAGCTGTCCTGGTCTGCGGGCTGGGGCCCCTGGTTGATCTCCGTCATCCACGATGAGGGGGATCTGCTTCCGAATGGCCAGATTGTGCAGCATGCAGCACGCCACCACTATCCGGCACACCTTCTGTGGGGAGTACGCCAGCGCACCCCCGGTGCGGTCCAGGCACCTGAACCTGGACTTGAGGAGGCCAAAGGTACGCTCGACCACACGTCTGGTCCTCCCATGTGCCTCATTGTAGCGATCATCTGCTGGGGTGCGAGGATTCCTCAATGGACTGAGCAGCCATGCCCCATTCGGGTACGCAGAGTCACCTGGGTGTGAGGGACACAGAGAACCGTTGCAATTCCAACTGGACAGGGGACAGCATCACACAACCAGCACGCTACACCACTCCACATACTCACCGACAATACAGGCACGATCCTGTTGCATATTGGACATCAGTCGTGGCAAGATGCTGTTGCGCATTATGTGTGCGTCATGGGCCGAGCCTGGGAACTTTGCACACACGTGGGTGATCACCATGTCCGCAAGGCACACCACTTGCACATTCAGGGAGTGCGTGTGCTTCCTGTTGCGGTACAGGTGCTCAGTGGCCTGTGGTGGAACAAGGCCGACATGTGTGCAGTCAATGGCTCCAACGACGTGTGGGATTCTGCCAAGGGCATAGAATGCACCCTTCACTGCCGCCAATTCACGAGCCCTGGGGAAGCGGATGTACCTGTTTCGGTACAGCATCATGGCTGCCAGTACATCCCTCAGCACCTTGCTGAACATGGGCTGGGACATCCTCCTCCAATGCCCACTGTGTGCTGGAATGACCCAGTGGCGAAGAAATGCATGGCGGCCATCACCTTAGCCGTGGGGGTGACAGCAGTCGGATACACCCTGCGGGGACGGAGATGGGGTTCTAACATGGCACACAGTCGATGCAGGGTTGGCCTGTCCAGCCGAAACTTCCTAATAACCTCTGTATCGTCCATGTCCGCCAGCAATTGGTATGGGCGGTCAATGTTCGGTCTCCGCCTAGGGACAATGGCAGAGGACACATGTCAAAGCAACACGACACATAGCAATTTCGCATACACATCACTGACATGACTGAGCAAGCACATGAGCCACAGCCCAGCTGTCAAGCTGGGACGGCACGGCCACAATACACTTACACAGGTCTCCCAACAATGGCAATGGCTAGTGATACAAACCACTGCCATGTGCATGCACATGGGGATCTAGGCCCCAATGACTTGCGGGGCGTGCTGATGGGGACTGACTGCATATCCGTCAAGCGGCAACGCCACGGCAACATGAATGTCTTGTGAGCATGGAACTGCTTCCACGGCTGGATGAGTATGGCACACGACGACGACGATGTGGGCACAGGCTGAGCGGCCAAAACAAGTGGGACCTGTGGCACGAGGGGACATGAGACAGTAGTAGGTGTCAGCACTGCACCCTATGTACAGCACTGTACGGATCACACCTCCCGAAACATTGACAGGTGTCCACATTGACAGCCCCATGCCAAGACGGCTGTGTGCTTGCAGTCACACGTCACAGGTGAGAGGTTACATTGCACGTGCCAGGTGGCAGACGTACATAGTGGGAGCTGGCATGTGTGTGCATGTGTCTCCTGTTCAGGATCCACCAGATGGGCGCTGACTCTGTACTGACCATTGGACACAGCATGTTCCGTGGAAGGCTTGTGTGTGTGGGATGGTGGCACTGGATGTGCCTCCGTTGGGTGGGGGCCATGCACAGGGCGGGTACATCGATGATTGCGCATTGTTGGTCACGGTGGGTGCACCAACTGAAGATGTGTTGCCCTGTGTTCAATTCCTATGTCCGCATGATGATGGACTGTAGATGTGGGCAGACTACACATTGGTCGATGTGCTGTCTATTTGCATGTGCCTTCACACCAGGCACAGCTGCCCCTGCACATGTGACCCCTGCTGGACTCGCTGCTGGGTCTGTGGAGCTGATGCACCTTCTGCGCGTGGGGCGGACAGCTCTCCTCACTTCCTCATTGCGCATGTCATGACTTTGCCGCAGGTGACATGGATCATGGAGGGCCCACATGTACGCGTGGGTAGGCTACACATGATTGTACACTGGTCGCCACCCCCAGTCAATGTTTCGAATGGGAAGGTTGTCGTGCTGGTGGTATGTTCGATGTGGCGGATGGGCGGGCCTAGGTGCGGGCTTACATTCCGGACATGGGGGGGTAGTTGGATTGGTGACTAGTTGCAGTACACACGGGACACGTCTCTTCCTTTCCACATCTGGGTCATCCCTTGTACTAACTGACAGTGATACAGTCATCTTCGCCCCAGCCCTCATGTCCTCCCCTCGCTCCCCCAATTTGCATGCTCACCTGCGAGGCTAGCGCTTGCACAGGCAGCCCCAAGCTCGCACCAGAGAGGGCAAGGAGTGTATGTGTGGGTCCAGTTGCACGAGTGGGCTGTCTCAGGGTATGATGTGTGGCGGGACGCCGTCCACCTGCGTGGTGCCCCAACTGGAGACCCGGCCTGCATGGACTATGCATCACAGTCTTCGCCTTCCGGATCCGCCACCTGCGACACCCAGTGGCTGTGGCTGCCCTTGCGGCCAGGCCGCGTCCGTCTGTGGCTGATGGCCCACACATTCACTCTTTGGCCTCTCTGGGGAGGGCTCGGGGGTGGTGGCGCACACGCTTGCACTTAGTCGCAATGGCATGTGGCGTGGTTGGTATGATGGGCAATGGATGGGATGGTGCGAGCCACCTCCCGTGACGTCAGTGCTGCTCGTGCTGTGGTGCGTCCCCCCTACACTTCCATTTGACTTGTGCCATGCTAGACGTTGAGGTTCTATTGCCTGGATGATATGACCAGGAGGAGCGCGAGGAGACCTCTCACACACCATGCTCCACTGCCATCCCGTGCCCTGTATCGCCTGTGCGGATTGACTATGTTGGGGTTACACCTGGTCGACTGGGGCTGTGTGTGCCTTGTCAAGGGGCATGGCGGGCGCACAACAGGATCCAGCTTGTCCACAGAGGGTGGGCTGAGGTGCGCCTGGTACCGCTTTGTACGTGTGCCCGGCTGCTGTGCACACACGTGTTCACTCCCCCCGACAGGTGTCCTCTCACAATGCCCAGGGAAGCGGTGGTGTACTGTTCATGACCCCTCCCAACACGGCGTGCTCCAACTTGGCATGTGCGCATCTACCCGTCACACCCACCCACCTGAGCACTGCGTCCATACGACTTCACACGACACATGTGTGTCTTCCACAGTTGTGCTACTCATTTGCGTTGACATCCAATACCAGTGGACTACATGGTCATGTCACGACTGCCGTGTACTTCACATACTCTCATCCTCTCTCATTCGTACTTGTGAAATGAGTCAGCGGAGACAGTTTTGGTTTCAAACATTATATTGAGTCTTCTGTCCTCTGTGATGCAGTATAGTGGACACTACTGGCAGCGGAATACATGTTGAGGATATACTGAGCATGATTGCAAATGGGATAGGGTGTGGGGTTACATGTGATTGGCTGTTGCATGTGGGATGTGGGCTTCAGAGTGACATCTGCTTGGCCAAGGCTGTGCTAATGTACATTTACGTATAGCTGAAGAGCTGCAGACTTTGACACAGATGGTATACATGTAGCCTACCAGACCGCTTGGCATCATGGGCACAGTCCATCTCAGTTCCATGTGACAGGTTTGCTGCGGTTGTTCCTCATGCACGCGTGCATGTGAGATGACATCAGGGCATGTGCTTGCGTGCATGCAGTGGCGTGCCACTTGTTGTTGCACTGTGGTGGTTACTGGACATGTCACAGTCACTGGGGTCGTGTTGTTGTTGTATGCACTTGTCGTCCATGCAAAGGTCCTGGTATGGGATTCCCGGGGCGGGGGTGGGAGGGGTGCAGCACCCACAGACTCCAGGCGACCTATTCATGTCCACTGAGCGGTGTGTGTGTCCATGGGCGCTGGATCCATGTCTTGTCCTGGTTGTTCGTGCAGTTCCGTCCATGTGGGTGTGATACACAGAGCCCATGCCACTGCCTCCCACGATGCATGCGGTGTTCCTGGATGTGATGGGGAACAGTGTGCATGTCCCGGTCATATCCGATGTCATGGCGATGTCGTTGATGGTGTGGTTACAGTTGCCGGTCGTTTGGTATGGCTGTTGTGGTGGTGACTGGCCAGTCCGTGCGGAAGCTAAGCATGGGTGCGGGGTTGGACATCATAGGTCAATCGGGGAACCTGCGTTGTGGTCCAACGAATTGACAGGTTGTCAGGTATGCGATGCCGTCCAGCAGGGCTTCCATGTCATTGGTGGTGTACATGTTTGCCAGCCAATGTAGCGGATGGTGGCTGTCAAGGTGTTGTTCGTAAGTTGTCCCTTGGAGGACCATGATGGGGCATGCTGGGTGACATTCGATGTAGCTGTTCTCGATGATCCGTCGTGTGGAGGCACAGTGGTCCCATTTCAGTGCGGGTGCGATGTTGGCCACATACGCCATGCCCCCATAGGCAGAGCAGGCCCTGTCGTGTGCGTCCAGAGGGAGGAGTAGTGGTAGCAGGTCCGCCTTCAGACATGCCGGGTTGGAGAGGCATATCTCCACGGGATGCTGGTAGGGACACCTCCGACAGTAGAAGACGGGCATGACGCAGCTGAACAATGTGATGCGGTAAGTCAGTCGGTAACTTACGTTCAGCAGGGACAGGAGATCGCATCCCAATGTATGAAACAGGTTGGTTTTGTACAGCTTGAGCTGTTCGGCGTAGTTGGGTAGGTGTGTTGCGGTTGCCATTTCGCAGCGGTGCGTTGTGGTGGTGTGCTCCGGCTGTGTGTGCAGTCTGCAATGTGCACGCTCCGAGGTTGCTGTGAGCTCTGTGTAGTCGTAGGGAGACAGGACTTGTGTTCTGTTGGCTTGTTTGGAGGACACGGGCCCTCTTCCCACATGCTTCTCAGACAGTTCAAGGTCAGTGATGTGTGACTCCTTCCAATTAACTTGCATGTGGCCGACATGGGGAGTGTTTTCTTCTTTCTTCCCCGTCCGTTGTGTGCTTCTGTGATATGCGCTATCTGCCCTGTGGTCGGTCTCCTCGGCATGCCTGTGTTGGTCTATTCTTGGACAATGGCTGTATTCACCGGCTTCTGTCGTAGGGCTGTGGTTTCGGAGTTGGAATGGAAGGTCATTCAGTGCTGTCTGCTCTCCCTTGTGTGGGCGGCAGGCTGCCTTTCCACTCTGCGTTGGGCCTTGTGTGTGAATGTTATTCTTGGGCCACCTGTTGTCGGTCCCGGGCTCTTTGGTGTTCCGCTTTATATGTCTTGTTCATATGTGCAGGGTGGTATGGGTGTTTCAGTGTGGTACTGGCGTTCCTCTTCCCGAAGGGGCCCTGCTTCTCCTAGTTGGTGTTGCCGCCGCTGTGTGCTACGCCATGTTTGTTACACTGGGGTGTGTCCTGCAGTTGCGTGTCTTCACTGACATGTGTGCGTCGGTTGTGTGGCGTTGGGTGTTGTCCGTGAATTGGGCGTTGGGGACATGTCTGTGGCAGGCCTGTCACGTGTCATGTGCGTTCGGGGTGGGGCTGATGTGTGTGCTGCTTGGTTGTGTCCCTGTGTCTGTGTGCGACGCATGCATGGCGCTGCGGTTGGCCTCTGCGTTGTGCGCATGTGTGGCGGCGTCATCGGCGCTTTGGGGCCGTGACGGGGTGGTTGGTTCCTAGTCCCAGGTGGTGTGTACACATGTGTTCCGCGATGTTACGATTTGGCCTGTGTGTCATATGTGGATGCAATGGTGGATGTGTAGTGTACACGCGCTGGTGGGGGTTGTCCGCTTTTTCCGCCCTTGCACTGTGTGCGCTGTTTGCGTGCACTTGTTGTGTGTGTGCCTACCTGCGTCTCCGCGGTACGTTGCGTCCTTGGTGGTGCATCAGCAGGAGCATGGGGAGGGCCTGCAGTGCTGGATTCATGCTCGGGGAGCCGCTTCTTCGTTGTCCGTGCTCGGCGTCCGTGTTGCCGCTTCGGTTTGTCGTACGGTATCTCTTGGCCGTGGGAGCCGTTTGTTTGCGGCATTGTAATTTATGCGCCGGGCGGTACGTGTTTCGTCGGACGGTGTGTGTCAGTTGTGCTGCGCCGCTACGTGTACGGGCGCACTTTGATGGCGGACGGTGTTGCTGGCTTGCCGGCGGTGTTTGGCCTACTTTTCGCATCGTAATTGGGCGGGCGTGTGGACTGCTGCGTGCCGGCAATAACTGGTGGTTTTTGCATCCGCCAGCACGGCGGTTGTGCTTCCGCCCGCCATCGTAATGGGCCCCATAGTTACTAACATTCTAAAAGCATAAAACCAGTACCTAAAAACAGTTAAAACATCCTGATGCTTCAACATAGTTTGTCAGATACACACATATACTTAATTCATTAGATATTCAAATTATATAATGAAATGCTAAAAGAATGTTAAAATCAATTGCAAAAAACCATTATTTACATCCATGTACAAAAAGAGAATACCGCCCCTGTGGGCATATATCCAGCTGCTTGCAAAGTATATATATATATATATATATATATATATATATATATATATATATATATATATATATATATATATTCTGCTACAAAGGTTGTCCACCTGGTGAGTAGCACTCAATCAGCAGCTTTGTTTATGATAGGTAGGGACGAGGATCCGCTTGTAGAAGCTGCTCCGTAATGGAAATGCCTGACGCGTTTCAAAGCTCCATAAGCTCTGCACGGCCCCCCTCCTGGAGCCCTTGATGGCCCTGGGGACCACCAGCCCCCTGGGCCGGCTCCTGCAGTGTCCCGGGGTGCCCACCCCCGGGACACTGCTGTTTGCTATGGCAGGGCGGGAGCCATGCGGCTCCCGCCCTGCCATAGCAAACTCTGCTTTGCTTCAATGAAGCGAGAGCAGGAAATCCTGCTCTCGCTTCAATGAAGCAAAGCAGGATTGCTTTTCCACAAGGGGAGCTGCATGTCAGCAGCTCCCAATGTGGAAAACCAATGCCGGCTCCCGCAGGAGGCGGGGAGCTGGGGGGACCGTGGGGGCATTGGGGCTCCCCCCACGGTCCCCAACGGACAGGCCAGACCCCAGGTGATGGGGTCCCGGGGCCAGAAGTAGCCCGGGAGGGGGGCCATGTGGCCCCCCTCCCCTGTAAAAAATAATAATTATATATATATATATATATATATATATGTATGTATATATGTATATATATATCCGTCTTGTTAGTGCTCCTTCTGTTTTCCCTCGCCCAAGGCAGTTGGACCGCTGATGCCGGCGGAGTGCGCCCGACAAATTGCTCCAATTTTTTCCAAAAATATGCGATCACTCAGAGGATTATGCACCAGCAGTTGGTTTATTTCAGTAATGCGTTTCACCTGCATAGCAAGCTTGATCACACACTGAATTGTGGGACAATCCTGCAATACAAACTGGGGAATAGAAAGCAAAAGAGGACTCACTATATCTTGGTTTGTGTAAATGGCATCCATTTTGGGGTGACAGGATTTACATGCCAACGGTGTTGTTCAACCAAGTAACACGGTAATTATACAATTAAAGGTTATGTTACAAACATATATGTCTGCAAATTGAACAACACAGATTGAATATTGAACAACACAGATTTTTGCATATTACCACGTTGATGTGCTGCCACAAGGTACTGCAGCGACCATTACTAAGAGGTGGAAATTAGCCTAAATGCTCATGTACAACTTCCTGTTGACTATTATACAATATATCGGACAAAGTGTCAAATATGAGGATTTAATGTGTGACACCACTTAGTTTGATCTCCCATATGTGAGGACTTCTTTTGTACCTAGTGTTTCCCGTTTGCATGTGGCATGTCAGGATAGCACGATTTTACACATATGGTTTATATTGTTGTCGGCATAGTGCCTTTTAAAAGGTGCCATCTCAGCTTCCATGTATTTTGGTACATCGTACCTGTATCTCCCATGATTCAAGGCTATATATTACATAGTGTAATATCTAGATAGTAGATTTTTACACATTTTTCATCTGCAAAGTGCTCAATTTTGCTTAGTATATACAGTGTTTGCATTTCATGTGTGCCTCATAATATGCAGTTGCCCAATCCCATCAGCTCTATAATCCACAATATGTGATTATGTGAAAAAAGTGATTTTAACAACAAAAATTTTAGATCAGATTTTGAGAGAAAGTATATTCATATTAAAGGACAAACAAGTTCTCTTATCTGTCTTATAGTGCCCTCCACCACGATACAGTGATGTTAAAGAAAAGGGTAGGGGGGGACGTCGACATAACCACTCCGGGACTTGGCCCCTTCCTTTCCTCCTGTGATTAAAAAGAAAAAACAAAAATTAATTTCACAGTTTGAGATAAAATCAAACAATATCAGTTTCACAATATACAACAGACATGCTATTACTATTCTGCATGAGAATCACCATCCGGGGTGTCTATACTTTCTAGTAAGTCTTAGTTTATAGGGGAGTCCCTCTCTATCTCTGTTCAGGCCTAATCATCATGTAGATGGATACCCAATTCTTCATCTTGGATGTGTCCCCCAGGGGTTTTAGTCTGTATGTTTATGATGTGCCAGGATTCTCTCTTTCTCAGATGTAGTACCCTATTTCCACCCCTGAGATTCTGTTGGATTTGTTCTCTGGCAAAGTACCTAAGTAGTGAATTGTTCAACTACTGGGTAGTGGGGATCTTTATTGCTGATGGCCCTCATATGTTCCAAAACTCTCTTCTTAACTGCTAGTGTGGTGCTCCCCACATAACGCAATTTGACCAGACATTCTAGTATGTAGAGCACGAAAGTGGATCCGCATGTGAAGAATTGACTGATGATTTTTTCCATCGTAGGGGTGTTGTATGATTTCCACATGTGACTATTACGGCACACCGTGCAGTGGCCGCATGGGAAGAATCTCTTCAGACTGTGGTGTGTGTTGAGGTGTTTGTTGGTTATATCACCCTTAACCAAGATGTCTTTGAGGTTGCTCCCCTTTCTGTATGTGATTTGAGGGCGTTCAGATAGGTTGTCCACTAAGGCAGAGTCACTGGCTAGGATATTCCAGTTCTAATTAAGAATTTTGGAAATCTTCTTGGATTCTGTATTGTACGTGAGGATTACCCTAGTACTAGTTTCTTCCAATGATACAGGTTTTTCTTGGAGTGTTTGCTCCCTGCTGATCTTACTGACTTTCTCCTATCCTCTTTCCAAAATCCATCTAGGATAGCCACTTTCTCCAAACCTGCTGATCATATTTTAAAGTTCAGCAAGAAAATCCTCCTGATTGCTACAGTTTCTTCTTGCTCTCTGCAGCTCCCCGAAGGGGATACTCCACTTGAGGGTCTCCGGGTGGCTGCTGAGAGCATGGAGGAGGATGTTGCCACTAAAACATACAGGAATTCGATAGATTCTCTGCTCATAGTATAAGTCAATTTGAGATTAAATTTATTCACAATGAGATCATTGATGACTTGTTTGGCACTGTCTTCGCTCCCTTTCCATATGACGAACAGGTCGTCTATGTATCAAAACCACTTGATTACTCTGCCCCCATTGTTGTGTGGTTCTAGGCCTCTCTGCACTTCCTCTTCCCATACTCCTAAGAACAGGTTGGCAAAACTGGGGGTGAAGCATGTCCCCAAGGCTGTACCAAGGACTTGTTTATACAGTGTTCCATCGAACAAAAACATGTTGTTATATAGACAACATTTTATCATTCCTAGCAACATTTCTGTGTGTTCGAGATAACAGATTTTTCTACTCTTAAGAAAATGGTGGCAACATTGTATGCCCAGAGTATGATCAATGATTGAATATAGAGAGTTTACATCCATAGTAACCAAGAGGAAATCTTCCTCCCTATCAATGTTCTTCCATTTCCTCAAAAAGTGTGTGATGGTAAAGTCATGACGTACTCACGGAGGAAATGATCTACAAATTTGGATATGTGTTCAGATACGCATCCTATGGATGAAACAACAGGTCTCCCTGGTGGTTTAGTGGGATTTTGGTGGACTTTTGGCAGGAGGTAGAAAATAGGCAGTTTGGGATAGTCACATTTGAGGTAACAGTATTCCTCCCATTGTAAAATCCCACAGTCTTTCCACATGTTCAGCATGTTCCATATTTTTACAATGCTCTCATTATACTTTTGCATGTTAGTTTCAACATAGAACCTGTGATAAAAGTGATTTTAACAAAAAAAATTATTGATCAGATTTTGAGAGAAAGTATATTCATATTAAAGGACAAAGAGGTTTCTCTTATCTGTCTTATAGTGCCCTCCACCATGATACAGTGATGTTGAAGAAAAGGGTAGAGAGGTAAGTTGACGTATCCACTCCTGGAGTCGGCCCCTTCCTTTCCTCCTGTGATTAAAAAGAAAAACGACAAATTAATTTCACAGTTTGAGATAAAATCAAAAAATATCAGTTTCACAATATACAACAGACATTCTATTCCTATTCTGCATGAGAATCACCATCCGGTGTGTCTGACTCTACACTTTCTAGTAAGTCTTACTTTGTAGGGGTGTCCCTCTCTAGCTCTGTTCAGGCCTAATCATCATGTAGATGGATACCCAATTCTTCATCTTGGTTGTGTCCCCCAGGGGTTTTAGACTGTAGGTTTATGATGTGCCAGGATTCTCTCTTTTTCAGATGTAGTACCCTATTTCCATCCCTGAGATTCTGTTGGATTTGTTCTATGGCAAAGAACGTAAGTAGTGAGTTGTTCGATAGGTGGTATTCTGCACCTGTCTCGCTACTGGGTAGTGGGGATCTTTATTGCTTATGGCCCTCATATGTTCCAAAACTCTCTTCTTAACCGCTCGTGTGGTGCTCCCCACATAACGCAATTTGCCCAGACATTTTAGTATGTAGATTACGAAAGTGGAATCGCATGTGAGAAATTGACTGATGGTTTTTTCCATCGTAGGGGTGTTGTATGATTTCCGCATGTGACTATTACGGCACGCCTTGCAGTGGCCGAATGGGAAGAATCCCTTCAGACTGTGGAGTGTGTTAAGGTGTTTGTTGGTTATATCACCCTTAACCAAGATGTCTTTGAGATTCCTCCCCTTTCTGTATATGATTTGAGGGGGTTCAGATAGGTTGTCCACTAGAGTAGAGTCAATGGCTAGGATATTCCTGTTCTGATTAAGAATTTTGGAAATCCTCTCGGATTCTGTGTTGTACGTGAGGATCACCCTAGTACTAGTTCCTTCCAATGATACAGGTTTTTCTTGCAGTGTTTGTTCCCTGCTGATCTTACTGACTTTCTCCTTTGCTCTTTCCAAAACCCATCTAGGATAGCCCCTTTCTCTAAACCTGCTGATCATATTTTCTTGTTCAGCAAGAAAATCCTCCTTATTGCTACAGTTTCTTCTTGCTCTCAGCAGCTCCCCGAAGGGGATACTCCACTTGAGGGTCTCCGGGTGGCTGCTGAGACTAATTGTGCCCGCGACACTTAGGCAGTACAGAAGAGAATGTGCACACAACTTGAGCACGCAAAGTAGAGAAACAACAGATGCAGCAGGAACCTCAGTACTGTGTGGAAGGGGGAGAAACACCAGCCTTTCAGCCATTAGCGCATTCCACAAAAATTCTTTCCACTCAACAGACATACCTATTCCTAAACCACAATTCAGAGACAATACGAGAGAAGACCATGGAGGAAGAGACAGAAAGAAGGGCAGCTGCCCAGAGCCTCTTTGACCGAGCGCCAAACAAAGGCCAACAAAGAAAAGAAACGAGGGCCAGAGACAGTACTCTGCAAGAGAAACAAAAAAAATCAGAGACTTCCAAATGGTGGAAGACGATATCCTTACAGGATTATATCGATAAGGAGATGGTACCACGTGGCCTACGAATTTATACAACTCCTTCTTATGAATGTCCGAACCCGAAGATGCTAGAAGAATGGGCGGAAAATTCTGCCAGGAGCTCTAAACAGATGCTCACTATCCTAGTAAAATACGAATGGGAGGACAGAGAAGAAATCTTACGAGAACTGAAGTCACTAGAAGAAGAGTTGAAAAGCCATAAAGAACAAGAAGTTATCAAAAAATATGTTGATGAATTAAAAATAAGACTGAAACTTCATGATGATGACATCAAGGCACGCAAACAACGTAAATTACATCGGGACTGCAGTGACTACGAGAGTGGAAGGATTCTCACGTACAGCCACAAATATGACCACCTCTATGAGAAAATGTCACTAGGAGAACCAATTGAAAGTATGTCAGAAATGATAAGCGGCACAGAATCTATAACAAGCAGTGACATGGAGGGAGATTCATCTCTAGTAGCCAGTACATCGTCTAAAGGGGAAACAGGAAAAAGACCACTGCCTACTTTTTTAGATGAATATCGCCTCCTACGGATAAATACGATAAAATTGCTTCCACCGAGAAACTACCCATTATTCCCTCCTCCCTTTTTCCTGAGGTTTCCCTAGTTCCAGATTCACAAATGTTAAGCAATTTCCCGCTTATGACTAATGAAACGGTGGCTGATTTACTTCGATCAGTCAAATCTGGCTCCCCATTAGATGTCATCCCTGCAAAAGTGGCCGCCCCCCTTGCAAATGTACTCTCTCCTTATGTCAGTGCCATTCTTAATCTCTCCTTGATAGAGGGCTATCTCCCTCAAACCTGGAAGGCGGCACAGGTCATTCCAATTCGGAAAAATCCTAAGGCCTCTATGACTGACCTCTCTAATCTTCGGCCCATCTCCCTCTTACCTCACATGAGCAAAGTCTTGGAAAAATATATTAACCGACATCTTTCTACCTTTGTCAAGACCAACAATCGCCTGGACCCTTCGCAATCTGGTTTTAGGCTGAATCATAGCACAGAACTGGCCCTACTGGAAGTCACGGACAACATCAGAATGACTCTTGATAGCGGCCAGTCCACCATACTTGTGCTATTGGATCTCTCTGCGGCATTCGACACTGTATCTCACCAGATTATGCTCATGAGACTGATGGAGATCGGACTCCAGGGTTCGGCCCTACAGTGGATGATTAGCTTTTTGTCATCTCGAACTCAGACCGTCAACCTGGGCCCATTCCGCTCTAAGACCACGGTACTGACCAAGGGTGTTCCACAGGGCTCGTGTCTAAGCCACACGCTTTTTAACATCTATATTGCCCCCTTGGCTCACTTACTTAGGAGTTATGGTTTTTTGCCCATCTCCTATGCGGATGACACTCAGCTTCTTTTCACTTTTGATAAAACCTCAACATATGCTCTGTCATCATTCGTCGAAGGAATGACTGCTATATCAGCTTGGATGAGGAGAAATTTCCTCCAGCTGAATGCAGGGAAAACCGAGATAATGCTTTTCGGAGAAGCCCCTCTACTCTGGTCTCCAAACTGGTGGCCGCCCGCTCTTGGGCCACCTCCTATTCCCAAAACTTCAGTTAAGAATCTGGGCATCTATCTTGATCAGGCTCTTACTCTGAAGGAGCATGTCTCCCGAACCGTTAGCAATTGTTTCCATGTGTTGGGCATGCTACGCCGAGTCTTCCCATTTTTGCCGGATCACACACGGAAACCTCTTATTCAAACCATGATTCTGGGCCGCCTTGATTACTGCAATGCTCTTTTGCTTTCCGCAAACGAGTCTTCCCTTGATAGACTTCAGGTGGTCCAGAATACTGCGGCTCGGCTCCTCACGAATGCTTCTCCTGGAACCCCCTCTATGCCGCTGCTTCGCAGACTTCATTGGCTACCAGTCCGTAAGCGGATAAAATTTAAGACTGGCTGCATAGTCTATAGAGCCATCCATAACAAGGGTCCCTCTTACATCTCGTGCAAACTGAAGCCCTATTCTCCGCACAGGACACTGAGATCCAGCTGTAAACTTCTTTTACAGGTTCCAAGGGTTAGGAAAGCTAGACTTGGTGGGAAAACTTTTCCCTCCTCGCCCCATCATACTGGAATGAGCTCCCCCTACAACTCAGACAATGCCCGGACTATCTACGTTTCAGGAAACTGCTTAAAGCCTCCCTATTTTAGTCTGTCTTCACCTGCCCGTAGGTTCGCTTAGCGCGGAGATACTCCTTCGGGAGTGATTCCGGCGCTTTATAAAACTCTTAAATAAATAATACGGACAGGGAGACAAACACCGAGAATAGTACAACCACCGAAGACACGGGGGAGAGGACGAGGACAACGGGGCAGAGGAAGAAGAAGAAGCAAGGAAGGAACTGGCGGAGAAGAAAGCAATACTGATGGAGAAAACAAAAGAGGAAGAGGAAGAGGCAAGGGGCCAATGGGAACCAAAGCAACTGGCCCGAAAAAACTGACCTACTGGATGACACTATGGCAAATAGAACAATCATTAACCTATTCCACCGACCCCTGTCCATGTTAGAAAAAAGAACGCTTTGCTTAGGCCTTTCTTTCTGCCCATCCAATGACTTCAACTATCCAGAGACTTGAATAGATATATACAAATTTGTGAGAAAGCTGAAGCTAAAGAAATGGCATTCTCTCAGAAGGTTCAGACCACCTGACCAGGGGAATAATACCATTATCACTACACCTGAGCAAAACATGGGTACCAATGAGGATATTACTTTAAACGTAGGGGATATAGATACCCTACGAGCTATGCAAGATCTGTACATGGAAACAGGCTTAGCTCCTATAGATGACTTCCGAGATGTAGTCACTGACCGACCAGCTATGACTAATTTCAGACCTAAATCCATTTTTTATTCTAATCTGTCTCACGACAACATTGAAGCATTTCATGACACTGTTATGAGGGATCTGATGAAATTTCGAAAACAAAAAAAGAGAACAAACACATCCCAGAATTTCTCCAACACACAATGGAGAATTATTAAATCCCTATCTGAGGGCGAGATCATGGTAATACGCCCAGCAGATAAGGGAGGCAACATTGTACTATGGGATAGAAACATGTACATTGAGGAAGCTCTGAGACAACTGTGTGACAACAGGTTCTATGTTGAAGCTAACATGCAAAAGTATAATGAGAGCATTGTAAAAATATGGAACATGCTGAACATGTGAAAGACTGTGGGATTTTACAATGGGAGGAATACATTTACCTCAAATGTGACTATCCCAAACTGTCTATTTTCTACCTCCTGCCAAAAGTCCACAAAAATCCCACTAAACCACCAGGGAGACCTATTGTTTCATCCATAGGATGCGTATCTGAACACATATCCAAATATGTAGATTATTTCCTCCGTGAGTATGTCTTGACTTTACCATCACACACTTTTTGAGGAAATTGAAGAACATTGATTCGGAGGAATATTGCCTCTTGGTTACTATGGATGTAAACTCTCTATATTCAATCATTGATCATACTCTGGGCATACAATGTTGCCACCATTTCCTTAAGAGTTGAAAAATCTGTTATCTCGAACACACAGAAATGTTGCTTGGAATGATAAAATTTTGTCTATATAACAACATGTTTTTGTTCGATGGAACACTGTATAAACAAGTCCTTGGTACTGCCTTGGGGACGTGCTTCGCCCCCAGCTTTGCCAACCTGTTCTTAGGAGTATGGGAAGAGGAAGTGCAGAGAGGCCTAGAATCACACAACAATGGGGGCAGAGTAATCAAGTGGTTTTGATACATAGACGACCTGTTCGTCATATGGAAAGATAGCGAAGACAGTGCCAAACAAGTCATCAATGATCTCAATGTGAATACATTTAATCTCAAATTGACTTACACTATGAGCAGAGAATCTATCGAATTCCTGGATGTTTTGGTGGCAACATCCTCCTCCATGCTCTCAGCAGCCACCCGGAGACCCTCAAGTGGAGTATCCCCTTCGGGGAGCTGCAGACAGCAAGAAGAAACTGTAGCAATCAGGAGGATTTTCTTGCTGAACAAGAAAATATGATCAGCAGGTTTGGAGAAAGGGGCTATCCTAGATGTGTTTTGGAAAGAGGAAAGGAGAAAGTCAGTAAGATCAACAAGGAACAAACACTCCAAGAAAAACCTGTATCATTGGAAGAAACTAGTACTAGGGTAATCCTCACGTACAATACAGAATCCAAGATGATTTCCAAAATTCTCAATCAGAACTGGAATATCCTAGCCAGTGACTCTACCCTAGTGGACAACCTATCTGAACGCCCTCAAATCACATACAAAAAAGGGGGGAGGAACCTCAAAGACATCTTGGTTAAGGGTGATATAAACAACAAACACCTCAACACACACCACAGTCTGAAGGGATTCTTCCCATGCGGCCACTGCAAGGTGTGCCGTAATAGTCACATGTGGAAATCATACAACACCCCTACGATGTAAAAAGCCATCAGTCAATTCCTCACATGCGGATCCACTTTCGTACTCTACATACTAGAATGTCTGGGCAAATTGCGTTATGTGGGGAGCACCACACTAGTGGTTAAAAAGAGAGTTTTGGAACATATGAGGGCCATCAGCAATAAAGATCCCCACTACCCAGTAGTAGAACAACTCACTACTTATGTACTTTGCCATAGAACAAATCCAACAGAATCTCAGGGGTGGAAATAGGGTACTACATCTGAGAAAGAGAGAATCCTGGCACATCATAAACCTACAGACTAAAACCCCTGGGGGACACAACCAAGATGAAGAATTGGGTATCCATCTACATGATGATTAGGCCTGAACAGAGATAGAGAGGGACACCCCTACAAACTAAGACTTACTAGAAAGTGTAGAGTCAGACACACCGGATGGTGATTCTCATGCAAATAGGAATAGAATGTCTGTTGTATATTGTGAAACAGATATTTTTTGATTTTATCTCAAACTGTGAAATTAATTTTTGGTTTTTCTTTTTAATCGCAGGAGGAAAGGAAGGGGCTGACTCCAGGAGTGGATACGTCTACTTACCCCTCTACCTTTTTCTTCAACATCACTGTATCGTGGTGGAGGGCACTATAAGACAGATAAGAGAAACTTCTTTGACCTTTAATACAAATATACTTTCTCTCAAAATCTGATCAATAATTTTTTTTGCTAAAATCCCTTTTATCACTTAATCATGTATTGTGGATTTTAGAGCTGATGAGATTGGGCAACTGCATATTATGAGGCACACATGAAATGCAAACACTGTATATACTAAGCACAATTGAGCACTTTGCAGATGAAAAATGTGTAAAATCCTACTATCTAGATATTACAATATGTAATATATAGCCTTGAATCTTGGGAGATACAGGTATGATGTAGCAAAATACATGGAATGAGGAATGGCACCTTTTTAAAGGCACTATACCAACAACAATATAAACCATATGGGTAAAATCGTGCTATCCTGACATGCCACATGTAAACGGGAAACACTAGGTACAAAAGAAGTCCTGACATATGGAAGATCAAGCTAAGTGGTGTCACACATTAAATCCTCATATTTGACACTTTGTACAATATATTGTATAATAGTCAACAGGAAGTTGTATACGAGCATTTAGGCTCATTTCCACCTCTTAGTAATGGTTGCTGCAGTACCTTGTGACAGCTCATCAACGTGGTAATCTATGTTCCCTGTAAGGTGCGCGCCTGGGCGCCCGCGCACCCTACTGTTTGCAGGCGTGCAGGGCCTCTGCTGGAGCGCGCACCAAGAGAAAGACTTCCTGAGCTTTTTTAAATCATTAACGCTGAAGGAAGCTTTCTCTTGGTGCGTGCTGTCATAGGAGCAAAACACCTGCTCTTCCATAGCTTTTCTGATGGGGGGCCTCTGGAAAGGGACAGTATGACTTAATGGGCAGAGGGCTGTTACCAATGCCGTCTGCTGTCCTGCTGGTATTAAGTGCATGCTTATGTGGATGCATTTAGACCTTTCAAACCAGATTCCTTTTTAATAATCTTATATGGGGCTTCTGTGGCCCTATGGCCAGAGCTGCTGCTAACTTTGGAGCTGATGAAGCAAGTTCGAATCTCGTTCAAATCTCGGCAGCGCTCAACATCCTGTGATTCTGGGCAGATTACTTAATCTTCCCAGGTTACAAAAACAATGCAACTGATGCTTATGTAAAATGTTCCAATGCCTTGCCCTAAATAAAAACAGCAGAAAAATGCACATTGCGTTAAAATCAAAGCATTGGCATAAAAGAGTAAAGACAAATAGATGCATTTCTGGTGGCTGATTCGTACAAAGTAAAACCTGCTAAAATCATAGCTTCCCTGCTTAACTTATGCAATCTTAGACAAATATTTTATTTGACCAAAACTCCTTTTTCTTCATTGTTGCATATGCAATCCCTTTCAAATATGAGTTCAGAATACCAGTTGTACAAAAACCTATTGTGTGTGATTTAATAGACGATAATGTTGTTCTTTCACAATCTGGGCCACCTACAGGGTTATCTCAAACAAAAGAAGGGACTGAGGGGCAAGTTTACCGAGGTCCAGCATACATGCCCCAACAAGGCTGTGTACAACAAGAGTACGAAGTTCCTCTGTGATTCAGAATAGAGATGGAGAGATACTGAAGAGTAGAGTGAGTCACTTGAGACCACTGTTGTGTAAGCAAAGAAGGGGGGGGGAAATTCCCCTTGTCGGAACTAGGGCTCTCACACACCCAGCAAGCTAGGTGTCATGCTTCATCATATGAGCCTGCCCCTCGTCAGGTTGGCACTGCAATACCTGACGGGCACCCAGACCGGGGCTCTTTATCAGGGATCTTTTGTTCCTGTCAGTGGGTGCGGTGGGGGTGAGGGGCCTAGTGTGTGTAGATGTGGGGGGTTGTGAATCTAAAATAGGTCAGTTAGTCCTAGCAAACAATTTATTAAGAAGGTAAACTGCCTAATTTAAAAGAGCGAGAGGGGCAAAGGACTAGTGACAATGTATCTAGTTGTACGTGCCCTGCTCTCGAGTGATCGACATGTTTCGTGCCATAAGAGTTGATTAGATCAGGGCACTTCCTCAGGATCAAAGGAACGCTATCTACACTAAAAGGGTAAGTGCTTACACAACAGTGGTCTCAAGTGACTCACTCTACTCTTCAGTATCTCTCCATCTCTATTCTGAATCACAGAGGAACTTCGTACTCTTGTTGTACACCACCTACAGGGTTTACATCAGAACTGTCTTGCCTATTAGTTCACTAGTGGTTTGTGTTTAAAAATGATTGGCCTCATTTACAATATTTTGATGCACGGAAGCGCAGCAGGCCTTCCTGATGCACTGCCATGTGTCAAAAGAAAAGGGCAGGAATGCGCCGTATCTACAAGACACAGCACATTGCTGTCCTTTTCCCCTGTGCTGGTGCACAATGGGCTGCCATACGCCAACGCAGGCACCCTTGCGCCATGGTGCAAGGGTGTCTGCATTGTAGAGGTGCTTGTTTTTGTGCAGGAAGGAACACCTTCTTGCACACAAGCAATCACAACAGGAGTTTTTCTCTTTCTATGTGCTGCAGAATGCAGCACACATAGAAAAAGGAAAAATGAGGAGAAATAAAGGTATTTCTCCTTGTTGCGCCGCCCTTACGCGTAGGAATCTGACGCATTCCCAGGTTTACGAAACCTTGTAAATCTTGAAAGGTGCCAGGTTCCATGGATGTTGGGTGGGAAGACCCACAGCAACACCCATGGAACACCTCTTCACGAAGAGTAATGCGTGAAAGGGGGCCTTATTTAAAAGGCCAGGAAAAGCTACGCAGGGTTAAAGGGTGAGTGATCTCACCTCTGGCAAATACCACTAATTCTGGTGGTGCACTCGCTTGGTTAGTGAGTTGTCACATGTCTTTGACGCCCCTGGGCTTGAATGCAGTGCACAGAGACCATTTTCTGCCGCACACAGGGAAAAGAAATTAGAGGGAACATTGGTGGTAATATGCAGAAATATGTGTGGTTCAATATTCAATCTGTGTTGTTCAATATGCAGACATATATGTTTGTAACATAACCTTTAATTGTACAATTACCGTTTTACTTGGTTGAACAACATCGTTGGCATGTAAATCCTGTCACTCCAAAATGGATGCCATTTACACAAACCAAGATGTAATGAGCCATGTCTTGCTTTCTGTGCCCCAGTATGTATTGCAGGATTGTCCCACAATTCAGTGTGTGATCAAGCTTGCTGTGCAGGCGGAACGCGTTACTGAAATAAACCAACTGCTGGTGCATAATCCTCTGAGTGATCGCATATTTTTGGAAAAAATTGGAGCAATTTGTCAAGCGCGCTCCGCCAGCATCAGCGGTTCAACTGCCTTGGGCGAGGGAAAACAGAAGGAGCACTGACAAGACGGATATATATATATACATATATATATATATATATATATATATATATATATATATATATATATATATATATAGCTATAGATAGATATATATATGTATTTTTTTTTTTACTGCAAGTTTGTTCAGGCCTGGCGCGCTCTGCTGCGGGTGCTGGCGATGGGCTGAACCATAGGGCCCCACACTTTTCAATGTTTTGAAGAAAAACGCTGCACTCATGAGATTTGTTGTAAGATTTTAATGGTGAACACCACTACTCCACCAACGCGTTTCGACCTCACTGGGTCTTTCTCACGGTAGGTGAGTCCCTCATCGCTTTCACAATTTATACTCTCCATCCACTGCTCATAATGAAGCATGATGGGAGTTGTAGTTTTACAATTTTCTATGTAATTTTCAAGTTACAATTGCCACATTAGTTACAGGTCATTCATTTCCTTTTAAGTTAACAGGCAAAATTTGTTTTTCTATCATTGTTTGATTAAATCAGAAAGGCTTTAGGGATATAGTATCGTAAAACATGCATTGTGTCATTATATATTTGTGCACTCATTAGTATGAAGCTACCACTAACTCTAGTCTTGAATATTTGTTCCGTGACCAGATCACAATATGACATATGTACTTACATATTTCTGAAAGTTATTGAGAGTTTTTTAATATATGTTTCTCGGTATAGTACCTGATGCAGTATCTCATACTTTCATTTGAAATGTCTCAATGTTCTGACATGTCTAGAATGATTTTACAAGTGTACAAAAAGTCCTTCGGCATTGTTCAAGCCCATCAGTGTCTTCGTTCGAAGTTGTATAATGTAGCGTGATTCCAATTGTCTTAGTTTCTTGGTTCTGTCTCCACCTCGTTCATTCTGTCTTAGTATCAAACTCAAAAAATCTCATCATTTTCCACTCTCCGTTTTGGCATTGAATCAGATGTTTGGCTGTAGCGTAGTTTAAGTCTCTGTTTTTCACTGCTCGTATATGTTCTAATATGCATTATCGCAACATGCATGTAGTGCTCCCTATGTATTGTAGACCACAATTGCATTGTATCAAGTAGATCACGTATGTTGTTTTGCAGGTGATGTTCTGTTTCATTTGGATTTTCTTTTCTTCTTTGTCAATTATATGATCCTTGTTCATGCCAATTTTACATGCCTTGCTGCAGTTACATTTTACAAAGCCATTTCTTGCTTCTAATAGCCAGTTTGTTGTTGGTTTTGGGTCTTGTAAATGGCTTTGTGTCAGTTGGTCTTTCAGCGATTTTGTTTTTCTGTAAGTAACTAGTGGTCTCTTGCCTAGTATTTTGCCAATGTCTGGATCTTTTGCTATCAGGTGCCAGTGTTTTTGCACTGCATTTACAATTTTCTTGCTCTCTTTTCTGTAAGTAATTATTAGCCTGGGTGCCCAAAATATATATATATTACCTACTTTGGGTCACCAGTAGATAGTTATAGTTAGGACCTATTTTCTATAGGAAAAGCATTTTTTGACTTGCTTATAACTTTGGCATCATTTGACCAATCTTCATGAAATTGTCCCAAAAAAGTGTCAAAGTAGGTTCTGTGCATCATGGAAAATTTTCAGGTGATGTGTGCAGTGGGGACCTACAAATAGGGGCGTGAAAAAAGGCTGCATTTGTAATGTTAATTCCCGTAGGAGCGCATTGTCGAACCTTCAGCCAGAACCGCTGGACGGAATTACACCAAATTTGGCAGAACGGTAGATGTTGTTACAGAGATTGTGTTTTATGTTATTTAGTGCAAATCCGTCCAGAAGTTTTTGAGAAATTTAAGCCCAAAATAATAGATATATCTCTGGCTGTGGATATTTCGCAGTGGTTTTGTGATTAATTGTGAGTGCACCTGCCAACAGGAATGCTCAGAAAGTTGAGGCTACCATTTTATTGTCCGGAAACAGTTCCCAGCGCTGTAATTTGTGTGAAAGCTAACATAAGGGGTCAGGGTGGAGATACTCTGACCCCATGTTTGAGAAATGGATGTGTTAGTGAAACAACCTATGTGTCCAAAATAGACTTTTTGAATCATGCACAATATTTGCGATGACAACGCAACCACCAGGACCGCCCCGTGTACCATCACAGGGACATCGTGAATATCGCAAAGTCATTGTGAATATTTGTGAAAATATAAATATATATATATATTTATATACACACTCACCGGTCACTGTCACACACTCATGTACATACTCACAAACTCACTCAGACACTTATACACCCATTCACATATCAACTCACACACTTATACATCCAGTCACAAACCCACTCAGATACTCATGCACTCACTCACATACCCATTTAGGTAATTATGCACCCACTTACAGACTTACTCGGAGAGTAACGCACCCATTTACAGACTCACTCAGAGACTCACGCACCCACTTACAGACCCACTCGCACACTCACGTATGCTCTTACAGACCCACTGAGACACTCATACACCCACTTACAGATCCATTGAGACACTCATCGAGCCACTCACACACCCATACTCCAATTCACATCTGGGTGCTGGGGGTACAGCTACATCTGTGCATTCCTGATAGAAGGCCATAAACTAGAGTCTCAAGGGAACCTGTAGAACTCTGATTCTGAGGGGCCTTTCTGGGATGGTTACATGGGGTGGAAAGGGGAACTTCATTCCAAGGGGGAGGGTCATGGCTCCAATAAAGATAGTGATCAAACCTCCCGGGATAGGATGGTAAACAGGACAAAATTTAGAGAGGGCCTGTGCATTTCAAAAGTGGCCTTTTAAACTGATCGCAACTTTCAAGGCCATTGTGGGTATAACTATGGGGGCTCAGGACTCAGAAGTTAGAGACGCTTTTGGATTTGGAAGCATACTATGCTGGTTCCATGCTGGGACATCAACATGAGGAATCACTAGGGCAGGAGGGACTGCAACTGGATTATCCGTAGACTTGTGGTAACCTGAGGCTTGTCATTCTTTAGGAAGGGGACTATCACTTGGTGGATTTTCCCTGGAAGTTGCTGGCCTGCTGCTAAGTGCCAACTGTCATGCCCTGGGTCCCTTAGCACTCTCCAAGGGCTGGTTGGCTGGCCTCCTGTCAATGAGATCCCAGGGACACAAAGAATCTCCTTATTTCCACGAAATCATAAGGACTGCACAGGGTGCAGCTGAAACGGGTGGAAGTGATCGTCGGTTGGGACAATGACCGTCCTGATGCAGATTGTCATCACACTGTGCAGAGTAGTGTGCTCATAAAGATCAGCAGCCCACCAGAAGTGCCAGAATGTGAGGAGTTTGAAGAGTGAAAGGGAAGCTTACAGAGTCAGAGGGACCTGTGCTTGCAACCTGGGGACCTGTACTGTCTTGCACTCTGGAGCGTGTGGTGTTCAAGGGGTGTTGGGGGACCTGAGCTGGTAGCTGATACTGCCTGAAACCTCCAGCTCTGGAGGACAACAGTGCCTGACATCGTGGCCTCCACCTGGGATCACTGGCTCCTTGACCCATGCCACACGGTACTTTGTTGTGGAGAATATTGTGATGGGGCCCGAGGGGTTTTGTTGTGCCTTTTGGGCACCCAGGGCTGGCTGTCAGGAGCTACGGCAGCTCAAACCACCGCTTGAGGGGAAATATTTCTCCAGACTTGGGAGCACACCAGCTTCCTGGCTCACAACCTTTCATCTATGGGGGGAATAGTGATCCCACAATCGTGCAGGTGTCGCTGGGCACCTGGAGGTCTAATCCGGATGGACAAAACTAAGTAACTGTTCTTTCCATTTTAGGTGGTTCTGACAATCTCATATACGTGGCACCAGCAGGGGCAACATGTATCGGTGGCTGGTGTAGTTGAGTGACTGAGGGGATGGGTCATGAGGCCTAGTCAAAGACCTGTGATTGCTTGGCCATTGGAGCTGTTGAGGGTATGTGATATTGGGGAATGTCGTGGTGGATGAATACCTCTGACTAGGGCATGTATGTTCATACCGTTCTGCTGCTTATGGGAAGGTTCGACAATTGCATATAACTGTAAAGTGTATATACAATGTTTATCTCCTTTTGATTTCCATGTGTGTGTAATATAAAGAGCATTGTTTTATACATACTGTGTGGAGTCTTTTTGTGGCATACACAGTGTGTTGTGAGGGTCGTATTGTGCCAATACTTTATACTTGGGCCCTGAGGGTAAGCCTGACTGCTCAGGGACAAGCTACGCAAGGGTGAGCACAGGTTATCAGACAAGTGTATCATACTCACCCTATCTAGGACAGTGGATTCTGACTGGCTCCGATGTGTCCCAGCCAGCTGGAAACCGATGTGCCCAACACTAACTGTAATGTCCCTGTAACCTTTGTTTTTTTTCTGTGAATTTCTAAGTTTTTTTAATTCTATTTCCTAACTATAACGCCCCTGTAACCTTTGTTTTTTTCAGTGAATTTCTACATTTTTTTAAATTCCATTTCCTAATTATAATGTCTCTGTAACCTTTTTAAAGTGAATTTCTAAGGTTTTTTAATTTTGTTTCTTAAGTGTAGCCAGAAATCTTTGACAGTGAGTGCGTGAGTGAGTACATGAGTGTCTCACTGAGTGTATCAGTGAGTGTGTAAGTGTCTCCATGGGTATGTGAGTGGGTCTTAAAGTGGGGGCTTGAGTCTCTAAGTGAGTCTGTGGGAGTGGGTGTGTGTCTGTGAGTGAGTACATGAGTCTCTAAGTGGGTATGTGAGTGATCTCATGAGTCACTGAGTGGATCTTTGAGTGAGTGTGTGAGTCTTTTAGTGGGTCTGCGAGTGGGTGTGTGAGTGTCGTGGCGGGTCTGTGAGTGAGGGCATGACTCTCTGAGTGGGTGTGTTAGTCTGAGTGGGTCTGTGAATGGGTGCGTGAGTGTACGAGTGGGGGTGTGAGTGGGTTCATGAGTGTCTAAGTGGATCTGTGGGTGGGCGCATGAGTGTCTGAGTGGGTCTTCGAGTTGGTGCATAAGTCTCTATGTTGGTTTGTTAGTGGGCGTATGAGTGTCTCATTGGGTCTGTGAGTGAATGCAGGAACCTTTGAGTGGGCCTGTGAGTGGGTGTGTGTGTCTGAGTGCTCTCTGTGTTACCTTTTCTGCTTGTTTTCCTACCCTGCTCATTTATCTCCCCTCTGTTTTGACCTCTTCTGCTCTGTTTTGCCTTCCGTGCTCATTTTTCTACCTTCTGTTTTGCTTTTTTTGCTCGTCTTTCTGCCCTCTGTTTTACCTTTCTTGCTCATTTTTATGCCCTCTGTTTTATCTTTACTGCTCATTTTATGCCCTCTGTTTTCCCTCGTATTACCCTCGGGGACCACCACCTCCCCGGGTCTTTACTGATATTAGGGAGGGGGGCCACAGGGACTCCCATCCATTGAGCTCTAGGAGCCCTGCAGACCAACACCTCCTCGGTGTCTTATTTTAAGCAAAGGATGGGGGCTGCGCGGACCCCCCCTCCTGAGGCTCTTATATGCCACAGGGGTCACCACCTCCCTGGAGCTAACCTACAAATTATCCAGGGGGTCGCGTGGACCCTGGGGCCCTGGGAACCACCACCTCCCTGGGACCAAACACATTAATTAAAGTGGGAGGGGGCCACGCGGCCTGCCTCCCCCACCCCATACGCACCGGGACCCCATTACTGGGACCCGGCCATACATCAATGGGAGAAGGGATCCCTGCAGCCACCCTTCCCGGGCCGATTTTGGCCCCAGGGACCCCATCGCCCGGGCCCACCCATGTCTCCTTGGTGATCCCCAGGGACCCAGTGTGCAGCATGGAGACCACAGGGTGAACCTCAAGGCCCCACAGTCTCAGCCAGCTCCCTGCCTCCTGCGGGAGCAAGAATTGCTTTCACAGACAGGGAACTGCTAAACATGCAGCTCCCTGTCTGTGAGAGAAATCATTTTGTCTGTTTTCCTGCCCGCTAGACAGACGGAAACTCCACTCTCAGCAAGTGGAACAGTTTCACAGCTCTCACTTGCTGAGAGCAGAGTTTGGGAGCTGTCAAAGCTCCTGCCAAGACATAGCAGGAGCCAGCCCTGGTGGTGGTGGTCCTCAGGATCATATATGGCTCCAGGAGGGTCTCCACGTGGCCCCCCACCTTCTGTTTGGATACTTCATCGGATCTTCGCCCAGTGCACCTAGTGTGAGTAGGTAGGCTCCATGCGGTTTATAAGCAGAGCTCTTACTAAAACCTAAGTGCAAGTTTAAAAAAGCCTTCAGGATCCTAATTCTTGTTTATTAATAAGGTTCCTTAGCTGGGATAAAAGCAGTGTGATATTCTATGAGTGCAATGCCGCTAACATCTATATCTTAGTAAGGTCTACATGTTTCAGCCTGTTACAAGTGCCACTCAGGGTCAGCAGGCTTTCTTCAGGACTGACAGAATCTGTAGATTTTCTACAGATTGCATTAAATACATCTCACTGATGACATCATCCAGTCACTTTGAGTGTTTCTAAAACGTTTATCAGTGTTAAATATATACACCAATCAGTGGGTGTATGAGTGCCTGTATGGATGATTTAGTGGGTGCCTGACTGACTGTATAAGTGAGTTATTCTACATGTCTCTGTGAATGTATGGTGAGTGGCTAGGTTTTGAGAATGTCTGTATCAGTCTGTCAAAATAGTGTCTAAGTGGCTGTATGGGTTGTTGAGTGGGTACGTGAGTGGCTGTATGGGTGATTGATTGGGTATCTGAATACCTGTATGGGTGAATGAGTGTCTGTGTGGCTGGGTGAGAGGGTGCATGACTGACTGCATGGATGAGTGAGTGGGTGAGTCAGTGGCTATATGGGTATGTGAGTGTGTAAGTGAGGGGTTGTATAGGTGAATGAGTGTGTGTTTGGGTGTGTCGTTGAGTAAATGAATGTGCCATTGGTATACAGGTGTGTAACTGGATATGCCAAAGTCAGTTTAGGTGAGTGTTGGAGTATGTGAGTGACTGTGTGAGTGAGGGATTGCGATAGTGGCTGTATGGGTGAGTGTGTGCTTGTGTCAGTGACTGCATAGGTTAGTGAGTATGTGTTAGTATCTGCATTAATAAGTGAGTGAGTGTGTATAACTGTAAAGGTGAGTAAATGGCTGTGTGAGTGACTCTCTAGGTTAGTGAGTAGGTATGTGAGCACCTCTATGAGTTTCTGACAGTGTGTGAATGGCTAAATGGGTGTATGAGTGGATATATCAGTGGCTGTATTAGTGAGTAAGTTAGTGTATGAGTAGCTGTATGGGTGACTGAGTGGATGTGTGTGTAGACGTATGAATCAGAGAGTTGGCATGTAAGTACTGGTATGGGTGCGTCAATGGTTTTGAGAATGGTAGTGTGGAAGTTGGAGTGGGTGTATGAAAGGTTATATGGGGTGTGAGTGAGTGGGTCAGATATTCTGTAGATGATGCCATCAGTGATGTCATTTGAGATGTCATCAGCAATGTCATCAGTGATGTCACTGACCATGTCATGAGTGATGAAATATATGAGGTCATAAGCAGTGTATTGCGTTGGTGCGAGTTATAGTTAGCTCAGCTAACTATATCTGCAGAACATCTCTGGTTTTTTACGAGTGACATGTCAGCCTAACTATGATGTGCCTGTAATCTTTGTTTTTTTCAGTGAATTTATATATATATATCTATGTTGTGGAACACGCAAATCCTACCCTCGGGCAAGGAGGCACCCGTTTTGGAGTTCGGCAGTGGCGTTGGTGGGAAACTGGGAGAGATGTAAAGTTGCCTGAACCGCAGCCGCTGGACTTTCTCGTCGACCTACCGGGTTGCCAACTATACAAGTTTGTGGTTCTGTTTATTGAAATGGCACCTGCGAGAACAAAATGTCAACATCATGCGGCTGTAACGAGGGGCATCACAAACACAGAATCACGAGAGTGGCGGCCCATCTGGGAAACAATGGAGTGTGGCTGGTATTGTACAACTGGGCCGGAAATGGATATATGAGCAATAAATGAACCTTTTAATCATCGTATTAACAATGTCATCCAGGCATGTATGCGGTATCTATCATGGCCGATCGAACTACAGAAGGAGGTACCAGGACTACAGCTCCTCCATTGGCCACCCATTCACCAATGACAAGGAAGGTGACAATTTGTAAACCAATGAGAGACTGTGTTTTATTTTTTAACCTAACGAAAGCACTGAGGAAGGCTCGAAATGCCGAAATGCGTTTGCTGTTTATAGCGTTAAATAAATATTTGAATACCCCGTGAGTGCTCCTTACCTGTGGATGAGTTGTTGTGGAACACGCGAGTCCTACCCTCGCGCAAGGAGGCACCCGTTTTGGAGTTCGGCAGTGGTGTTGGTGTGAAACTGGGAGATAGATATATATATATTTAATTTTTTTTCAAACAAAGTGCCCCAAAGCAATGAGAAGGCACTCGACATCGCTCTTGCCATCCGGCGTCATAAAGCAGCTTTCCCCAATGCTCCAGCATTTTGTAATCCATGCTGACGCGTTTCAAGGCTACAAGCCTCTTCTTCATGGGCTGCTAAAACAAACATCACATTGAAGGCTCACATTGCTTCTGTTCCCGGCATTATTTATTTCCATGCTGGCCCCCAGTGGGCATTTGCTTAGTGCGATATTCTTTAATGCATGATGGGACATGAAGTTCCTAATGTGAGCATAAGTGTTCCCTTTGGTAAGTTCAATGTACGTTTGTAAATAAAAGCATTATTATTATCCTTTAGTAGGTATCGGAGCAGTCAGACAAGCTTCATTTGCATATAGAACGATGTGCTGTCACGGTGTCGATTAGTTCCACTCCACAGCCTCTCTCAATTGGAGATGGTGCTCCTCTCCACGGCAGGACGGCCGTGCGTATATTTTTTCAAACAAAGTGCCCCAAAGCAATGAGAAGGCACTCGGCATCGCTCTTGCCATCCGGTGTCATAAAGCAGCTTGCCCCAATGCTCCAGCATTTTGTAATCCATGCCGACACGTTTCAAGGCTACAAGCCTCTTCTTCGTGGGCTGCTAAAACAAACATCACATTGAAGGCTCACATTGTTTCTGTTTCCGGCATTATTTATTTCCATGCTGGCCCCCAGTGGGCATTTACTTAGTGCGATATTCTTTGATACATGATGGGACATGAAGTCCCTAATGTGAGCATAATTGTTCCCTTTGGTAAGTTTAATGTACATTTGTAAATAAAAGCATTATTATTATCCTTTAGTAGGTATCGGAGCAGTCAGACAAGCTTCATTTGCATATAGAACGATGTGGTGTCACGGTGTCGCTCAGTTCCACTCCACAGCCTCTCTCAATTGGAGATGGTGCTCCTCTCCACGGCAGGACAGCCGTGCGTCATTTTTTTCAAACAAAGTGCCCCAAAGCAATGAGAAGGCATTCGACGTTGCTCTTGCCATCCGGCGTCATAAAGCAGCTTGCCCCAATGCTCCAGCATTTTGTAATCCATGCTGACGCGTTTCAAGGCTACAAGCCTCTTCTTCATGGGCTGCTAAAACAAACATCACATTAAAGGCTCACATTGTTTCTGTTTCCGGCATTATTTATTTCCATGCTGGCCCCCAGTGGGCATTTGCTTAGTGCAATATTCTTTGATGCATGATGGGACATGAAGTCCCTAATGTGAGCATAAGTGGTCCCTTTGGTAAGTTCAATGTACATTTGTAAATAAAAGCGTTATTATTATCCTTTAGTAGGTATCGGATCAGTCAGACAAGCTTCATTTGCATATAGAACGATGTGCTGTCACGGTGTCGATCAGTTCCACTCCACATAATAATAATGCTTTTATTTACAAATGTACATTGAACTTACCAAAGGGAACACTTATGCTCACATTAGGGCCTTATGGGAGTTGTAGTGTTGTGGGGACATGAGCGCGCGCCTGCTGGCCAGCATTTATGTTGGAATACCACAATGTGTGTTTATTTCGGCCTCGGTGTGCTGATGCAAATCACTATGCCCCAATGCTTCCAGAGGACATCAATTTGGTTTATGCGAAGATAATAGGGCATTAAATATCTTTGCTCTCCTGGCATATAACACAGATCGTATATTGATTAACCTGTGACCCAGCCCTTCTGAAAATGCCGTATTAGGGGTAATCTTGCTATAACAATGAAGTGACATTTTGCAGCACGATTTTTATATATATTTTCTTATTTTATTTTATGCTTTCAGGCACAAGTTTCTGAGCGATTGATGGCCCTGTGTGCATATACTCTAAATGTTCCCATTTGAGAAGGCAACATTGGTATGGTGTATTTATGTACATTTTTATGCACAAGACACGGAGAGAGGCATGATGTTGCTGGCTTCGCAAAGATCCCAATTTGTAGATATTTAGTTATCTCATGTATTGTGCAGACATTGTAAATAGTGTAAATGTTGGATCTGTTCTAATGATACCAGCGTGAAAATGCCTATGTGTATACTTAGAGAACAGTTACATTTTACATCAGAGGAACATCAGTGCATTTCTTGTACGCAAAAGTATTTTTTCTATGTCTACTTTGCACCTGTAGGGAAAGTGCTATATATACTCACTCAGTTTGGGCGCCAATTTGATTGACAAAGGCTTCTGCGAAGATGAAACGCGTCTCCTTGAGCTCGGGGTCAAGGGAGACCCAGGTAAATAAAGGTGCCATATTCCAGCAGCTTTGTTTTGTGTACGTGCCTTCTTCTTTGGGAGCAGGACTGGTTGTTCATATATATATATATATATATATATATATATATATATATATATATATATATATATATATATATATATATACACACATATATATATATATATATTTCCTACTGGTCGCCAGTAGAATATTATAGTTAGGACCTTGTTTCTATTCAAAAAGCGTTTTTTCTTTTGACAATATCTTTGGTGCCGTTTGACGAATCTTCGCGAAATTTTCAAAACTAATAGCCCATTCACTTCAGCTGCTGTGTTGAAAGTTTTGGGGTGATTCGTCAACCAGGGGCTGAAAAAAGGGGGGTCCCAAAACGTTTTTTCTCCATGTTAATTTCCATAGGAATCTGTTGACGCAGCTACAGCCCAAACTACTGAACGGAAGGACACCACATTTGGCTGAAAGGTAGCTCTTGATCCACAGTGCTCCCTTTTTGTTAAATGGTATAAATCCGTTCAGTAGTTCCTGGACCAGGAGGCACGTTTGCAGAGTGGTGAAGAGAGGGGGTGTGGCCTGTGACCACCTCTCAGCAATCCCACTGTGTGGGGCTTACTGGAGGTAACAGGTAGGCTAGTTGGCCCCTAAAGACGCCCAGCAGCAAAAGGGACTTCAACCCCAAACCCAGAGCACGCCAGGGGGCACATTTGCAGAGTGGTGGACAAAGGGCGCATGGCCTGCTATCAGAACTCAGAAATCCTGCTGTGTGGGACTTCCTGGAGGTAATAGGACGGTTAGTTAGCCCCGAGGATGCCCTTGGGGGCCAACTACCCCTCTTGTTACCTCCAGTAAGTCCCACACAGTGGCATTGCTGAGAGGTCTTCAGAGGCCATGCCTCCTTTCTCCACCACTCTGCAAATGCACCTCCTGGTGCACTACTGGATGGGGGTTGAAGTCAACTTTACTCCTGAGGGACCTTGGGGCCGAAAAGCCTTCCTGGTACCTCCTGTAAGTCCTACACTGCAGAATTCCTAGGTGCTGGTTGGCGGCCCAGCCCCCTTTCTCCACCATTCTGCAAACCGCGACTGCTAGTTAAAAAACCATAGAAATTCGCTGAAAAAAACACAGGTTTCAGGGACGTTATAGTTAGAAATTAGCATTTAAAAAAATTGAAAAATTCAGTGAAAAAACCACAGGTTTGAGGGACGTTATACTTAGAAATTAGCATTAAAAAACCTTAGAAATTCACGGAAAAAAACAAAGGTTACAGGGACGTTATGGTTAGGCTGACATTTCACTCATACAACACCAGAGAAATTCAGCTGAGCTAACTATAACTCACGCCCCTTCAATGCACTGCTTACGACCTCACATATTACATCCCACATGACATGGTCAGTGACATCACTGATGACATCACTGATGACATCTCAAATGACATCACTGATGACATCAGTGAATACATCATCTACAGCATCTCTGACACACCCACTCACACCCCTATAGAATCTTTTATACACCCACTGCCACTCCCACACAACCATTCACAAAGCCATTCACAGAGCCATACCAGTACTTACACACCCACTCGCTAATTCATTGATCTATACACACATCCACTCAGTCAACCATAGTGCCACTCATAGACCCACTCACTCACTAATACAGCCATTGAAATATCTACTCATACAGCCATACAGGTGCTCATACACTGAGTGAATCACCCATAGAACTACCCACACACCTAGACACTCACCCATACAGTAAATCATACAGCCACATACTATCCAAACAGTTACACACCCACCCACTTACTTACTCATACAAATAGGAACACATACTCACTCAGCTATACAGTCACTGACAGAGGCATGCACTCATCTATATAGCCACTCTCACATTCGCTCACTCACGCATACAGTCACTCATATACCCCATCACTCACGTAAACTGCCTTTCTGATACTCAGTTACTCACCCATACAGACAGATGTACTCAATCACTGACACATACAAACACTCACTCACCCATACAACTTCTCACACACACAACAGTATCCCATACAGCCACTGACTCACCCATTCACTGATCCATACAGGCAGTCACACACCTCCTCACCCATAAACACAGACACCCAGAAAACCATAGATGTAGTCAGACAACCAATAAATCACCTATAAAGCCATTCATGTACCCGCTAACACACTCATATACCCACTTAGACATCAAGTGACAGACAGAAACACACATTCACACAACCAGTCACTCACCCATACACTCACTGAGTCACCTAATCACTCACTTATAGTCAGTCACGCACCCACTGAGTCATCCATACAGTCACTCATACACCCACTAATTCACCAATGCACCTTGGTATACATAATTGACACTCATACACTTTTAAAAAACACTCGTAGTCACTGGATGATGTCATCACTGATGTCATCAGGGATGTCATTTGAGATGTCATCAGTGATGTCACTGACCATGTCATGAGTGATGTAATATGTGAGGTCATAAGCAGTGCATTGTGGGGGCGTGAGTTATAGTTAGCTCAGCTAACTATAACTACTGAATTTCTCTGGTTTTGTATGAGTGAAATGTAAGCCTAACTATAACGTCCCTGTAACCTTTGTTTTTTTCCGTGAATTTCTAAGGTTTTTTTAAATTCTAATTTCTAACTATAACAACCCTGAAACCTACCTCCTCAAGTACAACACCATTTTGTCAAGAGTCTTCATTCTATTTATAATAAAAATAAAAACCTTCACCTTCAAATCAAAGGCCTTATCAACTACTCTCTCAACTCATTCTTTCTGTTTCACTGCATGTCTCCTTCTTCTATACTTCTTAATATTTCTCAGTAGATTTATAACTACTCTACTACGAAACATCCTAGCTCTGATTTCCATAAACTGCTTCTGTCTCCTAGTTAAGGTGTAAACATCTTTGTCTTTGTTACATTCTTTCCTTTTCTTGCTATATAGATTTTGTCCATTGTTATTCTTTCTCATAGTTTGGATTTTATTTTCATTGTTTCATAATCTTCGGAAATGTCCACATATATATTAAAAAAATGAGTGTGTCCTCTTACCAATAGCTCTTTTTTCGTTCACCACTTTTTTATTCATTTTACCCCTTTTGAGTCTCAGTTCTGCATAGATGCTGTACTTGCTTCCGCTCTTTTTCCTTCTGAGCTTATGTAGGCAATCTGTCTGTAATTATGCAGATATTGTTCTGTAAAAAAAAAACTATATTTGAATTTTTTTTCTAGCCAATGTACCAGCTACTTTACTTCTGCTTTACACACATTACAAAAATAGTTTTTATGTTATGTTGCAGTTTTAAATCTACAAATCAACGTACCGACATAACTACACGCACTTACTTCAATGTACCAATCCCAAACCAAAACACAAAACTTAATTTATTACTTACCTTTTAATATTATAGCACCCTCTCCTACAACAGAGATGCACCAGATCTCAGTTCTCACTTATACACAGTAAAAGACCACTTTATGCCTTTTGTTGTAATTTTTAAAATAAACATCAACCAAAGTGTAAAAGTACATACAGTGTCTCAAAACTCTAAATCTGAAAACACAACATAAGAGCTATTTCTGTGCCTCTCTACCACTGTGTCACTGGTATATTTAGTGTTTCAGTACATTTCTACTTAAATGTGTCAGATTTATATTTTGAGAAACACTGAATATAAAAACCTGCACATTAATCTATATCAGAGCATATAGCTCTCTAATTCTTCCGAGTACATGCAAACAGTGTGTGACAGGTTACATATATAATTTACCAGATGGTTCTAAAAGAGTACATATTCCTCACTAAAACTTGTAAATACATGTGTTTGGGGTTGACTATAACAATACTCCCTGGATGATTGGATGAGTGCATAGATAGTGCGTACATAATTCCCTCGCAATATAATTAGCGCCTGCATGCCTGAGCATGTACGAACTACATCAGTGGTCCCATATCTGCATAGTCAATGCCTGGGTATTCACATAACTATATTGCTACTATCTGGGTGATTTGATGAACGCATGGGAGTTGCCTGTGTAGCATCCAATGAAATATATCTTTAAAAAAAAAAACACCTCCATTTTAACTGCTTTTCCTTTGGAAAACTACCTCATTCAGCTCCAGCCTTCTCCTGACTACTATTGCCCCTTCACTTCAAAATGCTTAGAGTATGGATTGTGGGCCACAGCTATATTTATTGGGCTAAAGAGGCTGCAAAAAAGAGAGGTATTGACAGGGACTTGGGTTTGTTAAATGTAGAGATTACTTGGTTTGGCCAGAGAGGGTGAAAGTTTCATCAGTTGCATGCTTTGGTTAAAACCATAGTGGATTGCCGAGCTCCTCACCACAGGATTGTGCACTGTAGTGGCAATGTCCTAGGCACATTGACTGGGGTAGGGCTGGAAATCCTAATGAAAGAAACCTTTGCAGAACTGATGTCACTTTTCCCTCACACTGTCTTGGTGTACTCTAATATATGCCAACGTCAGAAATGGAAGTGGTCAAATCAATTCTGTCCACTGATTGACAAAGCCAGGAAACATGTTAATAAAACTGTTTTTTCTAAAGTGTTTTTTGTTTAGTTTTTGGCAATCTTCGCAACGCCGTCGCGATAATCACAAATATGTTGCATAAACGGAAAACAAAAGCAGACATTCAATAACCACCAACACATTCAAAAATAATATGTACAAAAATCCATTCTGAACATTGTCTTACAGATATTACTACATACATACTTCTTTCAAAGCATGTTTAAACTCATATTTTTGTACTAAGGTTCTTTAAAAAACATGTTTCAGACCTATTTTCTGTTTTTGCGGTGAATCGGGACGTCATAATGACATCATTAACTGTGACGATTGCGCCTTTTCCATAAAGTCTAAAACACATATATCCACACATTTTACATTATTTTACACACTGGGAGTATTCTCTAAAGTCATGTTTTTCTAGAGAGTTTCTATTAAAACCATCTCTATAACCTATTTTCCATTTTCGCAGTGAGGCCGGACATCGCGAGGACCAAAGTCATCGCAATCTCCGCGGTTATGTCACGAATGTGGAAAGCAAAAGTAGGAATTCAATTGCGACCACCACATTCAAAAATGATAACTATATAATTAATTCTAACCATCACAGTAGATTACTCAAAATATAAATAACTCTATAAAACATTTATCAGAATCTCAATATCTCTATAACAATGCATATTAATGATTGACTGATATATTTTCTTATATTCCCACCAGTCTTCATAATGACTTTGCGTTATTCGCAATGTCCCCACAACGGTACACGTGGGTAGTGCTGGCAGTCGCGTTGTCATTGCGAATATCATGCGTGATGAAAAAAATCAATTTTGGATACATAACTTGTGTCACTAACAACCCCATTTCTCAAACACGGGGTCAGGGTACCTCTACTCTGACCCCTTATGTTAGCTTTTTCGGAAGGTTTCAGCCCCGGGAACCATTCCCCATCAATAAAATGGCAGCCGCAACTTTCTGTTTAGACAAGATATCCCTCACCATTGTCACGGAGTAACCCTTCCCCCAAGATCTAAATCAGGCCCGAATTCTATGGTTTGTGTGTGTAAAATCTGAACCTAAGTATAACGTCCCTTTAACCTTTGTTTTGTTGGGTGCATTTCTAAGGTTTTTTTAATTCCATTTCCTATTTATATTGTCCCTGTAACCGCGGAATTTGGCAGAAAGCTAGCTTTTGATTTGCAGTTTCTGCTTTCAGTTATCTGGTGTAAATCTGGTCAGTAGTATGTGAGAAATTAAAGGGAATCCCAATTTGGATATCTAAGGTTGCGAAGCCTTCACCGATAATAACGAGCTTGGGCAGATGTAGGCAGAGCTCTGATTGGCTGCCAACACTTCAACCAAGAAGTGTTTGCAGCCATCTTGGGACTCGGCTTCAGAATGCAAGAAAAAAAGAAAAGGAGGTAGGGTACGAATACCCCCACCCTCTAACCTTGGTCTTGGGGTGCCCCTGGGTTCCAGCCATGGCAAAAATGCATTTTTTAAATTTTTGCCATAAAATCGGAAAACATTGTGAATTTGTGGCAAAAACTGAAAAAGAAAACAAGCGCAGACTCCCGTGCTTGTTTCTCTTTCAGCCCCCAGGTGGACCAGGTGCTGGGGGCATTTCTTATATTAACAATATTAGCATGCAGCACCCCTCCCCAATGCCAGTTTGAACCCTCTGGACAGCCACATCCCTGGGTCTTTATTGATTCATTAACAGGGGGCCGTGCGGTCTCCATCCTCAGTCCTTTCAAGGCCCCAAGTACAACCTCCTCCATGGGGCCTAACATTTATACAAGAGGGGGACGGGCGTACCCCCTCTAACTTTCTAAATGCCCCAGGGACTGCCACCTCCCCAGGGCTTATTAGTTATACAGGAGGGGGCTGTGCGGACCGTTACTACTTTCTAAATGCCCTGGGGACAGCTACCTCCCGAGGTTCACAATCACTGAAATGAAGGGAGGGCTGTGCTGCCCCCCTCCTGGGCCAGGCTGTGAAGCTAATAATGTCCCTGTGGACTGCCACCCCCAAGACCTACTTCAGGACCGACATAGCTGCTTTCTTTTGCTTGGCAGGAACTTTGACAGCTCTTGCCAAACAAACACTCTACTTCCAGCAAGCAGGAGCTGTCAAAGTGCTCCCGCTTGCTGGAAGGGAAGTTTTCATCTCTTTCCCTGCCTGCAGACCTGCTGGCAGGGAAAGAGATGAAAGTATTGCTATCACATGCAGGGAGCTGCATTTCTAGTAGCTCCCCGTGTACAAGACAATGCCGGCTCTTGTAGGAGGTGGAGAGCCGGTTGGGACCACGGGACCTTGATGCCCCCTGCGGTCCTATAGCGCTCTGGTTTGGCTCCAGGGCACCCAGAGAGACATGGCTGGGCCCCAGGGGATGAGGTCCCTGGGGCTGTTCTGGCCTTGATGCTCATTTCAAAGAAAATAAACCTCAACAGGAAGCACTTACAAATATAAACACAGCAGGTACCCCAACTCAAGCTCTGCTTCTATAAAGGACAAAAGATTCTAACTCCTGGGTTGGTGAAGGTAAAGCAAGTGTGCTTTCTCGACAATTTCATATTGAAAAATGATCTGAGATACTTTTTAGAGGTAAATACATCGTGGATCTATTGGAAGGCAATCTGTAGTGACTGTGATGAGTGGGTCCTTTCTTGTCCTTACCTAGTGAGAGCAGAGTCCATGGTTCTCCCCTTTAAATTGCTACAAGTATTCAAATGTACAAATCAATTGGAAGCGTCATTGTTTCACCCTGCCCACCTTAGTAGTATGCAAAGGACTTCCTGCCATTTGCCAGGATGATGGACGGCTTAACAAGCGGCCCCCAGTGCGTTTCCCGGCAGTTTTGGTGAGGCATTCTTGATGCCGAGAAATATGAGGACATCTCCACCAACCAAAGAAGCACTTACTTCACATTATTAAGAAGACCCTTCTTTGGTGGAGATTTACTTCTTTCTAGTCTTTTTGTCTTCTCTATAGGAGCATTTTTGTTATAAAATATTTCTGTATTTAGACGCTCCAGGAACAATGACATTGATAAAAATGCACACACGGTCACTGGTGACATTTCCTCATGCTCCACTACAAAGCTGTAGTGAAGACTACTTACTGGATATTTACCCAAGGAGGTAGCACTTAGTAATAAACCAGTAGAAATTACTCTACTTGGATAGATATTTTGTGCAAAACTGTGGAGTCTTGTTGGATTAAGTTATAGGTGTGGTTCCTTTGTGGCCCAGTCACTCACACAGCTACTGTGATACAGACACTTAGAGACCCACACACACACTCAGGTACTCACCCACCCACTGACAGACCCACTCAGACACTGATACACCCCCTCATAGACCCACTCAGACACTCACATACCACTCACATACACATACTCACAGACCTACTCAGACACTCTCACACACACTCATAGACCCACTCAGACACTCATGCATCTGCTCACAGATGCACTCAGACACTCCCACACCCACTCACAAACCCAGTCGGGCACTCATGCACCCACTCACATAACCACTCAGACACTCTCACAGTCACTCCCATACCCAATCAGACACTCATGCACCTACTCACAGACCCACTCAGACACATGTACACCCACTCACAAACCCACTCAGGCACTCATGCACCTACACACAGAACCACTCATACACTCTTACAGACCCATACAAACACTTTTGCACCCACTCACAGACTCACTGAGAGACTCACACCCCCCTCAGAACCCACTCAGAAACTCATGTGCTCAATCACAGACTGACTCACACTTTCATGGAGGCACTTGCAAACCCACTCAGACACTCTGACATCCACTCACTGATATACTCACTCACACACCCACTCAGACACCCCCTCAGATACTCAAACACCCACTCACAGACCCACTCAGACACAGGAGCCCACTCACAGACCCACTCAGACACTAATCCACTCACTCACACACTCACTCTCAATGTTTACAGGTTACAGTTAATTTCATTTAAAAAAACAAAAGTTACAGGGATATTATAGTTAGGAAATAACATTAAAAAAACTGTAGAAATTCACTGAAAAAACTAAGGTTACAGTCAATGTTCAGTCTAATTTTTTTTCCTATATGTGCGGCAACAAAGGTACTTCATGCACTACAGTCAAGGCTGTGTGCACTGAAGACAAGCAACAACTTAATATGCAGGTATGTGCCACATGCAAGATACCAAAATCAGTGGCATAGCAAGCGTACCGTCGGCCCTAATTGACCTCCCCTCACCTTTGGGTTGCTAGTAAAAGATACCCATTACAGGGGGGGCAGTGAGCTTCATGCACCTCTGAACCCCGGTGTCACTGAATCTTATTCCCTAATCATTCTATGTATCATTCCTCTCTCTTTGCTATCATCATGAATCTCTTATCTCCTCCTCACACCTTTTCTTATCCTTATCCACTTCCACTCTATCTCTCTCGCTTGTCCTTATCTCGTTCCTCCATTTTTTAAAGTTTTTGTCTTGTCTCCTTGCGCCTCTTTATCTTCCCCACTTTTCTTTCTCTCTTTCCGCTCTCCTCTACTTCTCCCTCAGCCCTCATCCTGCCTCCTCTCTTCAATCTACATCCTACTATTCTCTTTTCCTCAAACTCCCTCTAATCTCCCTGTCCTCTCTCTTTCATTCTACCCTTTCTCTATCAAATCTATATCTTGTCTATGCATTTTAGTTATATGGGGCCTAGGTTGCAAGCTGTCTCCCATTGGCCACAATGAATACGCGGGCACCCTCAGCATGTGCCAGGCATGTAAATCAGCCTTCAGGACCCATGCGCTGAGTTTCCTCTCTTCAAAGTGCTGTAACTTCATCCAGCTGTGCTAATGCTTCTTCACTGGGCACTCTATAGCCCAGTGCTGATGTCGCCATTCACTCTGAGTTCCCCACAGTACTGATGTGCTTCTTCTCTGCGATCCCTGCAAAGCAATCTATAATTCCTTCATACCCCTTCCCCTGGGCTGACATGCCCCTCACTGAGACTCGACCTTCCAAACTCTACCCCCAGTGCTGACACTCACTTGCTAGTGAGACTGATTCTAGGAACTCTATTTCACATGGGTATGCCTGGCTATTCATTCTCATGACACTAACAAATGCATACAGCTAAAATTTACACCTCGAGGAACTGTTACCCAACTCATTGGTGCTCAGTCTATTGAACCTCAGAAGGATGAAAGGCTTACCTGACATCCCGAGCCCACAATTCTCCTTAGTCTGGCTCACTATTCCAAGAATAGAGCTATCCCCAACCTGCCTTCTGCAAGTCTGGTGCTGCCACAAGGCACTGAAACTCTTCCCAAGACCATACGCATGCATCCTCTCCCTACCCCCTCTACGATGCCCTTGAGTATGATGGACTCCAAAGAGTGGAGGGAAGGTAGTGCATTGGTGAGATGCTGCTGGCAGTGGGAGAAAGGGGTAACAGAGTGAGGCGGGGGCTGAACTGAGGGCACCCTTAGGAGAGAGGCTGGGACCAGAGCCTCAGCAGTTAATTAGAAATATTATGGGTGCTCTAAGCTGGGCCTGCCTTATCAGACCTACTCATCGATTGCCTTGTAGCCTTAAATACTGCACAGCTCTCTTTATTCGCTCTTCAGTGATATCAGCTAAAAGCAGGACTAGGGCAGGAATCTGGAGTTCTTGACTGACATGGACAAGACTCCTTTTCCTCTTGGCGACTGCTTTGGGAAACATGATTTAGTTTTCAGGAAAAACACAAATTTTTCAACATTGACTGATCACACCTCTCGGCCCCTTCCAAACAGATGCACACATCACAAACCGGTCTTGGAGCTGTGCTTTTCCAGCCCTAGATGTGGCAGCAAAAAGAAGTGCAGGGCCCAACTTGGATCAACGCCAAGTACAGTTATAATTTTACATTAAGATCAAAACAGTTATTGAATTTTACATTAAAAAATATATATATTTTGTTTTAAAAAATCATATATTCAAATAATCTACATATCAATCAGGGTGGCACTATTAAACCCTTTGCAAAGTGTTAAAGTACATTTTGTTAAAAAAAGGCAACTGACTTAATAATGGGAATGAGACTAAGCAAATCTTTAAAAAGCAGTACTATCAAACATTGAGCTCATGTTATATATGGTGTGTCTTAATGATGAGCAACACACTACTTCCATAGTGACTGTGATAGCGCACATGCAACAATCTTTTTTAGCGATCCCCCAATGACCTCCTTCTCCATGGATTCCCTCACTACCACCATCCAACAGTGTACTTCATCTCTCAAGTGCCCCTCTCTCACACACCATTAATGTGTTGTATAGCACTATTCAGACCACTTTAGGGTGTCAGAGCAATTTATGTCACACGTGTACATTATACAGAGACAATGAATCATATGTGTGTAAATCAGTCTATAGAAAATGTTACATAAGACAATGAGGATTAAAGGATATAGGGATCACATGTCATCATACTAGTAGGCACTATATTTTAAGAGTGTTTAGTCTGGAGAGGCATAAACTCGGGATTTAAAACGTACACCAGTGGTTGGGATTAGCCCCAGTGGTTGTATTTAGCATTGCTAATAAGACTCTATTTCTGCCCAAACAAACCCTTTTAGCAACATTAGGATAATGACAGCCAGGGAAACAAGCATAAACTTCCAACCTATACCATGCAGTTTGCATGCAGCTCTTTGATAACAATTCATAGGTCACTGTGCTATATTAGGATTTTGACTTATGCATTGCAAGAAACAAAAGGATCTCTGTGGGAAAAGCAGTAACCACTTGAACTATCCACATAAATACAATTCTGTGATTTGTATGGTACACGTTCTTTGCAGCAGGCATACTAACCTTCTACACTACTTTATGAATAGTCAAAACTACCACTAGACAAAGATACATCTCTCTCCAACAGGAACATTAATCACCAGATTTGTTTTGACATTTTACTGTTGCCTGAAAACTGCTGAACACACAGCACAACCCTAAAACCAGACTTGCTTAACAGGCATCCTGATGTCAAGTATTTGAAGGAGCTCTCGTATGTGATAATGAACAAACAAGAGGCTCAGTATAAAAAGTATTTGGCAAGTCTTTAAACAAAATAATCCAGTTCAAAGCATGTATTTCAAACTGCCCCGGATTGGCCTCCTGAAATGCAGCATTCTTAGTTGAAGTAGCTGCCCCTTTGTCTACGGTGTATTTCCTCGGCCTCCTGCAATGCAGCCTGCTGCATAATAAAGAGTTTTCACACTTGCCGAAAGGGAGAATAAAGAGACATTTCTTTGATGCCGTGCAGCAGGTGTGAAAACACTTGCCACGTGGCAATGGCAAAATGTTCTTTTATTGTCCCTTTTTCTCCTGGAAGTGGCCAGGGCGCTCCCAGAGACAGTCTGGGCACAGGAAGAGGCAAGGCTGTGTGCGCGCACATGTGCGCAGCCCTGAAGGGAGCATAGGTTACAGGGACATAATAGTTAGGAACTAGAATTAAGAAAACCTTAGAAATTCACTGAAAAAAACTAAGGTTACAGAGACGTTATAGTTAGGAAACTGAACAAAAAAACATTAGAAATACACTGAAAAAAAAGCTACAGGGACAGTATAGTTAGGCTCACATTTCACTTCTACAAAACCATAGAAATTCAGCAGTTATAATTAGCTCAAGTCACTATAAATTACACTCCAGAAATCTAATGCTTATGACCTCACATATTACTTCACTCATGAATTTCAAATGACATCACTATTAAATCATCCACAGAACCACTGATATATCTACTCACCCCATGCAACCTCTCATACACCCGCTCACACACCTACACAATCACTCACATACTCATTCACAAACCCATATAAATATTCATGTACCTGCTGACTTATGCATAGAGCCAATCACACACCCACTCACTCACTCACTCACTCACCCATACAGCCACTCACAGAACCACTCACTAACCCATACAGATACACACCCACTCACTCATACAGATACAAACACATGCACTTAGTCACCTAAACAGTCTCTGAGACAACCACATAGTCTCCCATAGAGCCTCTCTCACATTTACTTACCAATCCATACAGCCACTCACATACCCACTCACTCACTCACCCATACAGCTACTCACACACCCACTCATTCACCCATACACCCAATTACATACCAATTCATGTACCCATGGAGCCACTCATGTATCCTCTCAATTATCTGTACATATACTCATGCACCTGCTCACTGACCCTTACAGCCACTCATATACCCTCTCATTCACCATTTACAGCCACTCGCACACCCGCTCACTCACCCATACAGCCAGTCATGCACCCTGTCATTCTCCATTTACAGCCACTTACACACCCACTCACTCTCCTAGCAGGCACTTACACAGCCACTCAGTTATTCATACAGCCACTGACACAACCACTAGCTCACCCATACAAAAACTCACATACCCACTCACTCAGCTATACAGCCTCTCACATACCTACTCACTCATCCATACACCACTTACACACCCACTTACTCACCCATACATACACTCACACAGCCACTTACTCACACAGACAGCTACTCACACACCCACTTATTCACGGATACAGTCATGCACACAGCTACTCATACATGTTATGTTATGTTATAAGAATTTTATAAAGCGCTCGTACACCAATTGGTTTCATGGCACTGTCTAGGAAGATGGATTTGGCCTGCTGTCCGGCTAAGTAGCTGTCTGAAAGGGTAAGCCGATAGTTCATTCGTAGGCCTGGATGAACAACCATGTTTTAAGTGACTTTCTAAAACTCAGTAGGTCGATGCTGGATCTGATTTCCAGGGGGATAGAGTTCCACAATTTAGGGGCCAAGGTGGCAAACCTGCAGCGACCTAGGCGCTTAAGTTTAAACGTTGGAACGTTCAGAAGTTGGAGGTGAGCTGAGCGTAGGTTGCGAGAAAGGATGTAGCGGGAGATCAGGCTGTCCATTAAATTTGGGCTTTGACAAGACAAGGATTTGAACAGCAAGCAGCCCGTTTTGAAGGCACAACGTTGGAGAATAGGTAGCCAGTGTAGCTTCTTTAGAAGGGGGAAGCATGTTGCCACCTGGGTTGCCTATAGATCACTTTGGCCGCTTGATTCTGGATCATATGTAGCTTTTTAGAGAGATAGAGTGGGATACCAAGGTAGATAGCGTTAGAGAAATCAAGGCGTGATAATACCAAGGCTATCACCACCTGAATTAAGGCTTCATGGGTAAGAAGTCTACTTATTTTCCTGATCTTGCGCAGCTGGAGGAAACAGGCGGAGACCACAGAGCCGACCTGAGGTTTTAGCGTGAGATCACTATTTATGATGACTCCCAAGCTTTTAACAGAGTTGGCCGGAATCGGTGGGGGGCCTAGTTTGTTAGGCCAATAGTGTGGGCCCCATGCATTTATGCCGCCACTGGTCAGGACTACTTCGGTTTTACCCGGGTTCAGTTTTAAATGGTTGCAGTCCATCCAGTGGCAGATAAATTGCATAGTAGACTGAAAGTTAGAGATAGACTGAGGGGAATTATCAATGGTGAAAAGTAGCTGCAGATCGTCAGCATAATTAAATGTGACAGTATTCCTTTCTCTTAGGGATCGTAGCAGCGGGAGCAGGTAGAGATTGAAAAGGTGTGGCGAAAGCGAAGATCCCTGTGGGCCCCAACCGTGATTTCCAGTTTAGGGGCTGTAAACTGACCAGTACGGACTGCCTGGGAGCGGTCTTTCAAATAGGAGTTGACCCAACTAAGATATACACAGTTCCACAGATGCTCACATAAACTATGTTTTAAATAGAACCCCTCTTTAGTAATACACAGACTAAACTAATGTAAATTTTGAGGTACCTTAGTATATATGTTTAATACTCAGAAGCATTTAGAGAACACTCACAATCACTGAACGATATCATCAGTGATGTCTTTTGAGATGTTATCAGTGATGTCTATGACCGTGCCATGAGATATGTAATATGTGAGGTCATAAGCAGTGCATTGCGGGGCCGTAAGTTATAGTTAGCTGAGGTAATTATACCTGCTGAATTTCACTGGTTTTGTACAAGTGAAATCTGAGCCTAACTATAACATCCCTGTAACCTTTGGTTTTTTCACTGAATTTCTATGTTTTTTAAAATTGTTTTTCCTAACTATAACATCCCTGTAACCTTTCATTTTTTCAGTGAATTTCTAAGGTTGTTTAATGATAATATATGCAACTATAAAATACCAATAATCTTCGATTTTTTCTTATATTAAGTCAAACTATAAAACTGTTTTACCTTTTGTTTTTTTCATGTCAATTCTATTGGTTTATTTAATTATATCTTCTATCTGTAATAAGTAAGACATCAAACTACAGATATGTTGTTGAATCTAAAATTATGTTTTTTAGAAAAAGTGCATGAGTAGTTCAGGGATGTTAGAACAAGTGCATGAGTGGTGCATGGATGTTAGAATGAGTGCATGAGAGGTAGTCGGATGATTGAATGAGTGCATGAGGTGTGCTTGGATGATTGAATGAGTGCATGAGTGGTGCATGGATGTTAGTATGAGTGCATGAGTGGTGCAAGGATGTTAGAATGAGTACCTAAGTGGTGGATGGGTTTTAGAATGACTGCATGACTGGTGCATGGATTATTAAATTGTGTGCATGAGTGGTACATGGATGATTGCATGATTCCAAGAGAGGTAGATGAATGATTGAATAAATAAATGAGTGGTGCATGGATGATAGAATGAGTGCATAAGAGGTGCATGGATGTTAGAATGAGTGTATGAGTGGTGCATTGATGATTGAAAGAGTGGTGCATGGATGTAAAAATGAATGCAAGAGAAGTGCATGGATTATTTTATGAGTGCAAGAGAGGTGGATTGATGATTAAATGAGTGCATGAGTGGTACATGGACATTAGAATAAGTGCATGAGTGGTGCATGGATGATTGAATGAGTGCATCAATAGTGTATGGGTAATTCAATGAGTGCATGAGTATGTGCATAGGTGAGTGAGTGCGTAAGAGGTACACAGATATTGGAATGAGTGTATTTGTGGTGCATGGATGATTGAATGCATGCATGAGTGGTACATGGATGTTAGGATGAGTGCAAGAGAAGTGCATGGATTATTCTATGAGTGTAAGAGAGGTGGATGGATGATTGAATGAGTGGTGCATGCACATTAGAATAAGTGTATGAGTGGTGCATGGATGATTGAATGAGTGAATGAGTGCTGTCTGGATGATGAAATCAGTTCATCAGTGGTGTATTGGTAATCATATGAGTGCATCAATGGTATACGAGTAATTCAATGAGTGCATGAGTGTATGTATAGGTGAGTGACTGAGTATGTGAGTGACACTTAGGAGTCTTGTGTAGAGCCCTGTGTAAATGGCTGTATGGATGAGTAAGTGGATGTGTGACTGGTTTATCAGTGAGTCAATGGCTGTTTTAATGAATGAGTGGTGGTCTGATATAGACTGTAACTGATATAGTAGGTATATCAGTGCCTCTATCTCTGAGTCACTGCTTGTATAACACACTTTGTAGGTAAGTGATTGCATGTGCTAGTCCCTGCTAAAAAAAATGTCTGAATAATTAAGTAGGTTATTGCATGACTACTTATAAATATGTTGTATTGCACTGAAACTTTCAATTAGAAATTGAGAGAAAAAACTAATGGGAAACTATGGCAAGTACAATTTATATTTAAGAACACTCTCCATGCACATCAATAAGTAATACTTGTGGAGAAGAAACTTACTAACGTTGAACTGCAGCCGCTATTGAAAAGGAAAAAGAAGATAAAGATATTTTAGTATTTAATCTTCAAAATTACACAAATATAACAATGTACATTATTTATACAGTAAGACTATATTAGAATATAGTAATAATACAATTTTCCCTTTTTATTGTTCTCATCTTTCATACTTCTTCACCCTAAACGATGATGTGTATGAAGCATCATCCTCGAACAGTAGGGAACAAACAATCAATGGATTGTAAAAAAAAACACAAAGCTGCACAATACATCACTACAAATAAGTAATACTATGCATTTCATTCACTACAAGTCATTAATTAGTGGCTTTTTCTACAGTTACTCCAGTAATGTGACAAAATGTACGTTTGAATATTTCTCATATTATTATATCTGGTACAATATCAGAAATAAATATGTAGTAGTCTTCAATTTTGGAGATCCTTTTCAAAACATCACCCCTGGTAGGCAAAATGATGTGTAAACTACTGATGATACATGTAGACAACATCCCATATAGTACTTTTTTGCCAGGAATAGGATGTAAAAAGTTTGGTTGAAGAAACAAAAGATGACAATTTTTTACTTTTGAAGACAGTACTTGATTTCAAGTTAAGGCTGCTGTAATTGGAGTATGTCCATCCCCTTTGAGACTTTAGAGTGTTGAGTTTAGTTGTTATGTTTAGTCCTTTCTCCAATTTAAAGGGACTCTTGATTCTCAAAGTTTTTTGTAAACATTACCCTCAGTAGCCTGAATAATCCCATGCAGTAGCATGTTGAAGTTGTTGAAAACACTTTTTAGTTCCAACTTAACACTGCTATAAATTGGAGTATATTCACTTAGTCTTTAACTGTAATTAGAGAATGCAGTGTTTAGATGTTATATAAACTCCTTCATTAAAGGTAAAAGAAATCTTGCATTTGGAACAAAGTTTTGAAGACATTACCCCTAATAGGCTGAATAATGTCTCATAAACAGATAAACCACATAATAAAAAACACAGTATAACACTTGTTTATCTGTAAATTATCCTCAGACCTTTGGTTGAAGACATACAAGCTTGGTAATCTCAAAGGCAGCCTAGGTTTAGATTTTGAATTAATGTAATTGCCTTCTGTCCATCCAGATTGGCATCTTAAATAGACAGTGTAGTGTTCAGAGGTTGTATTAACTTCTTCATGAAACATGATAGTTAAAGTAGTAAAAATCCTTCCTGAAATTGGTATTTGTCCAGCTTCAAAGTTTATAATTTCAGTTTCCAATTTTGAACCATCTGCTCTGCATTGTTGTAGCATCACTATAAGGTATTTCCCAGGTGTTTGCAGAAACAGCGTAGACATGAGCTCTGATCTGTAGTTTGGGCAGGTCATATTTTGTCTGGCCTTTTTCAACAATTTCTCAAAAAGGCATGGTTTTAGAATCTGGTAACATCAAGTAGAGGAATCGTTCAGAATTGGGGAGAGAATGTGGCCTAACGGCTTGGGCGGTCGACCTCGGAGCTGGAGAACCGGGTTCGAGTCTCGGCAGGGACGCTCAACATTCTGTGATTCTGGGCAAATCACTTAATCTCCCCGTGCCTAACAAAAATGAATGCGTCTGTATGTAACGTAACTGGTGCTCATGTAAAGCGCTCTGATACCTCCGGGTCTAGTTAGTGCTATATAAAACTCCACAAAAAAAAAAGAAGAAAAGAATTAATTACAGTGCTGGAGGTGAATCCACAATCTTCGCAGTCATGATTCCATGTGTAACTCAATCCAAATAACTCATTAATATTTACTTCTTCTTGCACTAACACTCCTAGCATTACCATAATATATTCTTGTGCGTCTTGTTGAATATTTAGAAAAAGCACTATTGATCCGGTAGATATATCTATAAGATCTCGGATTCCTGAAACAGAATGTATTACACTTTTGTTACCCAGTAGATGTTGGAGCAAACTATATAGTGCAGAACATATTTTCTTATATCTTTTTTCTTCAATTTCACTTACTACATGTGGCAAATAGAACAGTACATCCAGAACAACATTTGCAAAGCAGTTGACCCCTGGACTATTTTCAGACTCGGAACCTACAACCTCTCATCATTTAGCAGTTTTCTCATCTTTGATCCTTCAGGATTCTCCTTGTGTGCTTCCTTTTTTTGAGCATCCATATACTGCTTTGTAATCTTCCGCTTTGGACAGATTAACCGTTTCTCATAAACAGGGTATTGGCCTAAATGAGGAGCTTATAGACTTCTTAACTGATTGGATTCCCTTACACAGCTTGCATCAGCACTAACTTTCTTCTCATCATAGTCAATCAAGAACAAAGCGTACAATGTTCTCATTCGCGACAATGCTACATATGACATTCCTTCTTTGAATTCAGTAGTTTTAATATGAACAAAAGCTGCATCTACACTGAAACCTTGTGATTTGTGAATGGTTACAGCCTACGCTAGAGACAGTGGGAACTGCATTCGCTGAACGTATAAGTCTTTCACAAGCAAAAAACGTACAGCGCATCAACTAATTTGCTTGACATCATCAACGTCATCAAATTTTAGGACCAAGTATTCCACCTCATCTCTGGGTAATTAATGACATTTATAACTTTACCCATTGCACCATCTACTAACCCTTCTTCAACATTTAAATTCAGACGCAAAATTATATGACAGTTTTTGCAGATACGTAACCGCTTCTCTAATCCTGCCGTTTTCGAAACAGACTTCTCCAAAGAATCACATTTTGCTTGTAGTTTATCTGTGAGTAGTATACTGTCACTCCCTGATGTTCCATTTTATCAGTAGCTGTAATTTCCAAAATATGGGCCTCATTAGGATGGCTGGCGGACTTACGTCCGCCCGCCACCCTTGCGGTGCTGCCAGACATGCGGCGGTCCCGCACCACTGATCAGGATGTGACCGCCACCCTGCATCTTTGACATTGCGGCGGGTGCTGCATACAGCAGCACCCGCTGCAATGCCAAAATGGCATGTTGTGCATTGCCATGCACAACGTGGCAGGCACCGCGCGGTGCCTGCCACCTTGTGCATGGCAATGTAGGGGGGTACCATGGGTACTCCCCAAGTGCAGCTCCCCACCCCCCACTCCCCACCCCCCCGGGGGCCCGCAACGGGCCCCAATGCAAAACACTGCATGCCTTTCCATGGTGGCATCGCCGCCATGGAAAGGCAGGTTTTGCCATGCACCCTAATCTGGTGGACGGTGCCCGCCACCATTTTTGGCCCCCCTGCACCGTCCGCCAGGCAATCAGTACGATTGCTGGCGGTGGACGGTCTTTGCGTCCGCAGCGGACGCTGTCATGTTCCCACCGCCATCATAATATGGCGGTGGGAAAATTCCTTTTGACGGCGGAAGGACCGCCACCCCAGGGCCGGCGGTTGCCACCGCTGGCCCTGCGGTGGCGGTCCTTCTGCCATCATAATGAGGCCCTATGTTCTTTCCTCAGTTGCAGTAATACTTCATTGAATTTGGAGCACTCTTGAAGGGTTGGCATTAAACACACTATAGACTTCTCTTCCTTAATGAAATTATACATTAGTTCTGCTGCTGTAATATTAGATGGAAATAGTTTCTTGATAAGGCGAGTTTCCAAAGCACTTTTCCCTTCTTTTGTGAGAACTTCTACTGTAATATCCTTTAAAAAATCTCCATAGTCCACATCTAATGCTTGACCCATATTTCTCACTAATTCTTTGTATTCAAGGTTTTGCCAAATATTCACATTTTGAATACTCCCTAGAGAATTTCTTGTTTCATTATGTAGAAGTATTTTGAAAACAGGTTGCCCTTTTACAGGTGTTAGTTGTAGTTGATCACCAAATATATTTACATGTTTCCCACTAAACAGTACATCAAAGTTTGTTTTTAATTTCTGCTGAATTCTTAAATGTAGGAAAGCTAGCATTAGGTTCAAAGCCATACTCACTTTATGAATAATTAGAAGCTTCAGTTTTTTCACTGCTCTTGCTACCTCATGACAAGCGTCACCAGAGTAATTCCTTTAATGTTATGTGCAGCTAATCCTGTTGGTGCAATAACTGCACATGACAAATTTGAATCTGTAAGCTTCTGTAGATAACCGGTGAGTACTTTAATCAAGAAAATGTTTTCAGTGCCAGCTTGACCACTTATATATAGTAGAACTGGTTTAAATGAAGAACTTTCACATTGTTTCTTCTCATGCAGGAATCCATGCTCTATTTTATCTTTAACTTAGTTGAAAATGTCTTTCTGTTCATTATTCAGTTGTACTAACTGTTTAAAATCTACAGCTTTGTCTCTTGCTTGCTGCATTGCATTTTATACCTCATTCATAGCTATTGCTGCTTCATATTGAATTATTGGCTCTCCAAGAGGATCTTGACTTGCTGATGAAGAACTTTGGCTACTTTGAGAACTCTCCTTAGATATCTTAGCAGTGATGATTTCTTCCTGTTCAATCTCATCTCTCAACATTTGGAGGTAGGTTGGAAATACTGAGCATTAAATGGTGTCTTTCACAGCATTGAAAGAGTCTTCATATCAGTCATAGTGTCTAAGTAATTCTGATTCTGCATGCCATGGCTTGAACAACTGCAAAAATGCTAAGTAGAAAAACTTCCTTTTCTCTGGAGTTTGGCTACTACGTTTCCTGTGGTTAGTTAGATTTCCTTTGCTGTGCCTCACTAAACAACCATCACATCCAATGACTACATATCTTCCTTGTTCTATATTTTCAGTAAGATTACTTCTATATGTGTAGTGCTGAAGTACTTCATAGAGACACGTGCTTTCAAGATGAGGACTCCTTCTTGAGTACTATGTATCCAGCATGTTAATCTTCAGAACATCTGTACTCTCTGGTTCAAACTCTGCAAGGTATTGAATTTCTGGAAAATACTTTAGTATCTATTACGACTACTTGCAAGGCCTAGGCTTACCAGCAGCATTCCTCTTGACTTGGAGAATAATCTAGGTGAGCTTAACCTGGCCGAGCATTCATATCAACTTTTTTCTCTGTGGGATAGCATTTTCAAACTGAAACTGCACAATTTCTTGGTAACACTCTTTTCTGCAGAAATCTCCTCCCACATCTCTTTCTTCTCTGTCTTCTCTGACTATGTTATATATGAAGTCACGTAGCGAGCAACATCGATGGAGTTGTCTGCAACAAATTGTAGATCCATATTTGCATTTCACATCTTCAGAATAACAGGATTATAGTCATTGATATATTTTGAAGCTTCTGATCTTCTCAAGTTGTATGTATTGTTCTGTGATTTCCATGTGAGGGTGTGTTTGACTGCAGACAAAAAGCTATTTACTCTTCCTTCTGAGATCGCTGGTTATGGGATTCCAAAATTACATCTCATGTACAATTTTCCTTTGGATTTGTATTTTCGACAACAGTGTTTCCCATACCTATGATTTTGAAATTGTAAAACTTGTTGTCTCAAACCTTTGTCAGCAGTATCTTTTGGGATGGCATATGTCCCACACTGTTGAATAAAAGACAAGACAGACTCAGCAGTCTTTCTTCCAAACTTCAGGGCATCTTTTACCCATAGCAGCATGTGAATATGTGGAACACCTCTAGCTTGGTACTCTTTGCGCCCAAAACAAAATCAGTTACTTCAACAAAACGAAACGAGTATTGTTTTGTTGCAGATGAAACCCATCATCGCTTGAAACCTGTGGTAAAAATATCTGCAAAACTTTGCAGGCGCCAAGGAACAAAGTTCTCCTGGTGTCTTTAGATTGATGTCTTTTATGTTTGAGTTTGCTTCTCGCAGGAATTCAAGCAGGTCATCCCATGCACAACTGAGTGCCAGAAACCAAGTCGGTGCCTCACTTACTATCTCACTGGGTCTTTAAGTGTGCGTCTGTTTTTCTACTTAGATATGTCGGATTGAAATCTAGGTGGCAGGGTGAATGTATAATTCGGAACATAGGTCTCTAGGAGTGCATATTGCTCACTCCATCTTTAGAGTACATCTCTTACCTGTTAAACACATAGTTAGCACTCTCATGAGATGTTTAAGTAAATGTGCTAGTATCTCTTTTCAAACCTTTATGGCTCTTTCAATGTATACAAATATATCTCAATGAATATCTCACTGTTTGTAATAGGAAGTACAAAGATATATAGCCATCTGTACAACTGTCTTATAGACTGTTGAATATGTAACTACTTTGTAAGTAAGTTATTGAATGTATACCTCCATCTGGTGGTCTCTCAGTGGGTGCGAGAGACCATATATGCTTTGTAAACTTCTACTTCACCTATATTATGGGTGCTATAGCGTATGCAGTGCTGGGAGTAAGAGTGTGTGCATGTATAACTATGGGCCTTATTATGGTGTCATGCGGTCGGATCGCCACCCGCTAAGTGCTTTTTTTCACAGCAGCTTGTGCTGAGGCCCAGGAAAAGGGCAACAGCACAAGCCGCCGTTAAAGGAGCACTTCCTGCACCTCCATGCACCGTGTGCCGTGCACCATGTGCCATGTACCATGTTGTGCATGGCACACAGTGAATGGAGGTGTGTGGGACACTACATGTGCCCACGGGCCACTTTACAGTGGCTCATAATTGAGGGGGCCCTGTATGGGGCCCCCAAAATCCATTTCTGAAAGCCTTTTCATGCCGGTCTTTCTGACATGAAAAGATTGTCGGAACGAGATATCGTAATTCCGATGGCAGTGCCTGCCTTGGCACCAACTCCATTCTGGATTGCGATTCTGACCGCCGCCCCTACAGAATCTCTGATTCTGACGGAGGTGGCCGTCTTCCCCCCCGATTGTAATCCGGCGGTCAGACCGAACTGTCAGTCAGTTGGACCACACCGATGGCCTCTCAGTGGCAGTTCGACTGACATCGTCATAAGGCCCTAAGGGCCAGATGCATAAAGCTATTTTGCAATCGCAAACAATACGAGTCACAAAAATCGGGCGTGTGCGATTGCAAAATAGCAATAAGCAATGCATCAAGCAAAATTCGCAAAATCTCTCAGGTATTCACAATTTTTTGTGTTTACCTATTTTGCGATTTCCAAAACTGCGAATCCTTATTTGCGTATCTCTATTTCGAAGTTGCAAAGCTATGCATGAAAAATCGCAAATTGCGAGTATGTAAGAAATCACAATTTTGCAATCGCAAAATACCACCAAATCAAAGTAGGTGGTAACCAGGTGAAAACAATTAAATCAGGTGGGAAACATTTGGGAAAGTATTTAACAAGCCCAGAAGGCCTCAGAATGTTTCACAATGGCAGCGCTCTACGTCATGGCGAGGAGGATGAAGCTAAGAGCAGCAGCACAGAGGAGAAGGAGGATCCAGGAGCGCATTTTCAGAGTGCACGTCACTCTGTTGGGGCAGACAGAGTAGGAAATCTATGACAAGTAAAGATTAAATGCAGCAATGATACTAGATCTGATTGCAGAATTAGACCCACTACTGCGGTGTCAGACTCGCAGGACACATGCCATTCCCACCAATGTGCAGGTCCTGTGTTCCATGCACCTCCTAGTGTCAGGTAGCTTCCAGGGGTAATAGCCGCAGCTGGAGGTGTATCCCAAAGTTCACTATCGCGTTTCTTTAACGCATTCCTGGACGCTATGTTGCTGGGATGCACCACCACATAAGATTCCCAAATACCCCACAGGAATTGCTTGAAACTAAAATGGACTTTTACCAGATAGCCAACATCCCCCATGTAATTGGTTGCATAGATGGGACACATGTAGCTATATGCCCCCCCTCAGTGAATGAGTACATTTTCTGGAATAGGAAGTGTTATCATTCACTGAACATACAAGTGATATGCAATGCTAAGAACATCATCACAGACATAGTGGCAAGATACCCAGGGAGTACGCATTATTCCTACATCTTAAGGCACAGCCGCATACATAGACGTCTCCTTGGGGGTGAATTTGGTGAAGGATTCCTGCTTGGTAAACATGTCACTCTCTTACGCAGATAATCATTTCCATGTGAGACATAGCAGTGACTAATCTATTGGCTGTTTCTCCATGAGTGACAGCGCATATGCTGTGCGCCCATTCATCTTAACACCATACCTGAATCCAAGTACACCAAGTGAACAACGGTTCAATGCAGCACACAGGACAACACACAATGTGATTGAGAGGACCTTTGGCCTGCTGAAAAGTCGATTGCGCTGCTTACATAAAACAGGTGGCACATTGCAGTACAGGCCAAACACCTGCTGTAAAATAGTCGCCACTTGCGTCATGTTGCATAACATAGCAACTGCCAGAGGCGTACCACTTAAACTATCGGATAGTGATCCCCACGAGGACGAGGAGACATTACAACCACAACAAGCAGGAAGTTCATCAAGGGCAGCTGAAGGAAGACAGCGAAGTGCAGAAATTACACAGAATTATTTTTGAGGTGGGTATTTATCTAATCCAACACAACATTGTTGCTTTGACAACTAGATTTGTTAGACCCAAAATCAAACAGTAGTGTTATTGCACACATTCGAGGCCTAATAATTATGATGGGTAGACATAAATGTTTGTCATCGTACTTTACATCAGTCCAGACAAATATAGTTTCCGGTTGCTTCACCAAAAACCGAATCCTGGGGACATGCCCACACTATTTCCTGCGTCCTCGCACTCCCATTGCCCGTTCTGGGTGCTCAGACACATCCCTATGAGGGCTCTCTGATGCTGGCGTATTACGTGTGCTGCACCTCCTGCTTTCCGTCACTGGTGCCAAACTGCTACTGCGGCTAGAGGCATCCTCACTATCCCCCCACCCATGACACTACTGGCAGCAACAGAATTGGTTTGCATCTGCTCCACAGCATTTGTGACTTGTATCAGTCCCCTGGCGACATCTCCACAGCAATGGCTCATTTCCAACTGCATGCCTATTTCACGTCTGGATAGTTGTGCAGGTGTTGTGCTAAGCCGGTTGATGGCCCTAATGTACCCATCCAAGCGTCCAAGAAGTTGGTGGTGTCTTTTGCGATGGGACACCTGATCATCTTTCAACACTTTGCATAGGTCCCTGAGTGCAACAGTCATCTCACCAAATTGTTCAGTGCTTTCCCTGCGACCTTCCTGCACAGCTGTTGTGAGATGCTTGATACTGTCACTCATCACCCCCATGTTGCTTGCAAGAGTGTAAAGGTTTGCCTGCATTAACCGCATGTGTTTTACTTGCAGGCGCTGTACCCTTAACATGGCATTCTCTAGACCAGCGTAGGATGTGGAACTCTCGCCTTCGTCAGCTCTCATCATTGCAGCTGCCCTGCAGCTCCTGATTCTCATGTTCCTGGGTTGCAGCTGTACACGTGGTCTTGCTGTGGGTGTATTCACAGGCTGTGCTGTTGTAGGTTCAGGTTGTCCCTTATCCCCTGTTTCAAGTGAAGGCAATGGGGCCACTGTGAACCTGCGTCTTTTTGGAAATGGTGTTGTGGGTGCTGGTGAGACTGCTATGTCTTCTCCTGACTGGGACTCACTCTCTGGGAGTGCATGTCCTTCACTGTCCTCTGACTCCAGCTCACGTGCATCTGTGAAATTGAACAGTGCAGAACTAGTTAGCATATTTGGACATGTTTTCACTTTTGTCCATTGTATTGTTGAATAACGTTTTTTTGACACACGCAGTGTATGGAGACTGACTTGCCTGTCACAATTGATTGAAACTATTCTGTTTTGCTACCCACCAGCCTTCCATTGTGGTATTGCTGACTGCAATTCCCATAATGCATTGGTGTGTTACAAGTAAAACATGGTCTGGAATACTATGTTCTACACTAAGCCAGATCAGACTTATGCAGTTTGTTTGTTGAAACTAAAATTTGGATGTTGATTTGCTTGCATCTTACCTTGGGAGGTACTGGGTGGTGCTGAGGAATCTATTGTAGTCACTCCAACAACTGCCTCTGGCTGCAGGGTGGACTCCACAAGGTCCTCCATGGTTGTGGGGGATGTTTGGGTGAATGGCTTGTCTCCTGTTTTTTCGGCTTCAGCAAGCCTTTCTGCCACCCTTTCTTTGGCACGACTCCGCAGGTCATACCACCTTTTGCACAAATCCGAGATGCTGCAATAAGAAACTCCCACTGCATTTATTTTTCTTTGCATTCCCAGCCACAATTTTCGTTTTTCAGACTCTGGGACCTGCAGTGACTGTTTCCCAAACAGTTTTTCATGGCTCCTCACCACTTCTTATATCAGTATCTCCAACTCCTTTTCACTAAATTTAATTTCCTTTTGCGCTACTTCTGTGGTGTTTCTGAAGCCATGCTGGTAACTGCACCGGTTTTAAAGTTCTAAAGTTTTCTGAAATGCTATTCTCCAACAGTCTGCTTCCTCCTCCTCACTCTCAGCACACAGGTAACAGCATGGGTGTGGTCACTTCCTGATTCTGACATCATCATGCTGAATGGTGTTATGGGAATCGCTATTTGTGACTCGCTAACAGCGTATTCACAAAATTTGTGAGTCGGTATTTCAGAATCGCAAATAGCGATTGCGAATATTACTGACTTGCAAAATAATAACGATTTGTTTGATGCATTTCAATTTGTGATCCGCAAAGTGCGATTCGGTAAAAATCACAATTTGGGAATCGCAAATCGCAATGTTGATGCATATGCTCCTAAGTTACTAAAACGCAAAACACCAACTTTCCCTTTTTTTGATGGCATATCTACAGCATATCTTACAGGTCAGTTATCTGTTGTAAAACAAGCTTTCAGCATTCACAAAGAGATGTTACATGCAAAGTTAGGTTGCCACTAACTCTCCACAGGGGCATGCTGCACTACTAAATCTGACTCATGTTTAAACAGTGCATGTTTAACTATGCCTTGCTGCCTCATACTACACATGTGACAAGCTTAAAGAGCATATCTCACCATCAAAGTATATACAAACGTGTCTTATAATTTAAAAATAGCTTCACTAAACAATAGCTAATACATAGCTGGCAAGTTTCACAGGTTCATGATTCATATACACCAACAGTGCATTTTTTCTTCTTTCAATTCTGAGTGTTCTTGCATTCTTTTTCAATGTCCCAGAATGCAAAGGAAAACATTCTCTATGACCAGCACATCATGTATACACCTATAAATCTTTCACTTCTTCAAATACACTATTAAATATCATGTTAAACATTAGAGTACAGTGTTTTTTTTCTACCATTTACAAAATAGAGTAAGGCAGCACAAGGGAATATAGAGCTCCGAGGCAAAACATTGTGAACTAATTTCTCAGACACCAACTTTGCACCTCACACAAACTGTGTCTTAGTGTCTTATTAATGCATATATTAAAGCACTCATCCTACCAGTCAAAAACCATCTCATGTACTTTAAATACCTTTATATAAACTTCAGAATCTTCTTCTACAATCTCACATACACATATACCTTCTTAATCATTTTGTTTTGCTTAAACAAATGTACTTCACATACCAGAAGATTGAGTTTGTTGATCAAATAGCTTTTTTTGCTCTTATCAATAGTCTCAGGTTGTAAAAACTAAGCATAAGAATGGCATATCACTCTCATACATCGCAACAATAAATGGCAACCTTTTCAACTTTGCACTGTCTGATTCTGCAGAAGTCAGTAAATGAAAGCATTTCGTTTAATATTTTAGCATTGTAATTGCACTTCTCAATGGTTAGTATATGTTAAGCCTTTCACTCACTTTTGCAGAGACCACCAAAATGGATGCCTATTTGTGTATAGTCGTGACTTCATCGCGATGAATTCTTGAAAAAGACAGGAGTCCAAAAGCCTATTTACCTTCATATTTTTATGACTTTAGAAATACAGTATACTTTTCTTTAGCAAACACACTCTAGGAAACAAAACCGTTTTTATAGTAAAAGTAGTCAAAACACCTCAAATTAAAAAACATTCTGACCTGTGTCTTTAACATCCTTCCCCCAATACACTCTTAGCACAGTCTCCATACCAACCGAGCAGAACCAGTAAGTCACATGTTCAAACCAAGTTCTAGAAGGACCATATTTGTTACAAAATGAACTGCAGCAGGTGCTGTTCACTGTGCACATTTAAAAAAAAATATCCATATCTGTTTTACATTTTCTTACCTGACCCAATCACTGATCTAGCTACTTATCCTCTCAAAACACTACCTAATTTTATTTGCCTACATTTTCACTACATCCAATAAAATATGTTTTTTTTCAAACCAGGAGAACACCTCAATTTTAACTGCCTTTCATTTTGAAAACTGCCTCCTTCAGCTCCAGCCTTTTCCTGTCTGTTACAGCTGTTTCCCTTCAAAATGGTTAGAGTGTGGATTGTGTGCCACAGCTATATATTCTGGGCAGGAGAAGCAGCTAGAAAGAGTGGTATTGACAGAGTTTTGGGTTGGGCTAATGTGAACAATTAATGGATTGGCCAGAGATGGGTTAAAGTGTCATCAATTGCTGGCTTTGGTTAAAAGCATTATGGATTCTCAATCCCCTAACCTCATGATTGTGCACTGTGGTGGCAATGACCTAGACACACTGCCTGAAGTAGGACTGGATATGCTAATGAAGGATACCTTTCCAGAATTAATGACTCTTTTCCCTCACACTGTCTTGGTGTACTCCAAGATATGCCAAAGACAGAAATGGAAGTGGTCTAATCAATTCTGTCCACAGATTGACAAAGCCAGGAAACATGTTAATAAAACTGTTTCTACATTCCTCAGAGATCATAACATGGGCTCCATCAACAACAACAACCTGCATGTTGACATGCATGGAATCTATAGAAGTGAAGGAGTTCCCTTTACAGATGAAGGCAACAGGGTGTTTCTAAGCAACCTGAAACTCTGCATCTGGTCTTATGTGTACCTATCACACACCCATAATCAACACAAAGGCTCTTGTCAGAGCCACCTAGAGCCCCAAATATTGTTAATTTTCTTTATAGATATCTGTTTTTTTACAATTTTTTGAAATATTTGTGACAACGTTGTGAATACGTCGTGAAAACCCAAAACAAAATCAGACATTCAATAGCCAACAGCACATTCAAAATTTATAACTAAGAAAATTGATTCTAACCATCACATTACATACATTACTATCTAAATAACCCAAAAAATGTATGACTCTCTCAATATGTTTGTGACAGCGTGCATGACTCTTTGACTGGCAACTGCGACTGGGTACAATAGTATGTCAACAGTCTCTCAGTGGGCATATTAATCTTTGAGTGGCTCTCTGAGTGGGTGTGTAAGTATCTGTGTGGGTCGGTCACTGGCTGTGAGTAGATCTGTGAGTGCATACATGAGTGTCTCCATGGAGAGAAACAGTCACTATGTGACAATATCAAACATTCTCTGACTGGGTGCATTAGTGTCTGAGTAGGTGCTTGACTGAGTGCATGACTCTCTGAGTAGATCTGTGAGTGGGTGTCTGTGTCTCTGAGTGGGTCTGTGAGTGGTTATGCAAGTCTCTGACTGGGTCTCTCAGTGCATTCATCACTGTCTGAGTGGATCTCTGAGTGGGTGTCCTAGTCTCTAAGTGGCTGTGTGACTTGGTGCATCAGTTTCTGCATGCTTCTGTGAGTGGATGTCTCAATCTCTGAATGAATCTATGAGTGCATGCCTCAATCTCTGAGTGGGTCTGCAAGTGGGTGTCTGAGTCCCTGAATGAGTCTGTCAGTGGATGCTTCAGTGTCTGAGTGAAAAGAGTGGATAAGTCAGTGTGTGAGTGGGTCTGTGAGTGGGTGTCTTAGTCGCTGAGTGGGCCTGTGAGTGGGTGTAACAGTGTCTGAGTGGGTCTGTGAGTGGGTGTCTGTGTCTCAGAGTAGGTCTGTAAGTGGGTGCGTCAGTCTCTCAGTAGGACTCTGAGTAGGTTTTTGAATCTCTGAGTGGGCTTGTGAATGGGTGCATCAGTGTCTGAGTAGGTTATTGAGTGGGTGTCTAACTCTGAGTAAGTCTGTGAGTGAGTGCATCAATGTCTGAGTGGGCCTGTAAGTGAGTGCATGACTGTCTAAGTGTGGATCCCTGAGTGGGTGAATGAGTTTGTGAGTCAGTGTACATGTATGATATATATATATTTTTTCACTTACTGCCAAATACTTCGCAACGTTACATGGGGGCCGCGCTGAAGGTCACGTCATGTTTGCGAATATCATGCATCATTTTACATATACTTTTAAAAATATTTTATTCCTATCAGGCGTCCCTCAAAGACCCCTATATATGAAACATAGGGTCAGGGTACATCTACCCTGACCCTTTATACAACATCTTTGTTGAAATTTCAGCCTCGGGACCGTGTATATGTTCATGTGTATAGGTTATTTGAGATGTCATCAGTAATGTCACTGACCATGTCATGACTGATGTAATATGTGAGGCCATAAGTAGTGCATTGCAGAGGCGTAACTTATAGTTAGCTTAGGTAACTATAACTGCTAAATTTCATTGGTTTTGTATGAATGAAATCTGAGCCTAACTATAACATCCCTGTAAACTTTGTTTTTTTGAGTGAATGTCTAAGGTTTTTTTAAATTCTATTTCCAAATTATAATGTCCTTGAAACCTTTGGCTTTTCAGTGAATTTCTAAGGTTTTTAAATTATATTTCCTATCTATAACGTCCCTGTGACCTTTGTTTTTTTAAGTGAATTTCTAAGGTTTTTTTAGAAACAATTCCTAAATGTAACCACTAACCTTTGACAATGAGTGTGTGGGTGAGTGCATGAGTGTATCTGTGAGTGTGTATGTGAGTCTCTAAGTCTGTCTGTGAGTGGATGTGTGAGTGTCTGAGTGCTCTCTGTTTGGCCCTCTTATGCTCATTCTCTGCTCGCTTTCTGTCTTTTTTGCTCACTTCTGACCTTTATTTTGCCTCTTTCTGCTCATTGCTGACCTTTATTCTGACTCTTTCTGCTTGTTTCTCACCTTTATTTTATTTTATTTTGCCCCTTTCTGCTAGTTTCTGACCTTTATTTTGCCTCTCTCTCCTCATTTCCCGAATTTATCAGATCTTTATCAGACCTTAATCAGACTTTTATTTTGCCTGTTTCTGCTAATTTCTTATCTCTATTTTGCCTCTTTCTGATTGTTTCTGACCTTTATTTGGCCTCTTTCTGCTCATTTCTGATCTCTATTTTGCCTCTTTCTGCTTGTTGCCCACCTTTATTTTGCCTCTTCCAGCACATTTCTGATCTCTATTTTGCCTCTTTCTGCTTGTTTGTGACCATTATTTTGCCTCTTTCTGTTAATTTCTGATCTCTATTTTGCCTCTTTCTGCTCATTACTAACCTTTAGTTTGTCTCTTTCTGCTCATTGCTGACCTTTATTCCACCTCTTTCTGCTCCCTTCTGACATTTATTCCGCCTCTTTCTGCTCGTTTCTCACCTTTATTTTGCATTTTTCTGCTTTTTGCTGACCTTTATTCTGCCTCTTTCTGCTCATTTCTCACCCTTATCTTGCATCATTCTGCTCATTGAAGACCTTTATTCTGTCTCTTTCTGCTCATTTCTCATCTGTATTCTGCTTCTTTCTGCTTGTTTCTCATCTTTATTCTGCCTTTTGCTGCTCATTTCTGACCTCTATTTTGCCTCTTTCTGCTTGTTGCCGAATTTTATTTTGCCTCTTTTTGCCCATTTCTGACCTTTAGTCTGCCTCTTTCTGCTTGTTTTTCACCTTTATCTTGCCTAATTCTGCTCTTTGCTGACCTTTATTCTGCTTCTTTCTGCTCATTTCTGACCTTGATTATGCCTCTTTCTGCTTGTTTCTCAACTTTATCTTGCCTCTTTCTGCTCATTGCTGACCTTTAGTCTGCCTCTTTCTGCTCGTTTCTCACCATTATTTTGCCTATTTCTCCTCTTTTCCCCCCGAAATCACGGGGGAGCCTCAAGGCTCCTGTGGTCCCAGCCGGCTCCACGGCTCCTGCGGGAGCCGGCATTGCTCTCACAGACAGGGAGCTGCTAAACATGCAGCTCCCTATCTGTGAGAGCAATTATTTCATCTGTTTCTTTGCCTGCTTGACAGCGAGAAGGGAAACAGACAAAACCTCAGCTTCAGCATACAAGAGAATTTATCAGCTCTTGCTTGCTGGAAGCAGAGTGTTTGCTCTGACTTTGCGGGAGCTGTCAAGTCACAGCAAACAGCTATGTCCCAGGGTTGGGCACCCTGCGACATAGCAGGAGCCGGCCCTGGGGTGTGATGGTCCCCAGCGCCATTATTTGATTCAGGCCTCCTTTCACTTTCTTGAGCTGCCCTGGGGAGGTGGTGGTCCCCAGGACTGAGAATATTTAAGCTTCATATTTAAGTGAGCCCAGGAGAAGTGGTAGTCCCCAGGGCTCAGGGAGTCTGTGCGGCCCCCCAAGTATTTTATTTTAGGCCCCAGGGAGGTAGTGGTCCCAGGGGATCGATGGGTCAGCAAAGCCCCCACAAGCATTTAATATGTAGTAGGCCCAGGGAGGTGGTGGTCCGTGGGGCCCAGGGAGATCTGCGAGGCCCATGCTTCTTAATAAAATTAGCTGCAGGGAGGAGGTGATCCAGGGGCTCAAAGAGCCTCAGGAGGGGGGGCCTATGTGACCTCTCCTTTTTTTTAATAAAAATACCCCCCATTTCCCTGCATGAGCTCATCATTATTTGTGAATTAGCTGCGGCCAGAGATATCCTTAATTTTTTCCCTCAAATTTCTCCAAAACTACTGAACAGATTTACACTGGATAACTGAAAGCGTGATCTGCATAACCAAATCTACCTTCCTGCCAAATTCGGTGTAATTCTATCTAGTGGTTCAGGATGCAGGCATGTCTAAAGGTCCCAGAGATATTCAGTTTTTAAGATTTGAGTAAAAATAGTGGCAAAAGTAACAAGTTCAGGCCAATCATGTTTGAGCCCGGGCCGGCTACAGGGGCCCAGTCAGGCCTGCTGAACAGAGTACCTTAAATTCTGGTTTTAACAGCTTTGCAAGGATCCACACTGTCACTCAGCCCAACGGATGCCTCGGTTCAGAGATGCAGCAAGCTGCGGAGCGAGGACCTGTGTCGTCATCGAGGATCCCGCTGTCAAGGGCTTGTGATGCAAAGTCAAGGGTTGAGGGCCGCATCGCTCATTCGAGGCAATGGGTTGGTTCCAAAGAGGTGTGAGACTGCTATGTGGATTCCGTCATTCTCGACGAGGCTGCCGTCAATGAGGGATGTGAGGACTTGTGCCACGGATGCATTGCGCAACTGTGGTTCTGATGCGATGATGGGCTGCGATGTGATGCAGGTTTTTGCGGCAATTCCATTAGACGCAGTAGCGGCAATGCATCAGTTCTGCTCAGGGTTGCACCACAGAGCAGAGGAGATGTGTCTGTTCTGCTTGATCCACAGAGGCTGGCAGAGCACCATAGGCCCTCTTCCAAGGGTCCAGGACTGGGATGGCACCACTTGGCAGGGTAGACCCACAGATAACAAAGTCCAGGTGCTGGTGCAACATTGTTGGAAGCCTGTTGTACCCCTGAGGCTTCAGATCAGGAGACCAGCCAACTACCCCTTGGAGTCACTCTGGGGTTCTGGGTTCAAGAGAGTCAGGTCCAGTCTTTCTCACCCAGGCAGCAGGCAGCAGGTCAGCACAGACAGGCAGCAGTCCAACAAGGTAGGAGTCCAGCAGGGCAGCAGACCAGCAGAGTGGCAGTCCTTTCAGAAGCACATCATTACTTCTTCCTGGCAGAGTATCTACAGGTCCACAAGTGTACTGAAGGGGTGGTGTCTGAGGTCCGCAATGCATACCCAGCTTTTAGACGTTTTCCTTTGAAGTCCACAGACAGCCTGCCTCCCTGTACTGGTTCCAGACTAACTACAGGGGGTATGCAACCCTTTGTGTAGAGGCAGGAAACATTTTATTCAAGTTTAAGTGGGGCCGTTCCCAGCTCCTTCCTCCCATTCTGCCAGTGATGGCCCATCCAGACACACCTAAGCTCCCTATTTTGTGTGGCTGTCTAGGAGGAATACACAAAGCACAACTGTTAGCTACACCCAGTCATGTGGTCCAGGTACAGGCTATAGGCACTAAATGGCTAAGGCAGGAAAATGCCAACTTTCTAAAAGTATTAACAACAATAGGGGTTAAGCCCAAAGGACCGGGGCCAGGTAGGGCTATTCAAAATTCAAAACACAACATGAACACCTGGCTCCGTACTAACCTACACTCCTACTATTTATGGAGTAACGGGCAGACTATTCTTTTATCTGTCCAAGTAAAATTTTTATTAAATAGTCTTTAAATTGATTCAAATTTTTTTTTCAAAAGACTGAAAAAGAAACACATATTTCTCAAATTGACACAGAAACCTTCACATATAAATAACACAATACACAATCAAAAACAATTTGGACATACACCAAAGTGAGAATTATTTGTAACAAATTCAAACAAGCGACAAAATCACTAAATGAAAACAAACATAAATCATTTGCAAAAAACATTTAAAGCGACAAGATCACTAAATGAAAACAAACATAAATTAATTGCAAAAAACATTTAAAGCTTGCATCATCTGTGAAAAAACACAACGGTGATTGCGAAAAATGTCCAATTTCATGGACTAAACTTATTGTTTCAGCAAGAATATCACAAAAGTGTTGGAAATAATGAATTAATCTTTAATACATCCGACACTCAACACATTTAGATTGAACTAAATGCCTCTCAAAATGCCTCTTGAAAATGCCAATGCGTTTCAAGACCCAGGCTGGATAGTACTGGGACTCTCGTCAGGGCTTCAAACAAATGATCGGGATATTCTGATTCTTGAAGTAGGAGCAGCCGCTCCAGTTCGTTGATTCCACGCGTTTTTATATATATGTCAGTTGACGCTCGCCTTTGAGCAGAAGAAAAGCTCGCCTTTGGCAGAGTCTAATATCGGACGAACTGAGTGCTCTAGTGAGAGATGCCGGGTGAGAGTTAATCCAGTTTGTTCAATGAAGTCGATACAAAATCAATTCCAGTGAATGCGAGCACGCTCGCCTTTGAGCAGAAGATAAAGCTCGCCTTTGGCAGAGTCTAATATCGGACGAACTCATTTAAAAATTGTGAGTCCCAATCCGAATAGCTCCTGTCCATGCTCTGCAGCCTTTGCGCAAGAATTATACACAGTTTAAAGTGTGCACGTGGTGCTTTAAAGCTACAGTAGAACGAGTCCCATTTTTGCTCGCTCGCATTCCTCAATGTCAAGTTGGCGACCGCGAGCGAGCAAAATCAACATCCCGGCGAGATTTTTACTCGTTCGCGATCGGCAACATCAAGTTGGCGAGCGTGAGCGTGGAAAATAAACCTCCCCGCGAGATTTCTCAACGCGGGGGGGGGTCAGGTTTCTCATTGCGAGTGGTCGCGTATGCTCGCGACCGCTCGCGATGAGAAACTGCCCGTTTGCGTTGAGAAAGCTGCCGCTCAAGTAAAAATCTACTCGAGCGGCAGAAAATGACCGCTTGCACTGCGCAGGATGCCGTTTGCAATGATTGCACAGTGCGGACAAGCATCCGGCACTGTGCAATCACCGCGAACAGCATTTTTCTATCGCACTACGCTGCTCGCATAGCTCCGCTCCGCGCAGTGAAGTTTTTTTACTGCTTTGCGTAGCGCAACTCCGCGAACTACGCCCAGGGATAATTTTTTTGTGTTGCTGTACTGGAGAAACAGTCCTATTCACTGAGCGCCAGCTGGGGTAAAAAGCCCTAAAGTCTATCCTTGCAGTAGAGTCAGTTGGCTTCTTCTTCCAGCTGGACATTCCTCTGGCATTGTCACTCCTAGGTCCAGAAAGTTCTCAACAATATATCTCTTGTGCAGGGGTGTTTAAGTGGGGGTGGAAAGATCTAGAAGGAAGGCACATTTGTCCAATCCTAGGGTGACATATCTTCACCCCAACCCTCCTGCACATCATTCTAGGATGTTTCATTTTGACAGCTTGAACTGGTCAGTTAAAAGACCTGACCAGTTTTAGCCCTGCTCCAGCTGCCTGCTTTCTTCCCTCTACAACTTCAAAGGAGAGCCCCTCCTTTGATCGGCTCCAGAGGTCTGGCTGCCCTGTGACGTGAGCCTTATCAGGCCAGGTGCATTGTCAAAGGTAATTAGCATATGCAATTTATGTCCTCATCCCTTCCTTTCCTAGGAACAAGCACAATCACTGTGTGGGGAGGCCTTTAATCCTCCTGCAAGATAGCAGGGTAAATAACTGAATATACGAGGCAAAGGCCTGTAATTTATTAAGAGCTGAGCAAAGGAAATATGATAAATGTCCAAATGTCACAAGGAGTACACATTTCACAAAAGTGACAGTGGGTCTACACTTGGAGTACATTTTACCCTAGGATTGGTACATGACCTATATCTCTAGGCCTACCAAGGAGGAAACACTAAGTCAGCAACAAACCCTTCTGTGACAGGCGATCTGTGCACAGATATCTAGCTGAGGTAGATTTTAGTCTCACCCCCCAAACCTGTCCACACGTGTGTGCTCATGTATTCACACGTAACCAGCTCAGACCTTCCTATCCTAGCTGCCCAGCAGCAGACCTTATCTTAAAAGATGAATAATGGATGTTATCACACTCAGTTCATTTCTATGGCGAGACTCTCTTGGTGAGACTTCCTGACAGTAAATGTCCATAACTGGGTAGTCCAAACATGAAAACTCCAGGAGGATTAAATTGGCAGAATCCATTTGTTACATATCTTTCAGGTCTACATGCTGTAAACAGAGCGAATAGAGAGTACAGCTAGCTACATGGTTTGAATTTCATTGTCTTGGATGTCTTTGGATCCCACTATGCTACATTGTGACTTTCTTGTCATAGGTGGGAAACTAATGTACCTGCAAACATTCATCACCATTTGCAGGCATCCCTATCCTGTATTGCGTGCAGCCTACCCCGGTGTTATTTACTAAGATGTAAAATTGATTTTGGAAATGACCATCTTCTGCATGGTGTACCACTACATTTTTGCCCTGACAGTTTTTGCTGGCTTTTGAACTCTGTGCACTTTACCCCTGCTAACCAGAGGTAAAGTTCCTGTGCTCTCCTTTCAGCATGATGAAATTGGCATATCCCTAATCGTCATACTTAAGTGACCTATAAGTCTCTAACACTTACTACAAAGTGTACCCAGGGCCTGTAAGTTAAATGTCACTAGGGTACTGCTGCACCAATTGTGCAACCCACTACAGTGACAGGGCAAACATGGCTTCAGGCTTGGCATTTGTAGCGTGGCTGTTGCAGTTTAAAAGCTGCAATTTGACCTGTCAAAATGAACCCTTTTATCAGGTCAAAACTTTCCTTTTAGGCATTTATAAGACACCCCTATGCAGGCATTATTGCCCTTGCAGTAGAGTGCATGATATTTAAAAGTACTACATGTAGGAATTTAATGTTAAACATTTCCTTACAGTGATAAAACACCAAATGTTATTTTCCCTGTAGCAAGACTGCCTGTACCATTGGAAAGCACAGGGCTGCAATGTTAAATACTAACACTACATCTCAGGAATCAAACTTGTGAGAAAGAAAATTAAACAATAAATTTGACTAAATAATATAGAAACGTTACTTTTAGAAAGTTACCTTTTTCATGCATAAAGCCCCTGGAGGAACATTTGTATTTGTTTTCCCACTGCTGCCAGCCAATAATTAGCATTTGAATAGGTGTTAATTATTGTGAAATGCCTTCCCTGATCAAACAATAGGCTGAACTGAATGGGCAGAGATGACCCTGCTGAACCTGACAGACTATGCAAGGTGGGCTGGAGATCATTTTTCACATTAAAGTGGCAAATCCTGCTTGAATGTCACATCCTGCTTGACAGGTCTCCGAGGATTTTTCATATGTCACTTGATGTGTGTTTCAAAGAGGCCTCCACTGTCACATGCAAATGTTAGCTGACCCTTGAGCAGGGCTTGTATTTTGTCCCCACATCCAGTCATAGTGATGAACCTGGTTCATGTATCCTGCGACCTGCGATCTGGTTAGAATCAAATTGCACCTAGTCCCTGTACTACCACGACCATTGACTATTATTGGCACTTTGTGCTTCTTTGCACTTTTTCTACTTAAAACTTTAAAAATTAATTTCTGCAGTTTCCCTTAGTGAATATTTATTAGTTTGGTGTAATTTATTTTACTAAATTGTACTCTATTTTTCTAATTTGTTTTGGAATTTTTTTCTTCTCCGTTTCGACTTTACCACTTACTTAGTACTGCATAAATAATGTACACATTGTCTATATGCCCTCTGCCATAGCTACCAGCGGCCTGAGCTCAGGTTCGTTTAGGAAATTTGAGAAGGATTGTGGTTATTACCTGAGGTGGGTACCTACCCCACTCAATGCCAAAATTTCTTACAATTACTCTGTATGTTCACAATTTTATGGATTTATTTTCGTAGATGCATTGGCAGGGGTTTCGCCGAGAAGATACATATTTTCCTCATGATAGAAGAAAAAAACGTTAATCAGTGTAAAAGCACTGACTTGTTACATTCACACATATTAGGTATCAATGTACAGTTGCTTCAGTTCCATAAAGGTAAATATGTATGCATGTGAGCAGTGAGCACTCCTGTGTTTCTGCAACAGGCATGGTTTCTACGCATATTCCCAAATGTATTTCTGCATTCTAAAAAGGAATCCATCGATTGAAGTCTAATTCTTATAAACTTACTGCACATGTCGCAAACACAGAAGATTAGGTCAGAGTAAGTGTGTATTTCTTAACTTGCCATTTGTAAGATTAAGGTTTGAATTAACTATGATTGTTTTGAAATGGTGAGTGTTTTACAATCTGAGATAATTCTTTGTAGATTCTAGTTTGAGCTACTGTGGGTTAATATGGAATCCTTTCTGTACAACTGTTGGGAAAAAGTGAGTGAGTTTTAGACAGTTTAGTTACTCCACCACATGCTAACTTAGCAAACAGTTACCATCACAAAATGAGATTCAAACCCTTCACAGATAATATAACATTGTGGCTTATGGGATTCCCACCTGAAAGCTAATTAGTATACACTTCATAACTATATGCGTTCTGCATCTCAACCATGGAAAGTGACTGGTGACAATGATAAGATGGCAAGAAGAGGAAAGGCTGCCTAAAGTTCAGATATAATTTAATGTTCCTAGCATGAGCTCTACTGACATAGGGCCTGATTTAGAGGTTGGCAGGTGGAGTTCTGTCTACGAGGGTTTAGAGATGACCAGGTCCAAATTTCGTCTCTTTTCATTGAAGGGAACCACTGTCACAGCAGTTCCTTTCAACTGATTAATGGTTTGGCGGATGACTGCTGTCAGTTTTGACAGCTGTTCACAGCACTTTCTGCCTTTTTTTTTGTTTTTCAAACACAAACTCCATGAGCAGAAGTTTGATTCAGAAATACAAAAAACTAATGACCTCTCCTACACCCTGGAAGCTTTTTAGCAGGGTTTCTGGGTCAATATATTTTGTTGCTGTGCACCAGAGCCAGGTTTTTCCTTGTGGTGCCCGACAGAAAAAAAAGACATTACATTATCCACCTTAAATGGGGCCGAAGGTGTATTGCACTTTCTCCAACAGTCCTACTTCTTAGGGTTATCAGATAAAGTATTCCATCAATGGACCAAGATTTTCATGGGCAGGGTACTCCATCGCATTTTTGATGGAGTGCCCTACGTGCCAAACTCTAAATCAGGTCCCTAGCATCAATGGTTTTGTTGCTACCAACACAGACTAAAGCAATGTGGAAGGGGTACTTTTTCACCTATTCATTTTGTTGATAATACATGATGTGATTGTCTGTTGTGCTCAAGGAATTAGCATTTAGCTGTCTCACCTTGAATTTCCTTGCCTAATCTTTTCATCAGGCCACTGTTGTATCCCCCAAAGAGGCATTCCTTACCTGACATATGTATTGGTCCCAATGCAAAGATTTATTAAGTGTTGCAGGTGAAAAGTCATTAGTACTGCTTAATTCACACTGATGCTAAAATGAATCTGTATGTGTTCTTTGATATGCTTTTAGATCTATTAGGCTTGGGCTTCCTTCCTACCCTATTCCCCATACGTGCACCATTGTTCCACAATTCATTGGCAAACCTTTCCCATTTGCATCTACTGTCTTCCTACAACATTTTCCCATGTCTACTACATAAGCTTGCTCTGTTGCAAAGATTTCCCCTTTTTGCTGTAAATCTGACATAAGATATAACTTAGTTCCAGGGCAAATTTCTCTTTTTCCAGAGGCTCTAAAAAGGCAATATATTGGCTTGTGCTTGCTCAGCTTTGTAGCAGTTAATTTACACCTGCAGGCACTTTCTAGTAAAATCCAACATGGAAACACTTTTCTGACCCTGGAGGGAGCTTGTGACACCCATAGGGGTGTGTTTACTGCAGTGTGCATTCACCTCCATCTCAACCACTCCATACTCGCTTTTTGGGAGTCTAGCTCCCTTGTCCACTGAGACTATAAACTATTAAGTAACAATATGTTTTGGGATCAATAGACTCCTCTTCACCAGGCTTCCCTTTTCACTAAACTATAAAAGTTTAGGTCTCCCTCAGCCCCTTTAAATTAGTGAAGTTTCTGAACACTCCTAACTGCCCTTAATTAAGCTAGGTCACATTCCTCCTCCAAGCCATCATGTCCCTGTTATGAGATCAGACTTTCCCACCTCATCAAAGCAGTGTTGGCATGTCAAGTGCAGACAGGCAGATGCTAACTAGCCTACAACGACTTCATGCAGGTGAAGTATAACTTTTCAAAAGTCACTATTCATATATTTATAAAAATTCAAATTTACAATTGAATTGGATTTTAATAAATATTAAAACAGTGGTCGAACCATCTCTGTAGCTTATCCCAAACCAATGATACAGAATTAAAAACGTATTTTATACTTTAGCTTTCTTTCAAAGAACCAGCTACAGCCCTAACAGTGAAAATAGTAGGCCTTGGTGAAATCTTAATTAAGCTAGAGAAATCGTAGAAATTTTGGTAACTCTGCATTACTCTTGTGACGCAAAATTGCTGAAAATTATGAGATTATGCCGTTTGCATGATTTTGAGTAACTTCGGGCAAAAGTGCCTGCCCAAGAGCACCGGAAGAAAGCACATGCTGCTGCAAGCTAATGCTGTTCATGTTCTGGAAAGAGAACAATTGATGGACAGAATGTTGAACAATGTGAAACATTCACCCCAGTAGAGAAATCCGGTCCTAAATCCATCATTTTTTTTTGCTCACCATGCCATTCCAGTTTGAACCCAGCCATATGCAAATCAGTCTTGACCCTGTGTCAGACCTAGGGCGGTGGGTGGTCTAAGGCCCGCCCCACGCATTTCTGGAGTGCGCACTTCATGTGCCAAGCCCCTGTGTGGTAAAGCACATGAGGTGACCAGTCCTGCTCATTGGTGGTTGGTGTGTCATCAGCGCTAATACCATGTTTCCATGTTTTGTCCATTGTTTACATTGTACTAATATATGCCATCGTTTATTTTGGTTGTCTGTTTTTATTTGTGTTTTCTCTAAGGCTTGTTTATGTGTGGGAGGGTTTTTTTTCTTGATTTGTCCCCACAGGTGTTCAGGACTACATGTCCCAGGATGCTCTGACAGCAATGTTGGGTGTGGCTGACTATTTATAGCCAGCCACGCCCTACGCTCACCGCTCACTATTCGGTCGAGTTCCTTAGGAGCGGAGCTCTTCTCTTCGTCAGCGGATTTGGTTGGGCGTTTCCTTGCTTGGAGGCGCGTCGAGGAGTCTACTTTGCTGATTGCACATCGGTGTACTTGCCTGATGGCCCGCAGCGGTGAGTGGCATCGGTTCGGGCGTGTTTTTCCTTGCTGGCCCGCGGCGGTGAGTAACGCCATTTCTTTCATCTTGAGGCGGCTGTTTTGGGTTGCGGTTTTCGCTACGTCATCTTCTGTGTTCCGAGCTTGCTCGGGAGCGCAATTTCAGAGCGGATTGTGCTCTGACTGGAAAAAGGTTAATTTTGAAAGAACATTCAGAAATATATGAACATTGCTATATACGAACATTGTTACATGGGGATGCCATCATTTATTAAGGACAGTGAATGTTAATGATTTTAAAATCAGCATAATTCACATCATGATAAGGAAAATAGTTCATGTGGAACATTAACCTAGAATGAACAATTCATTATGATTTGGCAATAATGAGTGCAGGCAGAAAATAAGAAAGGATTTACAGGCACATGCATCAAAGTTGAAGATTGCGAATCTTTATTTGCGAATTTTAAGGATTAGCAAATAAAGAATCGCAAAACCCGATGCAACAAAAAGTTTGCGAGAAAATAAAGAATCGCAATTAATCGCAAAAATAATAGCGATTTCGGTAATTGCGAACTCGCTATTAGCGATCTCGCTATTAGCGAAATCGCTATTACCGAAGTCGCATTTTGATGCATCCTGATGACATCAGAACCAGGAAGTGAGCAGCACAAGCCCCATTTTCTGTGCACAGTCAGAGGGAGAGGAGGGTGCTGGCTCTGGGAGCTAAACAGGAGTGGGATTGAGACATTGAAATCACCTGGCATTTGTAAGAAAATGGAAAATTCACAAACAGCAGAGGACAGCCAAACAGGCAGGAAGAGGAAAATGAAATTTTCAGAAAAAGAAATTGACACCCTCATTGAGGGAGTTGTCCACAGCCATGATAAGCTGTTTGGGAAATTATCATTAAAAGTGGCAGAGCAGGAGAAAAGAAAAATATGGATCCGGATCCAAAACCGGGTGAATGCCATTGGGGTGACACACCGCACCATCGATGAGCTCAAAAAAAGATGGTACGACTTGCGCAGTCGGCCTAAGGTGCGCATTGCTGACCGGCTGAAGGAAGCAAGGACGACAGGAGGGGGAACACCGACACACACTGGGAACACTCCCATGGAGGACATGGTTGAATCCACAATCCAGCCTGAAGCTGTTGTCGGTGTGACACAGCTAGACACGTCAAGAGCAGCAAACACATCTGAAGGTAAGATGAATGCATGTTAACATTGTCCTAAATTATAAAGGTAGAACATCACCTCAGTACAGCACAAGTGCACACTTTGAACATCCAGTACACAATGTATTCATGAAGGGAAGTGCATTATGGGAGATGTAGGCAGGTCAAGCTGTTACAATGACAAACACACAAATATGAAAAAACAACTCAAAATAGTGTAATATATTCTCAATTTAATAACAAAGCAAAGATTTGTTTACTGTGACATGACACCACAGACATAAATTAATGCTGTTTTGCACTGTTAAACCTCACAGATGCAGAACGTGTAGAAGCTGAGGATAGTGACTACCAGGACATACAGGACACCAGCGCAGTTGAAAATATGGACACACCGGTTATGCCAACAAATCCATCATGTGCCCCAAACACACGCAGGGCAACTGTCCCACCACTGGTCACCATGGATTCTGATGTTGAGGCAAATGCAACACATGAGTCCAGGCATGGCCAAGCTACATCCATCCCAAATCCACAAACACAGGTCCGCAGAAGCAATGTCAGAGTCTGGCGTAGAGAGCTAGATCACTCAGAACACAGCAGGAGGACCAACCAAATGATGTCTGGGGTGGTCATGAGGGACAGATGCTCCGTACGCAGCGCCTGCAGACCAAAAACACACGTTCAGTACAGATACAAATTGGGACGATGGCAGCCAACATTGCAGTACTGTCCGATAGTGTGCAGCAACTGACCAAGGTAATGCAGGAGGGACATGTATCCCAGAAAAGACACCATCGTCAACTAATGCAGCACCTCAACATCTATGCTAAATCCAACAATAGGCTGGCCACAGCAACTGCACTGCTGGCACGTAGGTCTGTGACCATGCAAACAGAAATGTGCCATTGGAGCGGGGATGTGGCTAAGGCACTGGACCAGGTGACCAATGCAGTAGAAATGATGAATGCTTCCACAATTGCGGCCAACATGTCCATGCAGGAAGAGGGTAGTGAGGGGCCTCAAGCTTGAGTAGTATAGCTATGCCAGTTGCCACTGCAGGAAGACGCAACACACGCAGCAGTACCCCTCCGCTTCCAACATGAGGGATGAAGATGCTGGCTCTGACAGGCGTCTGGGTGTTCGTGGGAGAAAGCGCTAGACTGCCACGTACAATGACATTCCGATATGGTGACGTAACCATGGATGTGATCGGACCTTTTGACTGACTTACAAGTCATTATTTATTTTCAACCCACTCATGTCCATTACTTAAAAACCTATGCCACTCGTCACATTGAAAGTGTGCTCCAACACTCATGTCATTATTTTCTTTAAATAAAAATTTCTGTGATTGCAATATACACTTTTTGTGTCATCATTACTCACCTCAGAAATAATTTTGTGATGTCCAATCTTCTCCTGCGCCCTTCTGCTGTGCTTGCCCCTTGTGCTGCACGGCGGTGTGGCACTTGCTGGTTCTCATCCTCCGAGTCACTTTCAGACACCTCGATTTCCATTCCTCCCTTTGTCGCAATATTGTGCAGCATGGCACATGCTGCTACTATCTTGCAGCATTGTTCAGGGTTGTATTGAAGTGCTCCACCGGTCTTATGGAGCCATCTGAATTGGCTCTTCAGCAGCCCAAATGTGCGCTCTATGATGTTCCTTGTTGAAATATGTGCTGCATTGTACCTCTGTTGGTTGGCAGTTGTGGGATTGACGTAAGGCGTCAAAAGGTAATTACGCAAGGCGTATGCGCTGTCACCTACATGTAAGTAAGCAAAGGGTCAGTGGCAGTTTGACATTGGCATACGTACAATGACTGTGAGTATCAATTACACATATTTACCGAGCAGATGTGCCTCTCCAAATTCTCCCCTGACAAGACGGGTGTGAATGCCATTTTGCCTGAAAATATAAGAATCATGTGCACTCCCTGGAAATTGCGCCACAATGTCAGTGATTATGTTTTTGGCATTGCACACAACCTGAATATTAAGGGAATGATAACATTTTCAATTTCTAAATAGATATTCCTGTGCTGCAGGGGGACATATTGCCACATGGGTGCAATCTATACAACCTATAACATGTGGGAAGCGAGCTATCTGGTAAAACTCCTGTTTTGTTTTTGCAAGGTCATGCGCGGTGGTGGGGAAATTGATGTGTGACCCGATCCGGGCCATCATGGCATCAAGGAATGCTTTGAATATTCTTGAAAGTGCGCTTTGCGACACACCTCCAGCTACTGCAATGACCCCCTGAAAACTGCCTGATGCCAGTAGGTGTAGGCAACATAGGACCTGCACATGCGTTGGGATAGCATTGGTCCTACGAGTCTGTCGTTGCAGTATGGGATCCAATTCAATGATTAGATCATGGATCATTGCTGCATTTAGCCTATACTTATCGTATATCTCATCCTCTTGCTGTCCTAGCAAAGTTATGCAGACTCTGAAAATGCGCTCATTTATTCTGCTCCGTCTGTGTCCAGCAGCCTGCAGCCTCATCCTCCTCGCCATCAGGTAAATCCCTGCCATTGTGAAATGTGGTAGCTCATTCTGGGTGTGTTTCAATGGGTTTAAGTAGATTTTCAGCTGTATCTGAATTGCACTCATGATTACCACCTGGTTGTGATCCTTCTTATTTAGCACTTGCAGAATTGCGATTTCCTGGGAAATCGCTATTTGTGATTTTTCATGCATATATTTTGCGAATTCTTATTTGCGAATCAGTATTTGAGAGAGGCAAATACTGATTCGCTAATTCTATTCGCAGATTGTTTAGCGATTCTTTATATTTGCGAATTCTTGTGTTTTCGCAATTATGCAGTTGATGCATTGCAACACGGTATTTTGCAAGCGCAAAAGCCATATTTTAGCGATTCGCAAATTTTGCGAATTTTTTAACACTTGATGCATGTGCCTGTTAGAGCCTAGAGACTGATTTGAATTTCAAAAAGAGTATAGTATATTTATGTTAATATTTTCATAATATGAGACACATGTTAAAGAGATAGGAATCTTTTGATTGTTATCAGGTGATATATTAGAAGAGTTGTATTTACACTCTTGTGGTTACATCCTATTACTACAATCTGATATTCATAAGTAGTAATTTATTTTAGAACTGTTTTATTATTTCTTTGCGCTAACTTTTACTTTACAGATCTCCCTCCCTGCTGTTCCCTTCCCAAACCCTTCCCCCCGCTTGACCACTCCAAAACTCTGTGGTATCATACCCATTCCGAGTTGGAGGTGTCGAGAGGTGGGTCTCTTGTACTTCACGTGCAGATTCTGAGGACGGAAGAGCGTTCTGACACCCTGTTCATGTTCTGGTGCATTTAGCACTATTTTTGGAGTGCATAATGCATCCCCTGATACATTTTGGATGCAAGGGTGTATTTAGAAAATAGCACTAACAACAGGGTTATGCTTCTCACGTAATTCTACATAATCCTGCGTAATTTTGCATGATTTTGCTACAGCAGATTACAAGAGTTGCGCCTACCTCTAGATAATAGTGTTTGGCTGTTGGTTTATGTAAGAGCATGCAAACATTAAATTCTTACATGTTCCAATTTTCAATACTAGGCATGCTACCATGGCTTCAAGGCCTTCTTAGGGGTGACTTCCTTAATATTTAAAGTAGGGTTTCCCTTCTGTTAAAATGTTTATTTTGACAGGTATGCCTGCAGGTTTAAACACTGCAGGAGCCATGCCACACATGTAGTTTTACTTTTCTGCCTAGTGAATGTCACAATATGTGCTGCAGTCCACAGGTGACATTTAACTTTCAATGCTTTTGGGATATTTCTTGTACCACGTACTGCGGCCGTACTAGAAAGGTTAATATGCCAATTGGGGCTTGGGCATTTTTTCCACATTTCAGAGGTCAGCCCCCTTATTATAGGGACTGGACACAAGGCTAAAAAACAGCAGCATCTGTCCTCAAAATATGAGGGTAACCACACAAAAAAGGTGCTTTTTCACAGTAGCCAAGCAAGCATAACATTTAATAGGGCACAGTCTAATCTCAAGAAAGACAATGTTCTTTCAAAGCACAAATCAGTGCACTGTAACACCCCAAGCACCCAGCATTAGGTGCTGTGCACCCAATTCTCAAAACTTCCAGAGAAAAGTCAGAAAATTACCCCAAAGGTTAAATCTTAAATTTATAGCAAATTTGTAAATATCTGACTTTCTAGGTTTATTCTCTTCAAATCTTTCATAGGTGCAGATTCACAAGAGTTCTCTTAATCAGGAACTCAATGGTTAGCTCCGTGAAAATCACTATACTCACAGGTAAAAGGTGGATCGGTAGGGGTGCTAATTGCTTCAGATGGACTAGAAAGATCTGTTGCTCACTGCAATTATATTTTCTTCTGTTACACATCCTAAAGGCAGTGCAGACCTTATTCTGACTGCATCAACAGGTGAATGACAAAAATATTGTGGCAAAAATGTTGTGTGGCATGAATATTGTGTTAAAGAAATATCGTGACTACCACAATATTATGGAACATATTGTCTAAGGTAAGAATTAATTTTTGGGGGTATATACAATTATTTTAAGAAAGCTGTTATATTGAATAATGTTTACCTTAATATACTTGTAATAAATATTATTTTTTAATTATTTAATATATATTAGTATATTCATTTTAATTGCTAGTATTGTTATTATAATTGTTATTTTTTTACATACAGTTTGATATTTTATATGTGTATTTTGTTAATTAATTTTATAATTTATTGTGCAGTAGCGGGTTGTTGGATTTGTAGTGAAATAGGTTGGAAAGTTAATCAAATTAAAATTAATGACATTTTAATGCTAATTAGGTTTTTATTGCTATTTAAAAAATATATTTAGTTTTTTTTATGTTTAGTTTTTTATTGTTTTAAATTCAATGTATTTTTTAAATAATAATGTTTAATATGTATTCTATTCTATGAATCTTGTAAAGCACATAGCTACCAGAAAGCCTCCCAGTGTGAGAACAGTCATCAATGTCGACAACTCATTGGCAAGAACTAATTTTACTATAAAGCCACATTTTCAAGGCCTTACGAAAGGAGAGCTTGTTGGACAGCTGGTGAAGTTTAAGGGGGGGGAGTGTTCTAAAGATGGGAAAATGAATGGCCACCACAATGAGATCTACAGAACTTGGGGACCTGTAATCGGTGTGCTGAGGAAGATCTGAGTGACCTTCCTGGAATATAAGGAGTAGAAGGCGATCTTAGTAGTGCGGGACCTCTCTTGTGGAGTGATCTATGCAACATGCATAAGGCCTTAAATTGAACACACTGCTCAACTGGGAGCCAATGGAGATTCTTCAAAGACGTTTTTGCTGAATGATGTATAGGGAGATTCATAAGAAGCTGAGCTGCAGCATTCTCTGTGATCTGTAACCTCTTTGTCACATAATGAGGTGAGTCAAGGTATAGGGTTTTGCCATAATAAAGGTGGGAGATGATGAGAGCCTGGACAATTAGTCTCCTGGTTCGGAAAGGGAGAAGGTTTAAGACCTTAGTAAGTAGTCTCAGAACACCAAAGTAATTGGCCGTAAGTTTTTTAGCTTCATGCTCTATGGTAAGGCTAGAATCTAGCCACATTCCAAGGCTCTTTATCACCACTTTGGGGCTGGGGAGTCTCTCTAATCAGGCATAGGAGATTGGATTTTCTTGCTGAAATTGTTCACCAGTAACATAACCTCAGTCTTGTCTTCATTGAGCTTCAATTTGCAGTCAGCTATTCATCTGATCACTTCCTGAAAACAGGGGGCCAGGTTGAGGTGGTTGGAGCTAGGATCGGGAGAAATAGAAATCACCAGCTAGGTGTCGTCTGCATAGAAGACCAGTAACAACCCAAAAGAGCGAACAGATTCAGCCAGGGGACACAAATAAAGATTAAAAAGGGTGGGGCTAAGGGAGGACCCCTGGGGAACCCCACAGCATGGAGAAAGAATGTCAGAGCACCAGGAGTGATTAAGCACCAGCAATGTTCTATTCTTCAAAAAAGGAGAAAACCAATTCAAGGCACGGCCAACGACATCCACTTTTGCTATCCTGTGGATAAGTGCGGCATGATCTATCGTGTCGAAGGCCGCGCTGAGGTCTCATAGGATAATGGCTGCTGAACCTCCTTTATCCAGCAAGGATCTGAGTTTCTCGACCACAGCCAGGAGAGCTATTTCTGTACTGTGTAGTGGTCTGAACCCCATTTAGGTCAGGTGGAGGATTTCATGGGATCCAAGGAAAGCCGAATAATGTTTACTAACATGCTTTTCCAGAAGATTCGAAAGACCTGGTAACAAAGATATTGGCCTGTAGATGCTCAGGCAGAGGGGATCCAACCCCGACTTTTTTAGGAGGGGCTTAACCACTGCGTGCTCCCATTGCCGGGGGGCCTGCTCACTAGTAATGGAGAGGTTAAGCAGATCTACCAGAGTAGGGGCGATACTACCAGACTTTTGACGCAAGATAATGAGATGGGCAAGGTCAAGGGGAGAACCTGACTTTACTGCCTCTAGGAGGTCAGTGTGGTCAGGAAAAGCTAAAAGAGTCCCTTCAGACTGTGCTAAAAGAGGCTCACTTCCTGAGGGCTCCTCTGTAGTTGGACCATCAGAGAAAGAAAAGTAGATGTCCGAAATCTAATGGAAGAAGAGAGCCAGGTCATTGCTATGCTCATTTGGGCCTCTAGGACAGAACAAACAGATTTAGGCTCCTTAATGTCCTTGAGAATCTGGAAGGGAGGAGTTGGTAGATTGCTCAATTTTGGTGGAGACATGGGCGGACTGAGCAGCTTTTATTTCCGCATGATAGCCCCTTATTGCACTCCTATGCTTAGCTTTGCTTACTTCTCCAGCATCTTTCCAGATGTTTAGAGTCCTTTTTTAGACCTAGCAAGTTGAGATTATACCACTGGGATTTCTTCCCCCTTGGATGGGCTTCTACCACCTTAAAGGTAGGACCAAGTCCAATAAATTGGTAATCTATTATTGAAACTAGATATGGTTTGATGAGAAGCTACTCTTTTCCACTCAGATAAAGAAGCTTGCTGGGCAGTGCTTTGGCACACTTAAATCCCTGAGGAAATTTTTACCTCTTCTCCCGAGGCCAGCCAGGGAAACTGTTACCCGGGCATTGATTCTTTTACCCATTGATTATGCCAATGCCCTGTTGTAGGCCTGCCGGGCTACCTTTTGAACAGACTGCAGGTTGTCCAAAATGCAGCAGCTAGGACCCTTCTTACTATCCCTATAAGAACCAGCGTAAGGCAACACTTAAGGGATCTCCATTGGTTACCCATGATACAAAGAGTCAAGTTCAAAGCCCTTGTCCTGGCTCATTCAGCCCTGTACGGACATGGTCCGGTCTATTTGAAAAAGCGCTTCAGGTTTTACGTTCCAACAAGACAGCTGCGTTCTGCAACACAGCTTCTTGCTCAAATCCCGCGTTTCCGTTTCAAAAAAATTGGAAGAAGATCTCTTGCCTTTACGGCAGCCTCTACATGGAATCTGCTTCCCCTGGATCTCTGCAGCATTCAGGACCCCAAACTGTTCAGGAAAAGATTGAGGACTCTTCTTTTCATCTAGCTTCTCTTTTTTTCACTCCCCACTGGTTCGCGCCGGGACACTCTTTGAGTTGGCGAGCGCGTTATAAATTACTGTAACATAACATAACATAGAAAAACTGATGTTATCTCTCAGATCAGGTCTCAATGTTCTGCAGGGCAGCTGACCAGTTCTCCCCATTTAACTTAGACCAATCTCATTTGAACAGTCTGACTGGAGGTATGACAGGGGGAGAAGAGGGAACAGATAAAGCAACTAGACGCAAAAAATGGTCTGACCATGTTAGAGGGATGGGGCTCTGCACCTGCAGATAGGTAGTATTACTGAATTCTAAGTCAAGGGTGTAGCCTTTTTCATGGGTAGGCCCTTCTACCAGTTGCAGCAATTGCAGGGACACAAAATCTTGTAGCAAGTTCTTAGAGGCAGCATTATTGGGATTATCAATATGTAGATTAAAATCACCAAGTATGGTGAAATTAGCTCTGTTTAAGCTAAACCCACAACCAAATCAGGGAGAACTTGTACAAAATGGGCATACAGGCTGGGCGGTGTATACAGTAGGGTACCAGAAAAGGCAAAAGTTGGACTGAGTGTCAAAGTAAAGATGAGACTTTCACAATTCTGTTGGGGAGAGAACGGGTCCTTTAAGGATTCCCTGTATATAATCGCAATCCACCCCTCCTTTTCCAGACCGGTTTAACCTGGTGATACCGCAGCCAGTAGGTAGTGCTTGTACCACACTGGGAGCAGAGCTATCATGTAGCCAAGTAGGCCTGGGTGGAGTTTGCATAGTCATGCTATGCAGAACTCCACAAAGTGGCAAAAAAACTACGCAGATTTGCTTGCCGCAGCCGTTCTCGAACCAGAAAGCACATGCAAACAGCACCATGTGGTTTGCATGGGTGGGGCCATCTTGTTTTTGCTCTGTTTATGATGTTGGGGCCTGCTTTTTGGATCCCTCTTAATCTATTTAATCCTACCCTTCTGAAACGTATCTATCCCTCATTTCTATTTATTACCTTACCCTGTGTCTTTGTATTTTTGTATTTTACGTTTCATTTTTCCTAATTCTTTGGTGTTTTTGCATGACTTTTAGTATTTTTTTTAATTTTCACTTTCCTTAAATTTTTTTCCCTTCCTTCCTTCTTTTTTAGTCAAGGCAGAGCAAGCGAGCAGCAGCGCAAGGCCCCCCCAAACCAGAATCACCATCCACAGCCACCTACCTTGCAGCCGGCTGCATCGTGAAGGGGTGCAGCCCTGCACGATCTTCTCAGAGTTGGAGGTGGCTGCGCTAGTTTTTATGTGCAGCGCCACCTCCCCTCCCCCCTGACAGTGGGTACGCCCTCCAGGAACATAGGTAGCGCTGGGAGAGGGTGGGCCGGGCTGTGCGCCACTGCTCTGGGGTCCGGCGCACCCAAAAACAGCTTACACACCAGTGGGCTGACATACTGGCTAGGGATCAGGACCTGCTCGACCTGCTGGGTGTGGAGGTTGCTGGGCTCGATGGGTAATAATTATTGATTTGTCATGTTCTTCTATCTATGCTAATATTTTTTCCCAAATAGCAAGCATGCTGTTCACACTCAGGTAAGTTAAGGTTACAAATATTATGTGACCATATAGTAGACAGGTGCTCGGCGGTGCTACCTAATCCTACTAATTGGAGCTCGCTTTGGCTGTTCATTGAAGAAGTCATGCAGAGACTCCTCTATCCTGTCACTGAAATAGTGGTAGTTATTAGTATTAGTGAGTAAGCACGTTCTCTCACTTCTCTGTGCCTTTATATTTTTTGTAGCTCGTACAGTCCAAACCCCAAGGAATTTCCCAGTGATGTGTAGTATGCATGCATTTATGCATTAAAAACAAAATCAGACTGAGTTGGCCCGTCAAAGGGGGTTGAGACTGAGAGATTCAGAATGAGATGAGAAGCAAAGATCATTTGTTGCAATTTATTAGTAGTTAGGTTTAAGAAATTAGGAATAGGTCCACGTTACTAGTAGTGCTATAGAAAATCTGAGTTAGAAAAGTTCAATGTTATTGTGTTTGCCTTTCCCTGTCAAAATATTTAGTGGAGATTTAACTGTACCACTAATCTTATTTTATTTGTTTATTACATTAGCATCCAGGGGCAAGAAGAGGGGTGGATCTGGAGGATCCAGCGAGGTGGGTGAGGGAGCTGAAGTTGCCACTGCCTCCACAAGGGCCTTGGCAGATGGCTTTGCTGGCCCCAGTAAATCCTCCTGTTGTTAATATTATTATTTCCCTAACTTTTACCGCTCCACATTTAGAATTATTGTTCGTTTTTGCTGTGCCTGTCTCCTAATTTATTTACAACTCCTCTTGGTTCTATTTGTTTGTTTCCTAAATTCTTCTTGTCCCAGCATTATCCTATTTACTTATCTTCTATATTTCAAGTTACTGTACTTAACATCAAACAGTCCGAACTAGTCTGTGTGTTCTGTAGCTTCCTTTCTTCTGCTTTGTCACTAAGCTTTCCCTCTCGCCTTATATATCTTGTGGACTAGTGGTACTGTAAGACTCAGGGAACCCATTTTAGGTCAGCTGCTACTACCATACTGTGAATATTGCATGCCCAAGTAAATATTGTATGCATGTCTGTTGAGAAGGCTTTCTTTTTCTTGCTCATGCTCAAACTGTAAAATGAGAGAGTAGCCATGGTCATGGTAGACCCCCACCAATGTTGTGTAAGTACTATGTATTACTATCATAGTATACCAGCAGTTGATGACAGTGCAGTATGGCTCAAAGTATGAGGACAGCCCCATTGCATTTGCCAACCAAGACCATATGTCCTTCGTTGATCAATTATTCCACCCCTTCATTGCACTTCATTGATTCAGATTCATCATAGTTCTGCCCCTCCATTAAAAAAGGTTTTTGGTTGGCTTGACTACCTCGCTTTTCAAACAATGCAAACCAACAAATCACAACATGATATTTTGAATTTGATAGAAAATACTGTAACCAAACTGTAGTGATGTATTGTGGTTGCATTTTGCTGAAAAGAAAATAATGGGGTAGGTGTATTTGGCAACTAAAATCAGATGTGCAATGCTTTTTCATGCCGCACAGAACACCAATGCCAGAGCCATCAGCGAGGGCGGCAGTCAAGCGGATGTGGCAGCGGCAGATGGAGGGGATCCCAGTGGTGGCAGGGACGGGTGGTGGTAAGTCACATTGCTTGCTGATTGACAATTAGTAATACATACTCCCTGCAAGGGTGTTGACTCGTAAACATCCCGCTTTAGCAGATACAACGGGAGTTGAGTTGTTAATGGCCTCTTTTATCTGGAACTCAGCAGAAAAAGGTTGATAATGAAGTTTAACAATAATGAGTTGATGAAAGGAGAAAGGATGGGTGGAATGTAATATGAGTGAAAGGATGCGTGGGTGAATACATGAGTGAAAGGATGCATAAAGGTGGTTGATACCATGCATGGGTGGGTGAAGGATAGATGTAAGGCTATATGCAGTGAAAGGATGCCTGCCTGTGTGGGTGAAAGGGTATGGGTAAAGGGATACCTGCCTGGGTGGGTGAAAGGAATGCTTGGTGGGTTAAATCAGGATGAGTAAATGGGTGAAAGGATGCCTGGGTGGACAGATGGATGTTAGTGAAAGGTGCATTGAGAGCAGTGTTTGGGTGGATGGATATATGTGGGTGGATGGTTTACAATGGTGAAAGACTGTATGAAAGAATGTATGTAAAGCTTAAATAGTGTGTATGCAAGCCAAGGGTGAGGAACACTAGTACAATGAAATGATGAATGGATAATTGGTTGGATGAAGAAACAGGGGAGCTCTTCTGCATAGAGGCATGCTCACCTACTTCACTTGCTTCGAATGGTTTTAGAACAGCTTTGATTCAAAGGGTTGGGGTGGTATTTCTGTCTACTCCATTTACTCACAATATTTTTTAAGCAAGGCAGATATTTGTATCCCACCCTTCATCAATCATCACCTCCCTCCCTCCCTACCCATGGCACTTTGCCAGTGCCACCCATGATGACCAAACTGCTGCAAGGTCCAATTTGTCACTGCTGTGTTGGCTGTGCAATGTGTGTCTGCTTGAGTTAATGTTGGTCCCTAAACAGAAGATTAAACAAACAATGAATATAGACTCAATCAGTACTATATTTGAAGCTGTCCAGCCAGACAGATACTTTAATATTCAATTAGTTTCCAAAAAGTGAACGAAAGACATTTGAAGTGGGACACAAGCCTGCATCCAACTCAGCAAAATAGGACGAACAACGTGTAACAGAAAAGGCTCAGGCAGAGTAAGTTGTTTGTATGTAGCACATACTGATGTTACAAACAAAATATAGTGGGACACCATTACACATGAGCGATATTTAGTTGAGAAGTGTATATGGTGTGCATTAAGTCGACGGCGTTTCGATCCTTACAAAACATATTAGGATCATCATCAGGACATTTACATAAGCATGCCTGGGTACATTTGCCTAATGTCCAGAAGAGAGCAGCATGGATACGCCACCGGGGGCGGGAGCGACCCGGGCTGGGGCAGATTAAGCGTCCGGACCTGGTGCAGTCAGAGCTGCAAGAGGTTGGTGGAGATGGCGCTGCGTGTGCAGTCACTATATCAATTACAAAGGTTAGGTCTGAATCGGCCTAGTAATGAGGACACTGCTGCGGGCGTGCTTCCTGCCAGGGTCCCCGCGATTGATGCCGGCAGGAAGCATGCCCATGCAGCAGTGTCCTTAAGGAAAACGGGCTGTATTTAAAAAAAAAAAAAACTGCTTTATTTAAAAGCAGTCCCAGACATGGTGATCTGCTGATCCCAGCAGGCCACTATCCCTGGGAGGGCCTGTCATTCCCAATGGGCTCGCAAATTGTGAGAGGCTCATTAATATTAATAAGCCTCACAATTTGCGACCCCATTGGGAATCGCAAACAGTGTTAAACACACTGTTGTACATTTTATTTTGCGCCTCACAATTAGTCGCAAATTGAGCAGCGCAAAATAAAATGGTCGTACATCTGGCCCAAGGTTAAGCATTTGCGCAACATAATGCCTGAATGATGATGCTGACTAATTATGTTCTTCTATATCTAAAATAGCGATCCCTTTTATGTGTGCGTGGGCAAATGGGGCCAGCATGGGCTATTGTTTCGGTATTAGAAGTAGAACTGAAGATCCTGCACTGAGCTGGTGTTGCTTTCACCACATCCGCTCCACCAAGTGTGTGTGATCAATTAATGGTGTAGATTATAAAGTCACACCTCAATAAATAACACATCCCAGGGGAAGAGGGTTAGGGGTTTGATGAGTGGATGGGAAAGGGGATTTGGGAAAAGGTGTGACAAAGACAAACACTACAAAAAGTCAATATGCATCTGGGCAATGAGCAGCCAATCATCATCAATCTGTTGTGGGAGTAAAAGGAAACAAAGGAATGATTATGACACAGTTAACTTAAATGCAGTGCAACCCACACAGTCAGTCAGCCCCTGAGAGACCCTAATTGTATTATTTTATATGTAATGTTCTGTCACCTAGGTTTGAAAAGTAGTGAATACAAATTATGTCGGAGTGAGGTGAACCAACACAGTTCTAAAAACTGATTATCAAAAGAAAAATTATACTGTAATGCCAAATTGGGAGGTTCATCTGCATTCTTCTTGGATTGCCTGTCAATTCTGGGTGCCTGACTGGCTGATGTGGTCTGGTAAGGTAGGCATGAGTGTTATGGTGCTTTTGCCTTTGTGCAGTAGAAGAGAAGGCCTGTAGATTGTAATACAAAGATGATATTGTAGAATCAAGGAGATGGAGAGAAGTTAAACTTCAAAAGGAGTGCACCAAGAAGACTCAGAGGCAGCGCAAGAGAGAAGAATAGTTCTTTTTGCAATCATTCATTTTTTGACTGATGTGTGATCAATTAGGTGAGAGCAATTACAACAACCAATAATCACAGACAAGTGACCGCATGTACTATCGAGCTGATCAAACTCGCAACTGTCATGAAAATCATCATAATAATAATATCATGTAGCCTAGTATGTGCATAATGTGATGATCACCACATGTCTGTCTCCAGTTACCTACAACAACAGGCCCCCACCCAACCACCACATAGTTTCAAATTTTACCCAGCCAGCACATACACTCAGCAACATTGCATTTCCCAAATCAAGTAAAATCACTGCACCTCTCTCACCACCACTCCCCAGAGGTGAGTAGGCCTCTTGGAGTCATCACCAAATGTTGGTTTCCATGAAGTAGATAACTTCCTTCTTCTGGTGGCAGTTGTTGAAGTAGTCACACCATGAGTCCTTCCATAATCCCCCTGACTCCGAGTAACTAATGTGTTCAGCTCTGTACTAAATGATTACTGATTTAAATGCAATAGACCAACCTGTAGTGCAATGCTGTTGATGAACAACAAGAGAAATATTGAGTCATTTTGTGTGTAGACTAGATTTGTGTTTGTTAGCTAAAGGGATTGGTTTTGGTCGGGTCTTTGAGGAGTGTGAAGCCAAAAACAAAGCAGTGTGGACCCAGCAAACAAACCTCGCTAAGTGTCAAAGGGGAAGGAAAAGATCTCCTTCAGGAAAAAAATAGTCACCCATCATTAGGCATTCAACATTGTAAATCAATCATCACAGACACAATCAAGCTTAATAGTTACAGTTAAATGATAATCATCCAGTCCCACTGCCTGCCACCACATGAATCGTCTCAATGCACTCACAAACAACAATCACTTTTAATATATATTAACCTTTGGTGCATGCATGCCTTTTACCTGTTCTAATTCAGGCGTGGTGATGGTGGTACATTGCGGATCCATTGTTTCACGAAACAGACATTGGTCAGTCTTGTAAATCAAATAATGTGGGGCTATCCGGCTAGGGGAATAAAGAAAGGATAGAAAGGCACAGGATTGAAGCAGGCACAAACTGTCTCTCCAATGTCCTTGAGGAGAATGGGGGGGAGGCTTCTTCACTGCACACTAGTCCAACTCCAATCCAGCAATAAAATGTATTTTCGGCGATAGAAATAGAAAGTTCTATAGTTGGTAGCCATGCCTAGTAGTCAGGGAAGTAGAGTTTGTCCTCAAACTTAGGTGGTTCACCCAGAAGTAAGTCTGCTAACACACTACTGCCATTATCTGAGTCTGACCAATCACCCTCATCCTGTCATACATTAGGTATGGTGTAATTCAGTGGTATAAAGTGCTGATTAATTTTGATCATGGTTAATGTCTCCATGTTTTGGGGCAAGAGAATGGTCCTTCTTACTGTAACAACTGTACCAGCTACACTGAACACACATTCAGCAGACACACTGGCAATCAGGCAAGCTAGATAGTATATTGCCAGCCTACTGAGCACTGGCCATTGGCGCCTCTTCCCATACCAATATACCAATGGGTTTTGATCAAGATAGACCTCCTGTGGGTCATCCAGATAGTCCTAGACTAGACTATCCTCTCAATATTCATTGGTGCTCCACATTGCTCGACCTCTTTTGTCTACCCCTCTGCACTAGACTTAAGCCCTGCCTTAAGAAACCAATCATGCACAGATTTTGAGGCTGATGCTCCTGTTCCTGTTGTTGCTGGTGTTCTTGTTGTTGGCTTTGGCTACTGTGAGTCAACAGTCCTGCCCTCAGGCTCTGAAGTTGAAGGCTGCACCGCAGAACTTGTGCCCTGGAGGAGTGGACCTCTAATTCCCTGCCGTTCTTTTTCTAGGTCACTGGCTTGCTCAGCAATTCACGTCTTGGAGTTTGAAACATCCCCATCTGAAAAAGCAATGAAAGTGGCCAGTAATTGTTTGTACCATGGAACAAGAATTGTGGCACAGATGTAATGTTTGGATGACACAATGTCTCTTTGCACCCTTGTATTAACAGATAAGCAAAGGATTAAGCTCTCCACTAACTCATGCACATTTTTCCTCCACACCTGAGTACATTTCAGACACCTCCTTTAGCTGCTCCTGTAGCATATGCAACAACAGGATAGCTTGGCCCATGGTACTGTCCTCCTTTCTGACTTCCTGTGTGAAAACCTCAAAATGAAGCAGAATCTCTGTCAGGCATTTGACTTGGCCCCATTGGTCCATCTCAATGATCATGCCTTTCACAGTTGCATCTCCTCTTTGCATGACATTTAATGATCGGTCTGTACTGCTCAGGCATTGCAACATGTAATAAGTTGAGTTCCAACGTGTTGGCAACTCCTGTATGAGTGCTTTAACTGGCATTCTATTATCAAGCTGAATTACCCTCAGCTGCTTTCAGGCTTTAAAAAAATGGCTGAAATGAGTGCAGATTCTTCTGCAGGTGGACAGTAAGTTCCTGAATTGGTCTTCTTTTTTCAGAACGTCCTGTACAATGATGCTGATGCTGTGCGCTAAACACAGGACCCTGAGATAGCCAACATCTGCCATGGCCTTAACTATATTACTGCCATTGTCCACAGCAACAAATCCAGTGCTAAGCGCTCTTGGTCACAGCCATTCACATACCTTGTTGTTAAAGTCGTCCAAGATGTTTGCAGCAGTATGGGAATTCTCCATGGCGAACATGGCTACTGTTGCATGCTTCCGAGCACCATTAAAAATCTCAGCAGTGTCAACTCCTGCAGATATCATTTCTCGAACCCCCACAAAAGAGATCCAGTGTGCAGTGATGCACCTTGTAATCAGTGGCTTGACAACTAGTCCACAAGTCAGTTGTCAGTTGGATAGTGTGAACAGCACTCTGCTGCAAAGCTTGTTAAAGCAATTCAAGCACATCATGATGTACCGCTCGAACAGCAACTCTGGCAAAATAGGACTGGTTGGGAACCTTCCATTTCAGACAGATGGCTGCCACAAATTCTAGAAAACCCACCCATTACACAAAAGAAAAACGGAGGAGGTCCAGAGCTAACATTCTAGCCAGCTTCGCATTGTACAAACATGCCATTGGGTGGTTGCGTTCGTACTGCCCCTCCTGCCTAACATGTCAGGAATAGTAGCCTGGATTTTTTTCATTTCTGGTGCCACTGATGCAGGTGACTTCTTGAGAGCAGACGGTTATAGGCTCAATGTGCATCTCAGCATGGTAGTCAATGTATGCTCTTGGATTGGTGTCTCAACCTGAGTCTTGTGCCATTGCGATGTTGCGGATGTGGGTGATACTACTGCACTGCTGGGGACAGGGCTGATTTGCATAACGAAAATGTCTTCCTCTTCTTCACCTTCCACTGTGATTGGATCGCATTCCCTGCTCACCCTTTCACCCCCTTCACCAACACCACTTTCAGTTTTTTGGCTGCTAAGGTGCTTCTTCCACTGGATTGGTGGTGTTTTCTCAAATGGGTTGTTTGGCTTCCAGTACCATAGTTTTTACCAAGCTTACCCCGACTAACACTTGCTCCGCAAATTGAGCATGTGGCACTGTCCGGCTCCTTCTTGCTAACCGTCAGGAAGTCCCAAATTGGAGAGGTCCACTCTCTTACACTGGCAATGTCGGATGAACTGGCGGTAGCTGGGTGTTTTGACGTTTGCCTATCTGCAGTACCTACTTCCACTGAAGTGGTTGTGGATGTAGGTCACTGCTGGGGCCTTGCAAATATGGCTGCTGGCGGTGGTGATATCTATGCCACATCCCTCAGAGCAGGTTGAGATGGGGTAACGTCGGTCTCCACTGGGGCTGGGCTAACATTCAAGATGCCTGAATTTTTGTCATCCTCCTCTTCTACATCCATATCTTTCAGGAACCTTCCTTTTCCCTAGCCTCTACTGGCACGTCTCACTCTCAGACTGAGGTGGGATCCAAGTGGAGTCTTGATCATCAGAAGGGGGCTTGGAGAAAAAGATTTTAGAGTAATCCTCCTTTTTCTTGCTGGAGATCTGGAAGACAGTGGATCTTCTGAAAGAGAGGTTTCTTCTACTTCCTCAGCATGAAGCTCAATCTCCTGAACTGCTCCTACTTTGGGAGAAATTACTATGCTGGATGCGGCTGTTGTTGTCCACTTCTCTGAGTTTCCTGCAAGGATTGGGTACTACATTAAGAGATAAGTAAATTTTAATGTCACTGCTCGTCGGTGTTGCTGTGATTAAACTGGCTGCCTCTGTGCCAAACATGTGCTTGGGCCTAGGTTGGGGTAGACCCGCTGATGCGGTGTTGCTGCTCCCAGCTTGCTCCCCAGAGGCAGGTGCGGCAGGCACACTTTTGCTGAAAAAGGTCCTGGTCGGCACATCAGTGGTGGAAATCGACTTCTTCTCCTCCCCACTGTCCACTTTCTTGGCAACACCTTTCTTTGGGGCCATCTTGAAGCTGTCGGTTGGCAGTTGCAATTAGCTTCCCAAGCTCAAGAGATGTCTGTGTTGTGTGGTCATGCGTCACGTCGTGCACAGGCCTTTTGTCTGGCAGTACTGTGGGTGATGTCTCTTGTGCACCTAAAAGCAAACAAGCAAAAAGACATCGGTGAAACGTGGCATTGTTGCAGTTCAATTATTAGTACAAACAAGCAATATCCTTTAGTGTGGTTACTTAAGTTATTATAAATAATTAACAATACAGTGTGTCCATTCGTAAAACCACGCTAACATAAACTTTTATGGTGTACACTCAGGAAGGATAAGAAAGAGAAACAACAACAGCATACAGACGTAACTGTTTGCTTTATGTGCATCAAGTTGAGATGTGGGACTCAGGGAGGTGTAGGCGACAACGGAATAATCCTTAGACAAATAAATGCAGTTGAATTTTCTTTTTTTTTAAATAAACCAAATTGTAAAAATTAAAATTTAATAAACCCAAAATTAAAAATAAGTCATAAGTGAAATTATCCTCAAGCATATAATTTATTAAACTGTTATTTCAACCATAAATACAAGCCTATGGCAAAGGGGCACACTGTCTGGATGCTCAAAATAGCTACGAGCCAGTGCCACATGGTCAAACAACACTGAGCAAGAAGGCATTGGGAACAAAGAGAAGACATGCAGGCCTCTGGAAAAGCAGACTGGCTGCCTACACAAAATGGCCGCTAGCCACAAGGTCACAACAGCAAGCAAGCAAGAAGGCATGGGGAACAAAGAAGACATGCTGGCCCATGGCAAAAGCACTCTGGCTGGCTACACAAAATGGCCACAAGCCACATGGTCAAGCAGCAAGCAAGGAGGCATGGTACAGCAAAGAACACAAGCAGGCATATGATAAAAGCACACTGGCTGCCTACACAAAATTGCCTCCGACCACATGGTTAAACAGCAAGCAAGGAGGCAATGCCACAACAAAGAAAAATGCATGCAGACCTAAGGCAAAAGCACGCTGGCTGCCTACACAAAAATGCTGCCAGCCACATGGTCACAACAACAACAATCAGCAAGAAGGCATGGCTACAACAAAGAAGACATGCAGGCCTATGGCAAAAGCACACTGGCTGGCTACACAAAACGGCCGCCAGCCACATGGTCACAACAAGCAGGAGGCCAGGAAAACAAAGAACGCATGCAGGCCTATGGAAAATGCACACTTGCTGCCTACGCATAATGGTCACCGACCACATGGTCAAAACAGCAAGCAAGGAGGCATGGCCCCAACAAAGAACACATGCAGGCCAATTCCAAAAGCACACTGGCTGCCTACACAAAATGGTCACCAGCCACATGGTCTCAACAACAACAACCAGCAAGACGGCATCGCCACAACAAAGAAGACATGCAAGCCTATGGCAAAATCACACTGGCTGGCTACAAAAAATGGCCGCCAGTCACATGGTCACAACAGCAAGCAGGAGGCCTGGAAAACAAATAACACATGCAGGCCTATAGACACTGACTATAAAAAATGACCCCTAGCCACTTGCCATGGGGAACAAAAGACAAATGGTGGCCTATGGCAAACACACTCACACACTGGCCAGGCAAAGGAGGCATAGTAACACAGAGAACACAGCCTTAATTCAGTAATGCCAAAAACAAAAATTAGCAAGGCTAAAAATGTTCACAACACACATCCTCCAAAGGCATTGCCCCACCTATACATTGTTTGCAAGAATAATAAACGTGAAATACCACAAAATAAAATACATTTTGCATTTTAATCCAATACCATCCATGGCCTAAATGATGTTCCAATTCTGCAGACACCAGAGAAACAGTTGTTTCATGCACCCATGACTAGTACTGGGCCTACTGGCTGAAAGGCCCATTGGCAGACTAGGCCACATAGTAAATTAAAAGATTATTGTACATGTATTAAAAAACATTGAGAAAATATACTAAACTGTGCAACATTTTTCCTTTACAAAATAAGAAAAATGACATGCAAAAACTAGGCCCTACTGAAACCTGGCACCACTCAATCACAATAAAAGTTAAAAATCAAACAAAAATAAAAATAAATCCTGGTGCATGCCCTCTATCATACAAACAAAACCCTTGTACAGTTTTTTAACTTACTTGTGAAATCTCAAATACAAAGTCCTTAAACCCAATGGTATATGCAGCATACACAAAGAGCTTCAAATCCAAATGAAAAGTGACCAGAAGATTAACAAAGCCCTGGGAGGACCTCCTGGACCAAAACAGGAAGTTGGAGACTCTGGAGCACTTTCTTCATGTTGAAAAAAAAGTGCAAAAAGAAAAGACTCCTCGCTCAAAAAACCAATGCGAACGGTCCATTTGAGAAGGTTTTTTTATTCCAAATTATCATTTCAGGAAGATTTGGTTGCTTCACGAGGAGAGAATGTTCTCCAGGTTGCAGCCACAGTCGATCATGCTCTCTCGCGATCGCGTGTGTCACAAAAATAGCACCGGAAGTTTCTGGTCTGGCCTAAAGCCATGTTAGCGACCGGAAAATCTCGCGGGAGCTCGCTGGCATCCTGCAAATCTCGTAGTGCTCGACGTTGGCTAGCAAATCTCATGGGCGCTCACGAGCACCCGGCAAGTCACTCCTGTGCACACGAAAGGGCAGTTCAAGCGGGCAAAAACAAAAAAACTCCGCTCCATCTCAGAGTGTGGAGTTTATTAGTAACTCCATGTTCTCTGCAGAACGTGGAGTTGCCGAATTCCAGCGGAGCAGAGTTTACGCGCATTCCTATAGCCAAGTCTTGATGAGGAAAAGCACATCGGGTGCTCATTGCATTAGAAAACAACATGTATCTAGTTTGTGAGCAGCCAAAGAATGACAATTGATTATGAACATACGCCTGGCTGTGGATGGGGAGGTCACATGTGGCTGATTCAAATCAAGCTGGTGCAGAAAGCCACAGTTATCATAGGCTGATAACGGTTAATTAGGGTTGATAGAATGGAGGCAGGAGGCAGCTGCAGGAGTTTGAAGTGCATGCAGTTGACTAGCAGTGTAAAATACATTGTTTTGAGTTGAAAAAGCATAGTCCCTGGCACTGGTCCTAGGTGGGTGCAGACGGGCTTGCCGGTGCACGTCCGCACTGCATCCCTCATTATTAAGGGCCAGCCGGAACACTAGAATGTGTCAGAACTTAAAATGGTGGTGAAAAATGTCCAAAAGCACAAAAAGTGTGCATGCCTATAATAGTTCCCCCTTTTCACAATACAGCCCCCAAAAAGTTTTAAAAATGATTTCTAGCAGCCAAGGGTTTCAGAATAAAAATTTAAAGTGTCATTCACCGCCGATATGATGTCTGTTCTAATAAGTATATTTGTTTAATATATGTATTTGTTTCTGTTAATATTATTTTTGTAAAGTTTAAAAATTGTTAAAATATTCTTGTGTTTTATTAAATAATATATCTGTATATTATTTGTATAATTAGTGTACAGTATAAAATAAACCTATTTTTAGGTTACATAAAATTGATCTATTAATGTTTGCAAATTTTTAGGGGTGGGCGGAATTTGCGTAGTCGCGCTACGCAAAGCTCCGCAAAACGGTAAAAAATCTCTGCGAGCACGCAAAAGTTCAGCGAACACGCGGAATTGCTTGTTCCGCCCTTTTGCGATGCTTTTTTCCTGTTCGCGAACGCTGTTTGCGTGCTCGGGGAGAAATATCTCGCGAACACGCATTTTGAAAGCGCGGACAAGCAAAAAATTCCGCGAAGCCACGGAACGCGGAATTTTTGGTAATTCCGCGTTCTCCGCGGAACGCAAAATTACCCAAATTCCGCAAATTCCGCGAGCGGAACGGAATTTACCGCCCAGGCCTACTAATTTTCACTTTACTTTACTGTTAATATAAAATTACATTTATTCAAAACATTGTTTGTTTATTGTAGCTATATTTTTAAATGTATGCATATATATATATATCTTCTGTTCCACCATCCTCAAATTCGCCTGCGACCAGCAGCCCGATGCTTGTCGGGGTTAGAGGAAAACCCCTTCGATGCCCAATTCACCAGATTGCAGAACTCTGCATGACACGCACTCCATCCCGAAAGGAATAAATTACTGCAACGAAGTTCCTTTAGTGGTGTTTAATTTTCATGGCCAAATGCTATTACTACTATTCATTTAACATTAAATTATTTTTAACTATTTTAAATACATTTTTTAAAGTCAATATTTATTTTTAAAAATGATACTTTTACCTATTTATGATTAATATTTTTACCACAGTATTTGTACGTTTTGATATTACTGGTCACAATATTTTGTCAGACATCCATATTGATATATGACATTATACAATTTTAAGATGAATGTCATACTGAGAATGGAAAGGTGGGGTTATCCTCATCTAATGGCAGATGAAACCTCATGACACCTCTTTTGATGTGAAAAGGAGTTTTAACATGGCAAATATTTTCAAGTGAATATAGCAAAGCCAATATGGAAAAAAAAATACTTCCTGTTCTGTTGGTTGTGCTTCCTCATGCAGTTGGAACTACATGGACTGATGCCTTTTTATAAAAATCATGGCTGTACATACTAGAAGTTTTGTGGAATTGCTAAAGCAGTATATTCAAGGCAGTATTTATGAACTGTGTATGAAAGGACTTAGATGTATAAGTTGTTTGCTTGCTTTTCGTTGCACACTCATGAGTGGTAGCAAAACTGCTTTCCGCTGGCCTGGATTAAATTGCACAATAATGTGAAGTAACTGTTTCTTGTAATTTTTTTCAAAAATTAATTTTCTAAGCTATGTATGCCTTAAGATCCAGTAATATATTCTTCTTCGGTATGAGTATGTTATTTATGCACACATAGTTTAGTAATCATATTGATTTCACTTATTAATGTTTCTAGATTATTTTAGGCACATTGTAATTAAGCCTGGCCGGTGCAAAAAATATCTCTGCCATGCTACGCGGAGATCCGCGAGCAGCAGAGTGCATTAGATAAATGCAGTTCGTGGTGATTTTCAGTGCCAGGTGCTTGTCCGCACTGTGCAATCATCGCGAACGACACCATGCACAGCGCAAGCAGGCGCTGCTTCCTTTCTGCCGCTCGAGTAGATTTTTACTCGAGCGGCAGCTTTCTCAACGCGGGCGGATGGTTTCTCAACGTGAGCGGTCGCGAGCATACGAGACCACTCGCAATGAGAAATCTAACCTCCTGCATTGAGAAATCTCGCCGGGAGGTTGATTTTCCACGCTCGCGCTCACCAACTTGACGTTGATGATCGCGAACGAGGAAAAATCTCACAGGGAGGTGGATTTTCCTCGCTCGTGCTCGCCAACTTGATGTTGACGAACGCGAGCGAGGAAAAAAAATCCGCTCCGCTATGCAAAGCTGAGTTTTTCGGAACTCTGCGAGCTCCGCGTAACGCGAGTGCGGAGAACTCCGCAAACTCCGCGAGCGGAGCAGAGTTCACCGCCCAGACTTAATTGTAATGCAGAGAGAAGTAGGTTTAAGAAAGCCAATAAATGAAATGATATAACTGTGGTCATTGTTTTTTTACTACAATCTGTGACTCTAAATACCAACATTTATGTTCTAGAATCAGAGCTAGAAAGGGCTAAACCATAAGTGAAATTCTCAGCTAGTACATGCAAAAGATTGTAATCTCAATTGGCATTTCTCCTCCCCATTTCTTTTTCCTTCCAGACGTCTGAGGTGTTCATAACAGGCAAACCTGTAGGGCAGGGTGGCTAACAAGGAGAAGCTTTTGACTCCTGATATACATGCAGACTTGGTAAGATGTGACAAGTCAATCAATCAGTCAATTAGTCTTGTATAGCACTCCTCCTCACCCCTGAGGATATCCGGGCGCTGAGGTAGCGTAGGTCTTAGTCAAAGAGCCAGGTTTTGAGTTCCTTTTGAAATCCGCCAGGGAGGGTGATATTCATAGGTGGAAGGGCAGGTCGTTATAGGCTTTCATGTGAGGTAGAAGAATGCGTGGCCTCCGCTGTAGCTGCAGTGGATGTGGGGGGGTGCGAGCAAAGGCCAGGGAGGTAGATCCAAGTTATCTCGCCGATTGATGAAAATGTACGCGATGGTTGATGTAGCCCTGGTCATGCAGAGCTCCTTAGGCATGTGTCAGAAGGTTGAACTGGCATCTCTTCTGAATGGGATGTCAGGGAAGGTTCTTGTGGTGGGGGGTGATGTTCGTGTGTTTGGGGAGGTCGAGGATGAGTCTAGCTGCTGCATTTTGTATGGTTTGGGGTGTCTTGAGGATTTAGGAGGTAGTTCCGTAGTCAAGGCTGCTGGTGATGAGGGTTTGAGTGATGGTTTTCCTGGTGTTGACGGGGATCCATTTTAAAAATTTTCAGAGCATGCACAAGGTGTGGAAGCATGAGGAGCCGACTGCCTTGATTTGGTGCTTCCTAGTGAGTTTTCTGTCAAGGATTATGCTGAGGCTGTGGGCCTGGTCTGTGGGTGTCGGTCCGAGCTCGGATGGCCACCAGCTGTTTTTTGATGGGAAGGTGTTCTTCCCAAAGATCAGCACTTCCATCTTGTTTGTGTTGAGCTTCAGACAGTTGGTCCTCATCCAGTCTGCAACACTGTTCCTGGCATTGTGAAGGTTGGTTCTGGAGGTGGAGGGGTCTTTGTTGAGTGAGAGGATGAGTTGTGTGTCATCTGTGTACAAAATGATGCTGTGTCTGTGGGTTCTGACGATGTCTACCAAGAGTGTCATGTAAGTGTTAAACAGGGTGTTGCAGAGGGATGATCCTTGGGAGGTGCCGCAGACAATGTTCTTGGGTTCTGAGGTGCAGGGACACAGGCGGATTCTTTGAGTTTGTCCGATGAGAAAGGATGCAATCCATTTGAGGGTGCCAATGTGGTTGAGTCTGTTGATGAGGTCTAATGGGATACAGTGTTGAAACCTGCTGAGAGGTGGAGGAGAATCAGGGCTGCTGTTTCACCATGGTTGAGGAGGGATCTGATGTCATTGATGGCGACAATTAGGGCTGTCTCGGTGCTGGGGTTTGCGTGAAAGGCATGGGAGGCATCAAGCAGGCTGTTTTCTTCTAGATGTTTGGTGAGCTGAAGGTTAATGGCCTTCTCGAGGACTTAAGACTATAACATGAACATCAACATCACCTATTAAATCAATTGCAAACAATATTTTTCATGTTAAACATATTTATTCATGTTAAACATGTATTCTCATGTTCAAAAACACCACATTTGTCAATATAAATTTGAAGAGGTGCCTCAAAAGGGAAGGGAGGGATAAGTGCAGCAATGTGTGAATATGAAGGTAAGTGAGAGAGGGAGGGGAGTGAACAATATGTACATCCAAATCATAAATGGCCTATCCAGCCTTATCCAAGGCTAACCTATTTACAAAACCATAATGTTTGAAAGGACATGGTGAATCTATCACTGTCATCCATATAAGGTAAACGAAAATAATGCCGTCGACGTTTCGACCCAGGGGTTGTGTGTAGGCAAATGTAGTCCTTACAGTAGGGTCTTCATCAGGAGCATGGGGGGCACCTATTGATAATTGAAAGGGACATTCATTATGTTTAGGTGATGGAACCAAATTTTAAATAAAACAAAACAATACAAATTTAATTTAAAATGGGCATCTAAATTACCCTGTGTCCACCGGTGCAGACGGTGGAGAAAACTGATATTGATGGGCCCTCAGGCTCTAGGGTCAGAAAGGGCCAAATTCTTACTGAATGGCTGAAAAAAGGAATGTGAAAGTATCAGCACAAGAAATGTTTGAGGCGTATAGAGAAACCAGTTTGTCATCAAAAACGTCCCCAGTGCCAGCAAGCTTGCACTTACTTAACGGATATGGCTACAGAGCTAGAGGTTCCTGCAGATACTCTGATATCCCCTAGTCTTGGGAGAAGAGCCAGGTTTTCAAGGCCTTTCTAAAGGCAAGCAGTGAAGGAGGAGCTTTTAGTTCCAATGGTAAACTGTTCCAAAGCACAGCAGTGGTCCTGAAGAAGCTCCAAGGTTGTCCTCCGAAAAAGGGGGACTGCCAGGTTCGTAGCTGAACCTGAGCGAAGCGTCCTCCCTTGGGTGTACCATTTGAGTTTATCCTTGAACCGGGCTTGCCCCAGTCCCTGTAATGATTTGTAGGCCGGGCAAATAGCCTTGAACCTAACACGTTGTTTGACTGAGAGCCAGTGAAGTTTCCGGGTGGCTTCTCTAGCTGATTTGTATTTAGGGATTTTGAAGAGAAATCGTGCAGCTGCATTCTGCAGAATATGAAGTTTATTCAACGAGCCTAAGGCAATATTGAGATATAGGCTATTACAGTAATCAATCCTCGAGAGTACTAGAGCGATGATTACTGTCTTCAAGAGCTCTGGTGGCAAAAAATGTTCAATCTTTTTTACAAGCCTCAAGGAACAGAATGAGGCAGATGTGATTTTATTCGCTTGGTCTTTAAGCTTCAGCTCTTTATCTAGCAAGAAACCCAGATTTTTTACTTTATTTACTGATTCAGGGAGGAGGCCTAACTCAGGAGGCCACCATTCCAGTGTCCAGAATGATGGGTTATTGCCAAAGTTGATGACTTCAGTTTGAGCAGCATTCAGTGCAAGACAATTGTTGTCCATCCATTTGCTTACACTGCTCATGCAGATTCTAAGTGCAGAGCCTGAGTTGCTCTCAAGTTTCGCTAGTGACACCACAATTTGAGTGTCATCTGCATATGATGCTAACGAGAAGCCAGATTTTTTGATAAGTGAAGCCAGTGGCATGACATAAAGATTGAACAGTGTCGGGCTCAGTGCTAAGCCCTGAGGGTCTCCACAAAGTAAAGAGAAAGACCTGGATGTAAATTTGCCCTACACCACGCTTTGTTGTCTGTTGACTAAAAAGGATTAAAGGAGACCTAGTGCTGTGTCCGCTAACCCCAAACTCCACATGCGTTCAACCAGGAGCTCATGGCTGACCATATCAAATACTGTGGAGAGGTCCAGCAAAATCAGAGCTGCAGTCCCCCCTGTCCATCGTTTCACGAATCTCTTTGGTGGCCACCACCAAGGCGGATTCTGTGCTGTGGTTTTTCCTAAACCCTTGTTGGGTATCATCCAGTAAACAATTTTCTTCAATGTACTCTGATAGCTGTTCGTTCATTACTTTCTCAATCAAATTAGTGGCAAAGGGAAGCATAGATATGGGGCGATAGTTGTTCGCATCCAGCGCATTGAGATTATCCTTTTTTAGCAGAGACAGGATCGAGGCAGATTTCCAGAGTGCAGGAAAAACACCCTCCTCAAACACTGTATTGAAAATTTGCCCCAGATATTGTGCCACTTGTGCTGGAATCAGATGAAATATTTTTGGAGGGCAAGGGTCTTGCGGGGTGCCAGATTTGATTAGTGGGATTAGATTCATGAGCTGTTTTTCAAGAGGAACCTTAAAGGTAGAGAATCTGGCTAGACCTGATACCATATTTAGAGATTGCTCCTCTGGTTGTGAGGCTGTCCTGCCTGTGGCAAATTTGTTAAAAATATTGGCTACCTTTTCTTGAAAGAAATCGGCCAGAGCTTCACAAATGTTTTTATTAGTTACTGCTGGATTGGAGCTGGATGGTACTGCCAACTTTTTTATTACTTGAAAGAGAGGTTTATTTGCATCGCATGCTATTTTCATCTACTCAGAGTAGTAGGAGGTTTTAGCAGCTATAATACATTTTTTATGTTCGGCTAGTTTGTTTTTATAGATAGTTCTCTCTTCGACCTCATAGTTTTTCCTCCACTTCTGTCCTTGCCTATGGCAATCCTGCCTCGTCCTAAGGATCTCATTATACCATGGATGAGAGACTTTCTATGTCAAGGTTTTTATTTTGACCGGGGCTAAGATATCAAAAGCCGTATTTAGCCAGAGCGAGAAATTTTCGACGCTCTGCTCCAGATTGTCAGCAGGTTGCCAGGATGAAGTTGTAAGGATGGCTGCCAATTCGGCCGGCTGTATTGTATGCAAGGCTCTACTTAGGATTTGTTGCACTACGTCTCTGTATATAGAGATTTTTTGGGTGTTAATCTGCCAATTGACTGCCCAATGGTCGGACCAGGTAAGATGAAGAGATGGTACTATGTTGATGGATGAAAGATTGGAAAAAAGCCTGTCTGGAATGTGTCCAGCCCTATGCGTTGGTCCTCTGGAAATTAAGGCTAATCTGAATGCATTCATGGCATCGATCAGCCTTATAGAGTCTGAATCCGTCTCGTTTTCCAGATGGAAATTAAAATCACCTAGCACTGAGAAGTTGGAATTAAGAATAGATGATTCAAGAGTTGTGCTAAACTCCTCTACGAAACCACATCTAGGTCCCGGTGGGCGGTAGATTAGCAGACCCTTGAATGGCTGCATGTTGGGCGGTCGCACCGAAAATGCTAGGGCCTCAAAGCTGAGAGTTATTAGCGGCTCAAAAGTAGCTTTAAAATGATTACGATATAAAACAGCCACTGCCCCTCCTTTTTTTAATTGCCTATCAAGCCTATGGATGGCAAATCCTGGTTGGGTGGCAGCAACAATTTCTGGGCCAGAGTTTAAGTCTGCCCATGTTTCGGTTACGAACATTATATCTGCGCGTTGTGCCTGCACTAGGTCAGAAAACTCTTGGTGGTGCTTCACGAGGGAACTAGTGTTCAACAGCATACATATAATATTTGTGTGTGTTTGGCTGGTGTTTTTGCTGTTCTGCTGGTCAGGTAACTCTATATGAGCTAAGTTTCTTACTAATTTTGGACATGAGCACTTGGAATGATCAAGGCACGGAAGGTAGGGTGTGACCAGGAAAGATGCATTAGACTTAAGGTGCACGGGGCACTTACCACAGGGTCTTAGTGCTAATAGGGCTTCTCGTGGGTAACTAAGATTACTTACTGAGTCTGCAATTGTCTGGCCAGGGGGACGGGCGCTGGGCGCGATCCAGACGCAGAAGGGCTTGCCTTTGGCGTGCCTTCGGTGCTCCTGCGTGGCGCCTGTTGCGTGCGTCCGCATCCATCCTCCATCTATATACAGGATGGAAATGAGCCTGGGAGGGAGACTAGACCGTCTCTCTCCCAAAATGGCGTCAGGGGAATGGCACACCAGAAGCAAGCATGCTGACCAGATCTCCCTCCACTCAATCAGCACACAGCTGCTGCGGTGGACCAGGGAGGAATGGCGGCAAGCGGCTAGTCCTAAAATCAGGTAAGTGTAAAATAAGAGTGTGAAGCCCCTATGGCTGTGTGTATAGCAGCCAGTCAACAGCCAGTCAATTACACCACTAAAAATGCTCACAAGAAGAAATCAAAGCGATAAAAAAAATAATTTAAAAAGCGAGTAAAAAGTAATTAAGAGTCGGGAGATTAAGAGATTAGGTTCTCAAGTACATTTTTCCTGCAGCTATTAACCACTGCGCGTCGGCGCCATCATCCATCTATATACAGGGAGGAAATGAGCCTGGGAGAGAGACTAGACCGTCTCCCTCCAAAAGCACTATCCATTGAAATTTACAAATGTCAGACCTCTGAAGGGCGAGCTGGTGGCAGTCAGCAGTCATGCTGAACAGTGACAGAAGAGAACGTAGGCAGAGTCAAGAGACCTGCTACATTAGGAGCTGGTCGGGGACCTACTTAATCGGATCACACTGCGCCCTACAGTAAGTAGGTCCTGGGTGGATTGCCGGGTGGCAAGAACAGGAGGACGAAGGTCGGGAAAACGGGTGGCTCCTGGAGAGACATGGGATCCTGCGGAAATAGTTACCTCCACTGAGGCAGGTGCGTGAAGAATAAGAAAGAAAGAAGTCTAGCCCACGGTTGGATCAATAGAAAAAAATTACATTTGTTTCAGTAGTACTGGAAGGTAACTTATATAGAGGGTTCAAATTAGGAAACCCATGGAGGAAATGTTAGCAGGTTGTTCCCATAGGTTTACTCTTAAGTTAACAGCAAACTTCTGACTTTTCATGGATTCATAAAAAGCTCAGTAGTTTTCCTGGAAACTATGACAAAGCTGGTAAAATTGCATCAAGTGGACAATTCTACATAGAAACAAATGTTTTCTCCACAAGGAAGATATGTTCCACATGGAGCATCCCCTTTCTGGAAATCTCCATTAAATATTCCATTCCCATTCTCACCCTGGAAATACACTTACTACTGCCCATGAAAGAAGTACATTTACAAGCACTGCCATTGTGGAAAATTACTTGTAAGGTCTATGTGAATACCCCTACTTTGTGGATGCTCATCCTCTTTTGCAGGAAAGACCACCCATGAGAAGTGCTTAATTTGTAAAATAAGTGTCAGTGACCAAGGTTTTTCTCATAAACCTGCATTCACCACTGGCAAGTGTTGCAAATGCTGAACACAAAGTTGGGTAGCCTTGATTCCACCTCATGCCCATTTCTTTCATTACCATGCACTCCTTGCCCCTTCATTTCACTCTTGCAGGTTCTTTTCTTTTTCTCTCCCTCCTCTTTTCCTCCTTTTGAGTTTTCTCTCTCTTGCTTTGGGTCAAAGTCTGATGAGGAAAAATAAGTGCTGGTCTCAAAAATAAGTGCTGGTGAGCCCCACCTGCAACCACCAGCTCAAATTAAGCACTGCCCATGAGTGCCCACAAACTAATTAGTAACTCTTAACTTTGCTGATACAGACATTCCCTTATAGTAACAGCATTTCAGTGGTCACAAAATTAGTAAAATTCTAACCATCGTGATTAGGAATGGGTATTTGTCTTTGTAAATAGATTGTTTGTGAACCAAGGTTGAACATGACTGACATGATTGAAACATGAAAAATCTGAATGTCCAAAAGCACTATCCATTGAAACTTACAAATGTCAGACCTCTGATTCATCCTACGAACTAATGGTGTTAAACTCGCTATAAAGATCGGATGCAAACCAAGACCGCTGTAATTAAAGGCAAGGAACAAGCAATGATATAATTCAGAATTGTATTTCAGTGATAGAATATATTGTTTGTGGAGACACTGGAAGGCAAGATGGCATCAATATTATATTGAGACATGCAGAGCAGTTGCATTAGACGATCAGGGACAAGTAAAACAGAAAATAATAATCACTTTACTCTAAACCAGAACGTTAGATTCCAAGCCTATTGCCACCTTATTATTTTGTATTTAAAGCTTTGTAATTGTACTTTTGTTTAGTTTTATTGAAAGTTTAAACATACAACATTTTCTCATGTTTTATTGAAGTTCATAAATGGCATTATTGCAGCACTGCATTCTCCTAACTACAAAGTTAATAAGCAAGTGTTTGGAACTGTACAGAAAACACTGAGTGCAAATTATTTCAGAGACTGTCTCATTGCCATGGAATAGTGTAGGTTACGATATAGTCAAAGTGACAGTTTCTTTGATACACTGTTTTAATATTGCCTTCAAATGCAATACAAAGTAAAATGTAACAGCAATAATGTTCACCGAAAGGAGGCATTGAATCCTACAAGGCGAAACATAAACACCAGATGCGCGTCAAATTAAACTGAGGAGGAAGTAATACAAAAAACATTAAACATTAAAACAATAGAAGGTGCTGGTGCAGATTCAAATGCAGTTCAGTGGGAGGCCTTGTTATTCAGGTAAAAATGAAATGGTTGGGTTTTAGACATAACCTCCGTTATAATATATAAGATAAAGTGCCCCTACCATATGTTATAAAGATATTGCAAGTAACTAAGTAGTTCCTTGACCATGTTGAGGAATGAAGTCAAAGGCTCAGTTCTTTATATGGTCATGAAACTCCTGGGTGACATGCAATATCCTTAAAAGTATGGCAGAGAATATTTTATTCCTTATAATACATGGTCCATTCATCAACCTTCCATCAAACTGCTTAAATCTTTGGTTTTTTGCTTTTTAATGTGAAAGCGAAAGATAGTTGAAAATAAGGTGAATAAAAGTAGAATTTAGTGCGAAACTGAACACATCAAAAAGCAGTTAGTTATTTGTTGCAAAAACATTTGAATCAGATTAACGTAAATCATGTTAAAAAGTGATTTCATAATGTGTCAATACATGCAGAGAAATTCTATTTTTCCTTCATTGACATTTAGGGGGCCGATTCCGATCTCGGCCGGTAGGGCTCCGAATCGGATTCGGCTTTACCGGATCCGATTCGGAGCCCTATTTCCCGACCGATTCGTACGCGCGTACGGGCGAGCGAGTACGATGCGTGCGCTATCGAAATCTCTGACCGACTCGTTCGCAGGACCCGACCGCTCCGACCGACTCGCACGGGGACGACTCGCACCGCGCAATGGAGACGTTCCCCGGCCGGGTAAGTACGATGCGCATCGCGACCGCTCCGACCGACTCGCGCAGTCCGGCTCCAAGGAGCTGTCAGAGCCGCACTTTGGGGGTCCGTGTCGGACCCCCCTGGAAGTGTAGGCACGCGAGTCGCACACAGGGGTGAGCCATGGGTCCCCCCTACACGTGCATGTACGGTGCGACCCGCATCGACGCGAACACGCTGTAGGGGGTGCCCTTGTTCGCGTCGTGCCCATTGAGTCAATGGGAGCCCGTGTACGCGTCGTACGACTGGCTCCCATTGACTTCAATGGGAGTCCGACCGAATCGAGTCCGATAGCATACGTGCGCATCGTACTCGTTCGGTCGGACTGCTAGGGTCCGATTCGGTTGGAAATCTCTCCGAGTCCGGCTCGGTCGGAGAGATTTCCGGCCCGAATCGGAATCGGCCCCTTAGTGTGCAAAAAATATCATATTTTTGCTCATCAGTGTTCCTTTTAGGAAAAAAGACTAGAAGAACGATAAGCCAGTTTTCATTTTTGCTTTTTTGTTTAAACTGCACCTCATGACCTGCCTTTCACCTTAGCTGCTGGCTCTGGCAACGGGCGTTATGTAGTAACAACTCAACTGTAGTGACATTACATTTGACCAGCTACATCATTTCCGTATTACAGGTGGCTAGAGAGGTCACAAGTCGCCTGTAATAAGGAAATTAGAGACAGGCATTTATAAATGGACAGCGGACTCAGGTGGAGGAAATCAACTTTAAAACATACCCAATAAGCTAAGTGTTGATACGGGTGTTGAAATCAGTAGATAGATGTAATATAGGAACAATAATTTTAGTATGTAATCTAAAATCACTCTTATCAATTTATTTGCAGTTACTACTCGCTGTGTATAGCTACTGGTTACAAATAGACATAATCACTGTAGGATACAAAGTCCACAAAGAAATTGGCACGTTAAAGTCAAATTTAATAGGAAAAATGAAAGATGTTAAATCTGTGGACCTATTCTTTTTTTCAGGTTGCACCACAAACCTTGCACTGCAGTAGTTGCTGCATTCCAGGTGTAATCCGGGAACTCTTTTTCGTCATGTATAAAGTCCCTGCAGGCGAAATGACTCACAGTCAGCAATACAATAAAGGCAGCATTATCATTTGGGTTTATTGAAAGTTTGTGAGCATAGTTGAGGCATAAATGCATACAGAAGTGTTAGCACAGAGGGACCAGCAGCAAATGAAGACTCCTTCATTTATTTATTTACTTGTTTATTTTGGGGGATTTGCAAAGCAGAGTGTACAGTCTTTAGTTGTCTCTTGGAGCCATCGGATATTGAATTATGCAGAGAGTGATGATCATGAGGGACCGCCTGGGCCTGTTCGTAAAACACAGCGGGTTAGGGGGGAACCCACACAAGTCCATCGCAAATGGTTGCAATGCATACAGCCACATTTTATTTCTGCACCTGATTAGAGTTGATTCCTAGTGTAAGGATAGCTAGAGCTGACTCCACAATTCCGCATCTACCGCTCGAAAGATCTACCATCAAATGTTTTGTATTTGAATTTTGACATGGCAAACAGAGCATGAGTATGCGACCAACAATATTTGTGGGTGGGGGGTGTAGTATTTTGTATATTTTCTGGTTAGGAAAAGTGGCCCTGTTTTATAGACCCTATACATCTTACAGGAATTTACCTGGTAGGCACTTAAAATGGGTAGCCCGTGTATTGTTTGAGGAATGGCAGAACACTATTCAATTTACACAGATTAAGGTGTAACCCGACTTTGGCATTTTCGATATTTTGTAATGTAGCAATATTTTTCATAGGCAGCCCCAGATAAATTACATTGCCACAAATGAATGTGAGATACACAAATGCATTTGCTACTTACTGTGGCTTTTGAGAAGAGTTTTAAATGGGAAAATGTATTTAAGAGAGACTGAAATGGCAAGCTTTGTCACAATTTGTGCATCGAAAAATAGAGTACCGTCTATCAGGATAGCAAGTTCCTGAGCACCCATTCTGGAGCTGGACAGCTACCTAGTGAAGATGGCCCGATGCAGGACTCCCACATTGGGATTTTGGAACACAATGCCATCATTTCCAATGTGGCTTGGTTTAACCTCAGAAACGAGCCGCCCATCCAGCTCCTTACAGTGTCTAGCCTTATTGATTGTACCCTTTTACCAGCATTTAGATTTTCTCTCAGACTAATAACTGTCATCTGCATAAGTCATACATTTGTTGTTCTAGCAGTTACATAACATAAGTATTTATAAAGTGCACATATCACCCAAGGGTATCAAGGTGCTGAATAACAGATGTTTATCGTTACTCAACTCAATGGTACTCATTTTATCAGCCTCACATGGATGAAAGGCTGAGTGGGATTTGAACCTGTGACCATGAGGTCAAACACAGGCCCCTACAGAGGATGCATTAGTTCACTTAGCCACCAAAACCGTATATGCAATAATAATTAAAAACATTCTCTACTAAGACTAAGAAGTTTTTGAGATGCTTATACCATATTATGGCATAAGCATCTCAAAAACATGTTAACATTAAAGTGGCATATGAACGAATACATTAATCCTCCTCTCTGCGTATCAACAGTTTAGCATGAAGCAATGCACATAATTGATCTATTACCCTCCAGCCTGCAAATTCATCATAATACATGTATAACAGGATGATCTAATTACGCAGAGGTTATTAAAGTGCAAGTGGGTAAATATCATTCTACTACGTCCTATCAAAACATGTTTCCTTTGAGTAATAAAATGTTTAAACAATATGAAAAAGGTCACCAGTAAACACAGCTCACTATCTGGATCACTAGATCTTACGATATCATACAAAGCGCAGGCCAATATAAAAATACCTATGGCTATGGATACAGATTACATTGGTAAAGTGAATGTGCAGATTTAAAACATGTAATAATTTACCCTCGCAACTTTAGGTCTGAGTCTATAAAGCACTCAAGGTGGACTGGAAGCAACACCAATTCCTTCTATACTAAGTTCTACTGGTACAATTAAAGCTGCTGACCAGTGGAACATCTTTGTAATAATAACTCCGCATATGGTCTGGTGAAGGTTGATCAAAAAGTGCTGGTCAATATAGAATACCTATACCTATATATGCTAGCGACACTAGTAAAGTCCATGTACAGATTTAAAACATGTAATAATGTAAACTCAACACACTGTCTAGGCCTATAAGACACTCAGGTTCATCCGGAAACAATGACGAAACCTTCTGTACCAAATTCTGACCGGGTTCCAGCTGTTAATTAAGCGATATGGTTTTGCATAAATCAGTTCTGTAATACGGCGAGGTTCCCCCAGGACTGCTCGAACAATGGCAGGTTGACCGTTTGTTAATTAGCATTTTGCGTTTATTGCCCACGTCCTTCTTCTCTGTCTTTTACAAGTCGTGTGACTTTCCAAACAATATATATGTAGGAAGTGACTGCCTGGTAGGTTTCCATTAGGTCCGATGTATAGCAGAACGAGAATTACATTTTAAAAACAATGATCTGAATTTCCAGTGAGCATGTCGCACAGTAGCATAAAATGTATCATTGATCCTGGGCCTCCTAATAGCAGTGGCGCATTTCAGGTCAGCTTCCAGGTGCCTTGGTCCATGATTTGGTAAAAAACGCACCTGTAAAGTTTCTAATCTGAACATAAGATATAAGGCCCTTTTCTCAGGGGGGAATACAAATTCAGAAATGGCTCCCAATGAGGCTCTTGTTTTAATTCCAAATAGTTTGTTACTAGGATACTTTTCCTGGCCTCTTGCTTCCGCCACATGTGCATCCAGTATTTATGCTTTACCCCTTCTAGGGTTGCTTTGTTCATCTGCTGAGGGTTATTCCATAGCTCTGTACAGTCAACTGGTGTAGAACGTGCTCTACTTGCCTGAATCAGGGTAGGCTGTTCAAATTCTTGCATCGACGCAGGTCCTGCAGGGCCTTCCTATGTACAGCAAGAGCTGGACTCGTCCAAACTCGCACCCGTGGTCTTACTGGGCAGGACGCAGCGTTGTCGTCTCCAGCTCTTCCATTAGTGCTGTCATTAGAATACCAAGGCCTAGATTGGAGATACGTCGCAAAAAACATTTTCAAGTTTTTGTAGGGCCTGTACTTTTGTAAATCTCCAAACTTCGCCAGCATGGGAGCTTGCCACAAGCACTTTTGTTTTATAAACAGTTAAAGGTGTCTTTATTAATCCATTTCCACACATGTTTGCAAATCTTGATATTGCACCAGCCTGTTGAATCAATATTGTTTTTAACTTTACTAATTGAGCGCTCCAATGAAGCTGAGCATCATTCATTCGTATGCCCAGATAGTCATACGTTTTGACTCACTCAAGATTTAAGAAAAACGTAAAAACATGATGAAAAGAATGAACATGAGGATAAAAATTGTATACATAGGAGGGATTGTGCAAATGGCACTTTGCTGTGCCATTGGTCCTGGGGCTGAGTGTTGCAACAGCATACAGTGATTTTGTACCCAGGTGCCATTAGGGCAAGGCACCAAAACCAAGTGAGCACGCAAATATTGGATGAATTTTGCGGACTAACAGTGATGAACCAGGTAAAAAGAAAAAACAGGTGTGCATTCCCCACCATATAAAATGTAGTCTTCGTAAATATTGCCCGACCTAGGGTTTGCACCCAATGAAAAGGATGAACTCCATTAAGAATTTCTGAGAAGAGTGACATTTCCACACGTACGACGGAAGATCTTTTTCATCAAACAATGTTTTATAGAGGAACGTTTATAGAGGGAGCTATGTCAACAGATATCAATGTGATTTGGAAAGCATTTATAGAACCACTGTAACCCTTTTTAAATGAGTCTGCACACACGTTAGTTGCAGTCACAGTACTAATATTATAAATATCTTTTGAAGATGTTGTTCTCAGATTACCTTCGGGATGTGTAAACATACAGTCACATTGTATTATGGGAACTGTAGTTGTTAGGTAAACAGGGTGGGGCACCAGAGGAGGGGGGTGAATTAAGTTGTTAATTAGGTATGAGTCACGAAGGAGGAGTCCTGTCACGTGAGCGTGTTTAAAACTGGCGGTTTGCTAACATACATACAAAACATTTTTGGCGGAACAGAGAGAGGAGGAGGAATATGTTTCTGAGCAGAGGCGGGTATGTAGCATGGCGTAGGGTTTGGTTTTATGTTTTGCCACGCCGGTGGTATAGTGGGGTTGTAGTGCGAGTGAGGATGGGAGAGAGTGGGAAGCATAGGAAGAGTGGAGAGTGACGGGGCTGTTTGTAGCGTGAGGTTGAGTTAGATAGTGAGACATGTAGAGGGGCGAGAGGGTGATAAGGAGATTGAAGTGTGGAGGGTTATGAGGTGACGTGGAGGAGTGAGGATGAGGGAGAGAGGTGGTAGATTGGATGAAGTGTTGATGAATCGGGGTTAAGTATATATGGTTAAGATGTGGAAAAATAAGAATAGGGTGGGTTTACAGTCCTGTAAGGAGAATGGTCGTTAGTAATGTTATGTGGAAGGGATGGGTAATTTTAGAGAGAAAGCAAGAAAGGTTAAAGTGACAGGAAGAGGAGTGAGATTCGGGGCTCAGGCATAAGCTAGAGATAATTATTGTGTGCGAAAAGAGATGTTGAACTAAATGGAAAAGTGCTGGGACCACTTAGGATTAAACAGTGACGGTAGCAAAATATCGTTTGTTATTGAACTGATTATTAGACAGAAGAGGAACATATTGTGAAAAACGTTGTTTTCAATGGGAATTGAAGTGCAGCTATTTCATTATGGATTGTGATATTGTTTGGATTTTACAGTGTTGTATTTTATAATAATGCGTGTTTCATTGATATTTTTAGTTATCCCTGACGAAGGGCTGGAATTGCCCGAAATGCATTGGGTCAATAAAATATTGCCTCTGATGAATTTTTGCATTTGTACTTGTTCTTGGAAAAAGGTCCGGATGGACAAACCTGAACATGAGAAAACTTTGTAAATTGGCATGATGTCTGACGTGTGGAACTACGCAGAGATTTAAGAAAAACGTAAAAACATGATGAAAAGAATGAACATGAGGATAAAAATTGTATACATAGGAGGAATTGTGCAAATAGCACTTTGCTGTGCCATTGGTCCTGGGGCTGAGTGTTGCCCCAGCATACAGTGATTTTGTACCCAGGTGTCATTAGGGCAAGGCACCAAAACCAAGTGAGCACGCAATATTGGATGAATTTTGCGGACTAACAGTGATGAACCAAGAAAAAAATGAAAAACAGGTGTGCATTCCCCACCATATAAAATGTAGTCACTCAATGGTTTGCCATAGATCTTGAATGTCGACCTTAAAGTGGATTTGGGTTTCATTATCATAAACTTAGTTTTCTGCAGGTTAATTGTTAACTTTCTTTTTCTGAAAAAATAAGTTAAAGCTTTCCAGGAGGCAGTGCATTGACCTTTCTGTACATGCTAGTATACCGCTTCATCAGCGAATAGCAACATCGGAATATGCTCCTTCTACAGTTTGGGAACTTCAAGGCCAAGATTACTAAGAAATATCCCAATTTCATTGATATATAGTTGTTAAATAATTCCAGAACTAGTACGCAGCCCTGCTTGACTTCTGTATTTATTTCACACTTATCCGTGCCATCACCCTTATTAACATATTTTACTCTCGATTTATTGCCATGGTGGAAATTCTTTAAAAGACTCAAGAACTTGGTGTAAAAATCTTCTTCCTCCAAAATGCTACTGAGGACTGAACAGTCATCACAATCGAATGTCGTCTTTAGATCGATGAAAACCAAAAAAGGGGGGAGTTTTGCATGGCCTTTTACTTCAGAAAAATGATATACAGCCTCACAACTTGGTCTATCCTACTTTGACCATTGCGAAACCCAGCCTGTAGATGGGATATAATATGGTTGTCTTCCATCCAGGTCAGAAGTCAGGGCAATAGGAATTATCCAAACATTTTTCCTAAACCATCCACAAGAGAAATCAGCCGATAATTAGTGGATTCTCTCTCCCCCCTTTCTTGTCATCATGAAGCTGGGACTTAGCCTTGGGTCAAAATGGCATTAAATAGCCATGTTAAGGGTTCAATCCAAATATCCTGGCTATTTTTTAATACATCAGCTGGAACTTTGCCAGAGTCTGGTGCTTTACCAGATTGTTGGCATTGGATGGCCTTAGTTACTTCCATCTGATTAAGGCATCATCAGCATGTTGACACAATGAGATGTGGTATTTGGTAGCAACTTGCCTCTTTGACTCTTCCCACAGGTCACACCTCATGTTATCTGCTTTGTTTGGCTTATGGTATAAAGAGGTGAAGTGCTCAATCAATCTTCTAGGGCTTATGTTGACTTCAGGATTCTTTGCGGGCCCTTCGCAGCCCCAGTGTATACTTCCTCAGTACTTCTTGGCGTTATTTGGATCAAGTGCTGCCTGGAGAGCCTGCCATGCATTATTACGCTGGTTTATTTTCTTATATCTAATAAGATGTTTAGAAGCCCTTCTTGCTTCCTCCAGCTTTAATTCACCCCCTTGCTGTTTTTTATCTTTTTGAAAGCTGCCCTGTGGGCTTTCTTCAGCTTGGGTCATTCTTCTTCATACCATTCGTGATAAGAGGCATGTGATATTGTTCCACAGCTTCCTTTGTGAGCCATCAGCACTTTGGTAGCAGCTTCAAGCAACTTCTTAAAGGATTCTAACATCACAGGCAGAGGTACCTGATTCTTCTTGGGCAAAGCAACATGAAGAGCGTTCCATTGTGGATTCAAGTAGCAGTCAGCTATTTCCCCTTCATGGATCGCTCTGGATACCTTTTGTCTATTTACATTCAGATCCACTTTACAGTCACCTAAGGTCTGCGACTGTTGCCATTTATGTACAGGATCCTTAGTAAAGTCGAGCGTGAGATGTAGAGGGTCCTGATCACTTTCTATTCTCTTTTCCACACACATATCAGTGATCAGAGGCCAAGCTTCATATTTATTATCAAGAAATCAATAGTGCTGGCCCTTCTCCCTGCTTGAAGGGTGACATTGGGAGCATTATCAGGAACTGTGTGGCCATTCAGAGGTCTCAGACCTGCATCCAGGATTGGAATTCCACAGAAGTTATTCAAGATAAAGCACACACCCCAGTGCCGACCCCCTCTAGGCACTGTATCATGGCATGGTATCAAATAATACAATAACACAACTGATACCGGGGTTCTCTTGTTCAGCATCGTTCTGAGGTTGTCAACAAAAGCTGTCACTACTGGCAGCAGGCCTAGCCATTGCCAAAATCCTGCCATTTGAATCAACAAAGTCCTGAAGATGTCCCATGGTCACTCTCTCTGTAAATATATGGCAATAGTTAAAGAAACAAACATCAAGACAATCTGTAGGTCTAATGTATAATAGTAAGTGCCTGGGTTCTTCCGCCCACTAATATATCTTTACATGGCTTGTATCACTGATCTTCTTCAAACTCAGTCACTGATTCTTGAACCATTAAATTTATTCCTTCATCCTCTGACTCACTCTTGCATTGACATACTCAACAATTCTAAATACCACAAACACAAACTCACCAACCACTGAAGAGGAACTTTAAGGTATCAGCCACCTTACTGGCTTTGCTTCTTTTTGTGAGGTTTGTGAGATTGTGGTTTGTAGTGTATGACTGTTAGTCTGCGAGCGCTGTGAGAGTGATTCTGTTATTGTGTGACAGCTAGCTTATTAGAGGCTAGAGAGTGTTGTTGGTGATGTGAGGTTGCTACTCTTTGAAGGTTGTGAGTGCTCTCAGTAGTGTGTAGCTGTCAGTTGTCAGTGCTGTCACAGTGTTTTCAGTAGTGTATGAATGGTAGCCTGTGAGGGTTGAGGGAATGTTGTCACAGTGTGAGTTTTTGAGGGGGTAGTGCTGGCAGTTACACTGGATTACTAGTGTGTAACAGGTGGAGAATGTTTTCTATAATATGAGGCTGCTACATTGTGTGGCATGTGAGTGCTATCGGTAGTGCAGACTGCTACTACTCGAGGGGTGAATGGATGCTTTCGGTAGTGTGTGACTGGTACTCGATGAGGGGTGTGACATTGCTTCTGGTAGGTGATGTGGTAGTCTATGAGTGGTGTTAGATTGCTGTTGGTATGTAGGGTGGTTTGCATTTCCTCCATAAATGCTTTAACATTTTCCTTTGGATTTTCTTTGAGGTGGTGGCTAAATGCACGCTTTGTACTTATTTATAAACTTTGATTCTTACTCTCGAAACAACAGTGCAGCAGTGATTTCAAAGAGGAGCTCTTTATCAAGGAGTATCTAACTTCCACTAGAGGGGCAATGTTCACCCAGTACTCTGCCTGACTTTGCCCTGGACTCTTTCATGGATCCTAGAGTGACACGACCAGTGAAAAGGGATTGAAAAGAAAAGAAATTCTTTTCAGTTGTACTCAAGCAAATTAAATCTCCTGGAGTTGCACTGATTAAACCCCATGAACCAGGGAGAGAATCTGTGTTGGAGTGTGTACATGGGTAACAGGTATGCCACCGCACTTTGTCCTTCTCAGAACTACTAACAATATATTTCTCCTTAACAACGAAGTGCCTGCTCTGTAATTTTATTTTCAAGATATCTGTTTTGGTGTTCCTGGAAGCAGGAGTAACATTCCAGCCCATGTTCTTTGCCAGATTTCAGGAGCCGATCGCTTCAATCAGTAGGGGTTCGGACCTTCCCACAGGTGGGTTTCATCACCGCTGTCTGCTAACCACTGACCACTGACCTTAACAACTGACTGTTGAATCGAATCCCAGTCCTTTCAGAGCCAGGCTCCTCAACCCACTGGAGTGCCGGAAGTTCTACAATTTATCAGGTTCCCTACATATACCCAAACAATACGACAACAAATGTTTATAAATCAAACAATACGTGTTGACTGCCTGATCGTGCGCTGTCTGTGGCCGCTCTGTGGTGCACCAGCTGTTCATGACTCCTCTTGATGAGTGACGAATGCCATCTAATGGCTTATTTTGGATCTCGACACCTCCTGTTTCGGGTCTTACCAAAGTTTGGGTGGTCAGTTCATACCCGGGTGCCTGCAGCTGAAGCAGTTGTGCGGCTAGAAAGAAAGTGTTGACCGTGTGTTGAGCAACGTCTTTATAGACCTGCCTCGCACAACATAGCTGTCCAGTTCTCACAAGAGCATAAACATTTATGGGAGGAATAGGCCTCGTGGGAGCTAGAAAGGAAGGAAATGAATGCCATCTCTCAATCTTTCTGACGCCTCAGCTCACCCATGAATTCCTATTGTGTGTTAGGCTGCTGTTGGTGAGCACCTTCCTCTGCAAAGAGCTTTGATTGCTGCAATGTCTTCTTGTGGGCTTGGCTGAAAACCTTCTTTAAAGGCAATAGATTGGGCAGCAGTTGTGCTAGCCTGCGTGTGAAGTAGTTCCATTCCTCATACGTAATAGATACATCGTTAGCAAAGTCTCTACCTCAAATACAATAGGATGGGTTGTGTATGGTTTAGCTCTCTTGCAAATAGAGTATGAGGAATTTTACATTATGAACTGTCTGAAAAATGCAATAGGAGGAGTTTTACATGTTGACCCGTGTGACAAGTATATTAGGAATTGGTTTTACATTGTGGGGGCAGATTTACAAGCCCCTTGCGCTGCCAGTACGTCACTTTTTGTGACGCACTGGCAGCGCATTTCTCTGCCCCATATTTACAAGGGCAGGAAAAGCGTGGCTTTTCCTGTCCTTGTAAATACGGCCCCTTTACATGCAGCACTTTGATTGGAAGGGGCGTTGCATGGGTGTTGCTGTGGGTGTTCACACGTAACACCCATGGAACCAGACACATTTCCAGATTTACTAGGATTCGTAAACCTGGAAATGTGTCAGTATGCTACGCCACCCTAGGGGTGGCGTAGCGAGGCACAACGAGGAGAAATGTTTTCATTTCTCCTAGTTTTTTTCCGCTTTCAATGCGTTCTGCATTCTACAGCACGCATTGAAAGAGGAAAATGCCTGTAGTGATTGTTTTTGTGCAGGAAGGTGCCCCTTCCTGCACAAAAACAATCTCCCCAAGACACAGGCATCTTTGCACCATGGTGCAAGGGTGCCTGAGCCGGCGCATGGCAGCTGTTTGTGCGCCAGCGCAGGGGAGAGCACAGGAATGCGACATATCATTGTAAATATGTCGCATTCCTGTGCTCTGAAAGTGCTGCAGCGTGGCGCAGCCAAAGGGCTTGCGGTGCCGCGCTGCAGCACTTTCTTGTAAAATCTGCCCCGTTGTGTCTTTGACAAATACTAAAGGAATGGGTGTGACATTGTCTAACACTTAGAGAACTTCTAGCACATATATATAGTTCAGGAGGGGCTGGAGAGATCTGGTTTTCATTGTGTACATTTGTAATTTTGTGTTCAGTTTTTTTTTTTCCTCGAACTATGTAACCTCAAGTAGCTAGATGTATCATTGTACTTTACTTTTTATGCTTCTATACATGTATGCTGTTGTAAAGCGCTCTGATACCCCTCGGGTCGTGTAAGCGCTATATAAAGCTCCTAAATAAATAAATAAATGTGAATGAATGAAAGTACATTTTATTCCTAAAAGTAAAAGCAATTTCTGGACAAGAGTTACTATGTGCTTAACCGATCCCGCCTCCCTGTGTTATCTTTCGACTACTCTACATGACTCCTCTGAGGCTAAAGGGTGTTGTTGGTGCTCGATTTGGATCCAATAGTAGGATGGCCCAATAACAACAGAGGTAAAAGGTTCTAATTATTACAGCTGGAGGCAAATAAACGCTGATTGCCTTTAGTGCCTACTCCAAACAGGTTCCCATATTCCCATGAGAACTGCAATTATGGTGCATTGCTATTGCCCACTGACCCAGAAAAAACACAGCCCTGCTGCCTTCCCTCTTCACCAGCACCACCTCCAATGGCATTACAAGCTTCAACTGCTGCTGTGCAGGTCTCCACTGAAAAATAACAAAAGTGCATCATGTCACAGGTGCCAGCAGCAGCAGGTCCTGTAAAGTGTCATGACATGCTGTGGATTCTGTATATCTCAGACAGTCACCAAAGCAAATGTACTGATGTGGTGATGTATGAAGTGTGTGGCGGGTGGTGCATGTTGCACGAAGTAAACGGCTGAACCACTGTTGTATGATTGACCACTGCTGGGTTCCTCGTACAGCTGATGACCCATCATCCCAGTGGGTCATGACAGCAGTAGGTGGGGCTTATGCTGCACTAAGCTAAGGTGGTTTATGTAGGAAACAAGTATGATGCTCTTCAGTGTATGCACATGTAACTGCTCTTTTACATGTATGCAGTAAGGTGATCCTTCTCGGTGACAAGGCAGCTGCTCCCGCCAAGCTCACTCTACTATACATACAGACTGCGCTTGAATGACACCTTATCTATCGCACATGTGCTCCATATGCATGCATGCAGAGAGCTAGAGTGGCTTCAGAGATGATGAACTCAGACCGGCATCAGTTAGGCAGAGTAGCTGCTAGAAAGTGGGACAGAACTGTTCATGTGAGGACAGTCGCAGAATCCAAGAGCATATTGAAAGTGCCTGCGAGCATTAAGGGATCTGGATGGAGGGGACACCAGTTTCATTCACTGGTGTAACTGGTACTTGGTGATACAGTAAAAATAATTGGTAAAACACATGGGGTGAGTATTAGTAATCTGTGCAGGTGTGCAGACATAGGGGTGGTGAGTATGAGTGGCCTGTCAGCAAGGGTTCTTGAAAGTAATATATGGACATCCTTCCGACCCAATATTTGCGTATTCTCACTAAGAAAAGCAGACCGTCAAGGCTCATAAGTGGAAGAATACTCCTCTTACCAACGATTGCTACAGCATTGTTTCAAGAGTAGGATTCATCCTTTATTAAGTAAGAACAATAACCCATTGACTGTAGCACATATTAGTTTGAGAAATGTGCACTGATATTCTTGTACACTGTGGGCCTGATTCACAAAGGTAAACTTAGACTTAAGTCTAAGTTTATTACCTTTTGGTATTCACAAAGATAAATTACTTCTAGTAACCTTACTACTAGTAAAGTTAAAACTAGTAAAGTTACTAGTAATAACTTACTTTATAATACCAAAATGTAGTGAATTTAGACTTAAGCCTAAGTTCACTACTCAAGTCTAATTTTACTACTTTTTAGTATTCACAAAAGTAAGTTACTACTAGTAAATTTACTGCTAGTAAAGTTACTACTAGTAGAGTTACTAGTAGTAACTTACCTTTGTGAATACCATAAAGTAGTAAACTTAGACATAAGTCTAAGTTTTCCTTTGTGAATCAGGCCCTGATTGACGTAATCTCTGTGGGTTATTACTGTGACTTGTGAACCCTTGTTGAAATCATGCATTTGATTTCCTTGTATACTCCAACAGGAGAGACACAAAGTGCAACATTAAGTGCACTAGTATTTCATTATTTGTATAAATAACAGCGGTTATTATAATGCTTTGGATGTTACTTGACATAAAGGATTTTAGCATTTTTATATCACAACCAATGTCTCTTTACTGATATTATATGGACTGAGGGCAAAAGTCTAATAGCGAGGGTAGCTTGGGCAGCCGATGTCATGGCTCCCTCAGCTGCTTCTTCTTATTCTGATGAGAGTGCCTTTGTGTCCCCAGGTAGATACAGCATCTCAAAGGCTGCTATCCATTGTACAGTCAGACTTGGATTATGTTGCATGGGCTACATATACAGTACTACATGAAGAGTTCACTCTGAAGGCACTGATACTAAACTGGGTGTGGTTTGGAAATGCATCTTTCAATAAAACACTTTTTGCTCAAATATATGTAACCCCAAACCTGTCATCACTTTAATTAACCAGAAGTATTAAGTCTCATAATGTAGGTGTGTGCAGCCGCATGCTTATCTGACCATTAATAATATTACGGAGTAGTGGGTTTGGTCCGCTGGCTCGCACTCATTTTTTGATTGCCTACCTAGTGAATGGCACCTCTTTACATGGCTACTCGAGGCAAACAAGGGCGCACAAAATCCACTTGTAGCTCTCAAAGTGGCTAAGACTGTACTGCAGCAAGTATAACCATGGTAGACATGCAGCACTACTGATCTTCATCTTCCATCTATGTTACTAAAATATAAGGCAAATGGAAGGAGGGAGGTTCTTAGACAAAAATGAGATTCACACAGTAAACATCTCAATTTCGTTTTACATATACCATCAAACTAAAACAAAAAATAACCATAAAAGAAAGCAGGATATACAAGCCACATCTACTGCCTCCTTATAAAGCGAAAAGCCAAAATGGAAGCAAAAAAAGGCTACACCCCCACAGCAAAGTAATTAATATCAATCATTAATTCACCTTCTGTGGCAATGTACACAGGACCGGCAGATAATAGGTCAGAATTCTGGGCTGACTGATAATTGTAATCTTCTAAAATGAGTGACAGTGAGGCAGTTACTAGTAGTCTCTGTAGTGCAACGTGCTACAAGTTGATCGCAACTACTGCTAAATAAACACATGTCATAATTACGCCCCAGCCTTAATTACCAATTACCAATATTTAATCAGAGTAGAACCCTTTATTATATTTAGCTGACTGCAGAACTGCATGCAATTCGGTGCACCCTTTTAAAGAATTGTTTTTAAAATGCCTGAGGGAGATCCCTGATTTCCCCTTGTGAGCGGCTGCCTATTCTGCATCTGAAGTGTTTCATGCTTCAAATTTATATCAAATTTATATTTATATTGATTCACTAAAATACTAAAGGTAACAGGGATGTTATAGTGAGCCTCAGATTTCACTCGTACAAAACCAGTGAAATTCAGCAGTAATAGTTAGCTGAGCTAACTATAACTTATACCCCGGCAATGCACTGCTTCTGACCTCACATATTACATCACTCATGACACGGTCAGTGACATTACTGATGACATCTCAAATGACATCACTGATGACATCATCCAGCGAGTGTGAGTGTTTTCTAAAAGACAGAGGGGCTTATTACAATGGCGGTTGGAAAGCCCCGCCATCATCGGTTTCAATTCTGACCAGCTGATTATGAATGAGCCGGTCGGAATTGTAACTGGTTGGTCATTCCAGCTGACTTCCGACGGGCTCAAGGAGCCCATCGGCCAGTCGGAGGCTGGCCTGTAATCCCAAAGGGCAGCCTTTCTACCTTTGGGATTACGATACTCGAACTCCGGCAGGTTATCCATGTCAGGCTTTCCCACATGAAAAGCCTGTTGAAGAGCGAGTATGGGGGCCCTGCCCTTGGTGGCCTCCGGTTGGTGGCCGAGGGTCCACCTATGGTGCCTCCCTGTTAATTCCTGCAGCCCATGGCAGTCACCTTGGAAGCATGTACTACGGCCGGTTTATGGTCGTAACACATGCTCCCATAGGGAAATGTTGGAATGCGACCGAACAGTGTTTGGTCACATTCTAATCAGGCAGTCGGGACCACCGACTGGAGGTCAGTCGGTCCCATTTCCGAGATGGTGTCGGACCAAGGCAAGTCCACCCGACATCGTAATAGGCCCCAGAGTGTTTACCAAGGCACTACAAAAGTTAAAATAGTATACTTTCTGCACTACTAAGGAGTGATACTATTTCTAACATATATTATGTGAGTGGCTATGCGACCGTGGGCATCTGTGTGTGAGTGGGTGTCTGAGCACCTGTATGGGTGTGTAAGTGGGTGTTTGAGTGGCTGTATGGGTGTATAAGTAGCTGTGTGTGTAGCTGTTTGGGTGAGATACTTTGTGAGCGATTGTATTGGTCAGTGAGTGGGTATGTCAGTGAGTGTATAGGTGGGTGAGTGACAGTGTAAGTGCCTCTATGGGTGGATAAGAGGGTGTGTAGTGACTGTATGGGTGAGTGAGTGGGTGTCTGAATGGCTGTATGAGTGAGTGACTGGCTGTGTAAGTGGCTGTATGGGTGAGTGAGTGGCTGTTTGAGTGGCTGTTTGAATGTGTGAATGGGTATGTAAGTGGTTGTGTGGATGTGTGTGTGTGAGTACTTGTATGGGTGAGTGAGTGGTGGTGTTGAAAGGCTCTATGGGTGAATGAGTGGGTGAGGTAGTGGCTATATAGGTGAGTGTGTGGCTGTGTGAGTGGCTGTATGGGTAAGTGAATAGTTGAATGAGTAGCTCTAGGGATGAGTGAGTAGTTGTGTGAGTACTTGTATGGGTCTGTGAATGTGTATGAGTGGTTGTGTAGGCAAGTGAGTGGGTGTATGAGTGGGTGTGTGAAAGGATGTACAAGAGGTTTTCTCCCCAAAATGATTGAATCCCACATCAACACTATTTGAACTAACTTTGTGGAGACAAATGGAATCCTGGATTCTTCTCAGAATTGTTTTAGACCACGACATAGCACCGAATCTGCCTTGTTGGCAGTTACTGAACATTTGCGTGGCTCCCTAGATGAAGGCAGTTCCATGGCTCTGATTTTACTTGATCTCGTTCTCTAATAGTTCAACTCAAAACCTGACTAAATTCCAAGGTCGACATGGAGGCTGTCACTAAGTGGATGATGGCCAACTGCCTTCAGCTAAATTCTAGAAAATCGGAAATTCTTCTCCTGGCAAGAGATATTCAATTATGGGGTGACCATTGGTGGCCCGCCTCTTTAGGGTCCCCCCCCATCCTAAGGAGGCAGTAAAAACCTGGGTGTTTGGATCAACAAAACCTTGACCTTTGAAGCTTAGGTGAAATCGGTGGTGATCGTCTGTTTTGGACTTCTACGAGGGCTAAAACCCATGCTTGGGTTTTTTGATTCTCATACACGCCAGGTTATTATCCAGTCCACTATACTCTCTAGCTGGACTACTGCAATACTATGTCTCTAGGCTCAAATAAGACAGTGACTAAAAGACTTCAGCTGGTCCAAAATGCTGCGGCTTGGCTACTATACGCACTCCCTAAGTCTTTCTCGATTTCCAGCTGTCTCCACAGGTTGCATTGGCTCCCTGTGTTTAAGACAATTCATTTCAAGGCTCTATGTATTGCACATAGAATCCTCACCTCCCAGGCACCTTCCATTCTAATCAACTTGCTCCACCCCTATGTTCCCCAGGGGGATCTGCGCTCAGCTAATCTTTATCTCGCATGTGTCCCTCATGTCAGAAGAGCAAGAGCAGGGGGGCTCGCTTATCGTGCTAAAGCCACTGTCCTCTGTGTCCATAAGGAGCATCCAGGATCATTGGTCATTTAGAAGGGCAGTGAAAACCTGGCTATTCTTGGCCTAACCCTCGGTCTCTTTCTTTCTTCAGCTAATACTCTTTCTGGAACTAGGGCTGGGACACCTCTTTGCTGGGGCAGCCATGCGCTTTACAAATATTTTAACATAACATATAGGGGTGTGTGTGAGTCCCTCTGTGGATAATGTCATCAGTGATGTCATTTGAGATGTCATCAGTGATGTCACTGACCATGACATGAGTGATGTAATATGTGAGGTCATAGGCAGTGCATTACGGGGGCGTAAGCCACTGTTAGCTTAGTTAACTACAATACTTGTATGAGTTAAATCTGAGCTCAAATACCCGTCCCTATAACGTTTTTTTAAATTCTATATCCTAACTATAACATCCCTGTAATCTTTGTTTTTTTCAGTGAATTTCTAAGGTTTTTTTAAATGTTGTTTCCTAACTATAACGTCCCAGTAACCTTTGGTTTTTCGAGGGAATTTCTAAGGTTTTTTAAATTTCCTAAATGTAACCACACCTTTGACAGTAAGTGTGTGAGTGGGTGCATGAGTGTCTCAGTAAGTCTGTGAGTGGGTGTATGAGTCTGAGTGGGTCTGTGAGTGGGTGTGTGAGTGTGTGAGTGAGTGCTCTCTGTTGTGCTCTGTTTTGCCTTTTCTGCTTGTTTTCTTGCCCTCTGTTTTTCCCTTCCTTCTAATTTTTCTGCCCTCTGTTTTGCCTTTTCAGCTAGTTTTTCTGCCCTCTGTTTTGCCTCTTTCTGCTCATTGCTGATCTTTACTTTGCCTCTTTCTGCTCGTTCCTCACCTTTATTTTGCCTCTTGCTGCTGGTTTCTGACTGCTATTTTGCCTCTTTCTGCGCAGTTCTGACCTTTAGTCTGCATCTTTCTGCTTCCTTCTGTTCTTCATTGTGCCTCTTTCTGCTCATTGCTGACCTTTATTTTGCCTCTTTCTACTCGTTTCCACCTTTATTTTGCCTCTTGCTGCTCGTTTCTGACCTTTATTCTGACTGTACCTGCTTCTTTCTCACCTTTAGTTTGCCCCTTTCTGCTCCTTGCTGACCTTTATTTTGCCTCTTATTGCTCTTTTCTCACCTTTTTTTTGGCTCTTACTGTTGGTTTCTGACCTCTATTTTGCCTCTTTTTGCTTGTTTCTAACCTTAATTCTGCCTCTTTCTGCTAATTTCTGACCTTTATGCTACCTCTTTCTGCTCCTCTCTGACCTTTATTCTGCCTCTTTATGCTCGTTTCCCACCTTTATTTTGCTCTTTCTTTTCACTGCTCGCCTTTATTCTGCGTCTATCTGCTCGTTCTTGGACTTTTTATTGCCTTTCTGCTTGTTGTTGACTTTTTATTCTGCCTCTTTCTGCTTGTTTCTGAACTTTATTCTGTCTCTTTCTGTTCGGTTCTGACAGTTATTTTGTCTTATTTTTTCTCATTTCCCCTAGAACCGCAGGGGAAGTGTCAAGGTTCCCACGGTCCCAGCCATCATTGCTGCTTCATGGAGGGAGCTTCTGGAAAGGCAGCTCCCTCCCTGAAGGAGCAACATGTTTAATCTCTTTCAATGTCTACATGTCTTTGGGCAGGGAAAAAGAAGAAACCTCCTCTTGCAGCGGGCGGGAGCACTTTGTCAGCTCCTGCCCACTGGAACCAGAGTGTTTGCTTTAGCTTGGTGGGAGCTGTCACAGTTCCCACCAAGCTATAGGAAACAGCTATGTCTCGTGGGTGGGCACTCTGGGACGTAGCAGGAGTTGGCCCTGGGGGTTGGAGGTCCCCAGGGCCTTATATGGCTCCAGGAGGGGGGCAACATGACCCCCTTCCTTTCTTGTGCATGGGCCACACCAGGGAGGTGTTGGTCCCCCGGGCTGAGAATGTCCCCTCTCCCATTCTTTAAAAATATATTTGGCCCTGGGGAGGTGGTGAACCCAATGGCCCAGGGGGTCTGTGGGCCCTCTCATTTAGTGTTATTTAACCCCAGGGAGGTGGTGGTCCCCGGGGCTAATAGAACCTGAGGAGGGGGGCCCTGTGTGCCCACTAAATATATTATTTAACTAAAGCCCCAGGGAGGTGGTGGTCCCCGGCATTCTAAGAGCCATAGGAGGGGGTCCTGTGAGCCCCCCTCTTTTTTTTATAAATTTCCCCAGGACCTGTCCCACCCAGGGGCTTCATGAACAGTAAATGCAGGAGTCTGCGCTTATTTCTAAAAAAAAATGTTGCTATGGATTTGTGGTTCAGTCATATTACTGTGGCAAAAAAGTGCTTTTTGGCCATATTTGGGTCACAGGGGGACCACAGGACCACAATTAGGGGGTCAGGGTATTTCTACCCTGCGTCTTTTATGTATTTTTTAAAAATATTTTTTATGGGACTCAGCTGAAGCCGGGTCACAAGATGGCTGGCAACACTTCCTGGTTGAAGTGTTTGCAGCCAATCAGATTTCAGCACAGGGACTGTAGGATCCTCTGAGGATCCTTGTCCCTATATATACAAATTTGTTTTTGTTTTAATATCTCAAAAACTACTGAATTAATTTACAACAAATAACAAAAAGGGTTCTTTCTGGACCAAGGGCTACCTTTCTGCCAAATTTGGTGTAATTCTGTGCAGTGATTCGGGCTGTAGTTGCGACTAAAATTTCTATCGAATATACCATTGGAACAACACTTTTTTGATGCCCCTTTTTCTCGGTTCCCGCTTGAAGGATTGCCCCAAATATTTCCAAGCACAAAATCTCTGGGGCACTTCTTTTTGGAAAGTTTTGTAAAGATTCGTCAACTGGTGCCAAACACTTTTCTTATGGAAACAAGGTCCTAACTATAACTACCTACTGGCGACCGCAAATAGGTAATGTATATATTTTACAAATGAACATTTACACATTTCTTTCTACAGTGCGAAGGTTAAATAGTAGTTTATTACCACATTAGAGAGAAACTGACAAGTGAAAAACAATGTTTATTACATCAAAGATTGAATGTTAAAGTTTCTTTACAAATGTGAACAACTCTACTAAAAGCCACAGGGCCTCTTCAATGTGATTTTACCTTCCTGCACACATGTAACCCCTTCTAGCCTGGTTTTGGTTCAATATATTTGTTCAAAATCAACTGCACATGAAAAAATGCCATGCCATTAACCATATATATGCAAGTGTGCAGAGGGTAATGTGTCATTTATTATGATTTCTGAGGGGAGATGCATCATGACACACTTATGGCTTTGCCACATATGAGTCATGGCTCCTTCCAACACTCAACAATGGTAAAAAATAGCTTTTTTCTCTATGCAACTACATATATAATATATATGTTACATGTTTTGATGCTTTTATTAACCAAAATGCAGTGGTATGAAACACATATATCACAGGTATCCATGAACTATGGAAAACTTTTCACGGCTGCCTGTGAATATAGATGTTTTCATCATAAGGATGAAAGGAAAGGGGTGGCTTCTCTATAGGGATTAGTCAAATATATCTCAATAAGGTTCAGCAGTAGTGCTGCTACTCACTATTGCAATGGAAAATATTCATTGATGCAAATATATTTGCTTTTATTTTGCTATTCAAGATATCACAATCTTCTGAATTATCCACAATAAATCAATAAGTACAACTACACATGATGACATAAAACAAGGCAGACAACATCACATTCTGTACAAACAATTTTTGATGTATTCATTAATAGTCCTAGTCCTCTTTTTTAATTTTTAATTTATAGGTGTTTCCTATTCAATTTGAGAAATGAGTCTACCTTAAAGATGCTAAAAACTCTAAGTTGAGATTAATAACGAAATTGTAGAACTTAAGACCTTTGCTGCAAATCAGAAAAGACCAAGGTATCCAGAGATATAAAGAATGACAGTATAGAGATTATGTATCTATATTTAAGAGAACATTTCTTCACCACCAGTATTGCTAATAATATACACATATAACAGTTTCAGGGCCTGTCAAGATGATAGTGCATTATTTATTTGAAAAGTTTTATATACCGCTACTAGACCCGGAGGTATCAGAGCACTTTACATGAGTTACAGCGAGTTACAAGTTACATAGTTACATCACTTAAATCAAAGAGTCATAGGGGGAGGAGGATGGGGAGGGAGGGAATACACAACTGGAAAAACGAGGAAAACAATGACAGATGTCCGGATGGGTAGGTGATGGCCGAGGGGGTGAAACCAGGGCCAGACTCCTCTTTAGCTGCATATGACAGCTCCACCGGGCATCGGCCAAGGTTGCTCGTGTATCCAGGTGAGTACAAACAGTCATCAGAGGTCCATCAGAAGTTCAGAGGAACGTTATTTAAGAGTTATATATAGTGCTGGCTAGACCCGTAGGTATCAGAGCACTTTACATTAGGCTACACAATGTTACCGAGAATGAAAACAAATACACATTATGTCAAAAATTAAGCAACAAATTGGGAGAGGAAAGAAAGGTGAGACAAATAGAGAGGAGGGGTGAAGGGGGAAGTGTGAAGGGGGAGGATGAAGGAAAAGACGGCAGGGGAGACGAAAGGAAGTCTGCCCAAAGACCGACTGGGTAGGTGACGTCCGAGGAGGGAATCCACAGCCCATCACCCCAATAGCTAAACAGGTAGCTCCATCGGGCATCAGTCAGATTGCTAGGTCTCAACTGACGAGGGAAAGTTCACAGAAGAAAGTCCAGTGGATAGACATGGTGGGAACTATGAGCGAGGACGAGTGAGGGCAAAGGTCAATGGCTGGAAAGAGGAGAAGAGTAGAGAGGAGGGGGTAGGAGGTATGGTGAAGAGGAGAAGGGAGAAAAGTCCATTAGAGAGACGCAGGAGAGTTTGCCCAAAGACCGGCTGGGTAGGTGATGGTCAAGGTCATTACTTTTTCAGAGACCTCTTTCGACACAAGCCAAAAAGTAGCAGAGGCAGAAGGGCAGAACTCTCTTCATAACCCCCTTAATAGGCCTTTTTTTCGACAAACTAGGAAAGAGATGGAGAAGCAGAAGCAGAAGCAGAAGAGGTTGAGCCCAGTACTTAGGGAACTTTCAAACAAGGAGGAACACTTACAGATGGTGTACACAGAATCTATACCCATTTGCAATCTATCAAAATATAATTTTTCTCCTACAGAAAAGGCAGACCTTAGCAAAGGACTATGATTTGTTCCCATTGCTATGCACAACACACTAGTGAGTAATAGTGAGGTCCTGCAATTTTTGTGGAAATTAAGGCTCAAATTTACTTTGCAGACAAGGACATTGAAAACGCACGTATTTTACTGGACTTAAGAACAGGTCCACTTTCTGTCCATTAATAAAAGACATGCCACCTCAAATTATTGCTTTTTAACACATTGTGCTGAAATAATGTGATGCTTTGTATCAGAGAAAATATTATTTCATCTAAACACAACAAAGGGTGAAATGCAAGCACTGCAAGCATTAGCAAACAACCAAGCAATTACAATTAAACCAGCGGATAAAGGCGGTGGAATTGTGATAACGGATAATGACAATTTTGACAAAGTCATGCAACAACTTGACAATAATATTCATTACAAAAATATCAATGCAGATCTGTCCAATGAGATTAGAGAGTTGATTAAAACTTTTATGGAAGAGGGGATGGCAGAGGGATGGCTTTGTTCCAAAGAATTTGATTTTCTCAATTAAACAGACTCAAGGATCCCAGTGATACATGTGCTGCCTGAAATACATAAAAACTGTACAAAACCCACTGGGTAGTATGATTATATTAAGGTTCAGGTCCATAGTAGATCATGTATCACAATACATTAATGTCTTTCTTAACCCCTTCATTCAGCAAACAAGAGCTTTTATATATGAATTTCTCAGTAGAACAGACTCAAGGATCCCATTGATAAATGTGCCACCTAAAATACATAAAATACGCACAGATCCCCCAGGTAGTAAGATTATATTATGGTGCAGCTCTATCGTAGATCATGCATCACAATACATTAATGTCTTTCTTAAGCCCTTCATTAAGCAAACAAGAGCTTTTATAGGGGACTCTATGGACTGTATTTTGAAACTGAAAAAGCATTCCTTTTCAACAGTGAGAATGAAATTATTGGCAACTTCGACATAGAGGCACTTTATACTAACATCCCACAAGATGAGGCACTAGTAGTGACAGAGAACATTCTAAATAAAAGAACACCACATGAAGTGGAAAGTGATTTTGTCATCAAATTAGCAACAATCTGCCTTAAAAAAACGTTTTACCTTTAAATTAGAAGTTTCTCTCCAGTTAAAAGGTGTGGCAATGAGCTGTAGCTTTGCCCCAGAAATAGCTAACATCTTCATGCCATACTTTGAAGAGAGATGAATTTAGGACAAAGACAACCCTTACAAAAATAGTCTCCAACATTGGTACAGATACATAGATGATGTGTTCGCCATCTGGCAGACTCCCAATAAGAGCTTAAGCTTTCTACATATAGTTAGATCACTGCATAAAAGGATGTCACTGATCATGACATGAGTGATGTAATATGTAAGGTTATAAGCAGTACATTGCGGGGGTGTGAGTTATAGTTAGCTCAGCTAACTATAACTGCAGAATTTCTCTGGTTTTGTACAAGTGAAATGTCAGCCTATCTATAATGCCCCTGTAACCTTTGGTTTTTTCAGTGAATTTCAAAGGTTTTTTAAATTTAATTTCCTAACTATAACGTCCCTGTAACCTTTGGTTCTTTCAAAGAATTTCTAAGGTTTTTTTAAATTCTATTTGATAATTATAACATCCTTATATTATTTTTTCTATAATTAGATATTGATTCTATGATTAGATAATTGATTTAAATTTCCCCTTTGTACACATTTGTCAAAAAAGTTAAATACATTTTCTAGCTTCGTGACAATACCAGAAGTTGGGATGATGTTGGTAGTCTTGAATACAGGGTGTTTTTGTTAAACACATATATAGACATGCTTTGTTGTAAATTTGAGTCTAGGTGTTTAGTAAGATATTGATTTAACTTTGCCCTTTGTATACATTTGTTGAAAAAAGTACATCTGAAATTAATTTGCTTTTGTCACGGCACCACCGGTAGTCACAATGATGTCGATGGTCATGATTAGCACATGTTTCTGGCAAAGTGTTAAACAGCTATGCAGACATGTTTTATTCAGAGTTTGACTCTAGCTGTTTAGTAAGATATTGATTTATCTTTCCCCTTTGTATACATTTGTTGAAAAAAGTACATCTAAAATGTATTTTACTTCTTCACTGCAACACCGGAAGTCACAAGGACATCGGTGGCCGCGAATACTGTGTGCTTTCGGTGAAGTATAAAACACATATATAGATATATTTACATAAGTATGAGTGTACCTGTTCAGTAACATATTGGTTCAAGTTTATTTTCTTTCCTCATTTGCCAAAAAGAGCAGTTCCCAAAAATAACTTTTCGTTTTTGCGGCGACGCCGGAAATCGCGACAACGCAGGTACTCACGAATAACACATGACTTCCAAATAAAGAAATTTCATTGGTTGACACACTTTCCTTTATGAAAGGAAGTGCACACCCATTTCTCCCTTCTTGAACTTTCCAGGTACTGGTTAGTTTATTATAGGAGCTATCCTAAACAAATTTTCTACATTGTTCTGTTTTTGGTTTTTTTGGCTATTTTTTTGCAAAAATATAATGGCATCACAACAACCACAGGAAGACCTACAACTGATTGAAGTTGTTCAGGAACAGGGGGTTCCAGCTGCACAAGAATATTCTTCAGATGAAGAGCCACCAATGAAGAAACAAAGCATAGCTTGGGATTTTTTTCACTATTTCATCTGCTGAATCAAAGACCACAGCTAAAAGGGTGAGGTGCAGCTTGTGTGAGAAGACATCATCTCGAGGCACAGCAAAACATTATTCATGTGATACAAGTATGTTGTACCACTTAAAAACAGACCATAGGAAGTAACTTAAAATTGCACAGAGAGAGAAGGAGAGGGACCGTCAGCCTCCAGACCTCCAGCCCCGGTTCCTGGTGACAAAAATCCACCTGAAGTAGAGAGAAGATGCAGTGAAATGTCACCAGACCTAAAATGTTTTGCTACCTTCTACATGGACTGTAACATCATCGTATTTTACAGAATGTAAAAAGCCATAATTGTTATTATTATTTTTTTATTTTGCTTTTTTATTGCAGAACTTCAAGCACAATTTTTTAGTTAGCGCTTACAATTATGTTATTTTTGTTGCCATTTTATTTTTGAAAAAAATACAAAAAAGTAAAAAATGAAGAAAAACAAAAAAATACAAAATCAGTTCAAAAAAATAAAATGATTCTTTTCAGAACTGCCTTTTCTGGTTAAAAAAAAAGATACGTTGAATGAATGAATGAGTGCATGAGCGGTGCATGGATGTTAGAATGAGTACATGAGTATGCATGAATGATTTGATGAGTGAATACGTGATGTGTAAATGTTAGAATGAGTGCAAGAGTGGTACCTGGGTGATTATATAAGTGCATGGGTAGTGCCTGAGTAATTGTATGACTGCATGGGTTGTACCTGGATGATTGGATGAGTGCATAGGAACAGCCTGGGTAAATAGATGAGTTGATGGGTAGTGTCTGGGTGATTGGATGAGCATATGGGTAGTGCCTGGATGATTGGATGAGTGCATTGGTAATGTCTGGGTGATTGGATGAGTATGTGGTTAGGGCCAGGGTGATTGGATGAGTGTCTGATTAGTGCCTGGGTGATTAGATATGTGCGTGGGTAGAGCCTGGGTAATTCTACGACTGGGTGGGTAGTGCCTGGTTGATTGGATGAGTGCCTGGATAGTGTCTGTGTGAGTGGATGAGTCTGTGGGTAGTGCCTGGATGATTGGATGAGTGCATGGGTAGTGCCTGGGTGATTGGATGAGTGTGTGGGTAGTGCCTGGGTGATTGTACAAATGCATGGGTAGTGTATGGATAATTGGATGACTGCATGGGTAATATCTGGGTGTTTGGATGAGTGCATGGGTAGTGCCTGAGTGATTGTGTGAGTGCATGACTAGTGCCTGGGTGATTGCATGAGTGAGTGGGTACTGCCTGGGTGATTGCATGAGTGAATGGGTAGTGTGAGGGTGATTGAATGAGTGACTGAGTAGTACCTGAGTTATTGGATGTCTGCATAGGTAATGTCTGGGTAATTACGTAAGTGCATGAGTAGTGCCTGGGAGTTTGTATGAGTGCAGAGGTAGTACCTGTGTGAAATTGCCAAGGACACACTGCGAATACTGCATGTTTTTGACAAAGTGTAAAACACATATATAGACATATTTTACATAAAGTTTCAGTGTAGCTATTTAGTAAGATAATAATTTGACTTTCCCCTTTGTATTCATTTACCAAAATAACTACATCGAAATTGCATTTTCCTTTTTCACAGCAATACCGGAGGTCGTAATAATGTCAGTAGTCATGAATACAAATGACAAAAGTTAAAACAGATAAATAGACGTATTTTACAGAATGTTTGAGTTTAGCTGTTTATTAATATAATGGTTTAACTTTATTTTAATAACACATTTCACAAAAACAACAATTTCTAAAATAACTTTCAACATCCAAACTCACGAATACAACATAACTACCAAATAAAGAAACTTTATTCACCCATCAAAACTACCCATTGACACCCAAACTCATTTTCAAAATTGTGCTGGTTTTTTACTTTTTTTGGCTATTTCTACCTCCAGCCCATGCTCCTGGTGACAAAGTTCCAGCTGAAGTGAAGGGAAGATGCAGTAAAATATCACCAGAACTAACATGTTTTGCTACCTTCTGCATGAACTACAACACCATCGTTACAGCTAGGAAGCAGTCTGTGGATATAATTTTCCAGAATGTGGAAAAACCATAGTTGTTAATTTGTAGTCTTCTTTTATTGCAGCCGTTCAAGCACTGTGAAGAAAAGTAAACAAAGAAACGTATTAGGATTTCATTTTGAACATTAGGCAACAAAAACAAGATACAATGGTGAAGTGGAAAATAAACTTCTTAGATGCAACTTAAGACTGCTGGTATTATATTACTTCTGTTTAGGTTTTATCTGTAGCAACAGAATGTAGTCTGGTAATAATTTATGAATTCATTTCCTTCAGTTACAGTCTTTTATTTCTAACAACATACTATAGACAATACCGCTAATAGGCCGAATAATGCCTCAGAAACTCACAATTCATATATGTTTCAACACATTACCACATTTTGTTATCCTAAATTGTCCTTACAAATTCGGTTCTAGAAATAGCAGATATATGTATGTTAGCTTTTTACATAATCTTGATTTGAATGATATCTCTATGTTATTGCACTCTGTCGATCCTCTTTGACGTCTTAAATATATTGTGTAGTGTGTAGAGGTTATATTAACTCCTTCATGACATATGTTTGCTATAATTATGAAACTTCTTTTTGAAATGGAAATTTGTCCAGCTACAAAGTTTGCAATTCCAGTTTCTAATTTACTACCACCCACCCTGCATCATTGTAGCATGACTTTGACATATTTCCCATATGTTTGTAATAACAATTTACACCTAAGTTACTAATCTGTAGTTTCGATAGGTCATATCTTGATGGGAGTTTTTGGTTACATTTTCAAAGGCCACTGCTTTACAATCTGTAACGTGACATAGAGGAATTGTTCTAAATTAATTTCAGCGCTACAGGTGAATTCACAATGTTCACAATTATTTTCCCATCTATAACTAAAACCAAATAATTGATTGCTATTAACATCCTTTTCCTCTAGTAGTCCTAGCATTACCATTAAAAATTATTGAGCATCATGCTGAACATTTTGAGAAAACACTACTAATCCAGTACAATAATCTATCATTTAGACCTTTCTGAAGCTTTGTTAGGGTTAACTTGCTCGTCTTTGGCTCCAGACTATAGCCTGAACTGGATATACTTTGGATAAGAATTGACTCATAAACATTTAAAACCTGGAAGTGGTTCTGGAATAGAAACCAGTATTGACTTGTTATGCACAGCTCTAGCTGGCATTTTATTATACTCTAATTTATTGAAACAGTACTTACATATAACTGTGTTGACAAGACAAATAAGTACACAGCAAACTTTTGCCAGATATCATCATTACATTTTATAATCTCTTCTTCAAAGCTATCAACTATAATACCTGTGTCCTGTTCTGCAACTTCTCCTGTTATCAACTCTTCATTTCCCATGGAGTCCTGTTCTGGACAAAAGGGGAAATGAAACTGCACATCATCACAAACCTTTTCTACCTCTGCCACAATACCATACAAAAGTGATCTATTCGTATCCCCTAAATATAAAGCAAGAATTTTCACATAGTACAGTCTCCTAAATAAACTTTCCATTGTTGAGAGGTATACAGCTTACATTCAGAAATGATGAGTGGTGCTTTGCCAAACTATCTTTGATAAACAAGGTACTGAGTGTCCCTCCAAATTTGTATGCTTTCTAACCTTGCAAGGATGCAATCCTTGTAAAGTACTTATTATGTGTTTTAAATTTCACCATGGAAATATATGCAGAAATGTTCTTAGTATATCAATAGATTGCTGTCCAATACTACAAAGAGTACTATGATACAATTTGCATACATGGCCTGAGTATGCCTTCCCTGTACCTCTTCTTCAATAACTTGTTCTACATTTCTAGACACCATCACCTCTTTTGCTAAAGGAGTGCCATTCTTCATTTCATACCATTGTCCTCTTTCATCAATAGCATGAACTAATGTGTTATTCTGCAGATAGCTTTTTTCATTAAAGAAAGGCTCTGTAGTAGAAGTATGTATCCATTCTCCAATAAAAACTGTACACATGTTACTTCTATTGACTAATCTTTTCTTCTGGTTTTGTCTCCTCATGTACAACACTATTTTGTCAACAGTCTTCATTCTATTTATAATCAAAATGAAAAGCTTCCTCATCAAAGCAAAGGCCTCATCAACTACTCCTTCAACTTGTTAATTCTGTTTCAGTGCCTCTCTCCTTCTATAGTTCTTCATATTTCTCAATACATTTACAACCACTCTACTTCGAAACATCTTGGCTCCGATTTCCTTAAACTGCTTCTGTCTCCTGGTTAAAGTGTATTCATCTTAGTTCCTGTTCTTGTAATATAGTTTTTGTCTACTCTTATTGTTTCTCATAGTTTGGTTTTTATTTTCATTATTTTCAAATCTTTGCAGGTGTTCAGATATATTTTTAAGAAATGACTTTGTCCTCTTACCAGTAGCTCTTTTTTCTTTCACCACTTTTTCTGCATTTTTCCTCTTTTGTGTGTCAGTTCTGCAGAGATACTGTAGTTGATTTTTTTTGCTTTTTCCTCCGAACTTTTGTAGGCATTTTAACTGTCAGTAGTTATGTATATATTGTTCTGTAAAAAAACATAAGTATATTTTAATTTTTACTCTAGCCAGTGTACCAACTACTTTACTACTGACTTACACATAACACAAAAACAGTTTTTATGTTATGTTGTTGCAGTTTTAAATCTACAGATAAACCTAGCTATATAACTACATGCACTTACTTAATTTTAACAAAACCAAAGCAAAACACAAAACTTTATTTATTAGTTACCTTTTGACATAATAGCAGCCTCTCCTACAACACAGCTGCACCATATCTCAGTTCTCACTTATAAATGGTGAAAGGCCAGTTTATCCCTTCTGTAGTACATTTTAAAATGAACATCAATCAAAGTGTACAAGAACTTAAGTTTGGGTTACCTGGGTGGGGGTGGATTAGATACTCAACCTAGTTGGGGGGTTGGAGTGGGTGGGGGGAGGGCTTGGGTTTTTCACTTTGGGGTTCGCAACAGACACCCTTCTCATGCAGTCTGTTGTTTTGTTTTTCTCGTATTGATTATGGCATGTCACCAAATGTATGCACTTCACGATGAATCACACTTTAAGGCACTGGCTTCCCTTGGTCCGACTATAGACCACCGACACTGTTTCATCACTCCCCCTATGACTGTTCGATGACTGACACCACCTTTGTGACATGGAATATCAGGGGCCTAAATGACTATCGCAAAGCACGTCTCATGCACGCACAACTCAACAGACACAAGGTGGATGTTTGATTCCTCCAGGAGACACATCTCCTTCCCGCTACCACACCCAGGCTGCATTCCCGCCACTTGGGGGAGTCTTACAATGCTTTCTACTCTAACTACGCACGAGGCATCACCATCCTCTTCAGGAAGGGCCTCCCCTGGCATGGCACCCACTCCTTCATAGATACTGTGGGTCGCTATGTAATCCTCGCCTGTACCCTTTTTAATCAGCCATTGATACTTGCGGCGCTCTACGGACCCAATACTGATGACCCCAGCTTTCTCATTCAGGTCTGGCAAATCATATCCTCCCTGGGGCCCCATTCCTTGATCTGGGGGGTGATTTTAACATTGCGCCTTTGCCAATACTTGACCGCCCAGGGGATTGCACACATCACCCACAGGCCACTGCTACCCTTCATTCAATCCTGGAGGACAACTCCCTTTTAGATGCCTGGCGGCATACGCACCCAGGCGTGCGTGAAGGCTCCTGCATCTCCGGCTCATGCGGAATCTGGTCCTGCATTGACTTATGGCTCACCACTCGAGATATCGCCTCCTGGACCACTTCAGTGGACCACTTGGCCCGCACACTATCTGACCACGCCCCAGTGCGTCTGCGATTCCCGCTCACCCTACGTCACATGTTCACATGGCGCCTGCCCCCCAACTCCCACCTTCGATGCCATGTTCTGGGAGGATATTTGGGGTGCCATAACAGACTACTTTGAGCACAACACTGGCTCCGTTGAGTCGCCCTCAACGCTCTGGGAGGCCTTCAAGGTTGTGATCAGGGGGAATGCATCGCAAAGCAATTTGGGGTATTAAAATCCATCAGGGGCACCCTTGCGCGTCTGGAAAAAGACATCAAAGCCCTAGACCTTCTACAATCCCAGAACCCCAGCCCAGCAACTCTTGCCTCCATCAGATCCAAGCTCACTGAGTTCCATGAGGAGGCGGATAGGGAGGTGGCGTTCCTTGGTAGAGAGGCCCGCGCTCGCCGTTATGGTGAGGGCGATCGCCCCGGCAAGCCCCTAGTGAACCTTCTCAGGCAGCCACACGCATCCTCCTATATCACAGCACTCTGCGATTAGGCCACTGGGCGAACTACCTCCCCCACGGACATTATCGCAAGGATTTCTGCTTTCTACTCACAATTGTACACTGCGGGAGCGGCCACATCTAGGGAATCCCTGGATCAATACTTTGACTCCATCGAGCTGTTGTGGCTCTGCAACGGTCATCAGGAGTATTTGGACGAACCATTCACTCAAGAGGAAATCTCCAAGGTCATCGCGGGTCTCCCGGGTGACAAGGCCCCGGGCTCAGATGGGCTCACCCCCACATTTTATAAAGAGTATGCGTCCCTTCTCGTCCCACATATGGCTGAGATGTATAACGAATCTCTGGACCTGGACAGATTTCCCACATCTCTCCGCGACGCCATGATCACTCTCCTATTAAAGCTGGAAAAATCCCCCAAGAGCTGCGATTCCTATCATCCATTATCATTAATCAATACCGACAACAAAAACTATGCTAAACTACTGGCCAATCGCCTCCTCCCGTTGATGCCATTAATAGCTCATCCTGCTCAATCGGGGCTCATCCCAGGTCGCGCCACCTCGCATAATCTGCGCACCATTTTCTCGCTCCTTCACCAGATCAACCCTTCCCTGCCTGCAGTGGCTGCCCTCCTGGATGCCACCAAGGCTTTTGACACTCTTGAGTGGCCCTTCCTTTTTTATCTCCTCCCTCGCCTGGGCTTTAGTCTAGGTTTCGTGCAAAAAATCCAGCTCCTCTACACACTCCCGACGGCACGCATCAAGGTTAATAGGCAAGTAACCGACCCCATAGCAATTACGAGGGGCACCAGACAGGGTTGCCCTCTGTCCCCCATGCTATTTGCCATCGCCATGGAGCCTCTGGCGGCGTGCTTGCACCAGCATCACACTCAGCGAGGCATTGGCTTCTCGTCCCGTGCCCTGGTCACATCTATGTACGCAGACGACGCGTTACGCTATTTATCTGCCAACCGCAGGGGAATCTGGCTCCCATGACCAAGGAGGTTATCCGTTTCGGCTGCTTATCCGGGGTCCAGGTCAAATGGGGCAAGTCCGTTCTCTTCCCCCTCACAGATGCCATGCAACCGTTCTCCACCGACTATCCATTTATTTGGGCTAGTGGTCCTACCAGATACCTGGGTATCTGGCTGACCAGAGATATGGATGAGTTGTGGAGGTCTAACTTCGGCAAAGCAATGGATTGGCTGGAGACAAAGATGCAAACGTGGCAAAAACTTCCTCTCTCATTAACTGGGCGCATCGCCATCACGAAAATGGTCCTGCTTCCAAAATTTCTGTACTTGTTTATGAACATCCCCATCCCACTCACATCCCAATTTTTCAAAAAACTGAGATCCAACATTATCACATTGATCTGGGCGGGACGCCAGCCCCTTATCGCTTATGACATCCTAACGCTACCCCTAGCGAGAGGTGGTATGGGAGCCCCCGATCATAGACTCTACGTGCTATGCGCCCAGGCTAGCTTCCTCCATTTCTGGATTCATCCAACACCTTTCCAGCTGCAAGTCGCAGTCGAGACAGACCTGGCCTCCCCCTGGCCACTGCCGGCAGTGCTATTTCTACGGCAGAAAATCCTCCGGGGCGAGATAGACATGGTGGAGTGTGTCCGCTGGGCCTGGGATGGGCTGCCAAATACACTTGCTCGAAAGGACTTTTTGCACCCTCAATGCAGCTTGCTAGCAATCCCGCATCTCCCCCGTTGCAGACAGCTGGCATGGCTCGCTGCGCAGCTGACCTGGGTATCCGCATTAATGCCAACATTTACCCCAACAACACCTTTCTCATACTGCTGGTGGATGCTGCACCACTAGATAAACTGCTCTATTACCAGATTAGGGCCACCTGTATAAATGACAACCCAACCTTTCCACTGGCTCCCCAGCCCAATACTGCACTCAAATACTTACACTCCTCCACTTCTCCGTGCAAAATTGTCACTAGACTCTACGCTCTCACACTGGCTGCGTCCCCCATAGATACTGAGCACGCTCGTAATGCATGGAGCATGGACCTGACCGGCGGCCTCTCTCCCGTACAGTGGCAATACTGCTGCAGCCAAACTACACGTCTCTCCCCCAACTATCGCCTACGGCTTATTCATTTTAAATATATACACCAGCTGTACCGCACCCCCGTAATGCTGCATAAGATGGGTCTGATGGACAATGACAGATGTGTGCGGTGCTCAGCTCCCGGCGGGGACTTTGCACATCTGGCCTGGTCATGCCCCAAGGTTTCAGACTTTTGGCTGAAGGTGTGCTCCATAGTTAGCGATATCACTCAAGAGCGCATCGTTCCTGACCTCCTGCTGTGCCTCCTGGGACATGTCAAAGACATTTCAGATGCTAATCGTAAGCTTGCTGCAATGCTGCTGGTGCTCGCCAAAAGGCGGGTTGCAATTCACTGGGGCCGTGGACCGGCGCCACAGGCCACGCACTGGTTGGCCGATGCAGTCCATTGCCAGATGCTCCTGGGTGAATTCTGGGACCTGATGCCAGCTGCAAACAGACCTCCAGATATATGGGGCCCTGTCATATCCTACCTTGGCCGACTAGCACACCCAGACATACCTCTAGAGGGTTCCCTCCCCACTGATGCCCAAACCACTGCAGCGGACCCTGACACGACTGGTTCCAGACGCTCTATTGACCACCCGCAAGCCACATAAACACAAACGTCTTTTTTGTTTATCTCTCTTTTCCACTTGAAGTGTTGCGCCGTGATGTGCACTATTCTGTATCTCTCTAACAGTGTCAACTATTTCATGATTGCAGTGTATGCCGCATTGCTTGACAGACTGGTGATTGTATCATGCCTAAGGTTCAATAAAGGTTTTTGATTTTTTTTTTTTAAAGTGTACAAATACATACAGTGTCTCAACACTGTAAATCAGAAAACACAACATGAGAGTTATTTGTGTGCCTCTCTACCATTGTGCTACTGGTGTATTTAATATCTCAGTACTTCTCTACCTAAATGTATCACATTTAAATTTTGGAAAATGGTGCATATAAACATCTGCACATTAATCACTATCAGAGCATATAGCTCACTAATTTTTCCGAGTACATGCAAAGAGTGTGTGACAGGTTGCATAAAATTCACCAGATCATTCTAAAAGACTGCATATTTCACACTAAAACTTGTAAACACTTGCGTTTATACCTGAATACAAAGAATACTCCATGGATGATTGAATGAGTGCATAGGTAGTGCTTAGCTGATTCCCTGAGGATGCAGGTAGTGCCTGGATGATTCGCTGAGTATATGAGAACTCCATGGGTCATTCCATATCTTCATAGTTATTGCCTGCCTGTTTGCATGAGCATATCACTACCATCCAGGTGTTTGGATGAGTGCATGAGTAGTGCCTGAATGATTGGATAAGTGCATGACTAATGCTTCAATAATTCAATACCTGCATAGTGGTTGGATGATTAAATGAGTGCAACTCTAGTGCCTGGATGATTGCAGAAGTGCATGCATTGTATATAGGTGATTTATAGAGTGCATGGATAGTGCATACATGATTGTTTAAGTGCATACATAGCACCTAGCAGATTGGATGAGTGCATGAATAGTAATTCAGTGATTGGATGAGTACATGGCTGCTCCCGATGTGCTTATGGTTGAGTGAACAGGTAGCGCCTGGGTGTGTAGATAAGTACATGGGTAGTGCCTGGATAATTGAATGAATGCATCAGTAGTGCCTGGCTGATTGGATGAGTGCATGACTAGTGTCTGAATGATTGCATGAGTCCATTGTTAAAGTTTGAGGGATTGCATGAAAGCAAATGTACTAGTGGGGTGATTGTATTAGTGGAACAGTAGTGCCTCAGTGGTTGAATGAGTGCATAGGTACTGGATGGGTGATAGGTTCACTGCATTGGTACTGCCTGCATAATTGGATGAGTGCATGGGTTGTTCCTCGATATTTCGATGAGTGCATAGGTTGTAAGTGGGTGTTTGGATGAATGCACGGGTTATGCTTGGTTGTTTGAATGATTGCATAGGTACAGCCTTGGTGATTGTATAAGTGAATGGTTAGTGCCTGGGTGATTGGATCAATGAATGGATAGTACCTGCATAGTTCAATGACTACATAGTTAATGTCTGCCTGATTGCAAGAGTGCATATTTAGTGCCTGGGTAATTGAATATGTGCGTAGACAGTGCAAAAGGGATTCGATGAATGCCTTAGTAGTCACTGACTGATTGGATGAGTGCCTGATTAGTTCCTGGCTTACTGTGAAAGTAACTCCATTTTGTTAGATACATAACAGTTGTGACTATATCTATGAATCATTGTTTAAGTCCTCCTGTCAGTATGAAACTACCCGTTTTAGTGTATCTGTCCATTTCTACTGAGCTATGTGTGAGTGTAGTCTAGATATCACACTTGATATATGATTGGATACATGGCTCTCTAGGAGCATACATTTCTCTGTTACTCAATGTGCACATGGTTTGGTTAAGTTTCTAAAACAACAATTTTCACTTTTCCAAAACACAAAACCTTTTCTTTTAGTGACATACCCTCATTATTTCTCAAATATTTCTTATGTCTTAACACATATATTAAGCCTTTCTCAAAGAAACGTTTCACACCAAGTGAAGTTAGCACAAGAACTCTCAAGAGATATTCTCTACTATTAACCTCCTCAATTTTAAACAGAGCATGTTAAAAGAAATGAACCACCCTCACCATATACATGACATTTTCAACAGCCTTAAAGAACATAGATCACCATGTAAACATATATGTGATTTCATAATAGATATACACCTTCAAGCCATCATTCCAAAAATATATAGTTCTCTACATCTTTAAGTAAACCAGAGAGTCTCATTGCACATATAACTATCTGCAACCAGAAAAAAAAACATATCTCACCATCTAAACATATGCAAACCAGTCATATAAGTTAAAAACACATTGACAAACACTTCCTAATACATACCTAACAAGTATTACTACTTTATCATTCATATCCAGGCACAGCACATGCTCTTATGTTTTATTCATGACTCCACTACTCATGTTTAATAATGTGACTAAAAGTACTACAGTTCCCAGAATGCAAAAAAGATAGATCTATCTGTTCTGCACATGATGCTTAGACATTTAAAACATTGCCATTTTTAAAGGCATTGATCATGGTAACTTTCAACAGTACTAACATCTTAAACATATACACTCTATCAGATACAGTTCATCTGATATATTTTTTTCCCATCACTGCGATACTCTTTTTAATCACATCTTCATTTATAATGTATATTTTTTAAATAATTAAAATGTATATACATGTCAGTAAATTGAGTTTATAGATTATATTCTTGTTTTAGCTCTTTCTCAATAGTTTTGACACTGTTAAAATTTGTAAAACACTAAGCACAAGAATGGTACAACACTCTCATAGAAAACAACTATAAAATGGCAACCTCTTCAACTCACGACTCTATGATCATGAGAAAGGCAGCAAATGAAATCATGCCTTTCATTTTAGACTACTGTCTCTTCTCTTGTAAATAGTTAGCATCTGTTAACCCATTCCTCTTTCAAAATGAGGTTACTGTCTCCTCATGTTTGCTATGTTTCGTGATCATCGCGGAGTAATCGTGAAAAAAATGGGAGTCCAAACTGATATTTAGCTTCAATTTTTTTACATTTAAATACTGCACAACAGTTTATTACATAGTCCTGAATTGGAAATTAAAGTTTACCATTACTTAAATTGTGTCATAACTCCTCAACTTAAAAAAAATTATCTGTCTCATTAACACCCTTTCCCCCAATACACAATAAAAATGCTACTTCAAAAAGAGAAACAGCAGGTCTGGTTTACTCCACAGATTCAAAAGCATATTTATTCATGTCTGTATTCCATTTCGTTTTTTAAACAACAGCCAATAATAGGACTTCTATCTATTGCATCCAACACACTACCTAATTCTATTCACTTACATGCTGACAGCATTCAATGAAATATATATTTTTTTTAAAAACACATCCATTTTAACTGCTTTTCATTTGGAAAACTACCTCATTCAGCACCAGCCTTCTCCAGACTGCTATTGCTCCTTCACTTCAAAATGCTTAGAATGTGGATCGTGGGCCACAGCTATGTCTATTGGGCTAAAGAGGCTGCAAAAAAGAGAGGTATTGAAAGGGACTTGGGTTTGCCAAATGCGGAGATTAGTTGGTTTAGCCAGAGAGGGTCAAAGTTTCAGTGTGGATTGCCGAGCTTCTCACCTCATGATTGGGCACTGTGGTGGCAATGACCTAGGCACATTGACTGGGGTAGGGCTGGAAATCCTACTGAAGGATACCTTTGCAGAACTGATGTCGCTTTTTCCCCACATTGTCTTGGTGTACTCGTATATATGCCAAAGACAGAAATGGAAGTGGTCAAATCAATTCTATCCACAGATTGGCAAATCCGGTGAACATGTTAATAAAACTGTTTCTGCTTTCCTCAGAGACCATAACATGGGCTCTATCTTTAACAACAACCTGCGTTTTAACATGCATGGAATCTATAGAAGTGATGGAGTTCACTATACAGACGAAGGGAACAGGGTGTTTCTAAGCAACCTGAAACTCTGCATACAGTCTTTTGTGTAGCTGACTTATATACACTCTCAACACAAAGGCTCTTGTCAGAGCCACCCAAGAGCACAAAACTTTGTTCATTTTCCTGTTTAATAATATTTTTTTCATTTTTGAAATTTGCGACGATGTTGCGATGATCACTATCATGTCGCAAAATCGCAAAACAGAAGCAGACATTCAACTACCACCACCACTTTAAAAAATGTTTGCTTTAAAAATTCATTCTAACTATTACAATACACACATTACTAACTACATCACTGCTTAAAAAACATGTTCCTACACATATTTTTCAAGTACGAAAACCCTACTTCCCATCTTCGCGATCACACCGATAGTCACGATGCTTTCGGTAGCCTCAACGATTGATCCTTTTTTAAGATGGGTAAATCACATATATGCACACATTTTACAGTATTTTATACACTAGGGGTTTATTACTAGTCATACTTTTTTAAGGAGTTTATATAAAAGCAATCTTTTAAACTAATTTTCCGTATTCGCGATTACTTTGAAAGTCGTAATGTCTTTGGCAACTGCGATGATCACTCCTTTTTTTATAAAGTGGAAAGCACATATATGCACACATTTTACAGTAATTTAAACACTAGGGTTTTATTTGTGCACTGTTAAAAATCATATTTTTCTAGGGTGTTTGTATAAAAACCATCTTTAAAACCAATTTTCCATTTTTGCAATGATGCCGGGCGCCGCAATGATATTGGCAGCCGCGATCACCGTGAATATGTCGCAAAATGACGAAACAAAAGCAAGACATTCAATAGCCACCGCCATATACAAAACGTATAACTGAAAAATAGATTATAGTCAAATACATTTCTATCTAAAAGACTCTATAATAGCATGTATAACTCCCTTAATATCTCTATAACACAGTGTATAACTCTTTCAGTGGAATCTGTGACTGCATGCATCGCTGTATCAGTAAGTCTCTCATCCACTGTTTAAGTATTTCAGTGGATCTATGAGACAGTGCATCAGTCTATCAATGGTTCTGTAATGAACTGCATGACTATCTCAGTGCATCTATGACTAGGTGCATCAGTGTCTCAATGGATCTGTGATTTGGTTGCATGAGTCTCTCAGTTGATCTGTGAGTAGGTGCATGAGTGCCTTTGTGCATTTGAAAGTAAGTATATGACTGTCTGACTGGATCTGTGAGTGGATACATAGGTGTCTAAGTGCATGTCTGAGTGGGTGAGTAAGTGGGTGCATGAGTGTCTGAGTGGATCTGTGACTGAGTGCATACGTCTCTCAGTGGGTCTATGACTGGGAGTGTGAGTGTCTGAGTGGTTATGTTAATGGGTGCATGGGTCACAGAGTGCAATTGTGAGCCTCTGAGTGTATGAGTGACTGGGTGCATAAGATTCTGAATAGATCTGTGAGTGGGTGTGAGTGACTGTCTGTGTGTGTGAATGTATGAGTGGGTCTATGAGTGGGTATGTGAGTGTCTAAATGAATGTGCGAGTGGGTGTAGGAGTGTCTCAATGGGTCTGTGAGTGAGAGCATAAGTCTCTGACCAGGTGAGTGAACAGGTACATGCATGAGTGTCAGAGAGGGTCTGTGACTGGGACAGCGAGTGTCTTAGTGGGTCTGTAAGTGGATGCGTAAGTCTTTGAGTGGGTGAGTGAGTGGGTGCGTGTACATCTGAGTGAGTCTATGAGTGTGTATGTGAGTCTCTGAGTAGATAAGTGAATGACTGAGTGCATACCTCTCTGACAGGATCTGTGACAGAGTCTGTGAGTGACTGTATGGGTGTGTGAGTGGTTGTATGAGTGTCTCAGTGGGTTTGTGAGTACATACATATGTGTGTGAGTGGGTGGGTCTGTGGGTGGGTATATGAGTCTCTGAGTGGGTCTGTACATGGGTGTGTGACTCTCAGAATGAGTCTGTAAGTGGGTACATGAGTATCTGAGTGGGTCTATGAGTAGGTACTTGACTGCCCAAGTGGGACTGAAAGTGGGTATACGAGTCTCTAAGTAGGTATGAGACTGTGTGCATGAATGAGTCCCTAAGTAGGTGTGTGAGTCTCTGAGTGGGTCTGTACATGGGTGCGTCACTCTCCAAGTGAGTCTGTAAGTGGGTGCATGAATACCTGAATGGGTATGTGAGTGGGTGCATGAGTATCTGAGTGAGTATGTGACTGGATGTATAAGTGTGTGAGTAGGTATGAGAATGGGCGCATAAGTGTCTGAGTGAGTTTGTGAGTGTGTACATGAGTCCGTGACTGTGACCATCGAGGGTGTGAATATAGATATAGATACTTTTTGTTTTATATTTCCACCAATGTTCACGAAGATGTCGTGATAGTCATGACGTCCCAGCAACAGTGCACGAGGGGTCTGCGCTGGCGGTTTCGGCATTGTAGCGAACATCGTACACGATTAAAAAAATCCGTTTTGGACACATAATTTGTGTCAGTAACACCCCCATTTCCCAGACATGGGGTCAGAGTACCTCCACCTTGACCCCTTATCTTAGCTTTCAAAGAAACAAGCTCTGTTCTGGAAAGTTTCATGGAGATTTGTCAAACAGTGCCAAAGTTATTAGCAACACATTAAAGGCACTTCCTATGGAAACACAATCCTAACTATAACTACCCAGTGGTGACCGCCAATAGGTGATATACATATATAGACCCATATTGATCACTCTCAGATCCTGTAACTCACTACTTCAGTTCCGTAAAAACCTAAAAAACTTTACTTTTTAGCAGCCCTGATTAAACCCTGCCTTCTTAGATATTCCTCTTGCTATGCCTTACTACTGTCCGACGATAGTGCCAGGAGACCCTGTCTAGTAGCTGTGCACTCTATAAGCTTCTTAAATAAATAAATATTGACTTAAAAAAACAAAGGTTAAAATAATGTAATAATTAGGTGAAAATTTCAGTGAGAATGTAACATTTTGAAATCAGAAAACCACTGAAATTCAACTATAACTTGTGCCCTAAAGTAAATATAACTCGCGGCCTGCCATGCACAGTCTTGTCCTTAATTATGTAATTTCAGGTTTGTCAGATTTGGCACCGATGTTATCATTGATGTTATAGATCATGTCATGAGTGATGTAATATGTGAGATAATTAGCATTGCATGGTGAGGACACGAGTTATAGCTCTGTAGGGCACAATTTAACTGTACTACAGATGGCTATAACTGGTACATTTCAATTGGTTTTATTAGTTTAAAATATTACATTGTTACAGATTTTTTCATCTTACTATAACCTGGGCATAGTACGCAGAGTTTTGCTACGCAGAACTCCACGAAGTTACAAAAAACTCATCGGAGTTCCGCAAGTGGCAGAGTGCAGTCCTGGTCTTACTGCCGCTCGGGTAGAAATTCTACCCGAACGGCAGCTCGCGCTCGCAAACCTACCACTCGCGAGCAGGGAGAAAACTCTGCTGCACTCCACGAATTCCGCGGAGCGCAGAGTGCAGAAAACTCCGCGAGTTCACCGCCCAGGCCTAGTTATTTTAACATTTGGTTTTCTCAGTGAATTCCTTTTTTTTTTATTTTTAAAGGAAAGTAAGATATAATTACAATTCCTAACTATAACATCACTTTAATTTTAGTTTTTTAGGTGTGGGCATAATTGCCATAGGGTTATTACTGCAAAATGACTCACAATTATGCATAATTACATGAGAAGCGTAATTCAGCAATTTTATTAATGCAAAGTGCATTCTCATATTCAAAATGGGCCTGAAGATGCATTTTTCCCTAAGAAAATAGCACTAAATATTACAGGAGATGAACAGCAGTAATGAGCAACATCTCTTAGTTCATTGTTCCTGTGCTTCTGCATTAGGATTTTTGCTCTAAATTATGCCTAATTACTTAAGTTGGCAGACTTGTGTACATGTACGATTGTATCACAAGAGTAATGCGTAATTTTTTTGATTACTCCGATTATTCTGGCATAGGTAAAATATTGCCCAGGCCTAGTTATTTTCAATAAATTTAAATGTTTTTTAAACGTAAAGTTATTTTTTATTACCATAAGTAAAGCCAACCCTGCGGCCAGACCTTACAGCCTGCTTCTGGCATGCACAGCATACAATTGCTCTAGCAGTTCCTAGTCATACACAGGCAGACTTACTGACTTTGTTAAAGAGTAACAACGACAAAATATAAAAAGTGAGCATATGGACTTTCTCAGAGGGTGAGCATATCAATATATCATATTTCTCCAAAAATCATGAATATTTTTAATCTAATGTATATTTCAATCATTCACACAATGCAATCTTTAATAATATTGATTATAATAAAAATGTTTAATGAAGTTTTAAGAAAAAATACGCCTTTAAGTCTTTCTTTTAACATAGTTTTTATTGCATTTTGTGGGCTGGAAAGTGTTAAAAGAAAGATCATTAAAGTATTTTTTTAATAAAACCAACATGTCTCTGTGTCTTTCTTTTAACATTTTTCCAACACACAAAATGCAATCATTAAAAAAACCACAAGAGGGCCTTGAACTCTAGCCGAAGAGCACATATCTACAGCTAAAAATGGTTTAAAAAGTAGGGTAACATCTCTTTTGGTCAAGGTTTCTTGGGAGCTGCTACACTTCTTTCAGCACAAACAACACAAAGAAAACGGTTTGTGGTACCCCTGTTCCTTGTAGGGACGCCATTAAGGTAAAATAAAATGTATACGTCCATTAAAGGGCATTATGGGTCATTCCTTCATGGAGCAGTGATCATTATTAATAATCTATGATTCATTTTATTGTTTTTTAAAAGATTTTTGTGGGTGTCCTGGTGCCTACCTAGGACACCCATGCTTTATTTCATTTGGGGGCCACGGAGGACCCTCAGGGCCCCCGCGACCCGAGCTGGTGCACATAATGTGTGCAAGCGAGAGTCAGCATATCTTTTATTACATAGGTGGCCCAGTGCTCACCCCTAGGACTTGCAAATCATTTCTTTTTATGTGGGGGTAGTGATACGAGCCCCAGGGCATCCATGGTCTCAGACAGCTTCCTTTCTGGGAGCCGGCCATTTCTTTTTATATGTGGCTGCCCTGGTGCCCACCTGGGGTGCCCACAATGTACAGGCTCACTGGAAGCTGCAGGGGGGCCCTAAGACCCATAAGGCCTAAGCCAGCTCCCCAACCACCACCATACTAGGTGCTCCCACTTGGCGGGAGCAAGACCTTGCCCAGGAGAGTGTGGATAGGGTATACCCATACTCTCCTGGACAGGGAACCACAATTTTTGAGGTAGGGTCACCAGGACAATGTAAAGTATTGTGCCCCAAGAAAAGTGGTCCACGGGGCCAATACCAGAATGGGGAGGGGGTGAGCAGGCACCCCTCCCTTTCTTTTAGAAATTTGGCCCCAAGGATGGGGCCCCCGGAGTCCAAAAGTGGCTCGGGGAGGGGGATGTGTGCCCCATTCCATTTTTAAAGAAATTGGCCCAGAATATTGGGTCCCCGATGCCCAATGGTGGCTCAGGGATAGGGCTGCATGCCCCCTTCCCATTATTTATTAATCTGCCCCAGGGTTGGGGTCCTCAGGGCCCAACAGAGGCACAGGGAGGGTGACCGCATGCTCCCTCCTCTTCAATGTGAATTCAGCACCACGAGATGAGATGCCCGAGCCCAAGAGAGGCTTGGGGAAGTGAGCCTCACTCATGCTCCTTTTTAAAATATTCTAAAATAAAAACCACCGGGTCCAGGCCCACTCTGGGGATGTAATATTTAAAATAAAAAAGAATGCAGGCCTGCATTTTACTTTTTGTACTGCTGTGATCGTTCCATACAAAAAACTTACAAAAGATTTTGGCCCCAGGGTGTGTCCCTCTGAGACTACCCCACAAGGAATAGATGAGCAGGGTATCCCTACCCTGGCCCCTTCTATCTTTAATTTAAACAATGTAACGATAGGGGACTAATTCCCAAGTCCTGTAATGGCTGCCTAAACATTTTTTCTCATGTGCAGCTAGCCAGTCAGAGCACCCGCTCCTGCAGGAGCCTTATTCCAGCAGGAGCAAATTTGCCTACGGGCAAAAAAGCCACCCAGGTCAATCAGAACACTCTATTTTTAAAAATGGGTACAAGAAACTCTTGCGAGAGTCCCTCTAACTCAATCGTACAGCTATACAAATATGTTTGATCGCTAATCTCTCAAAAACTACTGAACAGATTTACACCAATTACACCACATCACATAAATCACACATTCTGGACACTTTCTGGACGAAGATCTAGCTTCCTGGCAAATTTGTGTAATTCCTTTCAGCAGTTTTTGCGATATCGCATTCCAAAAAAGTCTATGGAAAATGGATTGGGATTTTGAGTTTTGGGATCCCTAATTTTTCTTGATCCCGCTTAATTGATCACCATGAAACTTTCCATGGAGAAAGAAAACATTTTTGGAAGGTTTGGTAAAGATTCCTCAAACAGTGACAGAGCTATTAGCAAACCAAAAAATGTGTTTCCCACGGAAACGCAGATCCAACTATAACTACCCAGTGGCTACTGGGGGGTAATGAAATATTTCTTGACTTTAAAAAAAAATTGATATTCACTGAAAAAAACAAAGCTTAAAGTGATGTCATAGTTGGGTGAAGAATTCAGTGACAACATAAAGTTTTAAACTAAAATAAACATTGAAATTCACCATTTATAGTTATCTCAAGTAACTATCACTCATGCCCTAAGGTAACTATAACAGGGTAGTGATAGGATCGTGTTTCCATGGGAATAGCACTTTTGCTCTACCTAATAGCTTTGGCACCATTTGGAAAATCTTCACAAAACTTTCCAAACAAAATGTGATTTTATCTCAGCTCCAAACTGGAAAGTTTTCTGGTGATCACTCAAGTTGGGCCAAGAAAAAAGGGGTGCCTGCTGTGTTATTCACACCCCAAGATAACTATGGGTGTCTGAAATTTGCGTAATTTATTGCTTTTGCACAAATACACAACATTTCATCAAATTGGCGCGCAATTCCATTAAAGGCAGAGCTATCATTTCATTCCATATTTTTGAGTGAAATGTGTTCGAGTGGCAATTTTTGGCGCAAAGAAATATTTAAATAAGACCACAGTGAACAACAGCTGCTTGTGTTCTGTTCTTTCCATGTGTTTGTGGTAAATCTTTACTGCAATTGGCACCATTCATGGTAAATTTGTACCACAAATGGTGTGCAATTCTGTGAAGTGGCATAATGGCTGAATTTCAGGAATTTTGCATAACAAGCATAATGCCAAATTCAGAAAATAATGTGAAATTCAACAACGTAATATTAATTTTACCAACGCCTAAACAAATCCTAAAAATTTGAGCAATTGTGGTTAAGCTTTCTTGGGCCAACTTTGGTTCTCCTTTTAGTTTGACATGATATATATTTTAGCAGACTTTGTCTGAGCTCTGTTACCTTTTAGATATTTTATTTTGTCAATATGGTTCTAAGTAATTCTGCACATGTTGCTGGTTTCAGACAGCTTTTCCTGCAACACTATCAGTACACTTCATTCAAGGCTAGGAACATAGAACATGATATCCTGGTGCAAGCTTTGCCACATGGAGACAGCTTATAGCATCTAGACACAAAATTGCATCAGAGCTGTACCGTTAACACAGTGGTTTTATTATATAAACAGTGCACTCTCCTTTAGTGGGTTAGAGGGGACACTCTAGCCACAATGGTCCTGGTACGACTATTGTGTTCGGCATGTAGCTCTGCTAATGGTGATTTTTCATGCCAATCCTTCAGAGAAGGATTGCCGATCCAACTCCAGACCAAGTCATCCAGGTACAGGGTTACAGGCTATCCCCTGAGATCAGGCAGAGGGTACACCAACTATGCTCTCCGAGTAGGGGTAGTGCGAGGCAGGGATTCATATATATTTAGAAATCAGACTGCCATGTTGGACTGTTCATTCTTTTCACCATGTTCACAATGCTGGTTACTTTGCTTTGCTTAATCTGCCTACTAATCACAGCTCATTCTTTCTTTAAAAGACTACGACTATTTCAATGAATGTATTGCAAACTCTATTCATATCTTTTCTGTGTTTTACCAAGGGCATGCATGAGTAAACAACAAAAGGGGTAAGATCTGTTTACATGATTACCTTGGGGATCAGTGTCAAGCCCGAGGTTGCCACAATCATCTACTACCCTGGATAGGAGTGCAGTTGAGGCACTGTGAGCTAACTAGGAATTGGGCCTTTAGTCGCTGATGGTGTAGATGGGCTCAGTACCTGCATCCTGAAGTCCTGTTGTCCTTATACGCAGTCCTACATTTTTTAGTGGGAACCTTATAACACAATGTGGTTCAACCAAATTTTCTATGTACTGGTTAATGTGCCAAAGTTTCTAGAGATAGTTTGTAAAATCTGCATATGCAATTTCAAGATATGTATTACATGGTTTGTTGTTGTCTCAACCTTTCCCTTTTAAGTAGTTGATAGTCATACATTAAGTCTAATAATAAGTTTAGAGATGGAGGTGACAATTTGGAGGCAATAACATTACACAGTGATAGTTTATTCTCAGCTAGCAAACAGTAGAATGTTTCTCATCTAGAGTCTGGACTCAGACAGTAGTAGACATGTTAATGCCATTAAACCGATATAAAATACTATGAAGAAATATTTTCATAAAAGTTATTAAATAACAGTCTTGCAGCAATTTCCAGATGGATTGAAGCAGATATCAGGAATGAGCATGCCCAACTCAACACAAATTATCATCAAATATAATTTGGAAAGCAAGTCATTTTGTCCTCAATATCAGCTTGGAAATTTATGAAAATACACTACATTGATGCTGTATTATAGCTTTTCTATTTAGATAAGTTCTTATACCCCATGTCATGTGTGTAATGTTGCTAATATAACTTTGTTGCTCCTGCTGGAGCCCAAAAGAACTCTCCTCGATGGTTCCGACCTTTACATATACCCACTTACAAGTGGCACCATGGGTAATCCTCCATGCTCCAAAGTGGTCGATGGACTTTTTCCACCGTGTGGAGAATTAGAGCTACCTAAGATATAAAGTCAACAAAACATCATGGACATTTATAATTATGATGAGTCACTGATGAGTGGTTAAGTTTAGTCTTAAAGGCTTTATTTTTATCTATAAGGTTAGAATCTCAAATATTTGTATTCAGTTTAGTAATTTACAAAAATAATAAAAGAGATTAGAAATCATCAATCAAGACGTGTTCCATAAAGAAACCCAATAAGATAACTAAGGGACCTAATCTACATAAGAACCCATAAAGAGTTCAGTTGGAAATGATTGGAAAACATAGCACAAATTTCTCATGAAGAGTAGTTCTGGGAAACTCAGCTGATCTGTGCAGTAGCATTGATCACAAATTAATGAAGCAATCACCTCAAGAGATCTAAAGGAATCAAATCTCCATGACAAAGAGTCTTCTTTATAAGAGAAATCCAGCAGCAAGAGTACCGAACGGGTAAAGGGAAAGTTGAGATGTATGGTATCTAATGAGCTAGGAACACTTGTTATTATACCCTTTTAATACATGTATCAATTCTTCAAAGACGCCTTTACGCGATGTCCAATCAGAACACCGTGTAAGGTGGTGTTGTCAGTCAAAAGATGCATCTTCTTCAGATTCCCACAGTCTGCACTCTCGTCATCTGGATTGATACAGTTTTCTAGCAAAATTGTTACATAAGGAAAGATTCCCATGAGAACTCTCTTACCTAAAGATGAATTATGAGTTTCAGCGCAAAAACAAAGGCTAGCCATAGCCAGCAAATATGAAAACATATATCAAGTTAATTTGAAGCAACATATATGAGGCTACATCACCATTTGTTCTTTACAGTTTCAATAAGTCTACTATTCTTAGTGGAAATGATCTAACCTGGGTTGAGAGGAACTTAATGAACATAATATTAAAGTCAGCACATCTCTAGGATGACATCAAAGTTAGGGTGTTACACAGAATATTTTACTATGAGCAAAGGTCAAAAAGAAAGCCTCAGGCCTAGTCTCTAAAGTATAGTTGCTTGGTGCAAAGTTTTGATAAACATGCAATTATGAATGAAGCATTTCTAATAACATCTTTCACATCTACATTTGTCACACTACAATATATTTTGGTTTTATTTATTTGTCCTACTAAAAGGTATTCACACGTTTTGTAAGTCATTTCTGAAACGTGCATTTCATTGTTATTAAACATGTTCTAAATTGCATTTTCAATATGCTAAAATATGTTGTTTTCTAAATATGTAGTCATTTCTCTCAAACTACCCCTTTTTGATGATGTATATCATCAAAATGATTGCTTGTTTCACCTCCACAACCGAATCTGAAATGCAGTTTCAAACTCCAATGTATCCAGTCTCTTTCTTTTTCTTTCCCTTGTGTGTTGTAGTGTCTTCATGTAGTCATTATTCATTATTCCCACTAAACCCATATCTTTTAAAAAACATTTTTGCTGATAAGCATCATGTCTCTTGCGTAGTATATATTTACAGGTCAAATATAAGACATACAGGAGTATCAGGCATAATCCAATAATTAGCATGGGCATTAATATAGCTTTTATTATCCCCATACCAGGTGTTGAGAACCAGTTGCCAATTGTATTTAAACCTTTCCCGAAATTTTCATACAGAGTTTGTGTTTCCAATTCTTATACTTCAGGTCTTAAATTTGATATATTTCCTGCAAACGCCTCTATTTTCCTACTCTTGTCTGGGATATACGAACAGCAGTGAGTTAGCTTCAGCATGTGACAGAACCCCCTTTCTTGGCCAGAAGGTTGCGAGACGGCCTTGCAAAACCATAGACCGTATAGAAATTAGTTCTGTTTTAATTAGTAATAAAGCTCCAGATGTACTGGTTGCCATTTTGTCCACTACTGTGGCTAGTTTCCAGATCTTTTCATCATTTAATATTTTCCCCATGGGTGTATCACTGCTCCATATATATCTCCTGTTAATGAAGCTCCATTCCCTACATTTCACCTATGTCTATGTGGTTGTGTTACAGTTAATGCTTCTATACTATTGACATGATACATTTTGGAATTAGTATACCTAGATAGCATGTTCCTTTCCAGTCAGCAGGTAATAAGAACGTAAGGGTTTTTTCAACAAATGTAGTCAGTAGCGGCTGCTACCAAACGGGCATGGGGCGGAGGGAGGGAATTAAAAATACATTTTAAAAAAAACCCTTACCTGGATGCGGCCGGCCGCCGCCTTTCCTCCGTCCGAACATCCTCTTCCTGGCTTCTGTGGAAGCAGGAAGCACCCAGGTTCCCCTGAGCCAAACACAACGCTGCAATGCAGCGTTGTGATTGGTCCAAGTGCTGTGGTTCGAAACTTAGACAGGGAATGGGACCCTGGGCACGTTCTCCCCCCAGGCTGTAATGCAGCCTGGGCGGGGAACATGCAAAGTGCACATGAATGTTTGGCCGGCCCCAGAGGGCCGGCCAAACATTCATGCGCACTTAGGAGGGTGCCACCATTCCTCCCCCAGCCTCTAAACAACGGAGCCAGTACGTTTAAATAAAATTATAATAATGTTAAGTTATTATAATTTTATTTTTCCATTTTTAATTGTTCACTCAGTGAGCAGTGGGGCGGCGCTCCTCGTCCTTGGGGAAGGAGCCGCCACTGAATGTAGTATACCCCAGGAATGACGTTCTCAGCTCCCTGTAAAATGTGTCAAGTTCCCCCCAAAAATTCAAAGTTGTGGTACAACTGCTAATTCCTACATGTCTTGTTCACTTTTGTGTTCGTCTCTTATAAAAGCAAACCTTCCCTTTAAGCTGGGCATCCAATCTAAATTTTGGATACGTTAATTTCTTCCTAAATTTATTTTCCTCCTTTTTCCATACATTCTCGAATACATCTTCTTTCTGATCAGCAGTCTTTTTCATGTTCATGTATCTTTCTTCTAGGGTCATAATGTATGCCTTTTCTTTGGGATGCATCAGAGAAGTTAAATTTCTCTTGTAAGCTTCTATAGTGTTTACTGGTAAATGGGGCAGAAATAATACCAAGCTGTGTCCATTGTTTTTCTTTGTGGGTGTAAATTCATGCTTTCCCGCAGAGGTACTTGTGATAGCACTGAGTCATAATTAGAATAAAATTATTTGAAATCTTCTCACCTCTTTACTATTGAAAGCAAAATGCTACATGAGATTGCAAAAGATAAGGATAGGTGATAGTAGCTGACTTCTTCTGAAACTGTAGATGGCAAATGAGCACAAACATAGCAATCCTTAACACCTAAAGCAGTTGTGTATTCTTGAACTAACCTAGAATAGACATTAGTAGAGTAATATTCTGCTTTAAAATTCCTGAAATGCTTAGTGAAGATGTTGTCTCTAAGATTTTGCGCGTTAACATTAGTAACGTTAACTCTAGAGGTTTAAGGATAGAGTGTCAAATAAAACCCTATTAGTATTGTAGATATCATGACAATTGTTACTATTAAAACCACACACATAATGCATTTACAATGCCTTCTAATGCAACACATCCTTTTGAATCAGTAATTTAATTTCTTTTTTTTTTTTTGTACTTCTTTTTTTTCTTTTCTTTTCTTTCCTTTTCTTTTCTTCTGGACAGGTCCCTGTGAGACAATCCTTAACCCTACTCCATTTTCTTCTAATATATTATCCCTATACTTCTGTAACTTTCTTCTCATACCTAAGTTAGCCTTATGTAAAACAAATAACTAAAATAACAATCATCTGATGGACACAGTATAATGTTTGATTGAGTATCATTGGACTCCTTCCTTTATTTTTGTTAAACTTCCCCAATTGTAGTATTTAATCCCTTTTCAGGGAGGTTCTAGTAATTCAGGATTTTTCATTCAAATGTCTTCCACAGTTTCATTCAATGGTGTGTTTATGTAGTAAGACCATTCAGGAGCTGAATATCTTCTGCAAGGAATTCGAGTTTTCTTAGATCTTCTCTCCACCTGATGATTTGGATCAAACAAATTGTCATCCTCTGTTTCGTTTTCTTCAGGCACTGTTTCTGAAATACAAGCAATCAATGAACTTCTTTTTATTTCCTTTCTACTTGAACTTCTTGGCTATTCAGCTTGTGGACACTGTCTTTTAGCTTCAGTTTCTTCAACTGTGTTTTGTTTTCCACCAAATTCTGTTTCAGCCTCTCTAATCTCCCCACTGGAGATTTCAATCCCACTTTGCGATATTTCAGAACCTTACACTTGTCTTTCATCTTCATCTTCATCTTCACCCCTTACTCCTTCCTGAACCTCTGCTTTTTCTGCTGCTTGTTCTTCTGCCTACTCTCTTGCAGGTACCACAAGTCAGTCTGGTATCTCCACTGGTGGTGCAGCCACTAGTGCTCTTCATTCGAGATCATAGATAAACGATTCTTCCTCTGGATTGCTCACTCTCCGTATGTGTGAGGCATGAATCCAGTTTGGGACTCCGGCACATTTACCAGCAGAATTTGGTAGGGGCCATTCTATCTGGGTTCAAGACAAGTCTTCTGAACGTGCTTCTTGATGATGACCAAATCTCCTGGGTTGAAGTTGTGGCACTGTTCGTGATGGAGATCTGGTGTAGCAGCTGACACCTGATGAGAAACAGAATGAACCACATCAGCGAGGGCTTTGCAGTAGACCATAATCATATCATCAGTGATGTTCACCAAGGCATTAGTTGGAACAGCAGGTAACCCCATTGCTCTCCCCATGAGGATCTCATGAGGAGATGACCCAGCCTTTCGATCTGGAATAAATCAGACACTCATCAGCACCAATGGCAATTCATCTTGACATTTCAATGATGTCGAGCACAAACCTTCGCCAATCTGGACTTTATTGTTCCATTCATTTGCTCAATTATGCCTAAACTTCTGGTCTGTAGCTGCAGTGTAATCTTTGTTCAATCTGTAAATCAGCACATAGCATATTCATCACTTAGTTGTTGAAGTGTGTTCCTCTATCTGACTCAAGAAGGAACGGCATTCTGAACATAGGGATGATTTCTCGTAGTAACAGTGTAGCAACAGTGAGACTGTCATTTCTGCTAGTTGGGTAGGATTCCACATCCCGGATGACAACACAGCTAATCACAAGGATATATCTCAGCCCGTTTTGGACAGGCTTCTCGATAAAATCCATTTGTAAATTGTTAAAGGAACCACTTGATCTCACTAAGTGTGTACTCCTAACTGGTGTCTTTTTCCCTACATTCAGTTTTTGGCATTTGACACATTTCCTGCAATTTTCCTCAGCAATTACTCGAAATCTTGGATGAAACCAACTTTGTCTGAAGAGCCTTACCATTGCAACTCTCCCCAGGTGTGTTTACCCAGGATAATACATTGTCATTGGAAACAATAAGCTGTCTGGCAAAACTGGTCTCCATTCTTCTGACATCCAAATGTCATTTGCATTTTTGGTACAACTTGCCTTGATCCACCCATTTTGTTCAATTTATGTTACAGTTTCTTGAACTCCATTTAATTCTTCCCAACTGTCAGTTATTTCCATCATCATTGCAAAAGCACATTCTTCATCAGTTCTGTAGGTAAAATCATCATTTACTGTAAAACCTCCATTGATTTTGCATGCTAGCAAGGCACAATTCCTAGCTACTGAGTCAGTATCTATTGCCAGTGGCAACGTATCCACTGCCTGTTTGATGTCCCGACACTTCACAACTACAATCTCCTTAGGCAACTTTAATGCTTGTAATAGCTTTTTAAAATGTTGCGCATTTCTGATGGGTGATCCTGTAGAAGTTAAAAAACCTCTCTGCATCCATAATTGCCCAAAGTCGTGAACTACACCAAAGCCATATTAGCTATCTGTCAAGATGGTGACTTTCAAATGTGTAGATAAACTGCAGGCTCGGGTAAGGGCAATTAGTTCAGCAACTTGTGCAGAAAAGACAGATTGGAGCCAGGAGGCTTCACCCACATTGTTTATAGTACACACATCATATGCTGCTCTCAGTGTGCCATCATTACTTCGCAGGCATGAACCATCAACAATTAGGACATAATCAAGCTCAATCAGTGGTTCATCCTTAATGTCTGGTCGTGGCTTTGTGCATAGTTCAGTGATACTTAGGCATTTATGATCAAAATCGTCATCCTTGTCTTCTTGATCAATTACAGGGAAAAGAGTAGTAACATTTATCACATTGCATCGCCTAATGATAACATTATATGTTGCAAGCAGACTCTGCTCGTATTTACTGAGTCTATTATGTATCAGATACTGTGTTTTTGTTCTGGTAGGAAACAATCCAACAGGATGAGGAACCATAACTATCAATGGGTATCCCATCACTATGTTTTCGCTCTTTTTCAGACTTACACTCAGTGCAGCCACTGACTTCAAGCAGCCTGGGAGTCCTGACGCTACAGGGTCAAGGGTAGTTGAAAAGTATGCCACAGGTCTTCGGGCTCCTCCATGCATCTGTGTTAACACTTAAAGTGCACACCCATCTCTTTCACTACAAAACAAGGTAAAATCCTTTGTATAGTCTGGCCTTCCTGGAGCTGGGGCACGACACAATTTATCTTTCTGCTTCAGGAAGGCTTTGGTACATTCCCTATTCCAAGGGATTGGGTCAGACACATCTCGATGTGTCAACCTCAGTAGAAGTTTTGCTGTCAGGAAAAAAAATTGTGTCCATTGTCAACAGTAGCCAACCATTCCCAAAAACATTCTGAGCTCTCTCTGGTGACACCTTTCTGACTCCTTTCATGATAATGTGTCCCAGATAGTGAACTTCTTTTTGACAGTACTAAAGTTTACCTGGAGACACTTTGTGCCCATTCTCTGCCAGACGCTTCAATAATGCGATGGTGTCATTTTTGCAAGCTTCGCAAGACTCTGAACTTATCAACAAATCAAATCAAACACAAAATACTAACAAATTAAGCCAGAATCACAAAGCATTTGCAATGACTCAAGGTCTTTCTTTAGGATCTGACTAAAAATAGAAAGACGTTCAGTGTACCTTTGAGGGACACGGCGCCACATGATTGTTCTCTGGTGGAACACAGATGAGAATTAAAATTGGCTGTCTTCATGCAAAGGTACTGAGAAGAAAGCCTGACACAAATCAATGACTGCAAACCATTCTGCAGCCAATGGAATTTGGAAAAGCGCAGTAGCAGGATTTGGCACAATGGGGAGACAAGGCACTACAATCTCATTAATGTTTCTCAAATCCTGTACAATTCTATACTTCCCATTTGGTTTCTGATTCCCATTGTAGTAAAATTACATGGGCCGCCAATTAATTCTTTCAATATGCCTTTCTGAAGCATATCTTCAATTACAGGTTGTACTCCAGCAATTGTTTCTGTGGCCGATGGATAAGGTGGTGTTCTTGGGAAGACTGCATTTGGCTTTATTTGGATATGGACTGGATCTACACCTTTTAGGAGTCCGATATCTTTCCATGTAAAATCCCAAAATTCAGTATTTACCGTAGTTCAGAGATCCTCTGGTAGTTCAGCAACTGTCAACACAGTATACATTCCTACTTCAGTATTTTGTTTAATTTGAAATCAACATTCTCGTCTCAAGTCTGAAATGCAACACCATCCGGTGTGCAATAAATTATACAGTTTAATTTGCACAATAAGTCCCTTCGTAATAGGTTCACTGGACTGGAATCATAAAATACAAATGGTTTTTCTTCTTCAAAGGTTCCTTTTCTGAAATTGGATTTGACATTTGTTTATTTGTAACCCCCACTACTTGGATTGTTCTTCCCGAGAGAGGTAAGTCTGGAACTTTATTGTTCTAACTGTGGATCGGGTAGCTACTGTATCAATAAAAAATGATACATCGTGACCATAGGCATTTGCATCTACATAGGAGCCTCTTTTGTCTAGCTCTAGGACTGCACCAAGTACACAGTCCTCTTCCTCTCTCATGCACCGTCATTGTGAATTTTCAGAACCAAACTCATCCATTTCAAACAAGGGAAATTATCGTAACATATCCTGATTCAATGTCTGAACTTGTGGCATGACATTTTGACTTTGATTCAGGTTTAATTTTGGTAACTGGTTTATATTAATTTGGGGATTTCCCATTTGTTTTAGCATAATAGGAGTCATTTGATTGTGACCATACATTTGATTTTGAAACTTACGTATCTGCATTTGCTTGACCTGTCATTCCGTGTGAATTTTGGACTTGTCCTGCAATATTTTCAGGATTAAATCGACATTCTTGCTTCCAATGCTCCACCCTATTGCAAATGTGACAAGCAGTAACTTTCTTCAAAGCGGCAATATCAGATCTAGATCCAACACCTCTAGGAACACCTCTTCCTCATACCTGAGACACTCACACCCCTGGATTCATCACAAATCCTGCTTGTGGGGCAACAACTCCCTGCATCATACCCTGACCTCCAGCCAGTGAGGGAATTTGAAATCCTTTTTGAGATGACTTTGTCTGTGCTAACATATACTTCTCCTTAAGTTTCCTCTGCTTCATGCCCAATTCATCACTGCGATATTTTGCATATCACAGGACTTCATCTAGAGATTTTTACTGCCAACAAATGACATTTTGTGTGATGTGTTAACTGATCTCAGGCTTCAATCCCAAAACAAACTGTGACATGAAAATCCCCATATCCTTCTCTTCAGGATATTAATTTTCACTATGCTGTAACAACCTTCATAATATTTATGAACAGTTTCTTTCGGTTCCTGAGTCGTTCTTTTAATTTTCAAACAGTCAATGTCTTTAGGAGGAATCTTCCCTTTCAGGAAAGTTATTACTGCCTCGTATTTTTCTATCACTAAAGGTGACGGAGCACCTGTACCTTTTTCTCTCTGAGGCTCAGCTTTTGGCCATTGCACAGAAATCGTACACAAATATGCTGGAACCACAATGTCAAAGAATGTATTCACGTCCTTACACAACACCTTTGAAATTTTAATAAACCTTTCCACTTGATCATACCACTGCACTGGCTTGTCTCTCAGCATTAGAAAATTGTTTGTAAATGCAGTTAAATCACCTCTATACCATGGAACATGTACATAAGTACCCCCAGTTACTTCTCTCAGTGGATACTCTGTCACTTCTACCACTTCATCCTGCCTCACTTCCATTTCCCTCTCTTTCTTTTCATGTTTCTTTGCCCATCCAAGTTCTAACTTCTCCACATCTTTCCATCTGCGGATCCCTTTTATTAATTCAATTATATGATTTTGCATCCCTGTAATTCTCAAATTCTCAATAGCGTGGTCATCCAATTCAACTTGATAATTTCAATGCAAATTCACATTATTGGTAAGATCAACATCATACTTCTTTGCTATTCCTGCCAAATAACTGTGTAGTAGCTGCTCTGCGGTTAATCTCTTTACATAAAATGGTAGGTTCAGGTCTTTCGTATTGATCTGAATGTCAAAATCCAAGCATCCTCAAATTAGTTCTTCTAGATCAATTTTTTGTTTTGGAATGTCTAAAACGTTATCCTTTTTAACTTGTTTGTCTTTCAGGAACTCTGCAGCTTCCGTCCTTCTTTTCTTTATCAATTCCTAAATCCAAGCTGGCAATCCACCATCTCCACTTCCAGGTAGTTCACTAGAACTCAATGAAGTCACAAAGACCAAAGTTCTCCTCCATCTATCAAAGCTTGTAAGTTTTTTTGAGGCCTCCAGAGCACTAGCTGTGTCTTCTGTGTAGCCGATATACTTCGACAACTAGGGTTGTCATAACTTCTAGGCTTTGTTCAATTTGGGGTGGTGCAATAGGGTTTACTTGTGACACAAGTGGGTCAGTGTCAATGGAAACCACAGCTATTGGTCCTCATTACTGACAGAAAAAGATGTAAAACCTGTAAAGGTCGTTCAGTTGTAGCTAATTCAGGTTGTACTGGAGCAGAAGGCACCGTCTGACTCACACTAGTGCTTATTTCTCCTGGATCAGAATAAGTCACAGGAGGTGGTTGAGATGACTGCATTTCTTTCAGTATCTCATCTCCTGAATCGGTGTCTGACGCTTACCCTTCTCGCTTGACTGCATTTTTATCCTTCACCTTATCCTCTGATGTAAGAACTGGATGCAGTCTTGTTCCCTCAATGATTCCCTTCCTCCATCTACGTTGCTCTTCATCCCATTGAGTGTTTGCATAATTCTTCATTGCTCTACCTGCTCTCCTCTGAACATTTTCCTTCTTTTTCACTCTTGCAAACTTTTCCCAAATTTGTAAAGATTCATATTGCATGGGTCGAGGTGGTGGCTTCATTTCATACAATTTCCCCCCAAATGATTTAAAATTCTGTTGTTAAAAGTCCCATACCTAGGAAAATGCAATGCACCCTCATCCTCAGTAATTCTCATCCATTTTTGTGAAACTGAATGTGTTAATTTAGTTCTGTATATGTCAGATTTTCAAATAACCAATCAAACAACAGTTTTAAATTTCAGTAGCCCTTTATCCAATCTGTAATCCAGACTCAAGCTCACAATGTCCAATACTCAGTGTGACACAGAACACTAACCGACCAATACCAGCGCAAAACACACCAACCAGCCAATCTCAGCATGAACACTATAACTTCAACCCCTCACTTTTCGCAGCATCCACCCTCCTTCCCAATTTTCTCTGTTATTTCGAACAACAATATTTTTAACCAATCTTGTTTGCGTAACTCCTTTCTGACAGAAAATATTTAGATCTTCATTCACTCAGAAAGATTCAACAATTGCAAGTAACTTCTCGACCAGCGAAAATTCACACCAATTAATGCAGCTTCACCCTAGTGCACAATAAGGTTTCACCAGCATTAACAAAGTTAATCAACCACCAACACTTATCCCTACTGTTACTGATGGGAATGATGGTATCTCACACTCCACATCTCCTATTCTCTTTGCAAACAAGATTAATATTCCAGGATCTTTTGACTCTTGGAGCCTGAAATCAACTTCTTCACAATGACAACTTTTAATATTGTTCCTGTAAATATAGATTTGTCCAAATATTACACATTCACTCTACTCTCACAACCACAATCACAAATGTATTCTCCCTATTGATACTCACAACTCCAAAAAAATTGTCAAGACCATAACCGCTCATCACTCCATCCATATTCGGGCACTGAAAACAGGAATTGGGACTATTAAAATATACTTTGGGTATTTATTTTGAAGCTCTATTCTGGGTGTAAAACCAGCGATCTGCTACCAGAAACTGCTGGAGCCCAAAAGAACTCTCCTCGATGGTTCAGACCTTTACATACACCCACTTACAAATGGCACTATGGGGAACCCTCCAGGCTCGGGACAGGTCAATGGACCTTTTCCACCATCTGGAGAAGTAGAGCTACCTAAGAAATAAATTCATTAAAACATCATGGACATTTATAATTACGATGAGTAAATGACGAGAGGTTAAGTTTAGTTTTAAAGGCTTTATTTTTATGTATAAGGTTAGAATCTCAAATACCTTTATTCAGTTCATTAATTTCCCGAAATAATAAAAGAGATTAGAAATCATCAATTAAGGCATGTGTTCCATAAAGAAAGATAATAAGCTAGCTAAGGGACTTATTCTGCATAAGAACCCATAAAGAGTTCAGTTGGAAAAGAGCGGAAAATAAAGGACGTACTTCTCATGAACAGTAGTTCTGGAAAACTCAGCCTAGTGCCCCACAATTGCAGTAGCCACAGTTTAGAGTGGCAATCTCTGCAGTAGCATCAATCACAAATTAATAAAGGAATCACCGCAAAAGATCTAAAGGAATCAACACTCCAGTGAGAAGAGTCTTGGGCAAAAGAGAAATCCAGCAGCAAGACTACCGGACAGGTAAAGGGAAAGTAGAGGTGTGGTATCTAACTTGCTAGGAACACTCATTATTAAAACCTTTTAATACATGTATCAATTCTACGAAGGCACCTTCACTCAAAGTCCTATCAAGATAGCTCGCAAGGTGGTGTTGTCAGACATATGATGCACCTTCCTTCCCAAAGTCTGCAATCTCTTCATCTGGATTGATACAGTTTTCTAGCAAAATTATTACATGAGGAAATGTTCCATATTACCTAAGCTAAAGACGCATTATGAGTTTCAGCGCAGAAACAAAAGCTAGTCAGCAAATATGAAAACATATATCAAGTTAATTTGAAGCAACATTTATAAATCTACATTACCATTTGTTCCTTATAGTGTCAATAAGTCTATTATTCTTAGTGGAAATTATCTAACATGGGGTGAGAAGAACTAAATGAACATTACATTAAAGTCAGCATATCTCTAGGATGACATCAATGTTAGGCTGGTACAGAAAATGTTTTACCATGAGCAAAGGTCGAAAAGAAAGCTTTGGGCCTAGTCGCTGCACATGCTAAAGTATAGTTGGTTGGTGCATATTTTTTAAAATCATGCAATTATAAATGAAGCATTTCTAATAACATCTTTCAAATATACATTTGTCACACTACAATATATTTTGATTTTATTTATTTGTTCTACTAAAAGGTGTTCACACATTTTGTAAGCCATTTCTAAAATGTGCATTTCATTTGTATTCAAACATTTTCTAAATTGCATTTCTAATGTGCTAAAATATGTTGATTTCTAAATATGTAGTAATTTCTCTCACTCCCCTCAAAATACCATTTCATTTAGTGAATCTGAAAAATTAAGCTCAAACTACTAGCTTGCCAGTATCATATGAATCCAATTGGTACACAATGTTTACAAGTTATATGTTGTTGTTTTCACAATATTATATTCATCAATAAAGAACTCTTGAGTATTTTCAACTCCACACGAAAGTTTGACGTTCCAAATCTTAGACTCCACAAGTCATTTATTGTGGTTGTTATGGTTGTTCAAAACAGCATGTTCTTCCCAGTAGCCAACACGTGTTTCGTTGAATGTATCGACTTCATCAGGGCTTTATATCTCTGTGTGTAATCAAAATTAGCACAGCTGTGCTTTTTAAAGGAGGCCAATAATCCACCCTAATCCTTTTCTCAAAACCATCTATAAGTATTCCATGGCAATAACTTCCAAATTAGCGTAAGTCCAAAGGTAGAGACCAGATGTAGACTGGCCTGTCATCTGTGGAAAGAAGGCAGCGCACTAAGTATTATAAGTAGTCGTGCTAGGTCTGTATGTGTCACATCTTAGTTAGCGTTCGATGTAGCACAGAGAGTACTCAGTGTGTAGCGGCGTTCTGCCAATTTTCATCAAGTACTCACATGTATTGCTGCCTCACATGGGCTTGCATGCTGATGGATCACAATTGTTTGTCATAGATACATGTCCATTGCTAATGCTAGCCAACGAATATCAGAGATACCCACTTTATGCTAAGATTCCCAACGAAGGTCATCAAGGAGCACCATATTTCAGGGGTAAACTTATAATAGTAAGGTATAGGTAATAGGATGTCAAAATTATGCCAATGAGTGTCTTCTTATGCTATGACCATCTTTATTACTAGCTACAAAAAGCAAAAGAGTGCCACAAAATGACAAAGCCCCTAAAATGCTTATAACGGATACAATATGTCAATGAGGATAACCTTATAGAAGTTCCAGCTTGATGAATAGAATGCTACAAAATGCAATTGACAAAGTGATCCATCTTATGCCAGTGACACTTTATTGAGAGAATAGCCACGGGAAGCAAAGGGTTGTGGTCAAGAGTTATCAAAGAGTGGCTACTACCAGATTGCAGGTGCAATGGGGAACCATGTTTTCAGCTCCTACATCATATAGTTGCCACCAGATGCTAGGAAGTGATCACCAGATTCACATACATTCACATAAATATGCACAGAAACAGGCTCATGTGTATACGCGTGTTCATGCACACTGTCTCTCTCACAGATTCACACACAAGCGAACTTTGAACTTAGGCACATATACACTAATATATTCAGTCATGCTCACACACACATACACATACACACATGCATGCAAACATTGCCATCATACTCACATTTCTGCCTGTAAAGGAACATACCTACCTACATTACCACTTTCTAATTCTACTGTTCTTTCTGCAGCTTTGACCAATGCTGACTACACACCATTCTCAGCCAATTTTACATGGTTATTGCTGGTGATTAAGGAACAGCAGCATCTTCCTCTGCTATGGCCAATACCATAAGAGTCAGAGTTTAGCCCAAAACCTGTAATAAGGGCCTTAGTATTGCATGCCCAAAGGGCCTGAACAGCCTGCCTCAGTAGTGTGATTGACTAAGCTTGCAGTTGTGCATTGGTTTGCCTCAGTAGCGTTGATTGACTAAGCTTGCAGTTGTGCATTGCTTTGTCAAATTGGGGAAGTTTAGTGTCATGTAGTTTCTACTAATCTACTAATCTGTAGGATCTGCACATTTGTTGAACAACATAAACTGTGTGTGAGGTGCGTAGACTGATTCCAAGCACCCCCACAGGGTATGTTGGCCTAGAGAGGAGCTAGCTCACAGTGTCACCATAAACCCCCCTAACCCTACCAGGGAGCGAATGGTTTCTGGCAACCACTGAACATGACAACCCTGACCCCTTAGGGATCATGGTAACAGATCAGGACCGCTCGTTCAGTCACTCGTGCTCTTTTGTTCTCCGAGAAATATACAGAGAATACACAGTGGGAAATTTTCAATATATTTATTGAACCAACGTTATTCTTGTATAAAATACATGTGCTGCGATAATCAGTAGACAGAAGCAGATGAAAGTGATTACAAGCACCAAAAGAGTAAATAGAGGATACAGTTCTACCATGGTGCTAAAACAGTGTATACATGCAGGCATATAAAACAAGACAGTAATCAGGCGCACTCCTGCTATACAACCCTACTCTGTGTGTACCTAGAGCATGTGTGTGTGTGTGTGTAAAGCCAAGAATTCCCCCAAGGGATGATCCAACCCCATTACCTAGTGGAGAGAATGCAGGATCCGGTCTTGGTCACGAACTGGACACCCCTCATGGAGATGTCAGACAGCTTTGTCGTGAAGTCTCAGCATGCAGGGACCCTCGGAGTCAGCTGAAGTGCCTCCTCCGCTAATCCCATGAGATGCTGAGTTTTTGTATTAAAGAGCATCCTTGTGATGTACGTATAGATTAGCAATGTTATGAATATATAGATAGCCCTGTCGCCTTGTGGGTGCAGATAGAACGACATTTGTACATTCGTGCGTAAAGGCCTTGTACTTGGTGTTCGAGGAATTGTGATAATGTTATGCCACACAAAATGTGCAAACAGAGTAGTTTCAGAAAACAAATCCAATATTGTCATGCAAGCGAATATGTGCAAAGGGTCACAGCAGAAATTTTATTGTGAAAAAGAGGACAATGTAAGAAATGAGCAGCTTCGCTACATGGGCCTAACCCGTGCACATAACACCAGCATTTCACACTCAGCTCTCTGTCAAAGCAATAATTGGTCTGTGGCACAAAAATCCATAAAAAGCACAGGTGTGATTTGCTTCTCAGCCCAAAGCACATATATTGTTTACTTTGTTTGCTGCTGCTGTCAAATAGAAGGACTGGAGCTGCTGCATGTCCTCCTGCAGTATGCTGACAACAGAGCAGGCCTTTTGGATGACACTACTGCCCAATTTGGTGGGGATACGTCGACAAGTTCCTGTTGATGGACTACAGCTGAGCTCCCCAGTGAGCATGTATTCAGATTCGGTGCCAGACCACATTGCTGGCTCCAACCTCTTTCAAAGCACGTTTTACAGTACCCAAATATTACAATTGGCATGTAATGGAAAGGAAATGCATGTAAATCCATATGTCAAAACGGAAAGGGAATTCTCTACAGAGCGGCAGCATATGGGAGCTTGCGCAAGTGGATTTAAACACAGTAAGTCATGTTTCGAATTCCTATAGGCAGAGTTTACTTATTTGTAGGAAGCAGGCTCATTATCAGTAAACCTTTTGTTCTTTACCCATAGGAAATTAATATTATGGAACACATAACAAATTCCCACTATGATCGTTTGGGTTTGCTGAGTTACTTCTTGACAGTTGTTCAGGGGAATGCAGATGGATTTTTTCATTGTGGACCAGAAGGGAAAAGGTGCAATGTACATGATCAATCATATATACGAAATAAAGATGACCATCAAGGGCATATATTCATCAAAGTGTTGCGTAGCCCTTGCAATAGGCAAGGGGGCGCAAAGGGGACACAACACTAAAGTAAGATTTATCAAGCCACGCAAGGCCACCTTGCGTGGCTCGATAAATCTAAAGTAACGGAATGAAGCACAAATCACTGTGTTGCGTTACTCTGCTCTAGTGAGGCATTCCATAGATGGAGCATTCACCCATGTATTTTAGAGCATTCCCAGTATTACCATTACTGGTAGACCTTGGAGTTTGTCAAAATGCTACACCTCCCCAAGTGAAGCCTAAAGAGGAGAAATATCTTTATTGCTCCTCGTTTTTTCTTCTTTCTGTGTGTGCTGCATTCTGCAGCACATATAGAAAGAGGAAAACGCCTCAGAGGACTGTTTTTGAGCAGGACGGTGCCCCTTTCTGCACAAAAACAATCCTGCTTACAAAGCAGGCACACTTGCACCAGGGTGCAAGGGTGCCTGCGCTGGTGCTAGGCAGCCAAAAAGGCATCAGCGCAAGAAAAGGACAGGGATGAGTCGAATTATGTTAAATACAGTGTATTCCTGCCCTTTCATGCAGCACAGTAAAGTGGCTTGCTGCGCTGCATGAAAGTTAAGTAAATATTCCCCCCTAGTATCTGAAGTTCTCAACGACCATGACCAAACGACATTTTATTCCATACTAGTTGGAGGAGGAGGTGCAAGTCAGGATTTGCTGTTAGGTGCACAAAATATGTGTTTGCTTGCATACATGCTACATATTTAAGCACTGTTAGTGTTACACTCCATCTAAGGATACACAGAAATAGCACTAAGGAACAAAATAATTTGTCACTGTAATTTAATCCTTTAAGAATCAGCAACGCCACTAACTCGTCGCCAACCACCTGTTGCAGTAACTGGCCATTCTCTGGCAGAATTAGACCTGCGTTGATCATCACTACACCTTCCCCTTCCTGTAGAGACACCTATACATGCAACAGCGGCTGCTCCATTAGGGTGGAGGAGCGCTGACCCCATGCCACAACTGTAAATAAAACGATAATAAAACGGGTTTTAAACCCGTTTTATTATCGTTTTATTTTGATCCCCTGGACTCGCCCCCAGGACTCTGGCGAGTCTGGGGGCGAGTCCAGTGGATGACACTGCTGGTGGAAGAGTGGTGGACACTCCCTTCTCTGCGCATGAGCTGTTTGGCCGGCCGTCTCAGGTCAGCCAACCCCGTCATGTGCTGGGAAGCTCTCTCCAGCCTAAGCTGCGTTGCTGAGGCTAGAGAGAGCAGGCGCAGTCTCCCAGTTTGCCTGGGAGTGCAAGTTGCTGATGCTCAGGCCAATCCTGAAGCTGCTGTCATGCGAGAGCAGCTTCAGGATTGGCCGCAGGGCAGACTGGGAGCCTGTGCCCAGGGCCGGAAGCAGAAAGAGCAGATGTGCGGAAACAGCGGCTGCGGCAGTGTTAAGGTAAGTTTATTTTTATTTTTTTGTTCCCGAACCCTCTCCACCTCCCTGCTCCCTTCTCCCCCATCCCTCCTCCCCTCTCCCCCATCCCTCCTCCCCTCTCTCCTCCCTGCTGCGGCCCGCCCCCACCTCCACTTTGGCAGGGGACGGCCGCTACTGTATACATGACAGAGACATGCTCATCCTGTGACTAACCCGAGGGCTTCTCAGTTTCCAATATCTGAAAGCCTCTTAGATTGTTCATTTGAAATCTGCACATAATTCACAAACTAGCCAAAAGCCTTGAAATGGACTCTACACTCTTCCCCAAAACCCGCCTCCACAATTGCAATTTCACGTAAATCGTTATGTTTTCAATACTGAAGGTACAGTAAGAGTATCTTCTGGATTTTCTTTGACATTTCCGGGATAGGATCCCACACTTTCCATACGAGCGTGAACTCCTTACAATGCTAAAACCTTCTGCTTGCAGTTTATGTGGCCTGAAAGAATCACTAGAGAGCTCAATTAATACATTAGACAGAGAAGTTAATTCCTTGTATCCTATCTCGGGAAAAAACACATAAAAATGGCATAAAACAATCAGGTAGTATCTTTTAAGTGTCTCGTTATTATTAATTCATTTGGCATTCTTTCTAATGGCACAGATTCTAAATGAATTCATTTCATATTAATGCGACTGTTACATCTACATCCGCAGCAATTTCATTTCTGTTCAGTTTTAATTCATGAGCCTTTAAATGATGTGCAAGCAATCCGTTTTATTTATTTGCTACATAATCACATCTAATAAAAGAAAGTCGAGCACTTGTTTTAGTTTTGTTGTAGGAGGAACATAAGTTGAACGCCAGCATTTCTCATGGGTGATGCAAACAAAAAATACAACACACACTTAAGATGCCTAGCAATATTTTAATGCTCACATAAGAGTTCGATACAGATAAAATATAACATTATACTTATTGTGGCTTTTCTTTATTTTTTGGAGCCGCACCATTTTGATCTTATTGCTGACACAATGCAGATTTTATACCAATGCCTAGTGTGTCGCACAAGCGGCCCAGGGAAAGATGTACTTTGTGTAGCACTGATCTATAAAGCTTTTAGCACATTAAAGAGGCTCAGATCCCACCTTCAGAAGAGACCAGATATTATCCAGGTTTCCTTTGTGCTTTCATCGATGATTAAATATGAAGATTTCCTTTTAGTTTTAAAGGCTGTTGGAAAAGCGTGCCGCACTATTGCCGTCTTTGTGAGTCTGCATAATATACAGCAAGTAAAAAGACAGAAGCAACGTGATTGCCATTGCGCAAGCATGTAAAACAGAAAGGCAAGTATTTTTGATGTCTACATAACACAAATGTATACCTATGATCATATGGTTGGACAAGATGTTCAAGCCTCTTATATTAATAATATTTAGTCGACGTGAAAGCAATACACACTTGCATTATGTGCTGTCGTAGTGCTTACACAGGGGTCAGGAGATGCCAATGTTAGCACAAGAAACCAGGAATCACCGAGGAACTGCAACATGCTCCAGGCACTAACCTGGAACTTCAACAAGTGGATCACCAACTGCACTGATACTCTGGCTCCCCATCAAACGAAGCAACACAGCAAACACCAGAACACAAGACAGCTGGTACATAGAAGAGCTCAAAATGACCAAGCAACACTGCAAATAATTGGAAAATGAATGGAGAACCAGCAAAGAGGAAGTACAAAAAGATGCTCTCAAAGCCTCCCAGAGGAATACCACCAGTTCACCTGAGAAACCAAGATGTAGGCCCTAACTGAATTAATTAACACAAGCTCCAAAAGCAGCAAAGAATTCACCACACCAACAGTTGTCAGTGGAGATATCAGCCCATCACAAGATCTGTGCAACAACCTCTCAAACTTCTGCGGCAGCATAATCACAACCATATACAGTAACTCCCCACCCCCAACCTGACGCCCTAGCCCTCTCTGGAAGTCTCCCAGTGCCGAATGTAGTCAACATCATCACCACATGTGACACCATTCGCACAGACAAAACCACAACAATCATGAGAACCATTCACTCTGGGGCCTGGTGGACCCCTGTCTCCACCACACCTTTAACAAAGTAGCAGTCCCTATCAGCCAGGCCATCAACCCTATATTCAACACCTTCATCGCTACAGCCACCTACCCCAAACCATGTAATAATGTAGCCTTCAAAGCCCTTCTTAAGAAACCCTTGGCTGATCCGACCAAACTTGCCAATTACCGACCGATATCCCTCCTTCCTTACCCAGCCAACGTCTTGTAGAAAGCCATAAACAATCGCCTCTTTGACCCCGGTACCAAAAACCAGCTTCCCGACACCACACAATCAGGATTCAGACCCAACCACAGAACGGAAATCACCCTTATAGCAGCAAAGAATGATATTGGGATGATCCTTGGCAGGGGAAAAACTGCAGCCTTCATCCTTCTAACCTATCAGCAGCCTTCAACACTGTCTTTCACCCCATCCTCATCCAACCACTGCAGGAAGCAGGCATTCAGGGATTCACCATAGAATGGATCTACTTCTTCCTCAGTGGAAGATCCAAACCATCAACATGGCTCCCTATGCCTCTGAAGCACAAGATCTTATTTGCAGAGTACTGCAGGGTACCTAACTCAGCCCAACACTCTTCAACATCTACATGACCCCACTTGTCAACATCATACAAGCTCACAAAATAAACATCCTCACTTACACTGATGACAGGCAACTGATACTATCTCTATTGGACAAAACACCTAACACCAGGAACAAGTTCACCACATGCATGATAGAAGTAGCTACCTGGATGAAATACAGCTGCCTCATATAGAACTTGGACTGAGGTGGTAGTGTTTGGGAAGAATGCCTCACCATGGGACTCTACATGGTGGCCCACAGACCTAAGACCCAATCCCACTCCCTGCAGCAAGTGAGAAACCTCTGAATCATCATAGACAACAAACTGTATTTGACAAGACAAGACAGTGGTCTTGGCCTGCTTGGCACACAAAGAATGCTGAAGAAAATATTCAAGTGGCTTCCAGACAACACCAGGGAAACAATCAGCGAAGACTCATCACTAGCAAACTAGACTATGGAAACAGACTGTACACAAAGATTACCAACCAGCACACAGAAAGACTACATACCATCCTAAACACAGCAGCCACAGTAGTCCTCAACCTCCTATGCTGAGCCCACATCACACCACACCATAAGGAACTCCACTTGCCCCTAATACTCATGCACTCATACTTTAAACTCCTTACCTACACTTACAAAGCTCTCCACAATACTGGCCATGCCTATCTGAACAGCTGTATTCACTTCCTCCAACCGTCCAGACAACTTGGCACTGACGGTCTCTCGCTTGCACACAGTCCATGCACACACAAAAGCAGATTAGGGTCCTGCGTCTTCTTGTACCTGGTCCCTAAAGCCTGGAACGACTAAGGGTGGGTGGCAAACTCAGCTCTGCTGGTGGAGCTTGCAGAGTCTTTGCCACTCCGTGCTTTGCATGGAACGCTGAGTTTGGCAAAAAACTCGCCCCCCATGTAGTGGAGTTTACCGGTGCCCAGTGCCCTGCCCACTCCTCCAAGCAGTGCTCAAGTAGCTCCAGTTTGAAGGACACCACAGCATATGATCTGCTCTGTAAGTCTTTCTTCCTTCTCTGCTTGACAGCGCACATGCTCCCATGGTCTGTATTTCAAGACCACCAAGTTATTCCAGTCTACACCAGTCGAGTGCACACCTTGCTTTACAGCAGCTGTTTTTTGGTTCTGTCTCTGCAGCTTCACCAGCAGTATGCTGGTCATGGAGGACACAGAGTATGCAAGTGGAGATTGAGAACCTGTCCCCTACACGGCATTAGCAGAGCTCCCTTACAACCTCCTCCACTGGACTGAACGGTGGACTACTGGAGGCAAGTGGCAGCCTGGAGCCAGCCGAGGGTGGCCCCGCCATGAGCCTGGCTCCCAAGGAGTTGTTCAGGCAGCTGGAGCTGCTCTCAGAAAAGGCATGCACCAGCAGCTTTGAGGTGCTGTCTGCCACCTTCCATCATTGCTTCCTGAAGGTCGAACACTTCAGAACCAGATTCTGTCCTGGTGATGCTCTACAGCAGCCAGATCTGCTGCCCAGCCCGGCGCAGTGCCTTATTGCACTTTATCTATTCTTGGAGATATACTGCCAACCCCTTTGCTGCTATTTACACACTTATTGAACCCGAGCCACTACCAGGACCAGAGGAACATGAGTGACCACTTTCAGGTGAGGAAAGAGGGTGCGCAATATGAGGAGGGTGGAGTGCCCAGGTGTGCAGGAAACTAACAGAGTTAATGTGCCATTCTCCAATAACCACCCCTGCGTGAAAACACCCAATAATCCCCCTTCCAGTTAGCTCAATCATGGTATTTCAGGGGTTTCGTGGCATTTGTGGGTGGAAGTATGTGGCTTGTATTATTTAGCACAGCTGCATTCAAGCTGCAGAGTTGAGCAGCGTTCAGAAAGTCTTCAAGGAGGACGACTTCTGTCAGGGGCAGGTATATTGATATTCACAAACCATGGATCTACTATTGTTAATTTAATGACCTTTGGATTATTGTCCTGCCAAGGTGCAGCGTGCATGAATTTTCTAGTGCTGCATGAGGTCACTAAAATATTCAATAAGAGAACCCTCTGGTCATCATACACAAAACCAAAACACTTACCCAGAAGGTCAATCTAAAACCCACCCTCTACCGTCATTTTAGTGATGCCACGCAAGTATAATAGTAGTACTCTGCCTGCTTGCGGAACTCCACGGAATGGTGCAGAGTTTTTCATTAACTCTGCAGAATCCCATGGAGTGAAACTCTGTGAGCTTCGTGCAGGCCTAGGAACAACCTCCCACAACACACCAGAGCCTCATCCTCTCTTCTTGCCATTTACAAGGAGCTGAAGACCTGGCTTTTTGAGTAAGCCCCCACAGCTGGCCTCACACACCTGCTACAGATCACCTGGATACCCTCACGAGTGAGCAGCATGCTATAAAAATATACATAACATAACATAAGATATAGCTCTGTCACAGCATTAATGCAGTGTTTGGTATTCTGCTTAATTTCGAAAATATAAATATAAATTTGTATCCCATTGTTTTACATTATATTAAACTACAGTACATAACATTCAAATAAGGAAAGAGATGTCTATTTCTGTCCCTCATACATTGCCAAGATAAAAGATGCACATAAAAGGCAGTCATTCATCCATTTATTCATTACTTAAATCATGTGCTTGGAACAATTGACCACATGCAAAGGGCAGAAATGGGTGGCATGCCCAGATATACTGGTATTTGATTCTATTGAACTACTATATGTGCATTGAACAGGTGGCAGATTTTCCTTTGCATGCAATGAACATCTTAGTGTCAATCAATCGAGTTCAGTCTATTGGGAAGCCCTCAAGTGCAATTGGGGAAATCAGGGCAGGCAGCTCAAATCCTTCTTCCAGTGGCCGTCAGGGAGTGGGTAAGATTACCAAATATTACATAGAAGCTCCAAACCTGTATGTTTAACAAACAAGTTAAACACACACTCATAAATACGTGGTAACCAGTGGGGTGAAGACACCATTTTATAGGAGCATTCAACTATCTAGTCCACCGTTGAAGATTGAGCAATGCTAGTCAAAGCAGTTCGATAAACTTTAAATCAACTTTGCAGCAAGAGTTCTACTTAGCTTTGTTGTTACCAAACAATTTATCTAATAGGTACAATGTAGAAATAAAGCAAATCATTCATTTCTGATTATCTGCCTTTCATTCAAAGATGTAGTACTCTGATTCTTAAATTATATGAAAACAGGCATGTTGCACTGCTCGTGCTGTGATTTAGCACTGGCAGTGAGTACCGCGCTGAAAATTCAGCGCAAATTGCACCATGTGTACGCCACAGGATGCAGCTGCCACTCGAGTAGATTTTCTCGGTGCAGGTCCTCCCGGATCTTCTCCTAGCCACGGGGAATTGGGCTAGGGGTCGTCAAATCTTGCTTGCACTTGTCAACTTACCTTTCTGGAGCCACACACAAGAATAAATTCCACCACACAGTGATTGGAGAAATTTGGCCAGAACTCCGCGTTAAAAGAGTAATGTGAAGTCGCCGAAATTTCTCAATTACACGGACGGATCAGAATATTTCGCCCACACCTACAACTGATTCCATCCTTTGCTCAATGTTTCACCAGATTTAGGAAGAAGTGGTGCAATACTGCTCCTAGGTGTATATTTAATTTTAGAGAAAGCCATATGGGAGACTAAAGCCACCTTAACCTCTAGGTAAAAATAGGATAAAGCGGGCAAAATTAGCACACTTTCTTTCTCTGATGAGGTTTCAAATAGATTTATTTAACACTACCAAAGGCCATCCTGGCACTATGTTACAAGCACAGAATGGCCAATTGGATATAAAGAATTCTTTTGCATGACCCTTAACTGAGAGCCTTAAAAAGTCCTTATAGCGAATGCACCCAGTTTTTCTCATTGAAATGGTGACTCTTTATAATATTTTGGTAAAATACTCTGTATCTATATATCTACATCTCTCTCTCTCTCTCTGTGTATGTGTGTATATATATATATATATATGTGATCAAGACCGGGGAGACCCGGTCGAAACGCGCCATGCTGTGAATTTTCGCAATAAAGCACTTTCATTTCCAAGCACGCTGTGGTCCGTACCTGATTTCCATTGGACTGGATTCAATCAGGATTGTGGTTCTTTTTATATACATATATATATATATATATATATATATATATATATATATATATATATATATTTATGAACAAGCACTCCAGCTTCCACAGGAAAAACCACAGAAGAAGGCACGGACTCAAGGCTACTCAGGATACGGCAACATTTATTGTCTCAAGTCACCCTCAACCCCGAGGTAAGAGAGAGACGGGTTTCGGCTTGCTTTCAAGCCTTTATCAATCTGGTTGGTGTTTTAAAATGACAATATATATAGTGTCCATCCCACTTAAGGCACTGGTAGACATAAACAACATACTAACAAGCATGCGCTATCAATGTAAACCCTATGCAGAATTCAAAAGAACTCTAAGCATAAATGCCAGCGATATCATAGAAAAATTAATTAAACATTGGTGTGTCAATTGAATAGTGCAAATAAACAACTTCTATGAATTGCCATTGTGTTCGTTGCTTGGGTATACGAAATTAAAAGCAAAATGTTACATCTCACCCGCCTTACTGGGAATACACAAAACATTAAATGAGCGACACCATACTCTCGTAATGGGTCGCCTGAAAATTAAAATACAAATCTAATTCATGAATTGAAAACCATGCTGCTTAAAGTCTTATTTTAAAATGTCAATTTGAAATGACCTCAGACGCGAAGAAAGATCCCAAGCTGCTGCAAAGTCTGCCGGTATTTGACCTCTGACCTCTGCTGTTAGAATAATGTTCGCACTCTACATGCTGTAAATGTCGTAATCTCAGTTCAGTTCAATAGTAGCAAAAGGGACAAGGTAATTAGCTTTGAATTTAATTGCTATGACGATGTATATAATGAGGCGCAACTGCGGCGGCCGCCAACACTGAGGAAGGTGTACCTCTGAAACGCGTTTGTTTGTTTGTTTATTTGTTTATTTACGTGCCAATAACATCCGAAGGAGGATAATATACCCTCGTGAGTGCTTGTGATTTGAAATTGGAGCGCAGAGGTTATTCGCGAGTCTGCCCTCGCGCACAGAGCACCCGCTAGCGAGTGCAGGAGTCACTGGCAGTTTTGGAGCTGTGATATAAATATATATATATTCACTGAAAAAACCATAGGTTTTAGGGACAGTTATAGTTAGTTGGACATTGCACTCGTACAAAACCCGTGAAATTCCCCCGTTATAGTTAGTTCAGGTAACTATAACTCGCGCCCCCGCAATGCACTGCTGATGACGTCACATATTACATCACTTATGACATGGTCAGTGACATCACTGATGACATCACTGATGACATCTCAAATGACATCACTGATGACATCACTGATGACATCATCCATGTGATAATTTGATGCATCTTCTCACACCCTAATATAACTTTTGATACACCCACTGTAAATTACAGACTGCCATTGTCAAAACCATAGACACTCCAACACCAATTACTATATACACACTCACTGATTCTTAGGTCTACACACACACATCTTCTCACTCACCCGTACAGTCACTCATACTTATAGTCACTCAGTACAGGACTATTATATGCACTCATACACCTATATAAACACTCACACACCGCCACTCATCCATAGAGGTACTCACACACCTAGTCAGTCATGCAAAAAATTAAGCACACACCCATTTACTCACCTATACAGTTATACTCACTTACTCACTTACTAACTCACTTACTCATACAAATACTAGCACATTCTTCAGTGATGTCATCAGTGATGTCACTGACCATGTCATGAGTGATGTAATATGTGACGTCATCAGCAGTGCATGGCGGGCGCGAGTTATAGTTACCTGAACTACCTATAACGGGGAATTTCACGGGTTTTGTACGAGTGCAATGTCCAACTAACTATAACTGTCCCTAAAACCTATGGTTTTTTCAGTGAATTTCAAAGGTTTTTAAATGCTAATTTCTAACTATAACGTGTCTGAAACCTATGGTTTTTTCAGTGAATTTCAAAGGTTTTTAAATGCTAATTTCTAACTATAACGTGCCTGAAACCTATGGTTTTTAAGTGAATTTCAAAGGTTTTTTAAATGCTAATTTCTAACAATAACATGCCCCGCCCCCTCCCTTCACCACTGTGCAAACGCGCCCCGTGGCGCGTTTTAAGTTGGGGGATTAAGTTCCCTTGAATCATGAGGGTCCCTGGGGTCCAACTAGCCCACCCTGTACCTCCAGTATGCGCCAGGAGGCTGCGTTGCAGAGAGGTGTTCAGAGGCCACGCCCTTTTTACACCTCTCTGCAACGTGGACCCCCTGAGCACACCTAGGGGGTCAGGGTGTTTCTACCCTGCCCCCTTTGTGCGTTTTGCGCACTTGTTTCTTCTGCCTCGGTTCTACCGAGGGACAAAATGGCTGCCAACACTTCCTGATTTGGAGTGTTGACAGCCAGTTGACAGCCAATTAGCATGCAGCTCGTGATCGGGACGGTGCGCGCAGGGTGCGCTCAGGGTGCGCGGATCCGACGCGGCCATAGATATATATGTGATTTTACTTGTGATTTTCTCAGGAACTACTGAACGGATTTACACCATTTAAGCAAAAGGCACGAGTCTGAACCAAGGGCTACCTCTTTGCCAAATTTGGTGTAATTCCGTTCAGCAGTTCGGGCTGTAGCCGCGATGAACGGTTCCTATGGAAAAATGAATGGGGAAAACACGTTTTGGGGCCCCCATTTTTTCACGGCCCCCGCTTGACAAATCACCCCGAGACTTTCAGAATATGAGCGGACCGGAGCGCCCCAACAAGTTGGAAAATTTCGCGAAGATTCGTCAACCGGCGCCAACGTTATTTCAAATAGAATGTTGCGCATTTCCTATGGAAAATAGGTCCTAACTATAACTATCTACTGGCGACCGCCAGTAGATAATATATACACATATATATATATATATATAATTCACTGGAAAAACAAAGGTTCAAGTAACTTTAAGTGAATATGTTAGTGACAACATTAACGCTTTGAACTAAAATCATCCAATAAGTGTGCTAGTTTGTTTTATACTTTACATAGTGGCAGATGGCAACGATATTACTTTTCTACCTAATTTCATAACACCTGTGTCCAGCTAATGGGTGTAAGTGTTTACAAAACGCATGTGCTCCTCATGCATCATACGTGTGTAGTAATAACTAATGGGCTCTAAACATTTGTATTGAAGAGTAACTGTGTGTGCAGATGACAGTTGACTTGTGTTCAGCATGTTCCACACTCGTTTTTTAGTTCTGAAGAAATAGTTTCCAACAGGGCAAAGATTTTATGTAGTAGATACTAAGTGTTGGAAGCAGACTTGAGTTATTAGACAGAATCATCTAAGCATGACAATTTCTACATAACATAGAAGACTGTGCGCACCAGGTAATAACCTATGCACATGTTCTTCTTTGGCTTCAGAAGATGGGCTGGACTGTTCCCATGGGGAGCAGGGTCAAGACTGATTTGCATATGGCTGGGTTTATACTGGAATGGCATGGGGAGGGAAATAAATGATGGATTTAGCCCCAGATCTCTGTACTGGGGTGATTGTTTGACATTGTTCAACATTCTGTCCATTAATTGTTCTTTTTGCATTTGTAAATATGGGCAGGCACACAGCGCCACCAGTGTGTCTACAAGACTGAAGCACCGGTGACGCATTAACCTTGTAAATGAGGTTCAATGTCTTTTTTCAAAGGTGTTGCATAGAGTGTACACTGTTCTTATTAGATACTTTGTATAACTCTATTGTGTATTTCCCATGAGAGTTTAGATGTCTGCAAACAGTGTGGTACAGAGTAAACACTCTCTATAGAGTAAACACTTTTTACAATACCCACTTTTCTACTCATATCTACTTAATTACTTAATATAGGTTCGGTGACTGAGGGGTTTCATACAGATAAAAAGTGTCAGTTGTAGGACATTCATTTTAGAACAGACATTAGCTATCTTGAGGAACTTGGCTTTGTCTGAACATTTGTATACATTTGAATACTGTGTGCAATTAGGATTTCACGTATATCTATGGTTGATTGTTAATGTGAACTAGGCTACCTGTGAATACTGTGGTATAGTGTCAATGTTGTATATAACACATGCTTGCTACACCTAAGGGAGTTTTATCTGTAGTGACATTAATGATGCTTCATATTTTGTACTTACTTTCAGGCCTTTAATGTCATACTAGTTTATAGTGTAATGTATAAAAAAGAAGGTTGGATGATGTCATCAGTGATGTCACCAATGATGTCATTTGAGATGACATCAGCAATGTCGTAAATGATGTCATAGAAAATGTTATGAGTGATGTAATATGTGAGGTCATAAGCAGTGCATTGTTGGGCGCAAGTTATAGTTAGTTCTGTTACTATAACTGTTGAATTTCTATTTTTTTTATAGTTCAAATTGTTAATGTTGTCACTGACATATTCACCTAACTATAATGTTACATTAACCTTTCAGTGACTTTCCAAGGTTTTTTTAAAAACAAAAACAGATCTTTTTTATCACACCTAACTATAACGTTACTTTAACCTTTTGTTTTTTCAGTGAATTTCTCTGGTTGTTAACGTAACACCATGCCACACATGACCTTTGGCTGTGTGCACCAGACCTTGTAGCAGACCCCCCCTTCATGGCAGCCAATCCCAGCCTGCGCACAGTCTTTGACAGTGCACAGCAGGGGGTTGGCTACAAGGCATGGCCTGCAGCCAGGCCCTGTTTTCTACCCACCCGGAGACAGCCAACCCCCCAACATCTGTTTGTCATGTGCAACGTGGGGTTGGCCACAGGCGATGAGTTGGAGGAAGCCAACCCATGCCGCACATGGCCTTTGCTCATGTGTGCGTGTGGATTTAGCCGCAGGGCCAGTGTTGCAGCCAGGCCCTGCTGCTTCCAACTCCCCACAGACAGCTAACCTCACACTGTGCACTGCCTTTGGCCGTACTCAACAGGGGTTGGTCACAGGGCTTGGCCTCCTGCCAGACCCTGTGGCCAAAACCCCTAGTAGGCTGCCAACCCCACACCCCACACAGCCTTAGGTTTGTGTAGCTATGGTTGTCCTATGGGCCCTGGGACCCCATACCTTGAGGCCAAAACATTTACTTTGAGGGGAGAGAAAATGCAGTCCTCTCCTCAACCCTTAATTGCCCCGGGGACCCCCATTCCTCAGGGCCAAATACAATTAAACAGGGGATGAGAGCGTGCAGTTCCCTTCCCAGAGCCTAAATAGACCCCAGGGATCACATCCTCAGGGCCAAATACAAAAAAAATTAGAGGGGGACTGTGTGGGCCCCTTCCCATGCCGTCTTGGGCCCACATGTAAGGGGGGCAAAATCTAAGGGGAGGGAGCATGCAGTCCCTGAGCCTCATTAGTTCCAGGGGACATCATCCCCCTGGGCTGTGCCTTATTTAAATGTGGAGGGGAGCCACATGGACCCCCTCCCCCAACTTTCTTAGGCCCCAGGGACCCCATACTAACTAAAATATTAAAATACCCAAGTCCTAACTAAAGTAGTAATAAATAACCTGCCATTGATGCTACTATATCGCTTCGCCACCTGATACCACAGTCTCAATGGGGCCCCTTACAACATTTCACTTCAATGAACCAAGCCACATTAACTCGTAAAGCCCTTCCTCCTACTGGTTGGATGCTGTTTCAGTCTTCATAGCTGTGGAGATCTTACTTTTACCCTCTTTTATTTTTTGGGCATTGTGTCCTCTTTTATATTTCCTCTCAGCCTTTGCTTTTGCGATATTGGTTGCCTCTCCAGGATCATTACTAGGTTGTCTCTGTCATACATTGTTGTATGCTTCCCTGAAAGATTTTGAGAAAAACCATATGGCCATTTCTTTTGTACATGATGTGTAAACCTACCATAAAGTCCTGTACATAAATATTTATTTTGAAGCCCTCCACACTCACTGCAATCCCTGTAATCTAAATGTACTGTCTTTTCAGGAAAGGGAACTCTGTTACTTAGGTCTGAACTATTCCTCTTCTTTTCTTAGAGTACAGATTTCACTGACAGGATACGAGCTCTAAGGTCTTTAAAGGTTTCTATGATATGTTATCTCAGACAAATATTTTGCGGTACATTATGCAAAAAACATATCAAGGACACAAATATTGACTATACATACTTAGGGGGTCATTACGATGGCGGTCGGAAAATCAAGCCGACCGCCATGGTAGCGGGAAATCACCGCCCGCCGCTACCGCGGGAAAATCGACGGCTAGATTAGGATCCTCGGCGGTAAAAATCCAACCGCGGCGGAAAGGAGACCCGAGAAACCGCCGTTCGCCTGCGGAGAAGGCCCAAACCCATCCGCGGCGGTCGGTTTCGCAGCGGAAACAGCCCAAACGACCGCAAACACAGCGGAGACACCGCCATCGAAATTATGATATTCCCGACATCGCCACGGTGGAGTGCGCTGTTTCCGACCGCCGCGGTCGACAACATTGATGAATGAGTGAGACAGCGGAAACGCCGTAGCCGAGCCACCGCCTCGGACGCTCCGTGAAAAATATGGCGGTCTCGAGAAAAACACACAACATGGCCACAAAGTGCACCAACCAAACAAGGCATGCACCCAAAAATACCTAACACAGCCCAAAGACACACCCCCATGGGAAACTACAAATCCCAGGTCCACACACATACCACACCTGCTACCAATACCCCATCCTGACACACCCACAGAGACCAGTATAAATCCAGCCCCCAACAGACCACAATCCTTTGCAAAACTCCACAACTGAGGGGACATCCACCACAGATGACAGGAGAGGCAAATCTACACAACACACACACATCACCACCACCACCACCACTTCCACACCTGCACCTCTAACACCTTTGCACAGCACACACCATACACATCACAACCACCACTACCACTTCCAAACCTGCACCTTAAACACCTTGACACTTCACACACCATGTCACCACAGAGAATGCCCAAATTCACTGAGAGTGAATTGAGGGTCATGGTTGATGAGATAATCAGGGTAGAACCACAATTGTTTGGTAACCAGGTCCAACAGACACCACTAGCAACAAGAACGCAAATGTGGAGAAGGATAGTAGAGAAGGTAAATGCAGTAGGGACCGTGCCACGCAATAGAGATGAAATCGTGAAGAGGTGGCACGATCTGAAGGCAGTGGTCAAGAAGAAGAGAGCCAAGAACCATGAGCTGGCTCACAGGACAGGCAGTGGCCCTCCCGTTCCACTCAAAACATTCACTGAATGGGAGGAGAAGGTGCTTGGCATTCTACATCCAGAGAGTCTCTCAGGAATACCCGGGGAGTGGAGGCTGGTAAGTACAAACAAATGCCTAACATCACACAAATGTACTGTCTTGCACTACTACTAAATAATACCTCCTAGGTTCAAATTCATTCATGTGCACAACACTCCCCCAACACATCTCTCACAGATTCAACAGACACTCCCCCTGAAGCCCCCCAAAGGTAGTTAGCAACATCACCATGGGTACATGTGTACATGCTGCCAGCACTACAACTCCCACCAGGCCCCCTTGTCCTACAGTTGCGCAAGATGGAGCCCTCTACCCCAACCCATGTGCCAACCATAGCATTGCTCACCTTAACCTAACAGGTAGGTAGCCATCCCTACAGGGAGGTGGGTGGGTGTTTGGGAAGCCTGCACTACAACTCCCACCAGGCCCCCTTGTCCCACAGCTGAGCAGGATGGAGCACTCCCCCCACCCAGAAGCATGCCTCAGCCATTGTGTGCTTCACCCTCACCTAACAGGTAGGTAGCCATCTTTACAGGGAGGTGTGTTTGGAATAGGGAGGCCTGCACTACAACTCCCACCAGGCCCCCTTGTCCCACAGCTGAGCAGGATGGAGCACTGCCCCCCACCCAGAAGCATGCCTCAGCCATTGTGTGCTTCACCCTCACCTAACAGGTAGGTAGCCATCTTTACAGGGAGGTGTCTGTGGAATAGGGAGGCCTGCACTACAACTCCCACCAGGCCCCCTTGTCCCACAGCTGAGCAGGATGGAGCACTGCCCCCACCCAGAAGCATGCCTCAGCCATTGTGTGCTTCACCCTCACCTAACAGGTAGGTAGCCATCTTTACAGGGAGGTGTTTGTGGAATAGGGAGGCCTGCACTACAACTCCCACCAGGCCCCTTGTCCCACAGCTGAGCAGGATGGAGCACTGCCCCCCACCCAGAAGCATGCCTCAGCCATTGTGTGCTTCACCCTCACCTAACAGGTAGGTAGCCATCTTTACAGGGAGGTGTGTTTGGAATAGGGAGGCCTGCACTACAACTCCCACCAGGCCCCCTTGTCCCACAGCTGAGCAGGATGGAGCACTCCCCCACCCAGAAGCATGCCTCAGCCATTGTGTGCTTCACCCTCACCTAACAGGTAGGTAGCCATCTTTACAGGGAGGTGTGTTTGGAATAGGGAGGCCTGCCCCACAACTCCCACCAGGCCCCCTTGTCCTACAGCTGCGCAAGATGGAGCACTCCCCCAGCCACAAGCATGTGGCAGATATTGAATGTCACTCATCAAACTTACGGGTAGGTAACCATTTCAACCGGGAGTGTTGTTCTTAATTGGTGACACAGCAGCACAACTCACAACAGGCCCCCTACTCCCACAGCTCAGCATGATGGAGCACTTGTCCCACTCATAGGCATGTGACGTCTGTGCAGCCGCACATGACACCATGCCACTTAGTCCACAGTCACCTACACAAATCATGCAAAACAGTTGTGTTGTAGTCACCATGCACAAGTCTCTGTTCAAAAATGACCCACATTGTGTACACTGTGCCAGGCATCACACACTGCAACACTAACAACGATCATGCTGCCCTGCAGCAGTGTCTGGCCGTTTTTTGGCAAAGTGCAAATTACCCATGTCATACCACAGTGTTGCAATGTAAACAGTGGAAGTGCAGTGTACCCAAAAACTACACTGCAGCTGGGACTCACAATGCTAAACTAAGCACATCCCAAATGTCCTGCAACACACCCAGCTACCACAGTGCTGCACTGAATTGCAGAACAGCACCTTGTCTGACTAAAATTGTCAAAGGTGTCTTGTTTGGACCACCAATGTGTGTATGCATTGACAATGTTCACATCTCACACTGTCTGTCTGAACAGTGCTGGTATAGTCTGGCCCCAAAAGCACACATTGTCTGCACAGGGCTGAGTACATCTCACACACACACCACTGTTGACCACAACATGTCAGTGTATGGATGCCCTGGAACAACTGCTTCACCAGTACTGTGCTCATGTTCTCAGGTCCACAAATACCATGAAACCATGACAGTGTGGAAATGTATGCTGGGTGAGATGTTCACCCTGCTGTATGTCACCACTGTGCTAGGAGACTATACCCCTTGCCCTATTGTGCCTTCAAATGTCGGGGGAGTGAACCCCACAGCCAGATAGGTGGGACAACAGTGATGGGGGGGCTATACCCCATGCCCTATTGTGCCTTCAAATGTTGGGGGAGTGAACCCCACAGCCAGATAGGTGGGACAACAGTGATGGGGGGCTATACCCCATGCCCTATTGTGCCTTCAAATGTTGGGGGAGTGAACCCCACAGCCAGATAGGTGGGACAACAGTGATGGGGGCTATACCCCATGACCAAATGTAATCTGAAATCAATGGGTACAAAAAGCCACACACACATTCTGCTCACCACACGCACATTCCATCCAAAAATTTCAACCAAGTCACATAGCCATGTCATTGCTCACCTTCACCTCAAACGGTAGTTAGCCATCTTCACAGTGAGACGGTGTAGTGTGTTTGGCTATCCGTCCCACAAACGCAACATGCATGCTGTTCCACCCCTATGGAGGATGGGACACTACACCCCCAATAAGAATCATGTGGCAGGCAATGTATGCTACCCACCCAACTCACAGGTAGGTAACCGCATCTCACAGGTCGGGTGTGTGGGGCTGGGAAGCTTGCACAACAACTCACACGGGCCCACCTGACCGCCAGCACACAAGACCCATTACTTCCTGGCACCAACATGCATGTGTCAGTCATTGCAATGTACACTTCAAAAGAACTGGCATGTGGACATATCATGCTGACTTGTCCCACACTGGACCAAGATGGAAGCCATCATCATACACACACAGAGAGGTCTCTCAAATACAAGGAAAAAACAGCAAACACTACATATCAACAGCCACAACATGCAGCCAGATATGCATTTAAAAAACATGTTGGCATAGGACACCAGGCCTCTCAATGCACAACTGCACACCCAGATAGCATTGGCAACTATAGTGTGCACACACCTAAGAAAATGAAACTGTGACAGCAACCAAAGTGTGAAAGTCTGAAACACATGTAGATGGAACTCCGAGCACAACCATGCACACCACTACATGCCATCTGACAGTAGCAGTGGTCCAGACCACCTAGGATCTAATTAAAGCAAACTTAAGCATGTCTGGAATTGCAAATACAGATATGTACACCACATTGAAAAGGTATGCATGAAACTACAATGTTCACTCAATGTGCAGAGTAAACCGCTGCAAGGGCTCAACAAGTGACACATACGCGTAAATGGATGACATATGATGGATCAATAACTGGATGCCAACATGAGACTGTCAATGTAAAAAAATTATATTGTGCATGTCATGTCTTGACAACTCCCAATATGGACAAATAATGCATGTACCACAACAGCTTTTAATGCATCACTGGATGTCGGTCAATGCAAATTTGTACAGTGAACAACTGCTGGATGTACAAACAGTTGATGTAACACTGCTAACACAAACTTTGCTGGGTGCAACACAATGACCATTTCTCATCTGACCCACAGGTGACCAAGAACTCACTGCAGAGGATGACACCACCCTGCAGAGCCAGTCCCCCCCCGGAACAGAGACAACTGGATGAGGACTCCTGGATTCCTTGGATGAGGAGCTCCAAGCTGGCCCATCTGGTGTGGCAGGCCGCAACCAGTCCCAGGCACCCATTGTCCCCCAACCACATCAGCTGCAGCCCATGACCATCCTCTGACAGCTGCTGTCACGGCCTGTGTGTCAACCACTACCACCACCACCACAGCTGGCCGCAACACCCTCCCTGCCCCAGGGGTTGAGCAGCCCACTACATCGAATGCGGAGGCCATGGAGAGGATGCAGCGGGCCAATGTGAGGACCGGACAGGACCGTGGCAGCAGTGCAGGTGGTTGGGACAGGGTCATGCAGAGGGGAACTGATCCTGGGACGGAAGCCCTGGGCCACATCGACAGAGTCCTTGGGGCCTACCAACAGGCCCAGGGATGAATAGGCCGGTTAGAGGAAGAATCTCGGGAGCACCTCCTGCTGCTGAGGTCCATGGACACACGCATGGGACAGATTGTGGACCTCTTGGGGCAGCTAGTGGTGGTTCTGAGGGATCAGGCCAGCGCAACATTCTACCCCTCCGCCTCCCCTGTTGGGCAGCAGGATGACACTTCATCATCCTCCCCTGCGTCCACAGAGGGGGTGAGTCCTCAGACACCACTGTCCCTGCAGCAGTGGCCCCTCCAGTCAAGCGCAAAAGGGGCTGTCCAAGGAAAGGCCAGGGGCCTCACGTGCCAAAGCACCTGCCAAACGCTAGTCCCCGAGCCAGCCATGATGGCAGACCACTGCACCACTGCATTGACCTTTTGGACTATCCTTCACCACACTGCCATGTGAATGGCATCTATCTGTTGGACTGGGTCTCCACATCATTGTGGGGACTACTCAAGTATCTCATCTACCATGACTGTCAACTCACTTCTTCAATTCCCCCTTCACATGTTCTCCACCCTCGCATGTCACAATTGTAAATAAATACACCTTACACACATGTTGTTGTGTCTGCTCCGTCTCTAATACAGGATGTGCAACTTTCAACGTGTAGGACATGGACCAGGGGAATGGAATGTAGGTAGGCAGTGAGATGCTGAAGGGACCTAGGGAAAAACGCAGAACAAGAGTCACTTGTATGGGTGTGGCATTGCACACATCACACAACATATGTCAACAAGGTACTCAGATCTTCTAACTTTACACAGAGCAACAGTCACCATAGAGACATTCTGTATCACACTAACCAATCACACATACATTGGCATGCAGTAATGAGTCAACACAAAGCTGCAGTCAGCAAGCTCACATACACCCACACAGCAACTGCAACACCATCAGTCCATTTTGTCCCTTCTACATCGTCACTCACCTTCAAGTGAAGTAGCGGGTGATGAGCTGTTGACGCATGTCGACCCCTTCCTCCTCTCCACTGCCCTCGTCACTGGATCCGGGTTGATTTGCAGGCGGGGGCCTTGGCTGCTCATCATCGTCATCCAGGATCAGGGGTATTGCCTTGCGAATGGCCAGGTTGTGGAGCATGCAGCATGCCACCACTATCTGACACACCTTCCCTGGTGAGTACATAAGGGCACCTCCAGTACGGTCCAGGCACCAAAATCTTGATTTTAGGAGACCAAATATCCGTTCTATCACACGCCGTGTCCTCCCATGGGCATCATTGTATCGCACATCAGCTGGCGTGATGGGATTCCGCAATGGGCTCAGCAACCATGGGCGGTTCGGATATACTGAGTCACCTGGGTGTGAGAGACACAGGTTAACCTTGTAGTCCCAAAATGCCACACGACAGCATGTCACACACACACCACTCTAATCCACTATGCATACTCACCCACAAGCCATGCACGCTCCGGAAGCAGATTGGCCATCAGCTGAGGAACGATGCTGCTGCGCAAGATGTGGGCATCATGGGCTGAGCCGGGAAACTTGGCACACACATGTGAGATGATCATGTCCGCTCAGAGCACACCACTTGAACATTTACCGAGTGTGAATGCTTCCTATTGCGGTAAACCTGTTCACGTGCCTGTGGTGGCACAAGCCCAACATGTGTGCAATCAATTGCACCAATGACATGGGGGATATGTCCAAGGGCATAGAAATCGCCCTTCACAGCCACCAACTCAGGCCCCCTGGGAAAATGGATATATCTGTCTTTGTAGAGCATCATGGCCGACAGGACATCCCTCAGCACCATGCTGAACATCGGCTGTGACATCCCGCCTGCACTTGCGACCGTGTGCTGGAATGAGCCTGTTGCAAAGAAATGCAGGCATGCCATCACCTTAGATGTTGCGGTGAAAGCTGTTGGATATGTCCGACATGGCTGCAGGGGGGGCTCCAACATGGCACATAGGTTCTGCAGGGTTTGTCGGTCCAGCCTGAATTTGCGGATTATATCATCATTCTCCATGTCTGCCAGGACTGTGAACGGATGATGGATATTGGGCCTCCTCCTACTAGGACAGATCAAAGTGCACAGATGTCAATGCAGAAGACCATGAAATGTGCATCACATCAATTTTTTCTACAGACACATTCCCAAGTTTTACAACATGCACCACTAACCGACAGGGCACTTCACAAGTAGGTACACATCAGGCACACTACTCGTACACCTGTCCCCTTACCAGCAGCAATTATCTGTGCACCCCTCCGGCTCATTCGCATGCACAGTGTGATATACTAACAGATATGTGTGCACACCTGTGAGTATGACCCCCAGCATATGTTACTAATTGCAATACTACCCTAACACACCATGTTGCTGGCCCTGATACACCTCCCAACACAGGTTGCACATGGCACACATCAACTACACACTGACCACCGGCTGAGCATGGGGGACACGTGTGTGCATGTGCATTAGACAATGTGCCAGTTGCTGATGCCCCTAGTTCAGTAAATGAGACGACATTGTGCGTTACATTGCACACACAGACATTGACCATTATCTACATATGCTATGCAACACATTAACTGGACAGTCTACATTTCATTACACAGCACATGTGACATGTGCGAGTGTATGTGCCCATGCAATGTATTGGCGACCCATATATGGTATGTGTTGGTGACGTGGAGTGACATGTCCCTTTTGTGCATTTGTCCTCATGAGGACCCTTCAATAGTTGAGACACTGGGCACTGTACATGGCCTATGCAGAGAGCTGGAGGACACGTTAGGTGCGGCAAAGCTACTCCACAACTCCATTAATGCTCACTCCAGGCACTGTCTGGCAAACATATGGCGGTGCCTACCGCCTGGCCCCTGCGGACTGGCACCGCCCATAACCCAGGCACGATCGCGGGAGACACCGCCAGATATGTATGTGACAATGGCGGTCACCATGCACCACTACCCAAATCACGGTCACTCCAGGCACTGTCTGGCAAACATATGGCGGTGCCTACCGCCTGGCCCCTGTGGACTGGCACCGCCCATAACCCAGGCACAATCGCGGGAGACACCGCCAGATATGTATGTGACAATGGTGGTCACCATGCACCGCTACCCAAATCACGGTCACTCCAGGCACTATCTGGCAAACATATGGCGGTGCCTACCGCTTGACACCTGCAGACTGGCACCACCCATAACCCAGGCACGATCGCGGGAGACACCGCCAGATATGTATGTGACAATGGCGGTCACCATGCACCGCTACCCAAATCACGGTCACTCCAGGCACTGTCTGGCAAACATATGGCGGTGCCTACCGCTTGACACCTGCGGACTGGCACCGCCCATAACCCAGGCACGATCGCGGGAGACACAGCCAGATATGTATGTGACAATGGCGGTCAACATGCACCGCTACCCAAATCACGATCACTCCAGGCACTGTCTGGCAAACATATGGCGTGCCTACCGCCTGGCCCCTGCGGACTGGCACCGCCCATAACCCAGGCATGATCGTGGGAGACACCGCCAGATATGTATGTGACAATGGCGGTCACCTTGCACCGCTACCCAAATCACGGTCACTCCAGGCACTGTCTGGCAAACATATGGCGGTGCCTACCGCCTGGCCCCTGCGGACTGGCACCGCCCATAACCCAGGCATGATCGCGGGAGACACCGCCAGATATGTATGTGACAATGGCGGTCACCATGCACCGCTACCCAAATCACGGTCACTCCAGGCACTGTCTGGCAAACATATGGCGGTGCCTACCGCTTGACACCTGCGGACTGGCACCGCCCGTAACCCAGGCACGATCGCGGGAGATACCGCCAGATATGTATGTGACAATGGCGGTCACCATGCACCGCTACCCAAATCACGGTCACTCCAGGCACTATCTGGCAAACATATGGCGGTGCCTACCGCTTGACACCTGCGGACTGGCACCACCCATAACCCAGGCACGATCGCGGGAGACACCACCAGATATGTATGTGACAATGGCGGTCACCATGCACCGCTACCCAAATCACGGTCACTCCAGGCACTGTCTGGCAAACATATGGCGGTGCCTACCGCTTGACACCTGCGGACTGGCACCGCCCATAACCCAGGCACGATCGCGGGAGACACCGCCAGATATGTATGTGACAATGGCGGTCAACATGCACCGCTACCCAAATCACGGTCACTCCAGGCACTGTCTGGCAAACATATGGCGGTGCCTACCGCTTGACACCTGCAGACTGGCACCGCCCATAACCCAGGCACGATCGCGGGAGACACCGCCAGATATGTATGTGACAATGGCGGTCAACATGCACCGCTACCCAAATCACGGTCACTCCAGGCACTGTCTGGCAAACATATGGCGGTGCCTACCTCCTGGCCCCTGCGGTGTGTCACGGCCATGGACCACGCCCTTGCAGCCAATGGGAAGCAGCCTCGCGGTAGCCTGATGCGAGTTTGAAATTCGCGGTAGGCGTGCACCACCACCGCGGAGGCGGACATTGGATGTATTTGAATGAGGCAGACCTGGTACACCAATTGCAGCACCCTGGGACCACTGACACAGCCCCAGGGGCCTATATATGTGTGGGAGGGTGCCCCACATTCCCACAGCTACCAGGGACTGCTGACTGACAACCCTCACCTGCTGCTGCTGCCTCAAGGGACTGCTGGCTGCCACCCTGCACCTGCTGCTGCTGCCTCAAGGGACTGCTGGCTGCCACCCTGCACCTGCTGCTGCTGCTGCCTCAACGGACAGCTGGCTGCCACCCTCAACGTGCTGCTGCTGCCACATGTCCATTGTGATGTCGAGGACTCAGAAAATCCGTGCCAGTCCCTTCACCAGCGAGGAACTTGAGGTCCTGGTAGACGGGGTGCTTGCACAGTAACCAAGGCTTTATGGCGGCCCTAATGTCGTGGTAAGTCTCCAAGACTGTGAGTGAGAGTGCAGGTGGGCACACATGAGGTGGAGGTGCTTCGGTATGTGTCAGTGGTTGTGGGGCTCTGACATGCACTGCCTAGCATGTTTACTACGGCGGGAAGGGCTTGGTGGGCTATTTCACACATTACCCTGCATGCCTATCCTGAGTAGAGGGACATGTTTTGTAGTGTCAGCCATACAGTGCAGCTGCATTTTGGTGATGCAGGAGTCTGGCCAGTTATCGTTTGTGTGAATGGCTGTGTTGCTCCCAATTTACCCACTCAGTATCAGTCCACCTGCCCTGCACAGTCCCCGCCGAATGCCACATGTCCACATCACTGCATGTACAGTGTGTTCCATGTGTGTTTGGTTCACGCATCTTCATCTAAGTCCCATCTCTGCCATGTAGATTTCACAGGAGCAGCCGTGGGAGAAGGGTGTGTGTATGACAGTTGTTATCACTCTATGTGAGTTCCAGGATACAGTGAGGCTTTCACAGGGCTAGGACACTTAGGTCTGCGCCGTGTTGGACACAGTGAGTCCAACGACAAGACACATGTTTTGCTACCTTCTCTGTGTGTAGTTGTAGGTAACTGCAGACAGTAGCTGCGGGCAGACTACACGTCGCTTGCTGTGTTGGTATCCTGCATGTGAATGGGATGTGGAGGTACTGTGTCCACCATCGAACATGCATGCCTGTACGTCTGATTGACCAATGACATTGTACCATGTTCACAGCAATTGTTGGCTCTGTTACAGTTGTAGCTGGAGTTTTGGATGAGTCACTGTCGTGCTACTGCATTTTCGTTGTGTTGTCATTGTGCACTGTGTCACTGGAACCTCACCCCTCTTGACTCCCATGCCTGCAGCTGAAGGTCCACCAGCATAAAGCCGTGTGGAGGGCCATTGCCTCCAGAGTGTGAGATCTGGGTGTGTCAAACCGAAGGCGCACCCACTGTCATAAAAGGTGGGACGACATCTGCCGGCTGAGCAAGAACGTGGCCGAGATGACACTGGGGCTGCTCCCTCGGACTGGCAGGTTGGCTAGGCGCAGCATGACACCACTAATGGTCCGCATCCTGGCTGTCACACAACCTGAGCTGGACAGACAACTGAAGGAGCATCAGCAGCAAGCTAGGGGTGAGTATGTGTTGCAGGCTGCCTTTGGATGGGAGTGGGTGCATGTGTCTACAGAGTGTGCAAATTGTCAGCTGTGTGACTTTGGTTGTGTGGTGCAATGTTTTGTGAGTGGCCTCTGTGCTGGGTGTATGTGCCATGCATTTGCCCAAACTGTGCTTCATGAAGTCAGTTTTAGCACTGTGCATCTCTCTTACATTTGGAGTTGTGGCCTTCAGGTACCTTCTGCTGTGGGGTAGTGTGCGAATTCAGATGGATGGGAATGCCAGTGTGCCAACTGTGAATGCGTTTCAATGAATGCATGCAATTCCAGACCTCAGATGTCTGCCAGTCAGACATCTGAGGCCAATGTGCAACAGTAGATGTGCCCATGAACTCGATATGGTGGATGGCATGTGTGCAGGGTCATTGTGGGCTGGTATGTTGTGGTCTGTGTGGTCCCCTACTGCTCCATCCATGTAGGTGATGTGCACCATGTTGTGGTGTTCATCCTTGCCAACATCGGGACAGTGTGTGTGCACAGGCCATTTTGTGGCTGTGTCTGATGTGAGCCAACAGCAGGATGGTGTGCTGTGTGAGTCACCTGGGGCACTTAAGGCAGGATGTGAGTTGGACATGCACCGTTGGCTTGATATTTTGGGTGGCAAGATATATGTGTGCACAGGGTGGCATGCGATGTGCTGCAAACCTCTTCTAGGATGCATATGTATTGGCACGTGTTAGTTCTGTTGATGCCACTTCTCTCTCCTATGCAGCAGCTCCCGTATGTGCAGAGGGAGAGGGGACGGACACCAGTGGTGAGGCATCCAGTGCAACAACCGCACCGGAGCAGACTGACACAGATGTGACCAGCGCCGAGGAGGGGGACAGGAGTCTGCTAGAGGATTCACAGCCGGAGACACAAAGCTCTACGTCATCTGACGCCAGCGGTGACGCATCCATGTTGGGGGGTACAGGGAACGGGGACTCGGCCTCCTCTTCCACCACACAGCGTCCTGTGCCCAGCCTCCCTTCAACCTCCACTGGTGCTGCCCGTGTCCGCACGAGTAGGAAGGGAAGAGTCACCTTCACCCCAGGCACAGCTGCCTCAGCCCATGTCAGCCCTGCTGCCCTCAGTGCAGAAGCAGTCGAGCTATTGCGCCAGCTGTGTGTGGGGCAGACAGCACTTCTCAATGCCTTCCAAGAGCACGACAAAAAGTTGGGGCAGGTTATAGCTTTCATGGAGGGCATACATTCCGACGTAGGTGGGCTACACCGGACTGTGCAGTCCTTGTCATCAACTGTGACAGCAGCCCTGCAACAGGCACATAGTCAGGGAGCGGCTCCCAACACTCGGTCCGGCCCTGTGTCACTGTGCACCTCTGATGACAGTGACAATGCTCAACGGACCCCAAAGTCCCGATACAGAACCCGCAACACACAGGAGCAGCAGCAGCCCAAGCATACTAGGGCGCAGACACCATCCCCACATAAAAGTAAGGCCACCCCAGAGCGCTGCGAGGAAAGCCCATCAGGCGACAGCAAGGGCCACAAAGCAAAGAAACAAGCATCAGGGTCACAGGCCTCACCTTCCTCCCCCGCCAAAGACTCCCCTGTCCCAAAGACATCTCGCAGAGGCAAAATGACAGTTTCCACACCCACTGAGAAGGTGTTGCCTGCAAACATTACACAGGATGAGGGCCCCATGGATAATCCATCCTTGACCTCCACTCCCATCCCAAGCCCTGTGAAGCCAGCACGGGAGGACACTGTAGGGGGCAAACCTGGTGGACAGAGAGAGGCAGGGCGGTGGCAAACACCAGGCAAGCGCACAGCGGGATCCAGCATGTCCCCAGAGGGAGGGTCACCATCCACACCAGAATCAGCTTTGGTAGTGGGGTCACCTGTTGTGTCTGCCCCAGTTCACCTCAATCCCCAGACAGGGAAGCCTTTCAGGATCCCCAGGAAGTGGAGAGGCACCCCTCCAAAATCTCCGGCACACACTGTGTCTCACCAGGGCATGAGTCCACCTCCTCGGGCCACCACCCCACCTGGTCCAAGCAGCACCCCAGCTCCCACAAGCACAGTTGGCTCTTCCACAGTTGTTACTCCCACTGACCAGGGCAGCCCTCCAACTGACCCCAACACACAGTCAGCTCCAAGTCCGACAGACAGCCCCATCTGAGTGGTGGTCACCCTCACACACCTGTCTGTCCACAGCGGTGCGTGTGATGCCCATTGTCAGCCCCATTACTCTGTTGCTGGGCATGCCATGGTAGAGTTGCATACATTCCCTGTGTAGCTTCTGATGTCACTACTCTGCACAATGTATTTGCCTTTTTGTTCACTGCTGTTTGCCCCTGCCTGTGCAGCTTCTGATGTCCCCACTCTGCACATTGTACTGGCCACTGGCCTTGTTGTTCACTGCTATCTGCCGCCTGCCTGTGCAGCTTCTGGTGTCCCTACTCTGCACATTGTACTGGCCACTGGCCTTGTTGTTCACTGCTATTTGCTCCCTGGCTGTGCAGCTTATCATGGACTTCATCTGCACATTGGACTGGCTACTGGCCTTGTTGTTCACTGCTATTTGCCCCCTGCCTGTGCAGCTTCTGGTGTCCCTACTCTGCACATTGTACTGGCCACTGGTCTTGTTGTTCACTGCTATTTGCTCCCTGGCTGTGCAGCTTCTGATGTCCCCACTCTGCACATTGTACTGGCCACTGGCCTTGTTGTTCACTGCTATTTGCCCCCTGCCTGTGCAGCTTCTGGTGTCCCTACTCTGCACATTGTACTGGCCACTGGCCTTGTTGTTCACTGCTATTTGCTCCCTGGCTGTGCAGCTTCTCATGGACTTCATCTGCACATTGGACTGGCCACTGGCCTTGTTGTTCACTGCTATTTGCCCCCTGCCTGTGCAGCTTCTGGTGTCCCTACTCTGCACATTGTACTGGCCACTGGCCTTGTTGTTCACTGCTATTTGCCCCCTGCCTGTGCAGCTTCTGGTGTCCCTACTCTGCACATTGTACTGGCCAATGGCCTTGTTGTTCACTGCTATTTGCCCCCTGCCTGTGCAGCTTCTCATGGACTTCATCTGCACATTGTACTGGCCACTGGCCTTGTTGTTCACTGCTGTTTGCTCCCTGGCTGTGCAGCTTCTCATGGACTTCATCTGCACATTGGACTGGCCACTGGCCTTATTGCTCACTGCTGGTTGCTCCCTGCCTGTGCAGCTTCTCATATAAATACTGTGCATATTGAAATGCCCACTGGCCTTGCTGTTGCCCAAATTTGTTGTCTCACTATGCAAATTGTGAATAAACACAGTTGCTCCTGCTGTGAGTTTTGTCAGTGTCCTTCCTGAATGAAGTTGTTTCTGTGTGTGCATGGTTTACTGTGTCACATGCTCAGTATGCCACTTCAACATTGCCAATAGGATGTCTCACATTTCATTTTTTTTGCAGGGGTGGGAGGCACTTCATTTCTACCTGACTGTGATACTTATGGGTGCAGTGCAGGTTGTTGGCATTGAATTCTTGTTGTCATCATCCTTCTTTGCTCATGTTATCTATGGTGGACACATGTCAGGTTTGTGGGCAATGGCAGCACAGGGTGGGAGTTTGGGCACAGGCTTACAGGCAGGCAGACCAGGGTCATGGGGTCTGTGTGAGCTTCCTTTCTGTGTGCCAATCAGTGTCGGTGTATGGACATCTTGTGGCGATGAGTTATCCAGGTCCCATGGCTTACTTCCAATGTGTGCACTTGGGTGGTGGAGAAGTGTATGGTGTGAAGGGGTGACTTTGTTGTGACTGTGGATGTGTGTGCACCTGCACTGTCAACTACTGCCATGTGTCACCCTGGAGTGGTGTGCCTGTATGTGTACTTGTTGAGCCCTGTGGTTGTGTTTTGTGCACATGGCAGTATTGTGTGGTGCTGTTGTGAGAGGAGGTATGTGTGACATATCCTACTTGTGCTTGGCTGTCATGTAGTGTGTCACTGGGCCCTGTGTGTTGTGCAGCAGACATTCTCTTGTCCAGTATTTGGATGCCTATGTGTGGCTGGTCAGTGTTTGAGTTCAGGGCCTTCCTTACATCCCTGTGCCTATACATGGGTGTCCTTGCTGTCTCCAGGAGTTTTTGCATTGAGGTGACCGTGGTTTGTGTTGACTGACTGTGTCAGCCATGTGTGCTGTGATGGGCTGTGTGTGTTCTCACATGTATCTTGTCTTGCATGAGCATCACACATGCTTGATAGTTGTGTCACTGCCCTTCCATTTGTGGGCACCTCACTTTGGCTTTCCTATATGTTGTCCTCCATTACTGCTGGCATGTGGTGTGTGTATGTAGCTGTGAGTCAGGGTGGTGTGTGTGTGTGTGACTTGTCAGGTAGTGTGTGCAGTGAAGTGTTTGGTCATCATCTGTGTGTGTGTACATTTTGTGCCTGGCCTCAGTGTTCTTGGCTTGTGTGTGATGTTGTTGTGGTGTGTGTGTTGGCTGGGGCCTGGGCTTCTGTGCTATGTGTTCCTGTGCAAAGGGTCCTACTGTGGCTGTATATGCAGTTGTTGGGACGTGGGGCATGGTGTGGCTGTAGTTGTGTGGTTGTTGTGCAGGTGTGGCACTTGGGAGGCACATGTTGTGTCCCTTCAGGGAGGTAGCTGGTGTGTTGTGGGTGGAGTTGTGGCTCTGTGCTATTTGTACGGTGCCCTTGGCATGCGCTGGCCCTGGGCTCTGCGTTGTGTGCATGGTTTCCTGCACACTGACCGCGGTGGTGACGTGACCGGGACATTTGTTCATGATGGCGGAACATGGGTGGGTAGTATGTGGCGAGGTGTGTTTGTCACAGGTGGAACATGTGTGTGTGCAGTGATGGCTGTGTGCCTGTCCCCACAGGGGTGTGTGGTGTTCCCATGCAAAGTTTTTCCACCCTGGAGCTGTGTATTGTGTTACTTGCACTGTTGTGTCTGTACGTACCTGCGGAGGCGTCCGCGGCGGACGATGACTTGCAGGTGGTGTATCATGTACAGCACCGGGATGGCGTGTAGGGCAGGATCCATTGCGGTGTGTCCCGGGTGTCTATTTTCTGTCTCCGCTGTGGTGTCTCCGCCATCTCGCGCTGTGCGGTTTCTCCGTCGCGGTGAGCTGCCATGTTTCCGGCATCGTGATATCTTCGGCGTACGGGACGTCATTCCGCACGGCGGTGTGTGGTGATTGGCTCACTCCGCCGCGGTGGCGGGCGCACTTTGATGGCGGTCAGCGTCGCACCGCGGCGGGCGGGAAATGGGCAATGTGTGGCCATCCTAATATGGCGGGCGTGAAGACCGCTGGCAGCGTGCGGTAAATGGGTGTTAGTGCCACTGCCGGCACCGCGGTCGTGTCTCCGCCCGCCATCCTAATAGGCCCCTTAGTATTTAAAGTACTAAAATATGGACTACAAATAGAAAGGGCCTCATTATGATGTTGGTCAGATCGAAACTGACAGGCCGTCGGTTGCGGTCTGACAAATTTCTGGTGCCTCAGTCTGACCACCACATTATGATGCATGGCGGTCGGAGGCAGCGGGTGGAGGGACCGACCGACGCTTCTGACTGGCTCAAGAAACCTGTCCGACTGGTGGTCAGAATGTAATACAATAGAGCAGGGCCTGCTCAGGCACCACTTTAGGGATTATGATGTCCCTTTCATACAGCCTTTCAATGGCAACCCGACCACCATTCAAAGGCTGTCAGAAACGCACTTTGGGGACCCCTAGCAGGGCCCCTGTCCCTCCGCGGCCTCCACTATGAGGCCTGCCCCCCCAAACATCCATACCCATGTGCATGGATTTTTGCAAACACCCATTTTTTCAATGCAGCTTTTGCTGTGGCCCTTTTACAGCTGCAGCACAAGCCACAATGGAAAAATTGATGTTTCCAACCACCTCATGGACGGTCACATCCTAATTTGTCAGATGGAACCGCTGACTACTAGTCAGTTGGTTTCCATTCTGAGACAATGTTGTTTGGACACGCTTCCGACCGGCATTGTAATCAGGGAAAAAATATGAACCTAAAAAACTATCATTAAATAGGTAAGTATAGGGAATTTTAAATCTTTTACATTATATTAACTTAAAAAAATATATTAACTTTAAAAATAATATTACAGTTAAACAATACATAAATATAATATAGGAAATATATACATAAAGTTTATGAATGTAAGACATAAAAACAAAGATATACTTTAAAAAAATCTGAAAATGAAAAAACACATATGAGAATAATTGAAATCACTAAACATGAACAATAAAATAGAAAAATATATTAAGAATAATTAAAAATAATTTTTAGAGAACTATGGCCCAGATATAAAAAGCTTTTTTTCGTTTGCTAATGGGCCGATTTGCAGAATCGGGCTGTTTGCGAACAAAAAAAAGCATTTTTTAATGCACAAATGCCCATTTTGTGACTCGGTAGCCTACTTCTGAATAGCAAATTGAGTATGCGATTCAGTATTAGGAAGGGGTGTGTTTAGGGCGTTCCTTCCTAATACCAAATCGCAGTGGTATGTGTGAATGTTTTGTGACCAAAATGCGGTCACAAAACATTTGCATTTTACCACCCACTTAAATAGGGGGTAATCCATTAAATAGGTGGTAACCCAGAGAGACCCTTTCACGAATGTTTGTAAAAACATTTTTAAAGTCCCATGGATCACTGCCTACTCCTATAAAAATGAAAAGAAAACTTTTCATTTTTCTTTTTGAAAGCCATCCTGTTTTCCTTTAAGGAAAAGGGGCTGTATTAAAAAACAAACTCTCTGTGATTTTTACGATTTCCAATGGGTCTCAAACCGAGACCAAACTCATGAATATTAATGAGGTAGGTCTGTTTGTGGCACACTGGGAATTGCAAAATGTGTCAAAGGCACATTTGTACATTAGAGTTTGCGATTATCAATTAGCGAATCGCAAAAACTCACTATTTGGTAATAAGAAATGATTGCCAACATACACCTGACCCTATAAATTAAATATTATAATAATATAAATGTATACAAGAAAATTATTAAAGTTAAAAAATGGAATATAAAAATAATGAAAACAATTAAAATATATATTACCAAATACAATTAAACTAAAATAACTTTAATCTAAAAAAATATACGCTAAAAAACTAAAAAAAATACAAAAGTCATTAGAGTTAGTAGGCTGAAATGTACTATTCAAACTGCAAAGTAAGCAACAGTAGGGAAGGGTTTGGACTTTGGTAAGGTCCGAAGTACTATTTCCACTCCAACCTGAGCAGCAGAAGGCTAAGTATTGGACTTTGGAGGGCTCAGATTTGCTATTTCCACTCTAACCTGAGTAACAGTAAAAATAGTGTTGGACTTTGGAGGGCTCAGATTTACTATTCCCACTCCAACCTGAGAAACAATAGGAAAAACAAAAATATATATATGTTGTGCTATAAAATAATTACACATAACTAGCAATTATTGATAATTTAAACAATATTACCTACAACTATATTTTCAAAAACAATATTAAACATTGAAAGAAACAAACTTCTTACCCACAATATTCTGCCCCTCAATATTTTTGACATCTCAATATTTTTGACACAGTAGCTGTGTGTAAACCTATTTTTGCAACAATATTAAGGTGCTCCTGGAGATATGGATGCTTGTTGCTGGCCTCCCGCTGGGATCTTCAGATGGACTGAAACAAAGTCAATCGCCTTAGCATTACCACAGGAAAAGTGTTGTTTAATGTAAGCATAATTTTTTGGGGGGTTTGGCTTTTTTCATGGTTGTCGCTAGGTTTAAAGTTCATTTAAAATATGGAGCCACATCTGCAGAAGTCTGCATCAAATTAAAGGACAAAAATGGCACACCCCTGTGTACTGCAAGCTGGTGCAGTCACAGTTTGGAAGTGCAACAGACCCATCTCAGTGCTTAGGCCCCTTGAATAATTGTACAGCTGCAGCTCCAACATGTTCCTACATCAGAGGAGTTTTTGTTCATAAGAACATTCAATCATTACAGGACAGAGTGTTTTGTATTCTCATAGGTAGACTTGTCCTACCAAGGACTGTGTGGCAGCATCAGAGACACTGCTCCTAGGAACTCAGAAGTATGACTTTTGTGCTTAACCTCGGATTTAATTTTTGCTCCGTTCTAATATTTAGCCAGTCCTATCCTCATTCAGTTGATCTTATGTATTATCTCTATGTTATGACACAAAATTGCAAGCATCTAGCTGGAACAGAAAGCATGGATCATTGGTCCGTCATTCCCTAGTCCATTAGAAAAGTACACCTTGCTAAGGTTGCACAGTGGCTAAGGACAAGCTCTAAATAGGATGCATCTGCAATGGGTGTTGAGCTGTTTATCCATCAGGCAGATGGGACAGGCTGGAGCCAAGTGAAGGCTGGTGCAGCACTCACTAAATGAAGACCTTCTCTCCCCTTTGCAAAACCTCATTTTCATATCTAAGGGACTTATTATTACTACTGTGGTCCATTTTAACTTATCTGGTTGGACCGCAATGGCACCACCACATCCCTGGTGGTGTTGAGGCCACAATATGCTTGGCGGGGCAACTGCGACCCCTCCAAGCATATTACGAGTTTCCTCTCAGCCATTAATTTCATGGCAGTGAGCCCGTCATGAAAAGTGTGCAGAAGAGGAAACATAGGGGGCTCTACAGGGTCCCCTGTTGCCTCTGTGCCAGGGGATGCATGAAGGGGGGCACATGGTGTGCCACTCTGTCTGCATGCAACCCCAGTTCCTGCAGGGCATGGACTTGGCAATCCATACCCTGCTAGAACCTGTAATGGTGTTCACATTGGGGTGCCTGTTACATCTTTCCTATGGGACTTTAAGCAGGCACTGTTGTGGGCCAGTCGCCGCAGGACTGCCCGACCTGGATTCCAGGTCGGGCAGGCCCTAAGCCTTTTCTTTTCCATGACAAGGCGCCCAGTCATGAGACATCATTGAGGTACTCCCAATATCAGGATGCTAGCTTGCCTCAATGAACATCAAGAGCAGGCCTTACAGTCCCTGCCTTGGGTTAGCTGCATACACTCACCTCTTGAGTGATGGGTTAGGCCACCTCACTATCAGCCTTCATCAATGTGCAGTCTGGGCAGGCACACTAGCGGTCCACCACTCTTTCACTCTTCTGAACCCCTAGTATTGCCAAGACCTTGTCTCGTATCAGGATAACAAGTGCATCTGGCTGACAAAGAACAATCCACACTCTCAGACACAGAAGGAATAATTCATAGGCATAAACAAAGTTTGCTGGAAGGGGCTAAACCCTTATACAATTGAGTTTCAGCAAGCAACTCGCACCACCAAAGCTAGAAAATGTTCTGGTCTCAGAGTTTCAACACAGACCTGAAGACTCTTTCTCCATATTCCTGTGACTGACAAGTAGGAAAATTTCAATAAAGCAAACAGGGACAGTTCTCTCCTGGGAATGCATTGAGCAGGTACTTTGAAGGTAAAAGCCAATCAGCTATTGGTCATAATTCTTCAGCAAATACACCTCAAATTTCCAGGCAGTGACGTAACGATGGGGCTACCCTGCAAAATGTCAAGAGGAGCCTGTTAGTATCCCATATCTCACAAATATCCATTGGTGTTTGACTAAATGGACCCCCCTCTGAAACGTTGAGGGGCCTCTGAAGAGTTGGGGTCCCCCTACACCACAGGAGCTGCAAGGGAGTGTCTCACACTCCTGTTCCCAGGCCACCTCTCCCTTGTGTGTTTCTATGGGATGCAGTTCCATTTCCACAGATACGCTTTCTGGCAAATAGCTACCACAGAGTCACTTTTGCACAACATACCACAAAGCCAACATTGTAGATTGTTGGTTCAATTCTTCGAATCTCACTCAGTCACCTAAATATATTATATGCATGCCAAGTTACTGTCAGCAAATTCCAAAGGAAATCTCCATCTCATCAGATTTAGGCTTCCTGTGGGCCATGGACAGAATGTGGTGTCCCTGCCACTGACGGTGAAGTAGAGGGGTGCTGCAATACCTATTCAGGGTTATACGTAACCTCGAAGATCTGAGGGTAATACTCCTCACCATGCTGGTCTGTGTGTGGGTTCCCTTTATTCTGCCACTTGCTGACTTAATCATTTTTATCAGAATACATACATGTGGAAAAATGAAATGTGATTTAAAGGTTACCAAAATGAGTTTAATTTATATTATACAGTGGGAATATGCTCTGCAGTCTGGATGCAGAAAGTATGCACTTTTAATAGTAGATGTCTGTTTTAATGGTACAAGGGGAAAAGTTATTTCTTTCACTCATCATCCCCGTATCTAGACTGTATACCTGCAGAGTAACTGTGGACAGTCATTTGGTTTACCAACTTAGCAACTCAAAATAATGACCTTTGCTCATTTAAACAAAGCAAATGTGTCTGATAAGTAAGACATTGAGAATGTACACAAACTCTTGTTGGAGATCATGCACATCTCCGGAGACCTACAAATCAGAAAGCAGAAGTAGTGATCCATCCTGGGGTGGATAAGCAGTGCATTAATTAAGTCAGTACTCCATGCACTGCTTCAAGTGGGTCAAACGGTACCAGAAGGCAGTGATTGCTAGGAAATTCTTACCTGAAACCCATATTCCAGACTGATTCACAGTGAGGATCTCTCAAACATACAGTTACAGAACCCCAGAAAATAAAAGAAAGAAAGATAGAATGTGAGACAAGTGACAAATTCTTTTCAAGAATGCCCATGGCAAGAACACTGACTAGAGCAAAACCAAAAGGAGACCCTCCAAAGAAGCTTGAATAGTTCTATGTTTATTTTAAATGTGGTGCTCTGTTCTGTAATTCTTCAGAACATAGTTATGTTATGTGAAATTGTAGACTGTGGCTAATCACCAGTGAAGGTATCCAGGTGCTGAGTAGGGCAGGCCTGTGGGGGGAGGTAGAGATCATGCTTGTTTGGTCTGGAAGAGCCATTTTTTGAGGTTCGTTCAGAAGTCCATAAGGGAGGGGAAGGTTCTGGGTTGTTTCTGGAGGTCGTTCCAGGTCTTGGCTGTGAGGTATGAGAATAAGCGTCCTCCGCTTCTGGTCTTCTTGACATGAGGGAGATGTGTTGTTGCCTATGACGCAAATCGAAGGTGTCTGGTGGGTTGGTAGAAGTTGAGGTGTTGATTGAGGTAAGCTGGAGCAGTGTTGTGGAGAGCTTTGTATGCATGGGTGAGTAGCTTGAGCTTACATATTTCCTTGACTGAGAGCCAGTGGAGATTGTTGAGGAGTGCAGCGATGTGGCTATTTTGCTGGATGTTGAGGATGGCGTAGGACATGGGCTGGGATTCCAATGTAAAGGGCATTTTTGTAATCAAGTCTACTTGAGATAAGAGCCTGGCTGACCGTTGGTCTGGTGTTCAGTGGGATCTACTTGAAAATCATGCATAGCATTCGCAGAATGTGGAGGCAAGATGAGGAGATGGTATTGATATGTCTGCTCATGGAGAGGTTGGTGTCCAGGATGATCCAGACGTTTTTGGCATGGTACACAAGGTTGGTGGGGGTCCAAGTTCCGAAGGCCACCAAGAGGTGTCCCAGGGGGAGTGGTTGTTGCCGAACTTACTACTATGTGACAAGTAAGTAAGGCAGCATATAAGGACTTTATGTAGTAGGATGTATGATGTAAGGGATACAGAATAGAGACCACATATACAAATAACATAGCACGTAAAGGCACAATGTTGTATCTCTACTAAATATGTACTCATTTAATGCATATTTGACTTACGAATGCTCATCTAACAGCTACCACATAGTGTGTTGCAATGTTATTCTAAGATTTTGTTACTAACATATAATGTTTATGTTACTATGTTTTATCTATGCAATGCATTTATGTGGTATACTTGCTTATTACTATGGTGAAGCTGGTATTTCCATACCACAAGGTACACGAGAGAGACCCAATAAGCCAGCAATCCTTATAGGTGAGTATTTCTCCACCAGAATATTTTATGCTAATGTCCTCCCACGTCATCTGGATAAAGATACCTTCTCATGCACTGGTTTCACTATGTGCAAAGTTATACATAAATACACAGTGCTCTGTATAAAAGGCAGAGAGGAAGCAATCTTGCAGGGAACTGTACCTACCAAGCTCAAGCTACTCACCCATGCATACAAAGTTCTCCACAACACTGATCCAGCTTACCTCAATCAACACCTCAACTTCTACCAACCCACCAGACACCTTCGATTTTCTGTCATCAACCACAGGCATAGCCCATGTTCTGATTAATCTCAAGTGATATTCAGCTTTGCTACTGGTATGGGGCTTTTGTATCTCACTTCTCATTATGACGGAATGTAAGCATCCATATGGCTCTTGTGTATTGAGAAGGATAACTCACTCATAACCTGCTGGTTCTCTGGCTGTACTGACTGTCCTATGACTCTATTTTCTGCTATGGTCTGAGGGAGGGCCGTGGTTCAAAGAGTGTAGTAGCACTCTTTATACTATCCAGATGATATAATGGAATGACATTTATCATAGTGGTGATCTGGAGGCCAAACAAGAGATTATCTGCAATCAAAACACTCAATTTACTTACCTTAAATAATGGGTCTAGATGTTTCCGAGACATGTGGGGCAAACGTCACTTCACTGTTAATCATTTGTTTCCAGCAATTTAAACTCAGCTCTGACATCTATTAATTTTCATAAATTGCTTTTCATCCACTGCTCAATGGCTTTGAAACTGGACTGAAGATGTGAAGCTGAAAGGTGAGGACAGCTTTTGTGTAAAACCTCTATCTTCTTTAAGCAATGAGGTCCGCAAGTCGGCACACATAATAATTAAACTGACAAGTGCTCAAAAGGTACCCTCACCCTAACATTAAGAAGCTGATGATCTGAGGAACAGTAGACACATCTAACACTTGTGACCCGTAGTGTGACCCCTAAAAAGGAATGGATTTACCTTAAGGTCATACATTGTATGCACAGTTCTTCTAAGAAGGCTAAAAAAAATACCATGTTCAACTCCACCAGCAAATCAAGCAGAATCAAAACAATGTTGACATCAGCTGCCAGAAGTAGCTTCTCTAAAACAGTCTGTATTCATTTTAAATGCCTCTGAAATTGTAAAGCATGTCTATCAATGGTGAAGATTGTTATCCTTAATAAACATATGTAACTGAAGCTTCACTAACTTTTTTCAGTGGTTTACCCATATATGATGTTATGTTTATCTGCAAAGAGCAGTATCACCTGTGAGGATATTCTGGTGCTGAGCAGGTGTGAGTACTTAGCCCTGCCTATGGCATCTTGGTTAATTGAAAAGCTAGGTGCAGTGGAAGGCTGTTCCATGCCGTAGGAGCAATGTTAGAGAACACCTGTCTTCCTGATCTAGTTCTGTGTATGCGTGGGATGTGTGCGAGTACGAGTCCTGTGGAGTGGAGGTTTGTGGGTAGTTAGAGGAAGCACATGCGACTGTTCAAGTATGGGGGGCCTATATGGAGGGCCTAAGTTATGTAGTGCTTTGAAGATGTGTGTGAGGAGTTCGAAATGAGCCAGAGGAGCTCCTTGAGGTGTGGTGTGATAAGAATTCCTGTGTGGCAGATTGAGGATGAGTCTGGCTGCCAAGTTCTGGATGGTTTGTAGTCTTCTTGGCGATCCAAACATTAGTGATGGTTTTTCTATTGTTGCTTGGGAGTCATTTGAAGATATTTCTCATAGAAGAATTGCTAGAGTTCATCTGGATTAAGTCTTGTCATCTGGAAGAGTTGTTTGTATATTTCTGTAGGTATCTCTTCTCTTGGTACTTCATTACAGGGGTCACAGGACACCCACATTGATAATCCCACATCTGGAAGCACCAAGACCGCGTGGATCAGAGCATCCAGGATATGATGTTACTAGTCAATATCAGTTTGAGACTTCAAAATGGAGAGTTACCTGATAACCAGGACATTTTCTCCATGCCTGTTTCGTGGTAAAATGTGCATGGATAATGAAACATGGCTGTGTGATTTAAAAGTACAACTAATGATTTGTCTCACCATGGATCACTGAGACTTTTTCTACTTAACTTCAAACAGTATATTAATAAAACATGATCTAATTTCAATATTTGGGTCATTCACCTACTTTCAATAATTGGTCATATAAATTTGATAAGCATAATTTTACTGACGTGCTTTTAAACTGGAGCATTAGAATTGGGCACAAACTCGATCACAGCAAAGTAGAAAGATAATTTCTGGTACATTGCACCTCCAGATTACTGCTGCAAAAATCAACCTGCCTATATATGCGATAAACTGTGCCCAATCGGGGTCACTAAATATATAATATCACTGGGCTAACAAAGCAAAAATAGATACTCATCACATCAACGAAACATTTTTACAAAATTTCTTAATATTTATTTTCATTTTCATGATAGACATTCAGTAAAATAGATCAAAAGCACATACATATAGAATTAATAACATAAATGCGAAAAACATCAAATATATCAATAAAAATATACATCAAGTCCCACAACATTGCACCTCCAGAACTGAGCTTTCAACAATTAAGTAGTTAAAAATAAAGATTTATCACATATTCAACATGCACTAAAGAGGGTTTGACTTAGATAATAATCATGCTGCTAGCCAGCAGCAGCAAGTGAATAAACTGGGTGTTGTATGCTAGCAGCCTGTAGACGTGGTAGCAGCAGCTTTTGAGAGCAGAAGACAGGGAAATAGAGGTGGACTACTGAATGGACCTGAGTCAAGGAAAGATTCAGGATCCTGCTACATAGAGAGATTCATATATGGAAGGGTGGCTCAAGTATTGGAATTCCAACAAACGTTGGACCACTGTAGATGTGTTGATTTTCACCCAAAGACTCAAGATGCTGATTGCAGCTGAATCTCTCGGTAAAAAATCAGGAGAAGTGAGGAATAAGTAGGGAATCAGACCGATAATTACTGATCCCCTGGTAACACCTCATTTATCAGAAGAACCTCAGGATACAACTTCTGGTAATTTTTCATCCCTAGAGTCACTGACACTCCCAGAAACAGAATCTCTGGGAGTTTGGAACTACCACCTATAACATCTGAGGCACTCATGTACACCCCTATAGAAGACATAGGGAGCCCTCATCTAATGGAAGCCTAAGTAGTGGATATAGAAAGAGTACAGTGAACCCCCACTGGCTAGCCCTACTCAGAGTTCAGATCTTACTGATTAAACAGTTTTTCCCTGCTGGACCTATGGTGGATTCCGGCTCCCAAGCTATTGACTTGAAAATCCTCATAAAGGAAACTCCCGGCAGATTACAACAGGATATACACCAGATAACACATTCAGCCCAGGTTGGATTCATCGCATAAGTGTCTTTAGCAGATCACCTGAGTTGTGTAATGTACCTCTTGCAGTAATCTAAGGACTTACAGTTTCGAGTTTTATTATTTTGATTTTTCCATTATAGGCAATACAAACACTATACGAACATTTGTAAAAATCCATAATAAATGTAAACACTTCAACTAAGACATGTTAAATTTAAGAGTTTTGAACAGTTAATGAATAGGATAAAAAAGGAGAGATTCAAATATTTAAAATCCTTCCCGATTGAGATGATTGGCAATGAAACGCTATGCTTCATTCATTAAAACATATCCTGTTCCACATTTCGGGCATCATTATGATGTCAGGCAGACTTGCGCCTGCCTGCCTGACACCATAGCGGACCGGAACCGCCAAGCCATAGGTCAGTGGTTCCAACTGCACAATTTGGATGTAGCCGCCCTATAGGCAGTCAGAAACATCCATTTTCCAATGTCAGCTTGTGCAGCGGGTGGAAAAGGCCAGTAGCACAAGCTTCCATTGAAAGATGTATGTTTTTAAACATCCCTGCACCGTGTGGAAGGCACCATGCAATGCCTGCCACATGGAGCAGGGATATTTTGGGGGGCACCAGAGGTGCCCCCCAGGCCTCATACCAGAGGGCCAATAGGGAAGGGGGCCGTGCTAGGGGCTGCCAATATCCATTTCTGACAGCCTTTCCATGTCAGAAAGGCTGATATGGAAAGAAAAAAGGATGTCGGAAACTGTTATCATAATCCCAACAGCGTAGCCGAGGCTGGCTCTGGTGTCATTATGGGATTATTTGTGTTTCCAATGCAGGTTTCGCTCCGAACTGCCGTCATCGTAATACGGAGGTCGGCGTGAAACTAATGAGGTCGGCGGAAAGCCTCTGACAGCTGGTTGGAGGCTTTCTGCCCAACATCAGAATAGGGCCCAATATTATTAACTACAGGACAAAGTGCTCTGATCTGCTAAAGTGGACATTGATTCCTTTTTGATCTTGCTATCAAAATATTTTAAGAGCTTCCGCAGTGTAGTACATCATTTTATATCTTCACATTTCATAATATAGCATAAAACCTAATGTGTATTACAAGTCAGCAATGTTTTTAAATCGGGGTGTAACAGAGGCTTCCACTCTTGTTTTAATGCCTCACAGAATAAAACAATGTGTACAAAAGACTGAACTTCTTCATGGAATAGTAGGATCGTTTTGAGTAGCTGCGATCATTTTTCCAAAAACACCATCTTGCTTGCAGAAGTTGTACTAATCTTAATTTCAGCATCAACCTCTCATTTTCTTGCAATTGCATGTTTAACAATTGCTACTGAAGTTGTTTAGACAGACTGTTGTTCAGAATGAGGTCATATTTTTGCTTCTGTTGGCATGTAGGATTAACCTTGTCATAAATCTCTTGTCTTGCTATGAGTGTGCCACTTACTCCATGCTGCATAACCCAGAACCATACCATCTTCTTCTGCATTTAATTTCAGACTCATGGAAATCATTTTCATGTTGTAGTCCCAAAATGAACTTGATTCTGTAACTAAGAACTCTTCAACGGTAGTTCAACTAGCACTTTCTTTTGCTGTATGGACTTGGTACCAATAAGTTAGGAGCCTTGTGATGTATTTGAAAGTAATTTATGTATGTCCTAATTATGCCCGTCAACATTAGCTGGCTATCCCATATGGCAGTTTCAACAATTCCTTCCGTATGATCATTAGGGGCTATCAGTTTGCTCCCATAAAATATTAGGCTAACTAATCTCAACTGGTCTGTTGTTTCATCAGTTCAATAGATTTGTATCCTTTGTGTGTATTTACTTTTTGTAATGCTTCCACAGCCGCTCTATTGCCTCCTGTACATGAGGAGAAAGGAAAGGTTACTTAAAAATATTACCCCCTAAATATCATTAGTTGTAACAGTCTAATGGTGAAATATCAGATTTCTAAATAATGTATTCTAAAATGTTGATTAAAGTCATCAATCACATGCTGGAGGTCAGGAAGGGTAAGGTCAAATAAGATCATGTCTTTCACATGAAATATATTTTGATTTATATCTTGATGGATATTTGGCGAAAAGCATCTTGCTTGTGCTATGATTTTTGGTGCATCAGATATAAGAGTTGCCAGGATACATCATTGTCTTAGCCCGTTTGGAGTCATTATCTTTTTCGAAGCGCTCACCTTCGTCCAAGTTGGAGACACATCTAGGAATATGTCTGAAGTTCAATATTCAGTCATAATAGTTTTATGCAAATCACCTATGTAAGCATCTTAATCCACCAGGTTTTCCTGTCTATCAAATCAAAAGCCTTGGTTAGGTCTACGTAGGCAACATATAATGGGACCTTCTTTGTATGAGTATTTTTCTACTAATAATTTCAAGAGTATGCCTCCATCCAATGTTGAGTGAGTTTTCCTAAATCCTTTTTGCGTTTTTGTAATATTGATGAGTTATCCACCTACTTCTCAAGATTCGTCAGTAGGTATTTTATGATTATTTTATAGTCTCCTTTTAAATATTGTTATTTGTATGCTCCCTCTCCAAGAATCTGGTAATTTGATTTGTGATTTAATAATTTCACAGGAAAAATGTTCCAACAAGGTAACTCAGAGTTTAGGTTGGAGCTTTATATATTTGTTGGAAACCTACCCAGCCCTTTTGCTGTAAATGCTTTTATAGCTCTTATGAGGCTTTCTTGTTCAGGGATTGTTGGTTGCTTAGGAAATAGCATTCGTTTTTAAAGAAGCAATCAAGTGTGTTTCATCCTCAGCTCGTGCATGCACTTGTAATTGATATAAGATAACATTTGAATTCTTGTATACATTTTACATTTTGGTTATGTAATTGATTGATGCTTTTTTCTATTGGAAGGTCAATTATTCTTTTCCTAGTACCTAGGACATTTCCTATCTTTGAGCGTTTTATTCCTCCATGTCAATATCAGGTCTGTCCAGAGTCTTTCTTTTTCCTTATAATTAAGTTGTCTTATTGAGTCCCCCCACTTCAATAACTTAAAGGCCATGTGTATTTGATTTTGCGCAATGCTCTCACTATCATTTTATCTTCACGTCGTTCTCTAGTTTTTCTCTCAAAATCCATTGCCCTCATTGGCCACTACCAAAGTGTTTTTAGGTCTGCTATAGTTTCATTATAAACCTTGAGGATTCTGTAATGATTCACATCCTTTAACTTGCTAATGGTACTTTTTTCACGGTAGACAGTCTTTCTTTATTTTTCCCCACCAAATTATCCTGTTTAATTTATTAATGTTTAGACATTCACCGTCACTGGTCATAGCTCTCGTTTTTACTCTCATTTTCAAAAGTAATTTGATTCTTCTATAACCACTGCCTCCAAAGTCTTCTACTTTCATATCTCTCCCCAGAGGAAAGTGTTGGGCTGAAATTGTCATGTAATCAATCAGAGAGGTGTACCTACCATTATTAAATGTCAGGTTCACTGGTTTATCACTAGGGCATCTACCGTTTATCACAGTTGTGTTATATGCTTTAAAAATCATATCAAATTTACCCCCTCTCATCTTGAGATTGTATTACACGTTTTATGTTCTGGTATCCCCAATACGTTTCATAAAAATAATATAGAGAATATTCAGAATTCACAGCTGGGATCCCGGCATTAGGACCTTCTAAAAAATATTGTCAGAAGAAGAGGAGAGGTATTTTATGGCTTTCCTATTAAATACACTATGGCTTTAAATATGCCACTCCTTGATTCCCCAGTAGGACATAAGCATTTATTAATCCCCTTAGATTCTAGGTGACTAATTCGTTGCCCTAATGCTGGTCCTGTACAATTACCATACAGAAATTCTCATGATTCAGGGCTGTTTTTTCCAATTTACCATCTACGTTCATAGAAATTAGAGTTCTGCTTGCTTGCCCAAGGGGGTGGCATCCCCTGTATAAGACTTCACAACTTGGGGTATAGTCTTTGCTGCAGTAAATACCAGAACAGATGGTACCCCTTCATTGGCAGTTTTGCCTGAAGTGCTAAACAGATGCAGAATGGGTACAGTGCAGCGCCTGCCCTGGACTTGAGGATGAAACTGATGGGCAATTTTGCAACAGTGTCCGGCATTATGTTGAGTAACGTAAAGGGCACAGCTGCAGCATTGGCTATACGCCAGTGCATACGGGATTTGGCTTCTGCATAGCAGGATCATGAATTACCTAAAAGTATTGAAGAAACCTATGCTATCCTGGGTATAGATAATTTGGGAGCCAGACTTGGTAAACCACAGTTAAAGAGTAATTCCGAAAAGGATGACTCTAAGCAAGAATAGGAAAAACAAAGACAAAATAAAATTGCGGGGTGAGTCTCCTCAACAGTAAGCCACTGAAAAACACTATAATCTGTGAAACCTTGATAATATCAGACCGCCTGACAGGTATCAGGATTCTGCTACACGTTTATGTCGTTCCTTTAAGGAGTCATCTGATAAATGTTTGGAGAGAGGTGGATGGTCAGAGCGCCTGATCGGAAGAGCATGTGAAACCAAAGAAGGACTCACAACTCTCATTTGACTATTTCATTAAACAGGAAGATAAACCAAGCCTTCCAAGCCTCAATTTAAAAAGAAGAAAGTAGCCAGACTTAAGGTCAGGCATGCCCCAGATATTGAGGCCTATGCTTCTGACCAGGGAATAAGCAGTGACAATTATGGACAGTGTGGCAGAAGTCACTATAGATCGCCAGACCCTGATGGATTGTCTGGTGGGAGTAGCACTGAGTGAGTATATTTCATGGTGGAAATACCTTATACTAGGGTTAGCGTCTTGTATCGTCTATATGAAATATAGCTCTAATTGGAGGGGGGCGTACCCAGAAACATTAATGTTCTCTTTTGGGAGGACTTAACCCAAGGTTACAATATTATTTTGGCTGAAAAGGATTGGCCACCTGATTTCATAATGGTATGCCCAATCAGGGAAACAGTCATTTTACCTGCTTTTTCTGTTCCAGAATCAGTTAATATTACTTTGCCAAGGAGTGGTTGCTAGCAACAGCACCTGCATTATACCGCACCCATGTGGGGTGGGATGATGGTTCCTCTAATCTTGAAATACCACTTAGGACAACCCCACAACTTCAAAGACAATACTCAATACAGCATGAAGCTAAAAAAACAAGTTAGGGAATTGCTCCAACAACTTGAATGCCAAGATGAAGTAGAAAGTTGCACCTCATCAATGAATAATCCCTTGTTTCCCATAATGAAACTTGATCATAAATACCTTCTAGTATTAGACTACACACACTTAAATACAGCTACTTGCACATTTGCAGTACAAAATGCATACAGTGCCGCACTAATGAACAACAAGTGTGGAAGAAATACAAAACAACACTTGTTATCTCAAAGGAGGTTTTCTGACAAAATATAGCACCTGAAAATTGATATTTGACTGCATTGTAAGTGCTAGGCTCCCAGTGGCAATTCTCTTGATTGCCCCAGGGGTATGAGAATATTCCTGGGCTGTTTTCAGCAAGAGTAATAATTCAGGGTTTTGCTTACATTGGCTGCAAATGTAATTTTAAAAAATCAAAATGTACCCATCTCAATGTCCTTCTTCTGGGTTATGAGTTGTCAAGTTAAGGCAAAAGCCTTGCAACACACTTGATGTGCGCTACATCAACCTCCTACTACGTTGAAGAGATTACAATCCATATTGGGGTATCTACATTTTGGCAGAACTTAAATTCCAGACTATGCAGAACAGGTGAAACCGTTCTACGACTTAATACTTCCAGACTTTTCCAGTACACATTGGACACAGGAACACACACATATTTTATGTTCCATACAAGCTGCTATAATAGCTTAAAAACACCTACACATGTGTAAAAACCACTAACCTGGTGATCCATATCACTGTAGGAGCATCAGGGTACACTTACATCATGTTCAATGAAGGTGACACTGTACCAATTGCATATAAATCGTATTTATACACTAGTGCTGAAATGCGTTTTGCACCTACAGCAGTACAAACTGCTGTGGTGAGAGAGCGAGCCCTGGCTCAGGGAACTCGCATCATTGTTTTTACCCCAGTGCTGACCTTAGAGGCCGCCACAAGAGCAAGCGTTCCAAATGCAAGACATTACATCCATGATGGATTCAATTGGCTAACTCACTCACCGTAACAGATGTAGATTATAGATTGGATTCTACACTACAAACACAAGTTTTTCTGCAGTACAAACAAGAACATCCTCCACCTAATGAAATATTCACTCTAGAACGCTTGGATTACATCATACACACTGATGGTTATGCCCCACCACCTGTAGTGGCAAAGTATCAATACTGAGCAGTGTGCGCAATTGCGAAAGGGTGCATGCATGATGGAGAATTCCATCTTGAGAAAACCGACACACAGTCACTTGGTGACTACACCGCAAAGCTGGCAGAATTAAAGGATATAATTCTAGCACTGGAGAATTCTGATCCCGGAATCCCCACACTTATCGTGTGTGATTCGTATAACTGTGTCCAGTCTTATAATGAATATCTACATTATTGGACCTAGAATGGATTCAGAGATTCAAAGTGTTGCACAGTAAAGCACAAGATGCTTTGGAAACAAGTGGCAAAGCTGAAAGACTGCTTGCCATGGTGCTCCTGGGTAGCTACTTTCCTCCTCTCGCTACCGTACAGGAAGTTCAGATGGAAACTTTAAAAACTAATGAAGCATACTCTCTCCAACAAGAGACAGCAATCAATAACAATTAAGTTTGCCTTTTGCCTGATGCTGCAACTACAACAACTGTACAGTCAACCAGTACAGAAACACAGATTTCAATTCGGAATCTTGACAAGAATACTGTCTACGTCAACATACCACAGATCGAGTCATCTCCCATTTCTACAAAACCTGCTGAGCTGCTGTCGTGTAGTTCGTAATTGTACATAGGATCTGCACATTTAGATAACATAAACTAAGGGGTTGGTGTCTAAACTGATTCCAGACACCCCCAAAAGATATGTTAGCCTTTATACCAGCTAGCTCACAGTGTCACCATTAGCTCCCCATCCTTACCAAGGAACGAGTAGTTTCTGACAACTATCGAACATGACAACCCTTGATCCTTCAGGGATCGTGGAAACAGTACAGCACGTTTCGCTCAGTCAATTGTGCTCACTTAGACTCAGAGAGATACACAGAATAATCAATGGGGATGTTTTCAATAAGCATTTATTGAACCAGCATCATTCTAGTATAAAACATATTTGCTGTGACAATCATTAGACAGAAATAGATATGTAAGATTTCTAGCACCGACAGAGTAAATAAAAGGTAGATTTCTATCATGGTGCTAGCACAGTAAATATATGTAGGCATACCAATACATGGCAATAATCAAGCACAGTCCTACAATGCAAACCCTGTCTAAGTGTACCTAAGTGTACCTAGCATGTATGTAGGTGTAAAGCCAAGAATCCCCTAGGTAAGAGCCAACCCCACTACCTCATGGGAGAGAATGAAGGACCCTGTCTTGGTCTCGAGTTGGACACCCTGCAAGGGATGTCAGACCACTGCGTGCTGGAGTTTCTGCGTGCAGGGACTTCAGCGTCTCGTGTCAGCGTGGAAACTTCTCCTCTGGTTGCCCAGTGAAGATGTGGTTCTTTTATACACGAAAGTACCATCAGGGGTTCTACCTAGATGCGTAATGGTACTGTGGGTCTGTCGTTCAAGAATGACGATAGCAGTGACTTTTGTACAGAGTTATTATACAGAAGATGGTAATCTTGTTGTGCATGTCCTAGGCAGGGGATTAAGATATGATACTAAGAATCGTCATGCATAATAAATGAAGCTAGTTTTCAAAGAAAACCACACAACATTTATTCAGCACATAACTAGGTAAAAGGTCAGCGCCAGAACCATTATGTAGGGCAAGGTAGGACAAATATAGGTAAAAGGTCGTGTAGATACCTAGGCCTATATTGGGGTACATTGGGGCTCATAACACTGCCAAAAATAGATTGAAATGCCTCAGGCTACTTCATGAACTTTCGCGACTTCTCTTCAGATTCGTCTGACCCACCACTGCCTCTACCGTTCAGGTTGAAAGTGCGTGTCTTCTATCTTTGGCTGCAAAGAACATAGTTTGTTACTCCTTGGCTACAACTTAGCATTACAATTTGGTTACTTTTCCTGGTCCTCTGGATTGGTTTTGTGACAGTCTTTCTTCTAGCTCTAAAAGGACACTCTCTCCAAGAATACTATGCAGTGCAACTGGTGAACTTGGTTCCTAGACCACATCCGTCATCACACTGAGAACGAAGAGACCATTCTGTGGTGAACATTTTAGCTGTTCCAGTCCCTGATGGGATTGTTTGGGATAGGGTATCATTTGACGTGCGGCCCTACTGAGCCTTTACAAATTCCATACTTGTTTAAAACATCATTGAAAGATGTCATTACCCCTAGTACTGTTTCTGATGATTGGAACATTGATATGGTGCATGAAATGCTAGAAGATGGAGAGCACTCTATTATGTTCTCTTCTAATGAATTGTATGAAGGTACATCTACGTATGATGAAATGTTTTGTTTCCAACATTACAGTCATCATTTTCTGCATAAAGCAAGTATTCTATGTGCTGTTTTCAATTACACACAATGGGAAGATTGCCCCACAACACCACGGGGTAGTTCAAAAATGTTTACACAGAAGTTTTCTTATTTTTCTGGGTCTGATACATCCGACCATGCCTTTTATTACTATAGGCTTGCACCCTCACCTGCAAAGAAAAATATGCAAACAGACACCAATTTGGCATACTCTGCTTCTTTTCTTTCCCAGCTGTCCAAACAAGGTTTTTGGATTTTCGTGGACAAAAGACTGGCAGGTTGAGGAAACTGAGGCCTTGTTTAGAGCATGCCTAATGCCACATCAAATGCCACATCAAATGTGCAACAAACGACATGTCTTGGAATAGTCAAGATGAAGAATTTGAAAACTCGCCCAATTCCCACATTCCCACATTTTAAAAACTAGCAACAGTTTACAAAATACAGTGAGGATAAATTGGATACCTTGCTATGAAATAGCAAATACAATTCATCAGATTCCAATTGAAAGGGACGGTTAGTTTGGCCACTAGGCACGATTCCTAGATGAAATCGAGGGATTTAAGACAAGCAGGCCGGACATGCAGTATCTGTAGTCTGAACACTTGTGGGTGGTGACAACTTATAGTGTTGGGAAGATGTGCCTTGATTGGCTAAAAACCTCAATCCTGTCCCAGGTGAAACAACACTTGTCCCTTTTATCTGATGACCTGGAACTCAGGGAGGTTTTATTAGATCCTTCAAAACCAAGTGAAAAACGCTTCTCATATGCAATATACAGCGAAATATGGAAAGCCTCTCAGCAGAAGGCTGCTGAAAGACTATGCAAAATTGACAGGGCTAATTTAGAAAAAGCTGTAGCAGTGGTTAACAATGGCATGACCACCTTATTCTCTAAAATATACTATTTGGGGAACATAGTATCTTCAGCAATAGACACTGTTTAGCAAGACATGTCTGCATTACAACATGTGCAGTCACAGCTTAGGTCTATTCTACTATTGAGCTCGACACTTCAAACACTACATTCTGGCCATGTGCCTTGGTAACATATTAATGCCACAAATTTGTTTTCTCCTTATCACCTTACAAGACAGTAAATACTTATGGCACAAAATGATTCACATAGAAAAACTAGAGAAGTTACCTTTCACCATTGCTGAAACACCATACGTGGATTGGATAATCCATGGGTACATCACCCTGCAGTTTTCAACATTTAATTTTCAGTACTGTCTGTAATACCACCAAGTGGGCAGATACGAAGCGTTCGGGTAAGGGTTTGTACATGAGTATTTGGAACTTTCTTCAAATATTGGTGTCAACATAGGGAAACTGAAGTTTTTCTCTGTAGTTCAGACTGTGAGAATACTTTAAGTGGATCCTTAGTGTGCAAGGACATTTTGCTTCATGGGGCCTGTAATGCTTCTGAGGCAAACTTATATTGCAACTTCAAAGGTTTCCCAGCGGCCTTGATACTTCCGGTTTTCAGATTGCCTTCTAATGGGAGTTACCTGATGCTGAGCAGCCAAGGTTGCTGCAGAATGAAGTCAGTGGTTGACTATTTGGTGACTGTTTCTTCCATAAATCTTACCAAAGTGCACTTTCATGCCCTGAGCAAACTGAAGCCTTACTGTTTCAGAAAGATATGGCTTTAACATCTGCCAAAGAGACATTTCATCTTCAGTTTTCAAGGTCCTCTTCGGTCAGATACAGTTGCTACTTTGCATTAACTTCCCACAACATTTTGGAAAGTTGGTGCACCGTTTTTTTAACATGTCTAGTACGACGGGAATAGCATACTTTTAAAAAAGTATAGGCGCTGGTTTGGTAGCAACTTCCAAACAGTTTCTGAAGTCAATCCATCCTTTATGCAAGCATTTTTGGAAGTCTTCCTCTGGTCCTGTTCCTGATTGTCGGGATTGTAATTTTAATTTTTCTGCTCCACAATGGATGTCCCATTTCAAGAACATATGGAGCTGGCCCTACCACATGTGTTACTGTGCCATGAATGTATGGTACCTTGCTTTGGCGCACCTTTCTTCGATAATTGGATGAGCATTGTTCTTATTACTTTGGCCTGTTTGGCTCAAAAGCGTGAGGCCGTATTCTGCTGTCTGCTGTGCACTTTCAAGTGTGCCTTGGACTTGTGCCTGAGAACACAACTGGTTGAGACTGTGGACATAAATGTACTGATGGAGCCCTTAAAAGCCCATTTGTGTAGCCGTCCACTGCATATTCCATTGCTCCTAGACTCATTCTATGTGCCTCCCTGGGATGCTTCTGTTACTGGTGAGTTGGATCTTGGCTCTGGTTCGGTGGAGCCACAACTGGTGGAGGTCACTCCCTTAGCGGCTGCTGTGGGGGCTGAATGGGAACACATTTGCTCCGTAAACCTGCTCCGAGGTGTGCCTCTGGGATCATCATCTGCGGTTGCTGGGAACAGAAATGTTTAGTCTACCACTCCGAACACATAAACAATTGGCTGTTCCGTTTGGTGGGTAATTTAATTCGCCCTGTTTTTAACATCTTAAATTAACTTTAAATTTGATTTTTATTAAATTTTATATTTATTTATATTTTAAAATGGCTTTCTGTTAGAAAGTCACTGTTTTTGGCCTGTTCACTACCATTTTATGGTGCTGAATGGAACTGGTGGTAGCTGACCTCTAGCACTCTTCCCTGATTGGTAAGCCCTGAGGGGATTATCCAGGCTGCCTTGATAAGGTGATAAGTGGCCTGGCCGGGCAGAGGCTATCTGATGGAGAGAGCTATCTTGGGCGCAGAAATGCCAGAGCAGGGGGTTGGGCCATAAAGCATCAGCTTCAAAGGTAGAACAGGTCAAGCAAGCCTGTCATCCAGGGCCACCTCCTCTCCCTTCCGCATGGGAGGCTTAAGGAAGGAATTGACAGATGTGAGTGTGGGTGGGGGGGTTATGGAAATAAGCCATACTCTGAGTTTGATTTAGTTAGCTCTTGCTGCTCTGCTGAAATTTCAGCCATGATGGATTTTGAGAGAATAGTGCTTTCTGGGAAAATACTATGCCACACTTTAGGGGAAGTTGTCATGCTTTATGGTGTTGCCCTACATCTCACTGGACAGGGGTGCTTCCCTGCTTGCCGCCAGAAAGCACTGGATAAATATGCGAGAGTTGCAGAGCCTCTTAGTTATACTGCCTGAAACTACAAGAAGAAGGAGGATTGTTCTGCTGGAATCCTGATCAGCACCCAAGGGCCTGCCTGGTGAAGACTGCACCTGATTCACTATCGGGGACTACAGCCCTGAGGACTTTCCCTTGCTTCAAGAAGGAGTAAGTAGTCGACTCCCTGCAGCTACAGGTTAACAGAGCTTAACTGACTCTTCTCCAGCCAGAGTCCCCCTCCTGGAGTGCACCCAGTGGAGTTTTGATGGGTTGACCAAGTGCATTGTGGGAAGTGAAGTTCAGGTCTGCCAAGGACCATCTAGGAGAATCTAGACCCTTAGATTTGTGTGTTGGACACTTGGAACCCACCAGGAGACCTTCTGGAAGGACCTCCAGAAGTTTGTGAAACTTTTGGGAAAAAACTCCAGGAGGTGACCAACCCGACTGCAAGAGCCAAGCCGGCCACCTTCAACTGTGACCCGGCCCGGATTCCAGGTTCATCCCACTAAAGAGCTCTGGAGGGCCAAATTCCAGAGTTTGACCGGGAGCTCCCTGAAAGTCAAGCTGGCGAACCCTCACTGAATATGGACTGGTGGAGAGCATGAAGGGTCCTCGGTGGAACAAGATCCAGAAAGGTTTCTAAATCCGAAGGTAAAATTTTGACCGAGGCCTACTGCATAGGGTATCCATGCAGGGCTCCATTGCGGTCGGCCTCAAACTTTGACTTTGTCCTGGTCAAACATGACCAGATGTCTAGAAGTGGCGCTATTGGTTTCTGAGCACTAGAAAGTCTTTATTTTTTAAAAATTCATATTTCCGGTTCCCTACATTAGATTTTCAAGGTTTTGGTGTCATTTTAAAGATATAAATAGTTCCAATTTTTGGTGTGGGAATTTTATTGAGTGTTTTGTCTTACTTATTCACTGTATAGGTATTTTAAATGCTTTGCATGCCTGTCTCCTAAGTTAAGCCTTATTGCTCAGTGTCTGCTACCAAGGGTTGAGCAAGGGGATAATATATAGAGTACCTAATTAGGACACAGAACCGTGTTGGTGGCCTTGCTGCTAGTGTTAGGTGCCTACCTACCACAACCTATAACCCAAATTCCAAAACGTTCTGTGTGCTTTGGCATTCAAACTGTATGATGATTGCCTCTCTTAATTGATTTTGAGATGTATTTTAAAATCAATTTATATATATATATATATATATATATATATATTATCTACTGGCGGTCGCCAGTAGATAGTTATAGTTAGGACCTATTTTCCATAGGAAATCCGCGACATTCTATTTGAAATAACTCTTGCGTCGGTTGACGAATCTTTGCGAAATTTTCAAACTTTATGGCCCGCTCCGGTCCGCTCCTACCCTGAAAGTCTCAGGGTGATTCGTCAAGCGAGGGCCGAGAAAAAAGGGGGGTCCCAAAACATGTTTTCCCCATTCATTTTCCCATAGGAAACTTTAGACACAGCTACAGCCCGAACTGCTGAACGGAATTACACCAAATTTGGCAAAGAGGTAGTTCTTGGTTCAGAAAGAACCCTTTTATTAAATGGTGTAAATCCGTTCAGTAGTTGCGGAGAAATTAAAAAATAAGAGTCAAAAAATCAATTTCCCATAGGAAACTTTATGCAAGGCTACAGCTCGAACTGCTGAACGGAATTACACCAAATTTGGCAAAGAGTTAGTTCTTGGTTCAAAAAGAACCCTTTTGTTAAATGGTGTAAATCCGTTCAGTAGTTGCTGAGAAAACCAAAAGTAAAAACACATATATATCTGGGCGGAGCCTAACCACACATGTCATCGTGAGATCTGATTGGCTGTCAGCACTTCATCCTGGAATTGCTGGCAGCCATCTTGGGACCAATATAAATGATAGTACCCCATAGAAATGCATTGTAGTGAATCGAAGATTTTGAGGGTTACCAAAAGGAGAACTATAAAGGGTGATAACAGACTTTAGTTACATTAGAATTCATTTGTTGATAGTACCATACTAATTTCAGGAATTGTGGTGTGTTCTAAGGTGATTTTACCCTGTGAAAAACCTTCTGCTGGGATATCATGAATCATGTTTGAGAGAAAACTATTTTCACATGCTTGTCCCATACAGTTTTGGAAGGTGCCCCAGAAGCTAAAATGAGAGCATATTTTCTGTAAATTCACATTATCTTTCTCAGTCATGTGAGAATGAAGTCTGACATTCTCAGTAAAACATGTACATCCAACAAGGGCAGAGACTGTCAGTTGATTCCTTTGTGTTCTACTGCAGCTTCCCAGAGTGTTCTAAAGAACAACTAGAGTGCTAACAGCCTTACTTATGACAAAAGTATGGCACACCTGAAGCCATCTTGATTGGAATAAACTGGTAACACTTAAAACATTTAATTTAAAAAGGAACAAAATGATGGGGTTCATCTTGTCATAGAAATTATGGTTAGTGCTCTGGAAAGAAAAATTAGGACATGTTTCAAGTGTGATCTCAAATATCTTCCTGTTATATTTCAACAGGAGCAGCCTGTCAGTTGATGCCTTTGTGTTCTACTGCAGCTTCCCAGAGTGTTCTAAAGAACAACTAGAGTGCTAACAGCCTTACTTATGACAAAAGTATGGCACACCTGAAGCCATCTTGATTGGAATAAACTGGTAACACTTAAAACATTTAATTTAAAAAGGAACAAAATGAGGGGGTTCATTTTGCCATAGAAATTATGGTTAGTGCTGTAGAAAGAAAAATTAGGACATGTTTTAAGTGAGATCTCAAATATCTTCCTGTTATATTTCAACAGGAGCAGCCTGTCAGTTGATGCCTTTTTGTTCTACTGCAGCTTCCCAGAGTGTTCTAAAGAACAACTAGAGCGCTAACAGTCTTACTTATGACAAAAGTATGGCACACCTGAAGCCATCTTGATTGGAATAAACTGGTAACACTTAAAACATTTAATTTAAAAAGGAACAAAATGAGGGGGTTCATTTTGCCATAGAAATTATGGTTAGTGCTGTAGAAAGAAAAATTAGGACATGTTTTAAGTGAGATCTCAAATATCTTCCTGTTATATTTCAACAGGAGCAGCCTGTCAGTTGATGCCTTTGTGTTCTACTGCAGCTTCCCAGAGTGTTCTAAAGAACAACTAGAGTGCTAACAGCCTTACTTATGACAAAAGTATGGCACACCTGAAGCCATCTTGATTGGAATAAACTGGTAACACTTAAAACATTTAATTTAAAAAGGAACAAAATGAGGGGGTTCATTTTGCCATAGAAATTATGGTTAGTGCTGCAAAAGAAAATTTAGTGCATGTTTTAAGTGAGATCTCAAATCCTCTTCTATTTCATTAGAAAATTCTGACATGCAGACTGAAACAATCACTTTCAATACCAGTAGTAGACTTCCAGTTAACTCCTTGGTGAGCAGTAGCTTTACTACAGTGATCTAATGAACAACTAGAGTAATAACATTCTGAATTTATGGCAAATGTGTGACACATCTGAATGCCTTCTTGATGGAATCAAAGTAAAAAACTGAAAGCATTTCCTACTGAGGAGACTGCAGTAAATGAGGAAATTAGGAAACTTCATAACAAAGAAGTTTTCCAAGATGGCCACCAGTGAAAAAAGAGCCCAAATGTAGCACAAATATTACCCAGATGTAGCCCACATATAGCCCAATGACAAAAGTGTGCAAAACACTTTTTATTTTTAGTTTTTTTGCAGTTTTATGTAGTGCAGACTGGTCAGGTATTGGAGCGTTGCATCTTAAAACATGACCCCCTACACTACAAAACACCACTGCACTACCCTAAACCCTAAAACACTACCCCAGCACGACCCCCTACACTATACAAGCACCACTGCACTATCCTAAACCCTAAAACACTACCCCCAGCATGACCCCCTACACTACACAAACACCACTGCACTACCCTAAACCCTAAAACACTACCCCAACACCACTGCACTAACCTAAATCCTAAAACACTACCCCCAGCACAACCCCTACACTACCCAAACACCACTGCACTACCCTAAAACATGACCCCCTATACTACACAAACACCACTGCACTACCCTAAACCCTAAAACACTACCCCCAACACGACCCCCTACACTACACAAGCACCACTGCACTACCCTAAAACCTAAAACACTACCCCCAGCACGACCCCCTACACTACACAAAACACCACTGCACTACCTTAAACCCTAAAACACTACCCCCAGCACGACCCCCTACACTACCCAAACACCACTGCACTAACCTAAATCCTAAAACACTACCCCAGCACGACCCCCTACACTACCCAAACACCACTGCACTACCCTAAAACATGACCCCCTACACTACACAAACACCACTGCACTACCCTAAACCCTAAAACACTACCCCCAGCACGACTCCCTACACTACACAAGCACCACTGCACTACCCTAAACCCTAAAACACTACCCCCAGCACGACCCCCGACACTGCCCGAACACCACTGAACTGCCTTAAACCCTGAAACACCAGCCCCTGCACGACCCCCTACACTGCCCGAACACCACTGCACTGCCCTAAACCCTGAAACACATACCCTAGCACGACCCCCTACACTGCCCGAACACCACTGCACTGCCCTAAACCCTGAAACACCACCCCCTTCACGACCCCCTACACTGCCCGAACACCACTGCACTGCCCTAAACCCTGAAACACCACCCCCAGCATGACCCCTACACTGCCAGAACACCAATGCACTGCCCTAAACCCTGAAACACTACCCCCAGCAAGACCTCCTACACTGCCCGAACACCACTGCACTGCCCTAAACCCTGAAACATCACCCCCAGCAAGACCCCCTACACTGCCCGAACACCACTGCCCTAAACCCTGAAACACCACCCCCAGCACGACCCCCTACACTGTCCGAACACCACTGCACTGCCCTAAACCCTGAAACACCACACCCAGCACGACCCCCTACAATGCCTGAACACCACTGCACTGCCCTAAACCCTGAAACACCACCCCTGCACGACCCCCTACACTGCCCAAACACTACTGCACTGCCCTAAACCCTGAAACACCATCCCCAGCACGACCCCCTACACTGCACAAACACTACTGCACTGCCCTAAACCCTGAAACACTACCCCCAGCAAGACCCCCTACACTGCCTGAACACCACTGCACTGCCCTAAACCCTGAAACACCACCCTCAGCAAGACCCCCTACACTGCCCGAACACCACTGCCCTAAACCCTGAAACACCACCCCCAGCAAGACCCCCTACACTGCCCGAACACCACTGCACTGCCCTAAACCCTGAAACACCACACCCAGCATGACCCCCTACAATGCCCGAACACCACTGCACTGCCCTAAACCCTGAAACACCACCCCTGCACGACCCCCTACACTGCCCGAACACTACTGCACTGCCCTAAACCCTGAAACACCATCCCCAGCACAACCCCCTACACTGCACGAACACCACTGCACTGCCCTAAACCCTGAAACACTACCCCCAGCAAGACCCCCTACACTGCCCGAACACCACTGCACTGCCCTAAACGCTGAAACACCACCCCCAGCAAGACCCCTACACTGCCCGAACACCACTGCCCTAAACCCTGAAACACCACCACCAGCAAGACCCCCTACACTGCCCGAACACCACTGCACTGCCCTAAACCCTGAAACACCAGCCCCAGCACGACCCCTACACTGCCCGAACACAACTGCACTGCCCTAAACCCTGAAACACCACCCCCTGCACGACCCCCTACACTGCCCGAACACCACTGCACTGCCCTAAACCCTGAAACACCACCCCCAGCACGACCCCCTACACTGCCCGAACACCACTGCACTGCCCTAAACCCTGAAACACCACCCCTGCACGATCCCCTACACTGCCCGAACACCACTGCACTGCCCTAAACCCTGAAACACCACCCCCAGCACGACCCCCTACACTGCACAAACACCACTGCACTGCCCTAAACCCCGAAACACTACCAACAGCAAGACCCCCTACACTGCCCGAACACCACTGCCCTAAACCCTGAAACACCACCCCCACAAGACCCCCTACACTGCCCGTACCCCACTGCACTGCCCTAAACCCTGAAACACCACCCCCAGCATGACCCCCTACACTGCCTGAACACCACTGCACTGCCCTAAACCCTGAAACACCACCCCCAGCACGACCCCCTACACTGCCCGAACACCACTGCACTGCCATAAACCATGAAACACCAGCCCCAGCACGACCCCCTACACTGCCCGAACACCACTGCACTGCCCTAAACCCTGAAACACCACCCCCAGCACGACCCCCTACACTGCCCGAACACTACTGCACTAAACCCTGAAACACCAGCCTCAGCACAACCCCGTACACTGCCCGAACACCACTGCACTGCCCTAAACCCTGAAACACCAGCCACAGCACGACCGCCTACACTGCCCGAAAACCACTGCACTGCCCTAAACCCTGAAACACCAGCCCCAGCACGACCCCCTACACTGCCCGAACACCACTGCACTACCCTAAACCCTCAAACACCAGCCCCAGCACGACCCCCTACACTGCCCAAGTACCACTGCACTGCCCTAAACCCTGAAACACCAGCCCCAGCAAGACCCCCTACACTACCCAAACACCACTGCACTGCCCTAAACCCTGAAACACCACCCCCAGCAAGACCCCCTACACTGCCCGAACACCACTGCACTAAAGCCTGAAACACCACCCCCAGCAAGACCACCTACACTGGCCGAACACCACTGCATTGCCCTAAACCCTGAAACACCACCCCTGCACGACCCCCTACACTGCCCAAACACCACTGCCCTGCCCTAAACCCTGAAACACCACCCCCTGCACGACCCCCTACACTGCCCGAACACCACTGCACTGCCCTAAACCCTGAAACACTACCCCTCAGCACGACACCCTACACTGCCCGAACACCACTGCACTGCCCTAAACCCTGAAACACCACCCCCAGCACGACCCCCTACACTGCCCGAACACCACTGCACTGCCCTAAACCCTGAAACACCACCCCCTGCACGACCTCCTACACTGCCGGAACACCACTGCACTGCCCTAAAACCTGAAACACCACCCCCAGCACGACCCCCTACACTGCCCGAACACCACGGCACTGCCCTAAACCCTGAAACATCAACCCCAGCAAGACCCCCTACACTGCCTGAACACCACTGCCCTAAACCCTGAAACACCACCCCCTACACTGCACGAACACCACTGCACTGCCCTAAACCCTGAAACACCACCTCCAGCAAAACCCCCTACACTACCTGAACACCATTGCTCTGCCCTAAATCCTGAAACACTAGCCCCAGCATGACCCCCTACACTGCCCAAACACCACTGCACTGCCCTAAACCCTGAAACACCACCCCCAGCACGACCCCCTACACTGCCCGAACACCACTGCACTGCCCTAAACCCTGAAACACCAGCCCCAGCAAGACCCCCTACACTGCCCGAACACCACTGCACTGCCCTAGACTCCGAAACACCAGCCCCAGCAAGACCCCCTACACTGCCCGAACACCACTGCACTGCCCTAAACCCTGAAACACCAGCCCCAGCACGACCCCCTACACTGCCCGAACACCACTGCACTGCCCTAAACCCTGAAACACCAGCCCCAGCACGACCACCTACACTGCCCGAACACCACTGCACTGCCCTAAACCCTGAAACACCAGCCCCAGCACAACTCCCTACACTGCCCGAACACCACTGCACTGCCCTAAACCCTGAAACACCAGCCCCAGCACAACCCCCTGCACTGCCCGAACACCACTGTACTGCCCTAAACCCTGAAACACCAGCCCCAGCACGACCCCCTACACTGCCCGAACACCACTGCACTGCCCTAAACCCTGAAACACCACCCCCTGCATGACCCCCTACACTGCCCGAACACCACTGCACTACCCTAAACCCTGAAACACCACCCCCTGCAGCACCCCCTACACTGCCCGAACACCACTGCACTGCCCTAAACCCTGAAACACCACCCCCTGCACCGCCCCCTACACTGCCCGAACACCACTGCACTGCCCTAAACCCTGAAACACCACCCCCAGCACGGCCCCTTTACTGCTCGAACACCACTGCACTGCCCCAAACCCTGAAACACCACCCCCAGCACGACCCCCTACACTGCCCGAACACCACTGCCCTAAACCCTGAAACACCACCCCCTGCACGACCCCCTACACTGCCTGAACACCACTGCACTGCCCTAAACCCTGAAACACCACCCCTACACTGCCCGAACACCACTGCACTGCCCTAAACCCTAAAACACCACCCCCAGCATTACCCCCTACACTGCCCAAACACCACTGCACTGCCCTAAACCCTAGAACACTACCCCCAGCATGACCCCCTCCACTACCCGAACACCACTGCACTACCCTAAACCCTAAAATACTACCCCCAGCACAACCCCCTACACTACCCGAACACGACTGCACTGCCCTAAACCCTCAAACACTCCCCCAGCACGACCCCCTACACTACCCGAACACCACTGCACTGCCCTAAACCCTAAAACACTCCCCCAGCACGACCCCCTACACTACCCGAACACCACTTCACTGCCCTAAACCCTAAAACACTCCCCCAGCACGACCCCTACACTACCCAAACACCACTGCACTGCCCTAAACCCTAAAACACTACCCTCCGCATGACACCCTACACTACCCAAACACCAATGCACTACCCTAATCCCTAAAACACTACCCCCGCATGACCCCCTACACTACCCTAAACCCTAAAACACTACCCCGCACGACTCCCTACACTACCCAAAGACCACTGCACTACCCTAAACCCTAAAACACGACCTCCTACACTACACAAACACCACTGCACTACCCTAAACCCTAAAACACTACCCCCTACACTACACAAACACCACTGCACTACCCTAAACCCTAAAACACTACCCCCAGCAGTACCCCTACACTACCCAAACACCACTGCACTAACCTAAACCCTGAAACACTACCCCCAGCAGTACCCCCTACACTACCCAAACACCACTGCACTACCCTAAATCACTACCCCCAGCACGACCCCCTACACTACCCAAACACCACTGCACTACCCTAAACCCTAAAACACTCCCCCAGCACGACTCCCTACACTACCCAAACACCACTGCACTACCCTAAACCCTAAATCTACCCCCAGCATGACCCCCTACACTACACAAACACCACTGCACTACCCTAAACCCTAAAACACTACCCCCAGCACGACCCTCTTCACTACCTAAACACAACTGCACAATTTGTTACAGGCGTTGCAACGCAGGCCTGTGGTGCTTACTGGAAGTACCTAGTGGGCTAGTTGGGCCCCAGGGACCCTCAGGATTCAAGGTGACCTAATCCCCCAACTTAAAACGCACCACGGGGCGCGTTTGCACAGTGGTGAAGGGAGGGGCGGGGCCTCAGGTGACATGTGCGCAAACACGCCCTGTGGTGCGTTTTAAGTTGGGGAATTAATTCCCTTTGAATCCTGAGGGACCCTGGGGGCCAACTAGCACACCAGGTACCTTCAGTAAGCACAACAGAGTTGCATTGCAGAGAGGTGAAAAAAGGTGCGTGGCCTCGGAACGCCTCTCTGCAACTCAGCTCTGTGGTCCTAACTGTAGGTACCTGGGGGCTAGTTGGGCCCCAGGGACCCTCAGAATTCAAGGGGACTTAATCCCGCAACTTAAAACGCGCCACGGGGTGCGTTTGCACACATGTCTCCTCAGGCCCCCCCTCCCTTCACCACTGTGCAAACGCGCCCTGTAGCGCGTTTTAAGAGGTAGTTTTAATCCCCATGCCCTATTATGTACTAGGGACTTGCAGAGGAGGTCATGCTAATCACAGGGGTACCCCAACGCATAGTGTTCCCTAGTGTATGTAGGTGTTTTCACTGTATTCTAAGTGTCTTTTAGCATAGCACTGGCTCTGGTTAGTCAGAGTCAGTTACCACCAGTACCCGTCTGAAAAAGTTGTGGGCACAGGATGATTTTGCAACAAGGCCTCTTTCTGCTCCTCTGTTGGTTCTTTCTGCACATCTTTTGCTTCTTTCTGTGCGTTTTTTCTTCTTTCTTCACATGTCCTACCTCTGTAGGCATAGTTAGAAACTAGCATTTAAAAAAACCTTTGAAATTCACTTAAAAAATCATAGGTTTCAGGCACGTTATAGTTAGAAATTAGCATTTAAAAAACCTTTGAAATTCACTGAAAAAACCATAGGTTTCAGACACGTTATAGTTAGAAATTAGCATTTAAAAAACCTTTGAAATTCACTGAAAAAACCATAGGTTTTAGGGACAGTTATAGTTAGTTGGACATTTCACTCGTACAAAACCATAGAAATTCCCCCGTTATAGTTACTTCAGCTAACTATAACTCGCGCCCCGCAATGCACTGCTGATGACGTCACATATTACATCACTCATGACATGGTCAGTGACATCACTGATGACATCACTGATGACATCTCAAATGACATCACTGATGACATCATCCATGTGATAATTTCATGCATCTTCTCACACCCTAATATAACTTTTGATACACCCACTCTAAATTACAGACTGCCATTCTCAAAACCATAGACACTCCAACACCAAAAACTACATACCCACTCACTGATTCTTAGGTCTACACACACATCCACTCACTCACCCGTACAGTCACTCATACTTAGTCACTCAGTACAGGACTATCATATGCACTCATACACCTATATAAACACTCACACACCGCCACTCATCCATAGAGGTACTCACACACCTAGTCAGTCATGCAAAAAACTTAATCACACACCCATTTACTCACCTATACAGTTATACACACACCAGCTCACTTACTCATACAAATACTAGCACATTCTTATGCTCTTATACAATCACTGATACAAGTACACACTCATCCATACAGCCACTCTCACAATCACACACTCTCACTTATAGCCATTTATATACTCCAACACACATATATACTGCCTTTCACATATGTAGTTACTCACACATGTACCACTGAGATATACATTCAATCACTAACACACCCATACACACACTCACCCACCCATACAGTCCATCACAGATGCACTCTTGAAACCATGCACCCAGTGAATCACCAACTCACACATCTATGCACAGAGTCACCCACACCCCACCCACACAAACACTCAGGCACCCATACAGATACTCAGACAATCAATCAATAACCCATGTAGACACTCATGTAGCTATTCAGAAAGCCATGTAGCCACTTACAAACCAACAGACAGACGGATACAGACATTCACACAGTTTAGTCACTAACCCATGCATTCAGTAAGATACATTTAATCACTCACTTGTAGAGTCAGTCACTCACGTACTAAATCATCCATTCAGACACTTATACACCCACTCATTCTTCAATACGCCTTTCCCTATATATATTAAACATATTTAAACTTTACAGAAACACACAGTCACTGGATGATGTCATCAGTGATGTCATCAGTGATGTCATTTGAGATGTCATCAGTGATGTCATCAGTGATGTCACTGACCATGTCATGAGTGATGTAATATGTGACGTCATCAGCAGTGCATTGCGGGGGCGCGAGTTATAGTTAGCTGAACTAACTATAACGGGGGAATTTCTATGGTTTTGTACGAGTGAAATGTCCAACTAACTATAACTGTCCCTAAAACCTATGGTTTTTTCAGTGAATATATATTATCTACTGGCGGTCGCCAGTAGATAGTTATAGTTACAACCTATTATCCATAGGAAATCCGTGACATTCTATTTGAAATAACGTTGGCGCCGGTTGACGAATCTTCGTGAAAGTTTCCAACTTGTTGGGGCGCTCCGCTCCGCTCCTACCCTGAAAGTCTCGGGGTGATACGTGAAGCGGGGCCGAGAAAAAAGGGGGTCCCAAAACGCGTTTTCCCCATTCATTTTTCCATAGGAACATTTAGTCGCAGCTACAGCCCGAACTGCTGAACGGAATTACACCAAATTTGGCAAAGAGGTAGTCCTTGGTTCAGACTGGTGCCTTTTGCTTAAATGGTGTAAATCTGTTCAGTAGTTCCTGAGAAAATCAAAAGTAAAAGTACATATATATCTATGGGCGCGTCGGATACGCGTACCCTCAGCGCACCCTGCGCGCACCGTCCCGATCACGAGCTGCATGCTAATTGGTTGTCAGCTGGCTGTCAACATTCCGATTCAGGAAGTGTTGGCAGCCATTTTGTCCCTCGGTAGAACCGAGGGACAGAAACAAGTGCGCAAAGCGCAAAAGGGGGCAGGGTAGAAACACCCTGACCCCTAGGTCTGCTCAGGGGGTCCCACAAGGACCCCTGGGCAGAAAAAGATTTTTTTTTTTTTAAATCGGCGGGATGCGCTTAGGGTGCGCGTATCCCGCCGAGAAAAAAAAAGAAACAAGTGCGCAAAACGCACAAAGGGGGCAGGGTAGAAACCCCTAACCCCCTAGGCCTGCTCAGGGGTCCCACAAGGACCCCCTGGGCAAAAAAGCATTTTTTAAAAAAAAATCGGCAGGATGCGCTCAGGGTGCGCGAATCCTGCCGAAAAAAAAATCGAAGCGCGGTCTCCCGCGCTTCGATAGTCACTGGCCCCCGGGTGGGCCAAGTCCCGGGGGCATGCTGGGGGGGGTTAATTTATGTGTGGGGGCCTCTAAGGGCCCCCAAGCCCCGGGGACCGCCACCCCCGGGGCTTTATGCATAATGGTGTGGAAGGGCTCTGAGCCCTCCCGCAGCCCCGGGGACCACCACCTCCCCGGGGCTTCTTTTTTTAAATGAAAAACCTGTGTGGGGGGCTCCAGCCCCCACACGCCCCGGGACCGCCACCTCCCCGGGGCACTAAACATTTAAATATGGGGGTCCGTTACGGACCTCCAGAGCCCCGGGGACCACCACCTCCCCGGGGCTGTGCACACGATGGGAGGGGGCCGCGCGGCTCCCCTCCTGGAGCCTGTGGTGGCCCTGGGGACCGCCACCCCCAGGGCCGGCTCCTGCAGTGTCCCGGGTGCCTACCCCCGGGACACTGCTGTTTGCAATGACAGGACGGGAGCCTCGCGGCTCCCGTCCTGTCATTGCAAACTTGCTTTGGATATTGGAAGAGAGAGCAGGAAACCTGCTCTCTCGTCCAATATCCAAAGCCGATTGCTTTCCACATGGGGAGCAGCATGTTAGCTGCTCCCCATGTGTAAAAGCAATGCCGGCTCCCGTAGGACACGGGGAGCCGGCGGGACTGTGGGGGGTTTGGGGACCCCCCCACAGTCCCCAACGAGAGGGCCAGCCCCGGGGGATGGGGTCCCCGGGGCAAGTAGTGGCTCGGGAGGGGGGCCACGCGGCCCCCCTCCCCAAAGTTTTGAAAAATTATAAAAAATAAAAAAAAGGGTATGGCCGGCCCGGGGATGGGGTCCCCGGGCCTTAAAATGGCCAGAGGAGGGGGCCACGCAGCCCCCTCAAAATATTAAAAATAAAAATAGAGGCCATGCCCCGGGAGATGGGGTCCCCGGGGCCAATACAGGCCCGGGGAAGGGGGCCACGCGGCCCCCTTCCCGTTTTTTTTTTTTTTTAATTTAAAAAAGGGGTAAGGCCCTGGGGGATGGGGTCCCCAGGGCCCAAAAACAGAAAAAAGGAAGGGGGCCATACAGCCCCCCTTCAGGGGACAAAAAAAAAAAAAAAAAACTATCGGGCCCGCAGGCCCCGCCCCTTCCTTCACCACTCTGCAAACGCGCCCCTGGCGCGTTTGCAGAGGGGAACGAATTCCCCTTGCATACTGGGGGTCTCTGGGGCCAACTAGCCCACCAGGAACCTCCAGTATGCGCTCAGCGAGCTGCCTTGCAGAGAGGTGTACAGAGGCCACGCCCCTTTTACACCTCTCTGCAACTCAGCTCTGTGGCGCTTTTGGAGGTATATGGTGGGCTAGTTGGACTCCGGGGACCCTCAGGATTCAAGGGGACTTAATCCCCCAACTTAAAACGCGCCACGGGGCGCGTTTGCACAGTGGTGAAGGGAGGGGGCGGGGCTTCAGGTGACATGTGTGCAAACAGGCCCCGTGGCGCGTTTTAAGATGGGGAATTAAATCCCCTTCAATCCTGAGGGTCCCTCGGGGCCAACTAGCCCAACAGGTACATCCAGAAAGCGCCACAGAGCTGCGTTGCAGAGAGGTGTAAAAGGGGTGTAGCCTCTCTACACGTCTCTGCAACGCAGCCCCTGGCGCATATTGGAGGTTCCTGGTGGGCTAGTTGGCCCCTAGGGACCCTCAGGATTCAAGGGGACTTAATCCCCCAACTTAAAACGCGCCACGGGGCGCGTTTACACAGATGTAACCTCAGGCCCCGCCCCCTCCCTTCACCATTGTGCAAATATTCCTCTAAAATCAGCCGAAATAGGCTAACATTGACTAGTTTCACTTGGAAATTCTTCTAAGTGTGGAGTTTTGGAACTTTAAAATATTCCTCTAAAATCAGCCGAAATAGGAATTCCGATTTACTCACCTGTTATAAGGAGAGACCTCAGTGCTGTATCTTTCAGCCCAGTACTGGTCCTGAAAAGTAATTTTAACCGTACTTACCAGTAACTTGAATTTCCTTCCATAGGCTAACATTGACTGGTTTCACTTGGAAATTCTTCTAAGTGTGGAGTTTTGGAACTTTAAAATATTCCTCTAAAATCAGCCGAAATACGCATTCCGATTTACTCACCTGTTATCAGGAGAGACCTCAGTGCTGCATCTTTCAGCCCAGTACTGGTCCTGAAAAGTAATTTTAACCGTACTTACCAGTAACTTGAATTTCCTTCCATAGGCTAACATTGACTGGTTTCACTTGGAAATTCTTCTAAGTGTGGAGTTTTGGAACTTTAAAATATTCCTCTAAATCAGCCGAAATACGAATTCCGATTTACTCACCTGTTATCAGGAGAGACCTCAGTGCTGCATCTTTCAGCCCAGTACTGATCCTCACAAGTAATTTTAACCGTACTTACCGGTAACTTGAATTTCCTTCATAGGCTAAGATTGACTGGTTTTCAGCAAAAAAGTTTCAAAGTGTTGATTTTCACAAACTACAAATATTCCTTAAAAATCGCCTGTATGACTTAAACGCATTTTTTCAACTGTTTACAGGAGATGCACCAGTGCTGGATCCAGGATCCAACACTGAGTAAGAAAAAGTAACGATAACAGTTTTTACCTGCTAAGTGAATTTCCTTCCATAGGATAACATTGGTGATTCTATGAGAAAAAGTTTCTAAGTGTCAACTTTTAAAATACAATAATATTCCTTAAAAATCACGACTGTAACCAAAACGCTTTTACTCAACTGTTTACAGGAGATGTACCAGGACTGAATCTAGGATCCAGTCCTGTGGTTACAAAAGTAATCCATAAAGTAACTAATTGCATTTAACTAGAAATTCACATTGAGCTGAATGTTGCATTGTGTTTCAAAATGTGTTGCCCATTGCAACAACTGTAACTACTGTACTTAAAAGTCTATTGCCTATCTGCAAAGTATTTAAACTAAAGTAATTCATTGTGAGAAAGTATTTTTGTAATGTAATGTATAATGTAATTACAATGTAATTTAAAAAATAAAATATGTAAAAAAAATTGTTTCTAAAAATGTAGTAAATCAGTATGAAAAAAATTAATATAACAATTAATACATTTAAAAATTGTCATTTACAAAACCTTTGAAATTCACTGAAAAAACCGTAGGTTTCAGGCACGTTATAGTTAGAAATTAGCATTTAAAAAACCTTTGAAATTCACTGAAAAAACCATAGGTTTCACACACGTTATAGTTACAAATTAGCATTTAAAAAACCTTTGAAATTCACTGAAAAAACCATAGGTTTCAGACACGTTATAGTTACAAATTAGCATTTAAAAAACCTTTGAAATTCACTGAAAAAACCATAGGTTTTAGGGACAGTTTTAGTTACTTGGACATTGCACTCGTACAAAACCCGTGAAATTCCCCCGTTATAGTTAGTTCAGCTAACTATAACTCGCGCCCCTGCAATGCACTGCTGATGACATCACATATTACATCACTCATGACATGGTCAGTGACATCACTGATGACATCACTGATGACATCTCAAATGACATCACTGATGACATCACTGATGACATCATCCATGTGATAATTTCATGCATCTTCTCACACCCTAATATAACCTTTGATATACCCACTCTAAATTACAGACTGCCATTCTCAAAACCATAGACACTCCAACACCAAAAACTACATACCCACTCACTGATTATTAGGTCTACACACACATTTACTCTCTCACCAGTACAATCACTCATACTTATGGTCACTCAGTACAGGACTATCATATGCACTCATACACCAATATACACACTCACACACCTCCACTCATCCATAGAGGTACTCACACACCTAGTCAGTCATGCAAATAATTAATCACACTCCCATTTACTTACCTATACAGTTATACACACACCAGCTCACATACTCATACAAATACTAGCACATTCTTACGCTCTTACACAATCACTGATACAAGCACACACTCATCCATACAGCCACTCTCACAATCACACACTCTCACTTATAGCCATTTATATACTCCAACACACATATATACTGCCTTTCACATATGTAGTTACTCACACATGTACCACTGAGATATACATTTACTCACTAACACAGCCATACACACACTCACCCACCCATACAGTCCATCACAGATGCACTCTTGAAAACATGCACCCAGTGAATCACCCACTCACACATCTATGCACAGAGTCACACACACCCCACCCACACAAACACTCAGGCACCCATACAGATACTCAAACAACAAATCAATAACCCATATAGACACTCATGTAGCTATTCGCAAACCCATGCAGCCGCTTACACACCAACAGACAGACAGATACAGACATTCACACAGTTTAGTCATTAACCCATGCATTCAGTAAGATACGTTTAATCACTCACTCATAGAGTCAGTCACGCACCTACTAAATCATCCATTCAGACACTTATACACCCACTCATTCTTCAATATGCCTTTCCCTATATATATTAAACATATTTAAACTTTACAGAAACACACAGTCACTGGATGATGTCATCAGTGATGTCATCAGTGATGTCATTTGAGATGTCATCAGTGATGTCATCAGTGATGTCACTGACCATGTCATGAGTGATGTAATATGTGACGTCATCAGCAGTGCATTGCAGGGGCGCGAGTTATAGTTAGCTGAACTAACTATAACGGGGGAATTTCACGGGTTTTGTACGAGTGCAATGTCCAAGTAACTAAAACTGTCCCTAAAACCTATGGTTTTTTCAGTGAATATATATATATATATGTATACAACAAAAACCTCCTCCATTCAAAGAGAGTCCTGTCACTCAAGGGAGGGCGGGGAGGGTGGGGCCAACAACGTGTGTTTTTATTGAACTGCTGTTTTTATTAACCAGAGATGCGTTTCAACAAAAATGCCTTTTTCAATCTGGATTTCGGCGAGCGTGCAGGTAAGTGTTCAAATGTTCAGTTCATTTTCATCCAAATGAGCACAGCACTCCACATGATACTTTAAAACACAAGCTGGCATCTTGGTAAACTTTCAATTTCCAGCCTGCTACGTGAATGCTGTTGTTATTTCAACGATGCACCACATACGTATGTATATATATATAGTTTCTCACTTATATATATATCTATATTAATTTTCCGACAGTGTGACACCCACAAGGGTTATAATGTTTGTCTCTGAAACCACATGTCCCATAATGCAATGTGAAATCAACTCATTTGTGACCAATAAAAGGACGCAGTTAATCAACGTAGTGGTTTGGAGGTGATGTTGCACTTACCCAGATGGCAGCCTGTGATCAAGGATATGGAAATCCGAAACACGTTAGGCACATGCCAGTTCTAGAGATTTCTGCTTTTGTCATTTCCCTGTAACGTTATGTGTGTGCATCTTCGTGTTTTGGGACAAAACTTGTAAATGGATATATATATATATATCTAACGCATTTCTGCCGATTTAAAAAAAAAAAAAAAAAATGCTTTTTTCTGCCTAGGGGGTCCTTATGGGACCCCCTGAGCAGACCTAGGGGGTCAGGGTGTTTCTACCCTGCCCCCTTTGTGCGCTTTGCACACTTGTTTCTGTCCCTCGGTTCTACCGAGGGACAAAATGGCTGCCAACATTTCCTGAATCGGAATGTTGACAGCCAGCTGACAGCCAATTAACATGCAGCTCGTGATCGGGACGGTGCGCGCAGGGTGCGCTCAGGGTGCGCGGATCCTCCGTGCCCATAGATATATATGTACTTTTACTTTTGATTTTCTCAGCAACTACTGAACGGATTTACACCATTTAACAAAAAGGGTTCTTTCTGAACCAAGAACTACCTCTTTGCCAAATTTGGTGTAATTCCGTTCAGCAGTTCGGGCTGTAGCCGTGTCTAAAGTTTCCTAAGGAAAAATGAATGGGGAAAACGCGTTTTGGGACCCCCCTTTTTTCTTGGCCCCCGCTTGACGAATCACCCCGAGACTTTCAGGGTAGGAGCGGACCGGAGCGCCCCACAAAGTTTGAAAATTTTGCGAAGATACGTCAACCGGCAAGAGAGTTATTTCAAATAGAATGTCGCGGATTTCCTATGGAAAATAGGTTCTAACTATAACTATCTACTGGCGACCGCCAGTAGATAATATATATATATATATATATATATATATATATATATATATATATATATATATATATTTACTGAAAAAACCATAGGTTTCAGGGGCTTTATAGTTAGTTGGACATTTCACTCGTACAAAACCATAGAAATTCCCCCGTTATAGTTAGTTCAGCTAACTATAACTCGCAGCGCCCGCAATGCACTGCTGATGACGTCACATATTACATCACTCATGACATGGTCAGTGACATCACTCATGACATCACTGATGACATCTCAAATGACATCACTGATGACATCACTGATGACATCATCCTTGTGATAGAGTGGCAGACCTCCTCTCACCCTAATATAACCTTTGATACACACACTCAAAAATACAAACTAACATTTTCAAAACAATGGACATACCAATGCCAGTTACAACACACCTATTCAGGAATTCCAAGATCTACACACACATCCACTCATTCACCAACAGTCCCTATACAGTCACTCATACATGTACTCACTCATCATATGTACTCATACACCTATACATCCTGTTACACACCGCCACTCATCCATAGAGTTACTCACACACATAGTCACACATGCAAACAAAGTATCAAACATCCATTTACTTGCATATACAGTTATACACACACTACCACACTTACTTCTACAGAAACTTACACATACTTACTCTCTTAAACAATCACTTATAGAAACACCTACTTATTTGTACAGGAACTCTTCCAAACTCTCACATATACTCACTTATATACACCAATACTTACATATACTAGTTTAAAACATATGTAGTTACTCATAAAGACACTATTGAGACAGTCATTCACTCACTAACACACCCATACACATACTCATCCACCTATACAGTCCTGCACACATGCTGTCTTCAACACATACAAACAGTGAGTCACTCATTCATGCATCTATGCACTAAGTAATACCCCCCACCGAACCATACAGACACTCAGACACTCATACTGATACTCAAAAAACCAACTAATAACCCATATAGACACTCATGTAGCTACTCACCAACCCGTGCAGCCACTTATACACAAAGTGAGAGACTGATACAGATATTTTCATATTTAAACATTACTCACTAACCCATGTATTCACTAAGATACACTTAGACAGTTATACAATCAATTTTACAAAACAAAATCATCCATTTAGACACTTATATACCCATTTATTCTTCCATCGACCTTGAGATATACACATATAAAACATATTTAATTTTCAGAAAAACACACATTCACTGGATGATGTCATCAGTGATGTCATCAGTGATGTCATTTGAGATGTCATCAGTGATGTCATGAGTGATGTCACTGACCATGTTATGAGTGATGTAATATGTGACGTCATCAGCAGTGCATTGCGGGCGCGCGAGTTATAGTTAGCTGAACTAACTATAACGGGGGAATTTCTATGGTTTTGTACGAGTGAAATGTCCAACTAACTATAACGCCCCTAAAACCTATGGTTTTTTCAGTAAATTTCTAAGGTTTTTTAAATGCTAATTTCTAACTATAACGTGCCTGAAACCTACGGTTTTTTCAGTGAATTTCTAAGTTTTTTTAAATGCTAATTTCTAACTATAACGTGCCTGAAACCTATGGTTTTTTCAGTGAATATATATATATTTATTATACTATGTATACATGTGAAAATGTCTCGGTCCCCTGTTTGCCTCGGTGGCACGGAAAAAATGGGTGGAACTGACGTCAGCACGCCGACGAGGTTCTCTTATGGCTCCGATGACGTCATACGGTGTCGCGAGCGGAGCCATGCTATTATGACGGCCTCGTTGACGTGGGAGAGCTAGGAAAGAATTTCCGTGGAATGCTGGTGCAGGGGATATTCACCTAAGTGTTCAGGCTAGTCCTTTGGGAGCAACTGTTTATGTTGCCACTCCAGAAACCGAAACCAGTGATCCGAGGGCAGAGGCCCTGCAGATGGCACACGAGGTGGGGTGCCCAGTCGTGTGCACCGGCGGGGCAGCGAAGTGACAAGCACCACAACCCACAAAAAAAGTAACGAGGGCACTGAATAACACAGGATCTTCTCTTTGTATCTGGCAGGAACAACAAAGTTAAAATGCCCTAGTACCAAAATGTAGAATTAGTGCTACAACGGTCTTCAAGAGGACCTGCGATGCCGCTTCTGCCTCCCGTACCCTGGAGGTGGCACATGGGTCACGCGGTACGGTCATACTGCGGTGGGACGCACACTCGTTGACCTCTCATGGCACTGCTCCACACTTCAGGGAGGACGCTTTCCATTAGCTATGTTTTCTGATGACATGTCGCGCCGGCCCCGTCCAACAACAGAACTCCTTTAGATCCAAACAGACTCTTCCACTCTCTCACCGGAAGTGAAACCAGGCCACGCGGACACTTTCACAATACAACAGCCGGGAATGCACTTTTCGGTAAAAAAACACATTCCTTCCTCCTAATTAATCAAATAAACGTCTCACTGAAGAACAGGGGCCAGCTTCGATCGGTAAACAGCCGTTACAACGACTTTTTTACTTTGCGATACCATTACAACGCATGCATTACCACGCATGCGTTGTACATCACAAAGTCATTACTACGCATTTTTTAGAACGCATGGTCATTTACCACGCATGCCTTTACAACGAATTTTGTTGTAAAGGTATGTATGGTAAATGACCATGCGTTCTAAAAAACATGTAGATGATCCATGTTGTTGTAAGGAAACAGAGGCTGTTCCGTTTTCTCACAATGACGTGCACCGCCCCTCAGAGATGACGTGAAGCAGGAACCACGAGGAGAGAGGAACCACAAGGAGTGAGAGGTAAGGGGGATTGGGCATGGGGTGGGGGTTTCTTTTCTAGGCTTTAGGGTAGTGCAGTGGTGTATGGGTAGTGTAGGGGGTCGTGCTGGGTTAGTGTTTTAGGGTTTAGGGTAGTGCAGTGGTGTTTGAGTAGTGTAGGGGGTCATGCTGGTGGTAGTGTTTTAGGGTTTAGGGTAGTGCAGTGGTGTTTGTGTAGTGTAGGGGGTCATGCTGGGGGTAGTGTCTTATGGTTTAGGGTAGTGCAGTGGTGTTTGGGTAGTGTAGGGGGTCGTGCTGGGGGTAGATTTAGGGTTTAGGGTAGTGCAGTGGTGTTTGGGTAGTGTAGGGAGTCGTGCTGGGGGTAGTGTTTTAGGGTTTAGGGTAGTGCAGTGGTGTTTGTGTAGTGTAGGGGGTCATGCTGTTTTTTAAAGAAATCAGACATTTATTGCTGAATTTGAATGTGTTAGGGCTCGCTCCTGTTACGGGACGGGGGGCACTTTCAGTCTCTTTGCCATACCGAGGGACAGAGGCGCCATTTCTCCCCTCAGTGCGCTTTCTAGTTGTTGGGGCGGTTGACGTATAAAAATGCGGGCTGCGCGGAGGCAGGAGCCTTAGAGGTTTGCTCCGCTCCGATATTTTACAATTCTGCTTTTTTGCACATTGCTTTGCTAGATTTTAAACAGATTTTATTGCTCACTGTTTTTTAAAGAAATCAGACATTTATTGCTGAATTTGAATGTGTTAGGGCTCCTGTTACGGGACGGGGGCACTTTCAGTCTCTTTGCCATACCGAGGGACAGAGGCGCCATTTCTCCCCTCAGTGCGCTTTCTAGTTGTTGGGGCGGTTGACGTATAAAAATGCGGGCTGCGCGGAGGCAGGAGCCTTAGAGGTTTGCTCCGCTCCGATATTTTACAATTCTGCTTTTTTGCACATTGCTTTGCTAGATTTTAAACAGATTTTATTGCTCACTGTTTTTTAAAGAAATCAGACATTTATTGCTGAATTTGAATGTGTTAGGGCTCCTGTTACGGGACGGGGGGCACTTTCAGTCTCTTTGCCATACCGAGGGACAGAGGCGCCATTTCTCCCCTCAGTGCGCTTTCTAGTTGTTGGGGCGGTTGACGTATAAAAATGCGGGCTGCGCGGAGGCAGGAGCCTTAGAGGTTTGCTCCGCTCCGATATTTTACAATTCTGCTTTTTTGCACATTGCTTTGCTAGATTTTAAACAGATTTTATTGCTCACTGTTTTTTAAAGAAATCAGACATTTATTGCTGAATTTGAATGTGTTAGGGCTCCTGTTACGGGACGGGGGCACTTTCAGTCTCTTTGCCATACCGAGGGACAGAGGCGCCATTTCTCCCCTCAGTGCGCTTTCTAGTTGTTGGGGCGGTTGACGTATAAAAATGCGGGCTGCGCGGAGGCGCAGCGGACGCGCGCAGCGGGCGCGCCGCTGGCGCGCCGAAGGCGCGCCTAAGGCAAGCCCGTCTGCGCCCGTCAGCGGCTCGGAAGTGGCCAGGGCCAGTTACGCTGCCGGTTTTGATCTTCAGCGTCTGTCTCCGTTAAAGTATAGCCGCGATAAGTTGTTGATGCTTCGGCCCTGCCTTTGTCAACCACCCGTTGGGTGGGATGTTCTCTCTCAATTCTCAAAGGTCTGCCAGCAATGCAGCTATGGCTCAGCTACTTGGCAATATTTAAAAGCCGCGTATAACGATGATGGGAAGAAGAACTATATTAGAGCAGCTTTGATAAACACTCGCTCTTTGAGCAAACACCACCAGGATATCTTTGACCTGCTCTCAGATGGCCGTTTAGATCTTCTTTTTATCACCGAGACATGGCTGAATGAATCCTCGAACCCGGTAGTGCAGATGTCTATCCCAGAGGGATTTAAGATTTCTCGCGCTGATCGTCAGACGGGTAGAGGAGGGGGTGTTGCAGTGGTTTACAGGGATATGTGGATGTTTAATCGGGAGAAGAGTGTTTTGTTGGGGGAGGGCGAATTCCTTGATTTCAGTATTACTATTTCGCCTCGGTCCACATTAGGGGGAACCCTGGTTTATAGACCTCCTGGGCCAATAGGACCCTTTCTCAAAGCCTTAGAAGAGGTTATCATTCCCCGAGCTCTGAGGTTTGCTCAATATCTCTTTTTGGGAGACCTCAATCTCCATTTGGATCAGACGGATGTAGGAACTACCCAGGAATTCTTGGATTCCCTAGATCTTGCTCAGCTCACCCAGTGGGTTAGTTCTCCCACCCACTGTGGGGGCCATATCCTTGACCCCATCTGTTCCAATTTTCCTATGATAGTTGAGGATCCGCTCCCCGTGTCCTGGTCGGACCACTTTCTAGTTCTCTTCTCCTGGCCCACTGAGGGTAATTGCCGGGTACCACAGGCTAGTGCCAGTCCGGCCGCTGCTAAAGTAGATCCTATAGCCTTCAGCCAAGCTTTGGAGAAGTTTAGACCAGCTCTCCCTTCCAATTTGGAGGGCGCCCTGGCCTGCTTTACTAGATGGATTGGGTTGGCGATGGACAGTCTTTCACCTACGTCTAGCCACAGGCGGGTCAGGGAGTCACCGTCTAAACCATGGTTCTCAGCCGAACTGAAAGTTCTTAAGCAGCAGTGTAAGAAACTGGAACGCCGCTGGCGGAAAGACTATTGCTCATCAGCAAAGATTATGCTCAGAGAAGCTCAAAAATGTATTACATTGCTATTAGCAAGGCTAAGGGTCTCTATTACGCGGACCGGATAGAGTCTGCTAATAACAACTCTAGGGAAATGTTCTCTATTGTACAGAGCTTTATGGTACCGAGGGCTGAGACAACAAGGCTCCCTGCCTCTAATACATGGTGTGATAAACTCTCTATGTTCTTTATTGATAAGATTTATTCAATACAGAGAACATTTAGAGATCAAAGTCCACCTCAGGCAGGGGGTGCCCCCGGCTGCTCCCTCTGAGCCACCTTTTATGCTGGAGGATTTTACACCTATTGACCTGTCGGACTCACTCAAAATTTTGAAAGCTATGAAATCTGGCTCTCCATCGGATCCTTGTAAGGCGAGACTCCTGGCCTCCGTGGCAGAAACAGTTAATACAGAAGTGAATACGCTTATTAGACTCTCCTTTCAGGAGGCGCTGGTTCCAACAGCGTGGAAGCAAGCAAAAATCCTGCCCCTTCTAAAGAAACCTTCACTAAACCCTCAGGACCCAGGGAGTTATCGCCCCATCTCCCTTCTTCCCACTGTTTCTAAAATCTGTGAGAAGGCAGTTAATAAACAGCTCACTGATTTTATTGAAGGGTCAGGTCTTCTACATCCAGCTCAATCAGGTTTTAGAGCTGCATATAGTACTGAGTCGGCCCTGGTTGAAGTATCAGAAGCTATCCGAGGTTGTTTGGATGCCGGTGGAAGTGCTGCCTTGATATTGTTGGATTTATCGGCAGCATTCGATACTGTTCCCCACTCGTTGCTTCTGTCTCGCTTGATGGAAATAGGTGTCACGGGATCAGCCTGGAGGTGGCTAAAATCTTTTCTTGAAGGGCGTACGCAACAGATTTGGATCCCCCATTTTCTTCCACGCCTCAAGGTGTTACCACAGGAGTGCCGCAAGGGTCCTCTTTGAGTCCCCTTCTTTTCAACATCTACGTCACTCCTCTGGTACAATTAGCGGAGGAGCTAGGAGCCAAAATCGTTGCATACGCCGATGATACTCAACTACTGTTTACCTGGGGTAAATTGGAGTGTGATACCGTGAAGGTTAAGAAATGTCTGACAGCTGTCTTTCAGTCGCTCTCAGCGGCACAGCTTAAATGCAACGAAGAAAAATCGGAGATTCTTCTCTACGGCAACTTCCCCACATGGTTCAGAGAGACTCTCTGGCCGGCTGGCTTTCCGCTACCATCCTCTTCTGGCCAACCTGTTAAGAATCTGGGCGTGTGGTTTGATGAAAATTTGTCTTTTTCGTATCACATCAAAAAATTGGCCGGGAGCTGTTTTGGGATACTGAAGTCACTCAGGAAATTTCTTCCCTTGCTCCCTAGGGATGCAAGGGAAACAGTGACCAGGGCGTTGATTTTGTCTCGCCTTGATTACGCCAATGCCCTGTATATTGGTTTACCAGATTATTCTTTTAATAAACTGCAGGTCGTCCAGAATGCAGCGGCCAGGCTCTTATTCAATGTTCCTATCAGAAGCAGCGTTAGACAACATCTGCGCACCTTGCATTGGCTGCCGGTCACTAAGCGTGTTAAGTTTAAAGCCCTTGTGGTTGCCCATCGTGCTCTCCACGGATTGGGGCCAGCTTACCTAAGGAAGCGCTTTGAGTTCTATACCCCTACTAGAGATCTGAGGTCAGCATCTCAGTATCTTGCCCGGTTACCTCGTGTCCGTCGTCAAAGAATGGGGGGCAGATCTCTTGCATTTCGGGCAGCCACCGCCTGGAATTTGTTGCCCTTCTCGCTGCGTAACACCCATGATCTTGGACTTTTTAAAAAACAGCTCAAAACACTTCTGTTTTAACCTGCAATTCTCTTACTAGCTGCACCTCAAGGCTCGCGCCGGGACACTCCTGGGAGTATCTGTGCGCGTTATAAAACTTCATTAACATAACATAACATAACATGCTGGGGTAGTGTTTTAGGGTTTAGGGTAGGGCAGTGGTGTTTGTGTAGTGTAGGGGGTAGTGTTTTAGGGTTTAGGGTAGTGCAGTGGTGTTTGTGTAGTGTAGGGGGTCATGCTGTGGGTAGTGTTTTAGGGTTTAGGGTAGTGCAGTTGTGTTTGTGTAGTGTACGGGGTCATGTTTTAGGGTATAGGGTAGTGCAGTGGTGTTTGGGTAGTGTAGGGGGTCATGCTGGGGTTAGTGTTTTAGGGTTTAGGGTAGTGCAGTGGTGTTTGGGTAGTGTAGGGGGTCGTGCTGGGGGTAGTGTTTTAGGGTTTAGGGTAGTGCAGTGGTGTTTGTGTAGTGTGGGAGGTCATGCTGGGGGTAGATTTAGGGTTTAGTGTAGTGCAGTGGTGTTTAGGTAGTGTAGGGAGTCGTGCTGGGGGTAGTGTTTTAGGGTTTAGGGTAGTCCAGTGGTGTTTGTGTAGTGTAGGGAGTCATGCTGGGGGTAGTGTTTTAGGGTTTAGGGTAGTGCAGTGGCGTTTGGGTAGTGTAGGGGGTCATGCTGGGGTAGTGTTTTAGGGTTTAGGGTAGTGCGTTGGTGTTTGTGTAGTGTAGGGGTTCATGCTGGGGGTAGTGTTTTAGGGTTTAGGGTAGTGCAATGGTGTTTGTGTAGTGTAGGGGGTAGTGTTTTAGGGTTTAGGGTAGTGCAGTGGTGTTTGTGTACTGTAGGGGGTCGTGCTGGGTTCTAGTGTTTTAGGGTTTAGGGTAGTGCAGTGGTATTTGTGTAGTGTAGGGGGTAGATTTAGGGTTTAGGGTAGTGCAGTGGTGTTTGGGTAGTGTAGGGGGTCGTGCTGGGGGTAGTGTTTTTGAGTTTAGGGTAGTGCAGTTGTGTTTGGGTAGTGAAGGGGGTCGTGCTGGGGGTAGTGTTTTAGGGTTTAGGGTAGTGCAGTGGTGTTTGGGTAGTGTAGGGGTCAACCAACATGAATTTGTCCTTGTGTGATGTAACCAATGCTCATGTAAAGCACTCCAATACCTGACCAGTCTGCACTATATAAAACTGCAAAAAAACAAAAAATAAAAAGTGTTTTGCACACTTCTGTCATTGGGCTATGCGTGGGCTACCTCTGGGTGATATTTGTGCTACATTTGGGCTCTTTTTTCTCTGGTGGCCATCTTGGGAGAATTATTTGTTATGAAGTTTCCTAATTTCCTCATTTACTACAGTCTCCTCAGTAGGAAATGCTTTCAGTTTTTTACTTTGATTCCATCAAGAAGGCATTCAGATGTGTCACACATTTGCCATAAATTCAGAATGTTAGCACTCTAGTTGTTCATTAGATCACTGTAGTAAAGCTACTGCTCACCAAGGAGTTAACTGGAAGTCTACTGCTGGTATTGAAAGTGATTGTTTCAGTCTGCATGTCAGAATTTTCTAATGAAATAGAAGAGGATTTGAGATCTCACTTAAAACATGCCCTAACTTTTCTTTTTGCAGCACTAACCATAATTTCTATGGCAAAATGAACCCCCTCATTTTGTTCCTTTTTAAATTAAATGTTTTAAGTGTTACCAGTTTATTCCAATCAAGATGGCTTCAGGTGTGCCATACTTTTGTCATAAGTAAGACTGTTAGCACTCTAGTTGTTCTTTAGAACACTCTGGGAAGCTGCAGTAGAACACAAAGGCATCAACTGACAGGCTGCTCCTGTTGAAATATAACAGGAAGATATTTGAGATCACACTTGAAACATGTCCTAATTTTTCTTTCTACAGCACTAACCATAATTTCTATGGCAAAATCAACCCCCTCATTTTGTTCCTTTTTAAATTAAATGTTTTAAGTGTTACCAGTTTATTCCAATCAAGATGGCTTCAGGTGTGCCATACTTTTGTCATAAGTAAGACTGTTAGCACTCTAGTTGTTCTTTAGAACACTCTGGGAAGCTGCAGTAGAACACAAAGGCATCAACTGACAGGCTGCTCCTGTTGAAATATAACAGGAAGATATTTGAGATCACACTTGAAACATGACCTAATTTTTCTTTCTACAGCACTAACCATAATTTCTATGACAAAATGAACCCCATCATTTTGTTCCTTTTTAAATTAAATGTTTTAAGTGTTACCAGTTTATTCCAATCAAGATGGCTTCAGGTGTGCCATACTTTTGTCATAAGTAAGGCTGTTAGCACTCTAGTTGTTCTTTAGAACACTCTGGGAAGCTGCAGTAGAACACAAAGGAATCAACTGACAGTCTCTGCCATTGTTGGATGTATATGTTTTACTGAGAATGTCAGACTTCATTCTCACATGACTGAGAAAGATAATGTGAATTTACAGAAAATATGCTCTCATTTTAGCTTCTGGAGCACCTTCCAAAACTGTATGGGACAAGCATGTGAAAATAGTTTTCTCTCAAACATGATTCATGATATCCCAGCAGAAGGTTTTTCACAGGGTAAAATCACCTTAGAACACACCACAATTCCTGAAATTAGTATGGTACCATCAACAAATGAATTCTAATGTAACTAAAGTCTGTTATCACCCTTTATAGTTCTCCTTTTGGTAACCCTCAAAATCTTCGATTCACTACAACGCATTTCAATGGGGTACTATCATTTATATTGGTCCCAAGATGGCTGCCAGCAATTCCAGGATGAAGTGCTGACAGCCAATCAGATCTCACGATGACATGTGTGGTTAGGCTCCGCCCAGATATATATGTGTTTTTACTTTTGATTTTCTCAGCAACTACTGAACGGATTTACACCATTTAACAAAAAGGGTTCTTTCTGAATCAAGAACTACCTCTTTGCCAAATTTGGTGTAATTCCGTTCAGCAGTTCGGGCTGTAGCCTTGCATAAAGTTTCCTATGGAAAATTGATTTTTTGACTCTTATTTTTTTAATTTCTCCGCAACTACTGAACGGATTTACACCATTTAACAAAAAGGGTTCTTTCTGAACCAAGAACTACCTCTTTGCCAAATTTTGTGTAATTCCGTTCAGCAGTTTGGGCTGTAGCCGTGGCTAAAGTTTCCTATGGGAAAATGAATGGGGAAAACACGTTTTGGGACCCCCCTTTTTTCTCGGCCCCCGCTTGACGAATCACCCCGAAACTTTCAGGGTAGGAGCGGACCGGAGCGGGCCATAAAGTTTGAAAATGTCATGAAGATTCGTCAACCGACGCAAGAGTTATTTCAAATAGAATGTTGCGGATTTCCTATGGAAAATAGGTCCTAACTATAACTATCTACTGGCGACCGCCAGTAGATAATATATATATATATATATATATATATATATATATATATATATATATATATATATATATATATATATATATATAAAAAAAACAACCAGAGCCCACAGCTTCGCCTCCTTTCATGCTGACACTTTATTGGTCTCATATGCGTGGCAGCGTAAACAACTCTTTAAAACCTTACGTGTTTTGGCGCCATGCGCCTTGTTCACAGGTGAGTTACATTAGTGTCCAAGTGGTCATGTGGTCCTAACTTGAAACCACTATTCCCAGAATGCATCACTATTCAAATTTTGCAGCTTGGCTCGACATCGTATTCTCTTTTGCATTAGTAGCATTCAATTTTTGTCAAAGTCACTTTTTGCTGTAATACTTCACGATGTATCAGGGAAAATAATTAAAAAGCATAGTGCACTTTGCTGCCACGCAGTAAATACTTGCTTGAAACAAAGGTTTGAAGTCTGCCAGAAAGAGGACAACACCTCCTTCGGATCCCTTGCTCTTTGCCATTACCAACTCGTCTTGGAAAACCACTGACTGGTAAGGTTACGAGCGAGTCATGCCCCCTCCATTTGATACACATAACTTTCTCCATTTTACCGGGGGCCTCCAACTCTGCAGGGCGGGCTCTCACACAGGAATGGAGATTCCTGTTACTTCAACACAAAAACAACCAGCGCCCACAGCTTTGCCTCCTTTCATGCTGACACTTTATTGGTCTCATATGCGTGGCAGCATAAACAACTCTTTAAAACCTTACGCGTTTCGGTGCAATGCGCCTTGTTCACAGGTGAGTTACATTAGTGTCCAAGTGGTCATGTGGTCCTAACTTGAAACCACTATTTCCAGAATGCATCACTATTCAAATTTTGCAGCTTGGTTCGACATTGTATTCTCTTTTGCATTAGTAGCATTCAATTTTTGTCAAAGTCACTTTTTGCTGTAATACTTCACGATGTATCAGGGAAAATAATTAAAAATTAAAAAGCATAGTGCACTTTGCTGCCACGCAGTAAATGCTTGCTTGAAACGAAGGTTTGAAGTCTGCCAGAAAGAGGACAACACCTCCCTCGGATCCCTTTCTCTTTGCCATTACCAACTCGTCTTGGAAATCCACTGACTGGTAAGGTTACGAGCGAGTCAAGCCCCCTCCATTTGATACTCATAACTTGCTCCATTTTACCGGGGGCCTCCAACTCTGTAGGGCAGGCTCTCACACAGGAATGGAAAATCCTGTTACTTCAACACAAAAACAACCAGAGCCCACAGCTTCGCCTCCTTTCATGCTGACACTTTATTGGTCTCATATGCGCCTTGTTCACAGCCAAGCAAGTATTTACTGAGTGGCAGCAAAGTGCACTATGCTTTTTAATTATTTATTTACAGCATCCAAGCAATCCCGAATGGCCTCTGAAACTTCCACTAGAGCTGACTTGGTACTGTAAGAGGCCCTGAACCGAGATTGGGCCGGGTGTAATAGGCCCGATCTTTCGATAAAGTCAGTAAGTTGTTTATTCACAACTTTTTCACAAACTTTTGCCACACTGGGCAAAAAGGAAATGGGACGATAGCTCACTGGGTTCAGCGGACCTAGCAATGGTTTTTTTATTAGTGGCAAAATCTTGGCCTGTTTCCATGCGGGCGGAACAAAAGCCTCCTGGAGGGACATATTAATGAGTCTGTTAACTGTTAAGCACTGGAGGAAGTTATTGTCCCCCGTGTACCACGGTTCACCCACTATATTCTCCTTGGGGATCTGAACATACACTTAGACCAGGCAGATGCTGGGGACACTCGTGACTTTTTGGATTTACTGATCCTCGCCCAGCTTACTCAATGGGCTAGCCTACCGACGCATCTTGGTGGTCATACTCTCGACCCCATCTGTTCTAATTTCCCCATCATGGTAGAAGATCCCCTTCCAATGCCTTGGTCTGACCATTTCTTGTCTTACTTTTCCTGGGTGGCGGATGGCATTAATACACCGGGCCGGTCAGGTCACGGCACTGCCTTTGCCAAAATTGGCCCGCTAATTCTTAACAAGGCCCTGGCTGATTTAAGGCCTGATCTATCTACTGACCTAGAGGGGGCGCTTACTAGCTTTACCAGCTCGATTTCGCAAGCAATGGATCTTCTTTCCCCTACGCCCCTCCAAAGGCGGTCCAGGGTCTCTCCTTCGAAACCCTGGTTCACGCCCGAACTCAAAGAGTTAAAGCAGCAATGTAAGAAATTGGAGCGAGGTTGGCGTAATGAATTCTGCCCTTTGGCGAAGCTAACGCTTAGGAAAACCCAAAACATTTATTATACCGCTATAGCCCATGCTAAAAGCCTTTATTACACAGCCCGCATTGATCTAGCCAGGAATAACTCCAAGGACATTTTTACCATTGTTCAGAGTTCTCTGGCTCCAAAAGCTGAATTGAGTATGCTGCCTTCATCCAATGCCTGGTGCGAAAAACTCTCAAGTTTTTTTATCGATAAAATCCGCGCTATACAGGCGTCGTTCATTACTTGCAATGAGGCTACGGCCGTGTCCTTGCCTCCGGTGGCTCTGCCGGCTTCTTCTCCCTCTTTGGTTGCCTTTACACCCATCGATTTGCCTGACTCACTTAGGGTCCTTAAGGCCTTGAAATCAGGCTCTCCGTCTGACCCCTGTGCAGCCAGACTTCTGGCTTCAGTAGCGAAGACAGTTAATCCGGAAGTTAACAGACTCACTCATATACTGATGTCGACACACATTTCCTTGATCTTGATGGTTTATCATCCTCAAATTAACTGTTCATTTGGAATGAGGACACCACATAAATATTTCTGGACAATGTTGTAACTTATGAAGGCCTTTCTTTGGCTTAGATATAACCTGAAAATAGAGAAAGGTAGATTCATGAATGGCAAAATCAAGAGAAGAATCCTTCACATTTTCAGCTGACAAAAGTATGTGTCATTTGGCAGGGCATCAATTACAAAACATGCCTTCTGATACACTTCACAGCATGAGACTGGAGTTGTTAGGCTGACCTCCAACCCTGGAAACCCAGTTATTGGTCAATCAAGTAAGATTTGATGGACATTTAAAAAAATAAGGGGACTGAATTGGACTCAATAGTGATTCTGCCATATACAAACTTTTACATATTTTGCTGTCTATTTGTTTGAAAAACTGGGATGATATTGTTATTAGACTCTTAACTTATTGTTTATAGGGAGGTGTTTCTCTGATATGAGTTTTTGATGAATCACTTAATTTTGTAGAAAAGCATTTCTGCAACTATCTTTACCTGAGGCATTACTAACCTTCTGTAATAACGGAACACATGAAATTGGAAAATAGACACTCCCTTTTATAGCTACATATTGCAAATTGGAATAGTTGGAATATCGCATCTTTTTGGTCTCTACATTGCTTCTGCCAAAAACAGATATTTCTCCTTCTGCAATAAAAACAACATAGAATGCTGAAGTGAGCCTGCAGATCAGGACACAAGATTGGACATTGCAAAGGCATGGTCAAGGGCCCTAGATTGGCCAATAATTCAAAATGAATATATGATTTTGCTATAACTATCTTTCCTTGGTATGTTCCTGTTTACCTTTTCCTGCCCCTTCACTTGGAATGTCCCTAACAGCTGGTGTACGAACATTCTATGTCAATCTCTCAGCTGAATGGAACCTGTGATGAAGCATGACATGAGTAAATTAAGCTAACAAATCTACTCTGAATCTTCATTATAACAAATTTTTCATAGGAATTTAGGTATTGGAAGAAATGCAGAGAGGTAGTTCTTATAGGTGTTTGAGGGAATCTGGGCCCAGAGTTTCTTTACTACATATGCTTTGGGATTGCTCATGGATTTCCCAGTTCCACCAAGAAGATCACATCATATAATAGACAAGATGGCCGAGGGGTAGGAGACCTCCTTGCTGCTCCTTCATGCAATTCCACAATGTGATGCCATCCAGAGCCACTTCCACCTATCATTGCTGGATTTGTGGTCTCAGTTCCCATTCAAAGACCACTAGTGCCAGCTTCTCGAATGGAACTGTTAAATGCAGCCATTAGCTTCTTCTCTCCCACAGTGTAGCCATGATCCAAGAAGTCAGTGGGTGTCAGGAATTCATCCGACTACTGTAATGCTCTCTGTTGTGGTGAATCCTGAGACCAAAGGTCTGTGTCTGTCTGCTGTCACTACTACAGCAGGATGCAGTTGCATTTGTTCCATGGGTGCAAATGTCCATCTGTCAGAATAGTGCCTGGAGTAGGAAATAATTTATTGTATTTCAATCAATCAGGTCTAACTCAGCAGGTCATGGTGTTTAAGCTTGAAATCGTGTCTGCTGCTAGAAGTTTTGCCTATTTAAGACATCTGATTTTGTGTTGGCCTGCTAACCTGAGATAGACTAAGTCTAAACATTTGACAAGTTTCCTAACAAAACAATTGTTCAGGAGGGAAAGAAGCACATTATCACTTCCTTAAATGTTTTTACATTGTTTTGTATAAAGCATTGACAAAGATACTTCCTCCTCTGACCCAATAAACTTCAGCAAGTGCATAACAAGTGGACAAGCGATTCAGATTTGTACTTACACAGTCTAGGATTGTGACGGCGTAAGGATGTTTTCTAGGATCCATCAAATTTGGCAACTGGAATGTACGACATATGGTACTGGAGTTTTTTTTTTTTTTACACCCTCCAAATCTGAGTCGCTTTAATATTTCAAGAGGAGCCTTGCATTGTTAATGCGAATAAATTCATGCAGAGAGGTTCTTATGAATAGTTTGTGGCTAATTCTCAGAAGACCTGATAGTATAGCCTGGGGAGGTAGATCATGGTAGTCAAGACAATTCTCAGTACTGCAGCAAGTAAAGGCACCTTGTTTTGAGTTATTAGATGTTAACTGATCATATATTTACCTTTTCAAGGTACCATCCTGTGCCAACCAACACCCACAAGCAAAGCTGATCAGAGATGCCATATCTGGAATCATGACTTGCGTTAATATTCAATTCTAAATGAAGAATTGCTTGTGAGCTAGAAGATCGTAAGTTGAGAAAGAGCCTGATGTATCACATAAAAATAGTAGTAGGCTCATTAATGTGTTTGGCTTGGAATCTCACCAAAGCGTCGAGGAGAGGCAGGAGAAGTTTGGCATTCAATGTTGCGAGTGAGGTAGTGATGGTTCACCTGCTGTAGATGGCTGAGAAGGGCTTGACTCCTTAGGTCACAATGGAGGCTTTAGAGTTCAATTTCTTGATATGATCAGACCAATTTAATTTGGAGTCGATGGGGACCCATAGATAATCGTATTTGCAAATTCTGTCTATGTGTTGAGAGCCAATCCTTCAGGCAAAATATTTGCCATTTTTTCCAAAAGCCATGATTTTTGCTTTTTGCAGGCCATTTGCTCAGATAATGAGATTCACATTTGAAAGTTTTTTCTGAAGCCCGAAAGGTGTTAAAGAGAAGATCACCAGGTCATTGGCATATTCTAGGTGACTGATGGTTAGGCCACCAAGTTTTGGAGGATGAACACCCAAGTTATTCAAAAAGTTTGGAAGATTAGAGATCTATGGAGAGAACAGTAAGGGTGCCAATACACAACTCTGTTTCACTTCATTTTAGATGTACAACTTTGGTGTAACTTTGTTCTTGGGTGATAGCATGACTTTTGTCCAAGTGGCTTTATCTAAGGAGATGATTGGGTGTAGTAACGACTGGTCTATGCCTTTGTTGGTAAGTTTTGTCCAAAGACAGTTGTGGTTGACTTTATCAAAGGCCTAGAGTTAACAAAGCAGGTGTAGAGAACTTTGATGCTCTTAATGACTTTATTGGCCAGCATATTAAGGGCTAAAATACTATCTGTTGTTGAGCAGCCTGCCCTAAATTTTGTTTCGTTTTCCTGGCAGCAAGCTTATTATTGGTCACCCATTCTATTAGTTTATTCAGGAGATGTTTAGCAAAAAGCTTGCAATCTGCATCAAACAAAGAAATTGGCTGGTAGTTTTTAGGATTGCTTGTAAGCCCCTTTTTATGAACTGGATTTGTTAGGGACCCCTTCCATGATAGGGGACATCAGGCCTGCCGGCACAACGTGGTTAAATAGGCCTAAAAGGAGTGTGCCTCAAAGTACTGGGTTTTGCATAAATAGTGTTATTGGCAGGCCATTAGGGCCTGATGCTCAAGAAGATCTTGAAGTTTTTTATCAAAAACGTGACTTCGTCTCGAGTAACTCTGAACCCATTGTTAACTTATAGGCCTGCAAAAAAAATCAGAGATGGCATAAAGATCTTTGACGTATGCTTTCCAGGAGTTGTATGGGATGAAATAATCACTCAATTCGCCATGGCTGCTCCTGTTGTGTAGATTTAATCAGCTTTATGGCAGTTTTGCAATGATGTTTAAGATCTTTAATTAGACTATCACAATAAATTGAACAAGGACTAGGTAGAATGTTTCTCTGCACTTTCCTATAATGTCTTTTAGTGATGAAAAATGGCTTGTTTGACTTGATCTAGTTTGTTGTTTTATCTCTGAATTTGGTGGACCATGGTGGCTGGGAACTTACAAAGCAGAGAGTTGATTGGATTGGCTGTTCCCACTCGGCCAACTAGTCTCCTTTGTGCCAGTCTAATGAAGTAGAGATGCATAGGCGAGATTTAATAAATTCTTGGTTTTCGAGCTGCAACAGTTTGAAATCCTAGTGGCTTTTACAAATTAACATATTGGGCCCGATTTCAATGTCAGGCGGAAAGCCATCCGACACCTTGTCTGAGGCTTTCCTCCCGACATCGATGGTTTCCCTCCGACCGCCGTATTAAAATGACGCCGGTCGGAGGGAAACCCGGGCGGGATTCCGCTGCGCTTCCGTGGGGCTCAAGGAGCCCGTCGGAGCATTGGAAAGAGTCAATGTCATAATGACGGCGGAGCCAGCCTTGGTTCCGCCGTTGGGATTATGATGTCACTTGCCCACTGCCTTTCCATGTCAGTCTTTCTGACATGGAAAAGTTATCGGAAAGTGACTTTGGGGGCCCCTAGCGGGGCTTGCTTACACCCGGCCCTCCAGTATTGGGCCTGGGGGGCACCTGTTGTGCCCCCCTAAACATCCCTGCACCGCGTGGCAGGCAGCGCATTGTAAACACAAGGAGATGATGGACGGAGCGCTGAAACATTTCAGACTCTCACCCCCAGTCACAGATCTGGGTTGAGCCAGCCACACAGTGCAGCGATGGTTACAGACATCCATTTTTAAATGGCAGCTTGTGCTGTGGCTCGCTGCCACTGAATAATGAATGTTTCCAACCGTCCTTAGGACGAACGCATCCAAATTCAGTGGGTGGAACTGCCGACCATTGACCGGGCGGTTCCAGGCTGCTACGATGTCCATTGGACGCAAGTCTGACCGACATCGTAATGAGGCCCCTTGTTGTTTACAAATGACTGCTTGCGCTGACAAGGACCAACACTCCTGTGTTTATTATGGTGAAAATACAATGTGATTTCTTGCGGATTATGGTCACACTACATTCTAGTAATTATTTCAAAGTTTTGGCAAAGATGAAATTTGAAATAATGTAAAAATCTATAGTCTATTGTTGATCTTGCATTGTTTGTAACAAAAGTGAATTGAGCTGGTTCAGCTCTGCTAAGCCTGCCCAGGAGTATCCTGAAACCAGAGTTGTACAAGGGGCTGGACATATTAAATATTATAAACGACATCTGGTGAATCATCCTCGGTTGTAGCTGATGGCATTACTCCTAGGAGGTGTTCGTTGAAATTGCCTGTCAGAATGATGGCACTGTCCCTATAGGAGTTGAGTAAGGTTTGGAAGTCCTCTGAAATGGACATGTTACCGGCCCTATGCTTGATGTTGGGTTGTGTAAGGTATGTATTAACTAAAAGTTGCCTTTTATCTACATAAACAAGGCTTAATTGACTCTTCGTCTTGTTGAAGCTGTGAACATACACAAACATATCTGGACCACATGCTTTTTCACTGCACTAATGTTAGGAAGCTTTGGACTGAGATGGAGACAGTAATGATATTCTAGGCGAAAATTACCTTAAATCCTTGTACCATTGTCCTTGGCCCCTGGTCTTTAGAATTGCCACACTGCAATCAGGTAGTGACCTTTCTCTTATTGACCTGTTTCCTACTATAGGAGTCCATCTATCCTGTGAAAATGGGAAAACTTAAATAACGTCTCATCACACTAAGGGCCTGAATACGAAGTAGGACGGAAAGCCTCCGACCGCTCAATGGAGGCTTTCCGGCTTTCCGACCTACATGGTAGGTTTACATTCTGACCGACGAATTACAATGTCGGCAGTAGGAGTATAAACCGGCCGGGGAAATCTTGAGCTCATTGACCAGTCAAAAAGGCCACATAATACCTTTAGGAAGCCGTTTCCGCCTTCAGAATTATGATGGCACTTTCTGACAGCAATGCCATGTCGGCCTTTTAGGGCCCCTAGCAGGGCCCCCTTCTCCCTTGGCCCTCCGGTTGAGGCCCTGAGGGGCACTTACAGTGCCCCCTTGACATCCCTGCACCATTTGGCTGGCACCCTGATGTGCCTGCCACATGGTGCCGGGATGGGCACCTGAGGTGCTTGCCACACGGTGGTGGGATGTGTAAAACTCCTATTTCTCAATGGGAGCTCGTGCTGCAGCACAAGCTCCCATTGAGAAATGGGAGTTTGCAACCGCACCATGTGCAGTCGCATCATGATAAGGTGTGCGGAACCTATGGTCGGTCGGTTCGCTCACGGATACGGTGTAGTCAACCCAACATCATTTTAGGCCCCATAGTGGGCTTGGGTTTGCTTTATTAGAAGCTCTGAGAATATTATCACCACTAATAAACCATCTAAACTACTATGGAACAAACTTGACCACTACCTGCAGAAGATCAGTCCTCCATAACATATACACACATATTTTTCACCTCTGACTACATATAACTTGAATATACATCAATATCTCCTTACAGCACATATTGCTCACTATGGGATTGGCTCGTTTTCCATCCCCTTCTTGATGTCATTTCCTTCCCTTCTTTCACAATACACCCTTAATTTCATTATTAGTTTTACATTTTCTTTGTATTATTTGATGTACTGCATATCATGAATTGTAACCTACATAACCACTAATAAAGCAGAAGCAGACGTTCTGATAACTCTACTCAAATAAATGTGCCTATTCATTGTCATATTATATGTATGTAACTTACCCTATGTAGGAGGGTTCACACAAAATATGGCCTCCTAAAATATTGTGCTACAAAAATATCGGGGCATAAATATAGAAGTAAAAAATATTGTCATCCTATAATTATAATGGTAAGTACAAAAATATCGAAAGAAATATCGGTGTCACTAATATCGATGTATAAAATATTGTTTTTTTTAAATGTATATAAATTAAAATTATAAATATTAAATAATAACATTAATGTAATAAAACTAAAATATATTAAGGGGCCGATTACGATGGCAGTCGGATGAGCGTCCGACCGCCATCGTTGCGGGAATGGGACCGGTTGACAGATAGTCAGCAGTGCCGCTCGACAAATTACAATCCAACTGCCGTGGAGGCAGTCGGAAACATGCCTCTTTGCATTGAGACTTGTGCTGTTGCCTGGAAAAGAGCCATAGCACAAGCCCCAATGCCAAAACGCATGTTTTTAAACATCACTACACCCTGTGGCAGGCATAATGTAGTGCCTGCCACACGATGCAGGGATGTTTGGGGGGGCACCACAGGAGCCCCCCAGGGCCCATAGCGGAGGGCCATGGGGGACAGGGGCCCTGCTAGGGGCCCCAAAAAAGCTTTTCCACCAGCCTTTCACATCAGTAGAACTGACGTTAAATGGCTGGCAGAAAGGTGGATCGTAATCCCCCACAATGGTGCCTGAGAAGGCACCGCCTCTATTGTGGGGAATGCAATAAGACCGACTGCCTGGTGGACTCCTTGAGCCCATCGGCAGCTGTCGGTAGGTCCCTGGGCCAATGCAGTCTGACTGACCACATCCTAATTTGGCAGTCTGACTGCGGTTAGAGATGTCAGTGGGGCCAGCACCAACGGCACAACATCGTTTTGGGCCCCTTAATGTTTATTTAAACAAATTTAACAATTAAACTTAGTTTTCAAAAGCTAAATGTACATATATGTAAAATTAAATAATGAAATATTATAAAAAACAAATATATATATATATATATATCTATATATCTATTACCTACTGGCGGTCGCCAGTAGGTAGTTATAGCTAGAACCTTGTTTCTATTCAAAAAGCATTTTTTCTTTTGCCAATATCTTTGGGGCCGTTTGACGAATCTTCGTGAAATTTTCAAAACTAATGGCCCACTCACTTCAGCTGTTGTGTTGAAAGATTTGGGGTGATTGGTCAAGTGGGGGTGATATAAAGGGCGGGTCCAATACGTGTTTTCTCCATGTTAATTTCCATAGGAACCTTTAGACACAGCTACAGCCCGAACTGCTAAATGGAATTACACCAAATATGGCAAAAAGGTAGCTCTTTGTTCAGAAAGCACTCTTTTTGTTAAATGGTGTAAATCTGTTCAGTAGTTCCTGAGAAATTTAAATATTTCTCAGATATCCATATATCCACAAGCCTGCGATCTGATTCGCTGCCAACAGTTCCATCCAGGAAGTGCTGGCAGCCATCTTGTGAACCGAGTCACAAGAAAAAAGGTAAAAAAAACTATAAAAACAAGGAAAGGAGGCAGGCTATAAACACCCTGACCCCCTAGGCCTGGTCAGGGGGTCCCACAGGGACCCACAGGGAAAACAAAAGCATTAAAAAAAAAAAATCAGCGGGAGTCCCGATGGGTCCGCGAATCCCGCTGAAAATAAAAAAACAAAAAAACGGGCTCTCCTAAGCCTTCATATAACCCATCACTACATGAATAAGTATACTTGAATGAACATTTACACAAAGACCTGCAAGACAATATAGTCACACAAATAGTGCATTGGGGGTAGGTTTAATTAATATTAAACAAGGAGAGTTGCCTGAAACACTGTGACACACGTCGAGGTAAAGTGAAAAGCATCGGCGCTGCCTCCAGTCAGAAGTACTGAGCAGACAGGGGGCAAGGTAGAAGGCCGCATGCCTTGTGTGTGGAAATACCACAGAGTACACACCGTCCTGGCCCGTATGCCGACCCTGCCCCTCCCCGGTCACGGGTGCGCTTGTTGTGACAGCTGGCGTCAGGCTCCGGGCGGCATTGTGTTTATCACAAGCCAAAGTCAGTACTACAGGGGCACACGCTCTCCAGTGCCGACGTTTCCCAAACAATGAACAAGATGGACGCGTAGGCAGCCATGTTCATCAAACATAGAAGTTATTAGTCTCAGCGCACCTATTTGTTGTGCTTATCGTGCACCCTGTTTTCAATTTACCTAAATATCAGAATTGATTTCGTGCAAGCTGACACAGATGGATATATCACTCAGATCTGTGGTGAGGGTGTTTGCGTTCAAGAGCTTTCAATGTTTAAGTTAAGAGAACATTATGCTTAGTGTGAGACTGGACTAAAAACATTTACAGCATAAAATTCCATTCAAAAGGGGCACTAGAAGGGTGTTTGCATCTAACTATACACAACGCAGGTTTTGTGTGCATGCTGTGCCATTCCACTGTCCTTTAGGTTTAGTTATGAGGACTCGTAAATGAAAGAGCACAGTTCGGGAACACAGGAGTACTTCTTGTCAAGAATTCAACAAGAAGCACGAATACAAAGATCTCTCTCTATGTGTATTGTGCATTACAATTAATATTATTAGTAGTGCATAATTATTGCCTTCAGTAGTAGTGCATTATTAAGCGCTGCTTTGTGGTCTGTATTGTTGCTCTTTTTATCTGCAGTATTATAATGACACAAAGACATACTGCAATAAAGGTAGTCGGTCCCTCTGCCGAGGTTTGGATTCTGGCACAAGAACACTCCGTGCATCTTGTGCAGAATAAACAGCGTAGGCAAAGCATGCATCTACCAGTGAGGGGTAGGGGGAGGGCCCTGCACCTACAGAGCGATTTCCATCTAAGTGTCCGCCTGCTCTGTATCACAACGGCACACCTCAAAGCACACCCCTCCTCCCCCGCACTCCAGTTCTAGAGGGTTGGGGGTTCATTCTGTTGGAGGCACCATGGCCTGTGGAATAGAAACACCGGCTGAGCAGATGGAAAGGCACTGTGCCCTGTGCAATGGAGGCACTAGCCCTCGAAGAACTACCCCGGAGGCACTGTACCCTGTGGAATGGAGGCACTAGATCTGAAAGCACTGAGCAGTGAGGAATGAAGATACTGGCTCTCTGGAATGGGAGGCGCGTATCCAGTGGCACTGAAGGTGAGACTGGGGTACAGTGTCATTTTGAAAGAAGGCGCTATTCAGTGGGGAATGAACTGAGGGTGTGTCCTTCGGATTAGAGGCACTGTAGAAATGGAGGCACTGTACAGTGTGAAATGGAGGGGCTGTACCCTTTGGCCTGGTGGTGGGCTGTGCCCTGTTGGAAGGGGACACCTTCCCCTGCTTGCTTGTGAAAGCAACGCAGAGCTTGGTGGGGGTGAACATGTCTGCAGCTTGATCCCAATCTGTCTGCAGCCCCCAGTGCCGGGGCCCCTCTCCCCTGTGCCATCCCACAGGGCCCAGATGGCCTCCCTAGCCACCAATGCTAATGATATTTTGGGTTTCTTCTGGCCTTTCTCATGGAGATGAGTGAGAAATTACCAACATCAATTAGATGGCCAGACAAAGGCAGCTTAAATAAATGCACCCCTAATCCCTCAGGTTTCAGGCTCCTGCTTCAGGTGGGAGATAGGGATGTGGATGGGGGCTTCTGCTTGTACCCTGCTCTGCACACCTGCACAGTGCCATGCCTACAACATCCGGCAGGCACGTGGGCTTTATAAACAGGCCACTTCATCAGTGCGTAGGGCAGTCAGAGCGCTCAGTCGGCTGCCTGTTTGCAATACACGTGTGGCTAAGTGTGCACTGAATCCACACTGACATTTCATGTGGAAAAGCCCCTTCTGAACACTAATCCCACTGGATGTAGGGTACCAACTCCTGGTGATTCACGAGATCAGGGCTATCTTTCCAGCACCTGGCTCTGGGGAGCAGCTCCTGGGCACCTTCAAGGCAGTTTAAGTTTGAGCACAAACAGCGGAGGTGCACCTCGATCCCCAGGACCTGCGGGGTGTGGGTGGGGGGCAGCACACCCTCCGATGGGGGTCTACATCTTGCTGTGGTGGCACTGGGATGAGAGAGTGACACAGCGCCTAATCCTTAGGGGAAACGACCTTCCCCGAACTGTCAGCTGGACTTCGGATGCCGAGGATCAAAGGAATTGCACCTTGTTGCCAGTGGTGCTGGAACAATTTTCCAAGTGGGGGTGCTGCCATCAATGCTACTCAACCCCTCTCCTACTAGCATCACCAACACTCCCCTTTGCCCTCCCTCTACCTTCTCTCCTGTTGCCAATATGAGCCCTGGAGAGGTTCTCACTTTTGAAAAAATGGTTATGAAGGATGTCTCTATTCTTGAAACTACCAGACGCTACATTCCGTACTATATATCACTCGAGGAAAAGAGGGCCCTTACGGATCTTAAAAACAATGACTCCTTGATCATAAAGCCTGCTGATAAGGGTGGAGGAATTGTCCTACAGGAAAAAGATCTATACAAATTAGAAATCTTAGGACAACTATCCAATACGGACCATTATTGTAGACTCCCTACCAACCCTACCAAAGAACTACAGAAACTTATTCTTCAACTCACCAATGATGGTAAAACTCAAGGTTTCCTTAGTCAGAACGAATTTCTCTTCCTCAGAACCAAATCACCTCGCACTCCTGTCATATACACACTCCCCAAAATTCACAAAAATCTTACAAATCCACCAGGACGCCCCATAGTATCAGGATGCAGGTCAATTCTCGAACCACTAGGACAATACGTGGACTTCTTCATCAAAGATTTTGTCTCGTAGACAGAGTGCTAAATAAGAGACAGCATGGCTATGATTACCCTTGTGGAGCACTATCCATTCAACTGATTCAGACATCCTATGTACCATGGACGTCGAGTCCCTTTACACCAATATTCCCCAAATAGAAGCATTACTTGTCATCGAACACATTCTTAACGCCAGACCACACCCCCATGCAGTTCCTACTCTTTTCATTCTTCAATTACTTGAAATATGTCTCACTAGGAACTTCTTCAGCTTCAATGACCAATTCTACCAACAGGTCAAGGGTACTTCGATGGGGGCTGTTTTTGCCCCCAACCTGGCCATACTTTTCATGGATTCCCTTGAAACAACCCGTATCCTCTCCACAAGCAATCCCTTCCGCACAGGCATAGGCTTGTGGAGACGATACATTGACGATAATTTCTAATTTGGCATGACACAGAGGAGACCCTTAAACAATTTCTGCACTGGCTTAACAATTGCCAGGGCCTTAATTTCACCCTCTCCTTTGACAAAAAAACCACTTCCTTCCTTGATCTCACCATTCAACATCTCAATGGTGAACTCATTACTACCCTATACAGGAAACCCACTGAGCGTAATACACCTCTCAGGTATGAGAGTAACCATCCTCGAGCGCTTCGTGAGTCCCTACCCTACTCCCAATATCTTAGGATTAGACGCAATTGTACCTTGTAGGAAGACTTTTTCCGTGAGGCATCATTCCTTTCTAAGAAACCCATGGCCCGCGGCTATCCGCGGAGACTTGTGCAAACCTCATTAAAAAGAGCCTGATATTGCCCCAGGGAATGCCTCTTATCTCCTAAACCCAAATCCACAAAAAGCCAACTAGTGTGTGTCACGACCTTCTCACCAGTCTCGCATAAGGTGCGCAAATGCATCTTGAAACACTGGGGTATTCTTAATGATGGCAATCTGACAATTGACCGCCCACTCTTTGCCTTCCGCAAGAGTAAGAATATAAAAGATCACCTGGTCACAGACGCACTACCAACTACAAAGCATGCAGGCACACTGAATGAACACTGGGGGTTGGAACCCTTGATTGGACATGCCAAATGCGGAAACTGTAGTGTCTGCAAATTCACTATTGAGGGCAAGAAGTTCAATTTCAATAATACCAAGGTTGAATCCAAGCAATTTTCTAACTGTAATACATGTAATGTAATCTATGCTATTGTATGCCCATGCAACAAAATTTACATCGGACAGACTACGCAAAAAGTGTGAATGCGGATATGCCAGCACCGCAGTCGAATACGCTGCAAAACACCTAATGCACCATTGGTGGAGCATTACTCTTACAATGCCCACAGCGAGGATGGCTTAAGATGGACTTTAATCAGTGTGATCAAACCACCACCAAGAGGAGCAGATCTAGGACAACTGCTGAATAAAGAGGAACTCAAGTGGATCCTGCGCACTGGAAGCATCAAAACTGGACTCAACAGACTTGAAGATTGGATGACTTTACTATAAGATACGACCTGAACTTGTTACAACTTTGATCCTTTTATCTTTTTTTCCCGCAGGTCATCCTCCGATGTCAAATGTACCACTTACAAATATTACTGTGTCATTATGTATGAATTCTTCATTCAGCTTCAATGACCAATTCTACCAACAGGTCAAGGGTACTTCGATGGAGGCTGTTTTGGCCCCCAACCTGGCCATACTTTTCATGGATTCCCTTGAAACAACCCGTATCCTCTCCACAAGCAATCCCTTCCACACAGGCATAGGCTTGTGGAGACGATACATTGACAATATCTTTCTAATTTGGCATGACACAGAAGAGACCCTTAAACAATTTCTGCACTGGCTTAACAACAATTGCCAGGGCCTTAATTTCACCCTCTCCTGTGACAAAAATACAATTTCCTTCCTTGATCTCACCATTCAACATCTCAATGGTGAACTCATTACTACCCTATACAGGAAACACACTGAGGTTAATACACGTCTCAAGTATGTGAGTAACCATCCTCGAGCACTTTGTGACTCCCTACCCTACTCCCAATATCTTAGGATTAGACGCAATTGTACCTTGAAGGAAGACTATATCCGTGAGGCATCATTCCTTTCTAAGAAACTCATGGCCCGCGGCTATCCGTGGAGACTTGTGCGAACCTCATTAAAAAGAGCCTGGTATTGCCCCAGGGAATGCCTCTTATCTCCTAAACCCAAATCCACAAAAAACCAACTAGTGTGTGTCACGACCTTCTCACCAGTCTCGCATAAGGTGCGCAAATGAATCTTGAAACACTGGGGTATTCTTAATGCTGGCAATCTGACAATTGACTGCCCACTCTTTGCCTTCCACAAGAGTAAGAATATAAAAGATCACCTGGTCAGAGCCGCACTACCAACTACAAAGCAAGCAGGCACACTGAATGAACACTGGGGGTTGGAATCCTTGATTGGACATGTCAAATGCGGAAACTGTAGTGTCTGCAAATTCACTATTGAGGGCAAGAAGTTCAATTTCAATAATACCAAGGTTGAATCCAAGCAATTTTCTAACTGTACTACATGTAATGTAATCTATGCTATTGTATGCCCATGCAACAAAATTTACATCGGACAGACTACGCAAAAAGTGCGAATGCGGATATGCCAGCACCGCAGTCGAATGCGCTGCAAAACACCTAATGCACCATTGGTGGAACATTACTCTAACAATGCTCACAGCGAGGATGACTTAAGATGGACTGTAATCAGTGTGATCAAACCACCACCAAGAGGAGCAGATCTAGGACAACTGCTGAATAATGAGGAACTCAAGTGGATCCTGCGCACTGGAAGCATCAAAACTGGACTCAACAGACTTGAAGATTGGACGAATTTACTATAAGATCCGACCTGAACCTGAACTTTTTACAACTTTGATCCTTTCATCTTTTTTTCCCGCAGGTCATCCTCCGATTTCAAATGTACCACTTACAAATATTACTGTGTCAGTATGTATGAATTCTTTAGAGTGAGCCAGAGTACTTCCTTTCCACCACTCATGTTTGAGTTAAAGATGTAATGTCTTTACACCTGGTTACCACGATACACCTTGTATAATGTCATACATAACCATTAATGGACCTATCTCTATTTTTGAGCTCTTCCACAACTCTAATATGGCTGCGCTGTTTCTTTGTTATTCGGTTTTCTAACTACCCAGTAGCCAATGTATTTTCTACCGCTCTAAGATGGCCACCATTAATATGTAACATTTCTGCCTATTGGGTATCTCATTGTCTTTACAGCTCTATCTGTCAGCTTAACGTATCTGTTTATTATAAAAAATGATGCCCACAATCTTTTTACTATCTTTTCATTGCCTATAACCTTCTCTTTCTTTTAATATTCTCTATTTTTGAGCTCTTCCACAACTCTAAGATGGCCACGCTGTTTCTTTGTTATTCGGTCTTCTAACTACCAAGTAGCCAATGTATTTTCTACCACTCTAAGATGGCCACCATTAACATGTAATGTTTCTGCCTATTGGGTATCTCATTGTCTTTACAGCTCCATCTGTCAGCTTAACAGATCTCTTTATTATAAAAAACGATGCCCACAATCTTTTTACTATCTTTTCATTGCCCATAACCTTCTCCTTCTTTCAATATTCATTTCGCTCGGCTAATTCTACCCTTTCAATATGGCCGGTACTGCCGAGTCACCGGGCACCTTCCGATCATGTGATTTGTCACATGACCCTCCCAGCACTTCCTTATATACCCTCCTCCCGGCTCGTCCATTCCACAAGCACACTGGAATACCGAAGGATAGACAGGTAAGCCCCGTCACTGGCAAGACCCTACTTGCATAGATATCCTTTCTCACTCCCTTGACACACTGTTATCTTCCCGCACAGGTCATTGTACCGGCTCAGGAGTACTCGCATCATTGTTGCGTGACTCACAGCACCTTTCATATATTTCCAAACTGGATTGGTTGCCGATATTCGTGTAATTAGGTCGCCCTTCAGCAGCTGGCGTTTTTATCCTTCACGTGCCTACCCCCTCAGCACTCTCACTGTCTGTGCACCTTCTCTCTTCTTAATAGGTTACCGCACCTCTCCATACCAGTACCCTCAATTGGGAATTGCCCCAATACCACCCTACCTCCTTTGCTATGGTAAGAGTTAACGCATGCCGGTATTGGTTTTAGTATGTGACCAATGTACCATGATGGGCACCAAAGCAATAGGTAACCACAAATGCAGTAGTTGCATGATTTGTGATCAATGTATAGTGGGCAAGGATATGATTTACAATAAACATACCCTTGCTTCTAGAGATTTTAACAACTGCAGAAGTAAAAATTTGGTTTACCTACTTTTATGTCCATGTAATTTGGGCTATGTAGGTGAAACATCAAGAGAACTTCGTATCCGTCTATTGGAGCATAAGTCTGCTATAAAAAATAATAAGGAGAATGCTCCTTTGGTAGGCCATTTTAAGAGAGCTGGCCATACATGCACTGACTTCAGATGGTTTATTATAGAAAGAATTAAAGGAACAAGAAGAGGCGGGGATCTAACGATTAAGCGCAAAAATCGTGAACAATGGTACATTTCAATCTTGGATACAATTAGAACGGGTTTAAATACCAAAGAAGATTGGATGAAACTGATTGAGCAATGAGACCATGTATGATTTTAGACTCGAACATAGTATTTATCAGAGAAGGATACAGTAATCTGGGCGCCGTGTTTGCGTGGGGCCCTTTGGATCAATAAGTGGACATGTACCGGCCATGTCCTATTGTTGATCTATGGGTGTTTCACGTGTTCGAGACCCATATAATAATATTAAAATTCCTTTAAAATTATGTTAAAAAAAAGCTCTGTGAGCTACCTATGGCCTATGTGTCTATTTAGGTATAGTACTATATAGGAGATGGTTATTCTTTAATATACAATATAGGGCAAGCGTATGTATTAAAATAGGTAGCTGCACCACACTGTTAATCCAATACGCCATCTCTTACTGGAATAACTGAGGGTTATTATGGAGGCTGCTTACAGTGGTGAAATCCACCTTGAAATCCCCGTATGGAGTTTCTCGTAACTTTCCGAATTTGAGCGGTTTGGCAGTTGCTATGGGACCCATCGGAGGATCTCTGGATGTATTGCCGCTTTAAGCAGTATATCCCTGTAGCTTGGAGTCGCCTCTTGATGACGCACGTTAAGTGCACCAGGTGCGGCGAATCAATGAGGTATTTATAGAAGGCGAAGACACGGGGTAGTCGTTGTCCGACTGTGGAAGGGAACGGAACGGCGAAGTTCGTGACCTGGAGTCTTTGCTAGAGGTAAGAAAATAGAGAATGCAGGACGATCTCGACACAGGATACAGGGTTTAGGTCAGTGGGCATTGACTCGATGTAGCCTGCATATATAACAATAAAGGGGTGCTTGAGCCTTTAATTATGGAACATTGAACCAACGGATATGGTCTAGAAGGCGGCGGTCTTACTAAGTGTTAGTGTAAGTACTATGGAAGGGACCCTTACTTTTGAAAGCAGGAAGGACTATAAAATTTAACAAGTGAGCCGTAAATAACGAGATCTGCTTTATTAGGTAGAGGCTATGTTCGAAATAATAAAACTAAATAGCCTTGAGCAAATAGGGAAAGGGTAATCATTGGGCCATTGACATAGGTCATATGCCTTTTTGCTAAAATTACTGTTTATTTGAAAATATACTCTTTGTATTAGTACGCATATATATGTATATATCATTTCAGAGATTAAAACTTTACGGAGGGAAGTAACAACGGTGAACGAAAGACACATTGTCTCCCGATACCCTAGGACAAAAACGCAATATATTTTAATAAAAGTTGTCTTGGAGGGATGATTTCGTAAATTAAAGGTAGGTGAGATGCCTTGTCATTGGATCAGGTTATAACGGGGGCGAGTGAAGATAGAGAGAATATATATAAAAAAGACACTCACAAATACCTATTGTTTATGTCCCTTATTCAGGATCCCACTGACATAACAGGGGATCAGATCTAACCTGGACCTGAGGCGGATCACGTATCAAATTTCGCTTAAGATTTGAGGAAAGCTCAGTCTTTACATTGAAAAGCATTATAGGCGGTAGGTATACAAGTATAGAGCTATTAACAGTGAGGAGTTGGGGGATGGTTGAGTAGGTTAGCAGTGATCAAGTTACCTTAATGTAGAAACATTTATTTCTCCCATAGGACTTTTACTGGCCTAAGATTTTTAAAGTATTTTATCATCGCCGTGTCTCCATATCACGCTGGAGGTTGGCAGATCATTCCACATTTACCGAGAAGGTGGGTTATGGATATAAGGTTCCTTAAAAATTAAACCTACGTATGTGGTCTCTATCATTACACCAAACTTTAGATACGAGGGTTGATATGACATCTCTATTTTGAGGTATAATGAGTGTAGTTGCTCATGTTAAAAGATTATATACAGGCGAGGCAATCCCCCTGTTTTTTTTTATATAAAAGACTAAATATGCCATTAGCATTAAGCCTGAAAAATAGTAGTTTCTAAAGAGCTCTTCAACTCTAAGGTTGTGAGTACAGTGTGGTATGCTTGAATGAGTGGTTTCTCTCCCGCTCGGTGTGGGTATGTATGTAGAATGATAGAAATGATAGCTACGGACCCCTACAAACAATTGTAAAATCACATTGTTAACGTGTTTCCTCTATTTGAGAGGATATAGGATGAATTAACTGTTTTAAAGAATTTTAGTAATTTATATTGTGTTTGTAATTTTCGTTGATGTAAAAATATATGGTTGTGATTTTTCGGTATTTGTTCTTTTCAATTAGGTGACATGAAATTGCACCAGCAATTGTATCACTAGGAGAGACAATTATTACTCTTGTCCTGATGAAGGTGGTTTCTGAATAATTTACTGCCACCGAAACGCGTCAACGCCCTTGGTTTCTTTTAGGCTATATTCAAGGAACTCTCTATGTCCAATCTCACAATTCATTGATGGACTTTTATTAAATTGATTGATTCACTTGAAATAACTGTGTTATGATGATCTGAATGTTTCACATGTCTGTTGTCTCTCGTGTACTTAAGATTTTGATTATTTGTTGTCTGTAATTACATTGGTGTCATTTTGATTTTAACCATGAATACTTTTAAGAAAATATCTTTTTTAATAAAATAATTTTTATACCAATTATAGTCTTTATCAATGTGTTTATAATTGTTCTTAGGGCCTGTGTTCGTGATCATTGAGAGATCTTTTGAGTGATCGAATGTTTGAAGATTGAAATATAGTTGTATGATATTTGGGAATAAGATATGGTCCAAGAGAGTTCTTTCTTACCTTGTACCTGTGGTACCCTGTCTCTTGGTTAGTGGGGTCACTCCCTTTTTCTTCATATTCTTGGCACAACCAGTTGGTTGGGGAGTCAGATCTTCTTTTTGAAGATCTTGTGCAAATACCCTTATCAGTGTAGAGAGTTGTTTCCAACCTACTGATAATATGGATCCGTTTAAAACATTCGGATTCAGTGAGGATCAGTACAATAAAATTAAATATATGAATACTAAAAATGGAAATAAAGTTACTATACTTTCCAGTAATAATGATAAATGGGGAAAGATTTTGAACTTAAAAAAGAAACTTACAAGAACTGAGATGCATGCCGAGTTCTTAATTGAATATGTTAAAGCTGGTGTAATTCCAATAGGGTTACAAATTAAAAATGAACCCGGTTTATTCATTGAGAACAGGAAGTTTCTAGAAACCTGGACATATTGCTAATCGGTGCAGTAGGGATTGGATCCTTCTTATTATTGAAACTGCACAGGAGATTATTATTCTAGAAAAGCAGGAGATTGAACAACTAGAATTAGAAATCAAAAATAACACTGCCTTGGATGAGGCAAAGAAAAAACTGAAAGAACTCGAAATTAAGTAGAGGGTTATAAAAATTATTTAATCAACAAAAAGACTAAAAAATTAAGAAAGGATATCGATAAGTATAGTGTAGAGTTAAATTATCCATATTTAGGGAAGGACTACTATCAACAGAAGAGAGAACAGGGATGGGATAGGTCTTATCAACAAAGACCCATGTACAACAGGGGAGGTAGAAAACGTATTACCTTTTCAGAATCATCTGGATCTGGGAGCGATGAAGAGGGGAATATGAGAGTAGATCAGGGGAGTAATTACCAAAATCAGGAATATGGACCAGGCGCTTCTACCTCTTCTGTTCCCCCCTCTTTTTTAGAGCAGCGCCGGAGGAGGGGCCTAAGAACAAATTGGGGGTATGGGAGAGTCCAATATGTAAGGCATCAACCTCAGGAGGAATATCTCCAACAAGGAACCAGAAATACTGGCGGTAACCTCGAATAGATTTCCCATTATTAATCTATCTAGTCGAATCCTTAATAAGATCGAATTAGAAGTCTTAGAGAAAGGCTTTAGTTTTGCACCCACAGCACAGTTGAATAAATTCATGCTGGAAAAGGATCTTAAATCCTTTTTTCGCAAAATTAGATTAGCACGTTTCTTTGAAAACAAGGAATACACAGAGGAGGTTAATGTTTCTGGACTGAAACCTAAGTCCACCTTTACCCCCCATATAACTCAGGTTGACAAAAAAATTGATATCTTTGAACAGGTAGTTGAATCTAAAATACGGAACATTTGGGAACATCGACCACCAACTTCCCATAATATTAGTAAACAACATAAAGAAGCCATCACTGATCTCAAAAATGATTTTAGTATAACTATTAAGCCCGCAGACAAGGGGGGTGGAGTAGTCATTTTCGACACCCCTGATTACGAAAATAGGGTGATGGACCTCCTAAATGTGGAGGAACACTACCAAAAAGTATCTTTTAGTAATTGGTCCACTCTCAATAAAGAGTTCGCTAAACTTCTGTCCGTAGCAGAAAACAATGATTGGATCACAGACAATGAATATAGATTTTTATATAATGACAAAGCCACTATCCCCGCAATATATGGCCTACCTAAGATTCACAAAAATGTTAAAAATCCACCTCTCAGACCTATCGTTAGCTGTATCAATTCCTCACTTGAACCACTGAGTAAATATGTGGATAGTTTCCTGAAACCACTTGTACAAACACACAAATCCTATATTAAGGATTCTGCACATATGATTAGTATCATTGAAGGCTGCAGTTTTAACAATCTAACTCAATTGCTTGTCACACTTGATATTGAGGCACTGTATACCAACATACCCTAGGATGCTACATTAGATGTCATCAGGCGCATCCTGGGTCCTGCAGAAAGCAGAGGTGCCCATGCAGATTTTATCATGGCGTGTACAACATTGGTACTTAAACATAATATGTTTCTTTTTAAAGATGACCTATACCTTCAATGCAAGGGGACCAGCATGGGGGCCACCTGTGCCCCGAGTCTGGCATGCCTCTACGTGGAGCAGTTTGAGGACAGACACTTTTTCAACGAATCTGCTCCATTCTTTGAGAATGTGGTAAAGTGGAGTAGATTCATTGATGATATTTTATTCATCTGGGAAGGCACAGTTGACCTCCTAGAAGAATTTTTACAATGGCTGAATCTGGGTGACGTGAATTTAAAATTCACATCACAATACAGTAATAAGGTTGTGAACTTTTTAGATTTAAGCATAAAGGACGTGGGTGGAAGCCTTGAGGTAGAACTTTTTTCTAAACATACGGATAAAAACACCTTATTGCATTATTCGAGTTACCACCCCAAGGCACAGAAGGACAACAGCCCTTTCGGACAGTTCCTTCAGCTTCGAAAGAACTGTTCGTCATTGGATGATTTTTATAAGCACTCTGAGGTTTTAAAGACCAAACTGAAGGATAGGGGTTATCCCAAAAAACTTATAACACACTCGTTTAAACGTGCTCAGTTTTATGACCGTGAGAGTATGTTATCCAGTACAACTACTAAAAAACAAGAAAGAGATGACAAGCAAAAGATAGTGTTTGTGAGTCAATTTTCTGGCGTGAGCAATAAAATCAAAAACATTATCAACTCCAATTGGAGCATTCTCAATGACAACGAACTTATTACTTTAGATAGACCATTGTTTGCGTTTAGACGCAATAACAATTTAAGAAAGGAAATGGTGCACACATATCGTGAGACACCTAAAATGGGCCAATGTACCCTGATGGGCACCAAAGCAATAGGTAACTACAAATGCAGTAGTTGCATGATTTGTGATCAATGTATAGTGGGCAAGGATATGATTTACAATAAACATACCCTTGCTTCTAGACATTTTAACAACTGCAGAAGTAAAAATTTGGTTTACCTACTTTTATGCCCATGTAATTTGGGCTATGTAGGTGAAACATCAAGAGAACTGCTTATCCGTCTATTGGAGCATAAGTCTGCTATAAACAATAATAAGGAGAATGCTCCTTTGGTAGGCCATTTTAAGAGAGCTGGCCATACATGCACTGACTTCAGATGGTTTATTATAGAAAGAATTAAAGGAACAAGAAGAGGCGGGGATCTAACCATTAAGCGCAAAAATCGTGAACAATGGTACATTTCAATCTTGGATACAATTAGAACGGGTTTAAATACCAAAGAAGATTGGAGGAAACTGATTGAGCAATGAGACCATGTATGATTTTAGATTCAAACATAGTATTTATCAGAGAAGGATACAGTAATCTGGGCACCGTGTTTGCGTGGGGCCCTTTGGATCAATAAGTGTGTATGTACCGGCCACGTCCTATTGTTGATCTATGGGTGTTTCACATGTTCGAGACCCATATAATAATATTAAAATTCCTTTACAATTATGTTAATAAAAAGCTCTGTGAGCTACCTATGGCCTCTGTGTCTATTTAGGTATAGTACTATATAGGAGATGGTTATTCTTTAATATACAATATAGGGAAAGCGTATGTATTAAAATAGGTAGCTGCACCACACTGTTAATCCAATACGCCATCTCTTACTGGAATAACTGAGGGTTATTATGGAGGCTGCTTACAGTGGTGAAATCCACCTTGAAATCCCCGTATGGAGTTTCTCGTAACTTCCCGAATTTGAGCGGTTCGGGAGTTGCTATGGGACCCGTCGGAGGATCTCTGGATGTATTGCCGCTTTAAGCAGTATATCCCTGTAGCTTGGAGTCGCCTCTTGATGACGCACGTTAAGTGCACCAGGTGCGGCGAATCAATGAGGTATTTATAGAAGGCGAAGACACAGGGTAGTCGTTGTCCGACTGTGGAGGGGAATGGAACAGCAAAGTTCGTGACGCTGGAGTCCTTGCTAGAGGTAAGAAAATAGAGAATGCAGGACAATCTCGACACAGGATACAGGGTTTAGCTCAGTGGGCATTGACTCGATGTAGCCTGCATATATAACAATAAAGGGGTGCTTGAGCCTTTAATTATGGAACATTGAACCAACGGATATGGTCTAGAAGGCGGCGGTCTGACTAAGTGTTAGTGTAAGTACTATGGAAGGGACCCTTATTGTTGAAAGCAGGAAGGACTATAAAATTTAACAAGTGAGCCGTAAATAACGAGATCTGCTTTATTAGGTAGAGGCTGTGTTCGAAATAATAAAACTAAATAGCCTTAAGCAAATAGGGAAAGGGTAATCAATGGGCCATTGACATAGGTCATATGCCTTTTTGCTAAAATTACTGTTTATTTGACAATATACTCTTTGCATTAGTACACATATATATGTATATATCATTTCAGAGATTAAAACTTTACGGAGGGAAGTAACAACGGTGAATGAAAGACACATCGTCTCCCGATACCTTAGGACAAAAATGCAATATATTTTAATAAAAGTTGTCTTGGTGGGGTGATTTCGTAAATTAAAGGTAGGTGAGATGCCTTGTCATTGGATAAGGTTATAACGGGGGCGAGTGAAGATAGAGAGTATATATATAAAAAGACACTCAGTCAGTCAGTCAAAGTTAACTTTATTTCGCCAACCAAGATGGTGGCATAAAAAGTATTCTAAAAACATTTACAATAATGCAACAAGCTAAGATTACAAGTTTTACACATAATACACATTAGAAAACGAAAACTCAAATATGCACATAATTATTTACACTGTTCATATCTTTAATCCATAGGTTAGATGGCAGAATGGGAAATTGCTCTTCTCTTCTTTAAAGCAGACAGATAAAAAGATGCCAATGAAAAACATGTAAAAGGATCAGGTAATAACTGTAGATAAAAAAGGGCCACACAACACTGGCTAAAATTCAGCTTACGCATAAGAGGGATAATGAACCTTTTTCTTTGTTCCTGATAAAATTTACAGAAAAATAAAAAATGTAAATCATTCTGAGGAGATTGATCATCACATGTGCAAAGAGGCAGATCAGAGATTACATAGGTTTTAGCAGGAAGACCCAACATCAGGGAGATATAGTTTAACCGAAATCTCAACAATATGTATCTGTGTTGCAAGTTGGTAACAAGTGATAAATAGCTTGCATATATATATAAAAAAGACACTCACAAATACCTAATGTTTATGTTCCTTATTCAGGATCCCACTGACATAACAGGGGATCAGATCTAACCTGGACCTGAGGCGGATCACGTATCGAATTTCGCTTAAGATTTGAGGAAAGCTTAGTCTTTACATTGAAAAGCATTATAGGCGGTAGGTATACAAGTATAGAGCTATTAACAGTGAGGAGTTGGGGGATGGTTGAGTAGGTTAGCAGTGATCAAGTTACCTTAATGTAGAAACATTTATTTCTCCCATAGGACTTTTACTGGCCTAAGATTTTTAAAGTATTTTATCATCGCCTTGTCTCCATATCACGCTGGAGGTTGGCAGATCATTCCACATTTACCGAGAAGGTGTGTTATGGATATAAGGTTCCTTAAAAATTAAACCTACGTATGTGGTCTCTATCATTACACCAAACTTTAGATACGAGGGTTGATATGACATCTCTATTTTGAGGTATAATGAGTGTAGTTGCTCATGTTAAAAGAATATATACAGGCGAGGCAATCCCCCTGTTTTTTTATATAAAAGACTAAGGGGCCGATTCTGATGCGGGTTGGAAAAGCTTCCTGACCGAATCGGTTGGGAAATGGTGTCCGACCCACTCGGATCGGGAAAGTCCGACCGGCGGAGTAGGATGCATCCGGATGCTTCCAGATACGATTTGGTTGAACTCCCATTGACTTCAATGAGAACATTTGTTCCTAACCGCATCAGAATTGGGCCCTCGGTCGGGAAGACACGTTCCCGATCCGATTTGGAAGGAGCAAATGCCGTTAGGAGGCCTTCCTAACCGCATCAGAATCAGGCCCTCGGTCGGGAAGCTTTTCCAACCCGCATCAGAATCGGCCCCTAAATATGCTATTAGCATTAAGTCTGAAAAATAGTAGTTTCTAAAGAGCTCATCAACTCTAAGGTTTTGAGTACAGTGTGGTATGGTTGAATGAGTGGTTTCTCTCCCGCTCGGTGTGGGTATGTATGTAGGATGATAGAAATGTTAGCTAGGGACCCCTACAAACAATTGTAAAATCACATTGTTAACGTGTTTCCTCTATTTGAGAGGCTATAGGATGAATTAACTGTTTTAAAGAATTTTAGTAATTTATATTGTGTTTGTAAATTTCGTGGATGTAAAAATATATGGTTGTGATTTTTCTGTATTTGTGTTTTCAATTAGGTGACATGAAATTGCACCAGCAATTGTATCACTAGGAGAGACAATTATTACTCTTGTCCTGATGAAGGTGGTTTTTGAATAATTTACTGCCACCGAAACGCGTCGACGCCCTTGGTTTCTTTTAGGTTATATTCAAGGAACTCTCTATGTCCAATCTCACAATTCATTGATGGACTTTTATTAAATTGATTGATTCACTTGAAATAACCCTGTTATGATGATCTGAATGTTTCACATGTCTGTTGTCTCTCGTGTACTTTACATTTTGATTATTTGTTGTCTGTAATTACATTGGTGTCATTTTGATTTTATGCAAACACGGGACCCACGGCTGGGCATACCCATCCCACTCGGGGTGACAAATGCAAAAAGAACAATTGATGGACAGAATGCAGAACAATGTCATACATTCACCCCAGTACAGAGATCTGGGCCTAAATCCATCGTTTTTTTGCTCACCATGCCATTCCAGTTTGGACCCAGCCATATGCAAATCAGTCTTGACCCTGCGCCCAATGGGAACAGTCCAGCCCGAACTGCCAGGCCAGGTCCTCCCTGGACTGGAAACAAGCATCCTAGGACTGGTTTCGGGCTTACAGCCCTCATCAGCCAGGATAGCTTGACTCCAGTGGCATGGAGAGCACGGGACCCACGTCTGGGCATACCCATCCCACTCGGGGTGACAAATGCAAAAAGAACAATTGATGGACAGAATGCAGAACAATGTCATACATTCACCCCAGTACAGAGATCTGGGCCTAAATCCATCATTTTTTTGCTCACCATGCCATTCCAGTTTGGACCCAGCCATATGCAAATCAGTCTTGACCCTGCACCCAATGGGAACAGTCCAGCCTGAACTGTCAGGCCAGGTCCTCCCTGGACTGGAAACAAGCATCCTAGGACCGGTTTCGGGCTTACAGCCCTCATCAGCCAGGATAGCTTGACTCCAGTGGCATGGAGAGCACGGGACCCACGTCTGGGCATACCCATCCCACTCGGGGTGACAAATGCAAAAATAACAATTGATGGACAGAATGCAGAACAATGTCATACATTCACCCCAGTACAGAGATCTGGGCCTAAATCCATCGTTTTTTTGCTCACCATGCCATTCCAGTTTGGACCCAGCCATATGCAAATCAGTCTTGACCCTGCGCCCAATGGAACAGTCCAGCCCGATCTGCCAGGCCAGGTCCTTCCTGGAGTGAAAACAAGCATGCAAGGACCGGTTCCGGGGTGTCACCCCATATCAGCTAGGATAGCTTGACTTCAGTGGCATGAAGAGCACGGGACCCACGTCTGGGCATACTCGTCCCACTCGGGGTGATAAATGCAAAAAGAACAATTGATGCACAGAATGCCATCAATGTAACGTCATAAAAATCATGTGGATTGCGAAAAATCCAAGCCTGATCCGAAAAATAAGTATAGCAAATGAACAACCCCTATTCAGCAAGAGAGAGGCAAGGGTGTAGTATGTAGCCATGGCGAATTTTGAAGAATACTGCTTCAAATATATTACTAAAGCTTGGTGTAGTAGTACACTGTCATAAACAGACTATACATTTTCTATAGAAGTGGCAAATAAATTTGCAGACATCCAGTTCTACTGGTAAATTATATAGTGCACATATGCTAATGTGTGGAAAACAGCGTTCAGTGAACATTTATCATTTGAGCATCACCAAGTAAGGTGTCGTGATCCAATTAAAATCTGTGTTCCTATCACACTTCAGAAATACAAATGTGCTTTACTTATGCTTTCCTTGTTGCAAATACATTTTAAAATATTTCTACAGTTTATTTACAGGTATTTATATTTTGGTGTGTGCTAGAACCAAATACCAACACCCAGCCTTTCCTCTCACACTCCCTGTACCTAAGCAAGATTGTCCCATAGTGCACTTTACAAAATTCTCCCACTAAGCAGTCAGAGAAAAGAAAGTAAACACCAATCTCCATGTTAAAAGTATAAGTAACAATTAGCCAAAAGACATAACATTTGAGCCCTGTCTTTAAATGCATTGAAAATTTGACAACATATAAAAACAAACTTTAAAGGCATATCTCTCACCCCTGAACTCTATCTGCAGACTTACTCCAACCCAGCTACTCGTTTCCACCTTGGTCCTTTTTCATCCCTGCTGGGTTCTGTTGTGGTCTCTCAATGAGCCTTCTTCAACCCCTGGCCCTTCTTCATTCTTTTTGGGGTCGTGCAGCACTCTCCTAGATTCTCCCACTACTCTCCACCCCCTTCTTCACTCTCTTCTCTGGGCGTGTCTACTCCTATCTTGATCCTACTACTCTTCTCCAAGGTCCCTGCTCTTCCCATGTGCCCTTCCTCACTCTCAGTTGTGCCCTGCTTCACCCACCCCACATTTCTGGTCCTCATGGCACACTAGACAGGACCTTCACTCTCCCCCAGCACTCCTGCACTCTTTCCCGGGACCTTCACTCTCCCCATGGCCTAGCTGAACACTCCCTGAGGCCCGCAGCACTCTACACCCAGACCCTCCCCTGACCCTTCTGCACTCTCTCCTGGGACCTTCATTCTCCCCCATGGCCTAGCTGCACACTCCCAGGGTCCCGTGGCTCTCTACACCAAGACCCTCTCCCTGGCCCTTCTGCACTCTCTCAAGCGACCTTCACTCTCCCCATGGCCTAGCTGCACACTCGCTGAGGCCCACAGTGCTCTACACCCATACCCTCCCGCGGACCCTTCTGCACTCTCTCCTGGGACCTTCACTCTCCCCTGGCCTAGCTGCACACTCCCAGGGCCCTGTGGCGCTCTAAACCAAGATCGTCCCCTTGGCCCTTCTGCATTCTCTCCAGCGACCTTCACTCTCTCCCATGCCTCTTGTTCCATGTAGAAAAGGGAGGGTTCGGTTCTGTTTCTTTTTTTTCAGACTTCAGTGTTTCGTCGCTGTTTCTGCTGCTTTCTTTATAAAGTTGGGTTAATTGTCCTTAAATGTCTTATCTCACTGCATATGTCACAATGTACGAGTGTGTACACATGTTCCTTGTTGCGCTATTTTGTCCGTCTCAAGGAGCCCGGTCAGAGACGCACAGCGCACTTGGCGCTCTTCTCTGCCCTGAGGAGACCCCAGCAGTCTGCAGGGGTCTTCAGCTGAGGTGGGGGAGGGCAAAGGGGCCAAGTTCAGCATCTAAAGAGTGGCTGTTCACCCCTCAACGGGGGCTGCTGAACCCCTGGGCTCTGAGGTGAAGACACAGAAAGATAGCTTCACAACTCTCAGAGCTTGGGGGCAGGGTCACAGTTACAAAATACTTACGTGTGTCTCCATTCAGAGAGGTAATGCTGCATAACTTGTTCTGCAACCTGTTATGCATTTAGGGATGGTCATTTTCGTTCGGTGAAACTCACCTACAAACACATATTTTACAGTCACGTACAAAAGGCAATATTTATGCTTTCATTGTATATATCATGCATGTATTTCCTCGTTTATTCATTAATGGTATGTGCTAGTTACATCACTATTTGTCACCTTACAGATATCCCTAGGTGCTCTAACCGGAGCGTACAGGTACAGACCACTCAGCTGCGCTCGATTAGACCCTACTTTAGTCGAATGACTGTTTGAGCATCCTATTTGAGCGAAGCAGGAAGCCTGTTTCTTCCCTCACCGTGGAGTCCAGGGCCTTCCACAATGTGTTGCCCAGTTCTTGAACTAAACGAGCCCGTGCGGTAATCGTTTGAATGGAAAACGTGAGGTGGCCCACAGTAGCTCTTTACATTAAATTATACAGGCACAGTTACCTCCCTATGGAATATCGGCTTGACACTATCTTCAGAATCGTTATAAAGTATATATACACCTGAGTGTTTGCGTGTCTGGAGCATGCGTATTTGTGTCCTTTTTGGTGTGTGCGTGCGCGAATTTACCTACTGCACAAAAGCACTGCTCTGAAATGCTTTTTCAATCTGTACATTGCGTGTAAAGATTTTTTTTTCTTTTAATAAAAGCATCTAGGGTTAAGACTTCAATATAGTCCTTAAGTGTCCGTGTTCAGAAGCAGGCGGGGTTGCCTGTGTTCGCTTTTACTTCATTTAATTTTAAAGCGGGGTGATCCTCTCCTTCAGATTAAAAGAAAAACGTTATAAAATCAGAAACACCTCGGTAATAATTCGTTTGCCCATCAGTTGTAATATTTTCCAGTTTAGGGGCGAATCATGTCCTTTTCTCCCGCTGATCTTCGCAATTGCACATTCTTTTTTTGCGCAATTACTGCGTTGTGCCAAGGTTGGGGGGGTGGTGGGGCACATTTTATGCATTTGTAAGCATTTTTTACGAGCCTCCTGGCTACATGCATTGCTTGAACTTCACTGTCAGTTATTTTGGAAACTGCATTTATACAGTGCTTAATACCCCTGATGAGGGTTAAAGCGCTTTTCGACGAATAGCACTCTGCTGTGGAACCCAAGGTAGATTAGTGGTGGATTAGTAGAGGAAACATCAAAATTGTTATTGGGAGTGATGGACATGTACCCCTGTTAGATGGATGGATAGGGTAAGGGAGGGATAAAGGAGGGAAGAGTTTGGAAATGGTTATTTGGGAGTCCATAGTAGTATGAGAGAGAAGGATAAAGTCATAAAGTTATAAATATAAATATATCTATCTATATATATATATGTGATGCAGCACGCACAACGAAATTCGTTTTATTTATTTATATGTTTACTTACCTCTATTCGTCCATATTCCGTACTTTACTAACCCCCACCCTGCCCCTCCCCCTCCCCACGTCACCGCCCGGCAGCACTCCCACCACGGGCCGCTACTGATATATATATATATATATATTCACTGAAAAACACAGGTTTCAGAGACGTTATAGTTAGAAATTACCATTTTAAAAACCTTAGAAATTCACTCAAAAAACCAAAGGTTAGAGGGACGTTACAGTTAGTCTGACATTAATTATTTAATTGAAAACTAATTATGTTAATTGTGTAAATTTACTTCCCATCCTACGCCCCTACAAAACCTTCAACACACACCTAAAATGTAACCCAAAAATAAATTAATGGCACAATTAATATAATTAATTATAAATTAAATAATTAATATTAATTCAAAATACATTTTTAATGAATTCTTTTTTAATGATTTCACACTTTGTACCCCTATAATTTACAACCTGCACCTACAATTTTACTTTATAAAATTAACTAAACAACATGATTATCAATTAAATAATGAATATTAATTAAAAGCTAATTTATAATTAATTATAATTAAATTACTTCCCATCCTGTAACCCTATACACCCACAACTGTACTTAAAATAAAAAAAATGTATTAAATGTAATTGAATAACATCTAAAATGTAACAACAATATTAAAAAACAGAAACAACATATACATATAAATTATATACTGAAATGCATAACAATAATTAAAAAACGAAATTATTGACAAACTATATTTTTGTAAACGATGTTAATGATTTTGATATTGTCAAAATTGACATTACTTACCTTAAATCGATATTCTTGACAACGATATTCTTGCAGATGATATTCCCATATCACAATATTTTGGACATAATATTTTGGTAGCACAATATTTTTCTTTCGATATTTTGCCTGAATAAAATGTAGAAGTATGTACATCTCATTTTTCTCTTATTGTATGTCAATAAAAATGTTTGAAAACAAAAAAAAGTTAACTTTTCCAAATGCTCTAGCAGAACTGTTAAAAAGTAGCCAGAGGCTTTGCCAATTAGTGAACAGATAACATTGAGGTTGTTATTGACCAGTGTCAAAATAACACCAGTCGGTCGGCCCATCTGTGGTTTTTTTCGAGCCCTAATTTCAAATGTTACATCGTTTGTTAGATGAAAATACTGATAGTCCTATGATTCCTGCATGCAAAATAATTTGATGGGTGTTTATGAAAGCAATAAGACCTTCCCCCACAAGTCTTAATTGGCAATGCATCCCAGAGATATTCCAGGAGCAAATTAGAATCACGTTGTCAGTGTCCCTGTTGGAGGGCCACACAGTGGCCCTCATTATGTTGCTGGTCAGATGAGCATCCGACCAACATCATAGTGGGAATGGGACTGCCAGACAAGGAGTCGGAGGTCCCACCCACCAAATTATAATGCGACTGGCAGCACGGTGGTTGCAAACATGGCCTTTACTATTGTGACTACTGCTGCTGGCCAGAAAAAGGGTTTTAGCACAAGCAGCAATAGTAAAGGGTATGCTTTCAAACATCTATGCACCGTGTACCAGGCACCATGTGATGTCTGGCACACAGTGCATGGATGTGTTTACGGGGCACCACATGCACCCCCTGAGCCCATAGCGGAGGCCCACGGGTGAAGGGGCCCAGCTAGGGCCCCCCAAAGTCCAATTCTGTCTGCCTTTACATGGTGGTCGGACCGCCATGTAAAGGCAGAGGGAAAAGGGACATCCTAATCCCTACGGCGGTGCCTCTGGAGGCACCGCCCCCATTGTATGGTACTACGCTCCAACTGAGGCTCCAAAGGGCTCCATGAGCCTGTTGGAGCCGCCGGTCGGTTCCTCTGCCCGCTGCCTCCGACCGACCACATCATAATGCGGTGGTTGGACCGCAGCACCTGATGTCGGATGCACCGCCACTGACGGCCTGTCAGTGGCAGTCCATCTACCATCATAATCAGGCCCAGTGTAAGGAAGACAACAGACCTTATTCACAAATGGAAACTTACACTTTTGCTGTAAGTTTACTATTTTTTCCCATTCACAAACTATGAGTGTAGGTTTGCGTGTATCTTTACAAATGCAGAGATTGTACTATCATTTTATATGCAGAGATCTCCACCGTCATAAAGATACTACATGTAAAACTACACTCATAGTTTGTGAATAGCAAAACAATTGTAACCTTACACGAAAAGTGTACGTTTACTTTTGTGAATAAGGCCCAGCGTGTGGCCCTCAGTGATCAAGTAAGATCCTAGTGATTGAGTAGCAAAAGTTACCAATTGTGCATGATCCCTTTTGAAAGTTATGTTCAGGCTGACGCTTAGGGCCCGATTACGATGTCGTTAGGAAAGGCTCCGGATGGGATTCGGTATTGCAGAATCCGATTCGCAACCCTTGTTTCGGAACGAATCATACACATTTCCCAACGACCGATTACGATGCCCGGAAACCTTATGGGCACTTCAAATTGGTTCTGAAAGGCATTGGGACAGCCCGAGTCTTTCGGAGCCTAATCGTAAAGCTCTATGGACACGGTTTCCAGATGAGCGATTACGATGACTGATTCGGACAGCCGTTCCGATTTGGTTTTCCCAAGATGAAACGGCTGCTGGAATCTGTCTTTGGGGGCCCATTTCTGGCCCCCCTTCACCTGGAGACATACGAATGTAGCCCGTGGGGGTACCCAAGGGACCCCTCTTCCCAGCCATGCCCAATGTGGCAGGCACCATGGGGTGCCCGGCACTGGGTGCAAGGTTGTCCACAACCACCCCTTTTTTCAATGTGAGCCTGTGTTCTCGTTCGGAACACAGGATCCCATTGAAGTCAATGCGAGTCCGAATGAACGATGTTGGGAAGCATCGTAATCGGTCGTCCATATTCTCAGGACCCGACTTGTTTGGAAACTAGTCCGGATCTGATTCGTTCGGGACAATTTCCTAACAACATCATAATCGGACCCTTGGGTGTGTTGTATAGGGCTCAACCCCTGTAACTTTGAACAACTTGAGTTACCCCTGGTGTTAGGGTACTTTGTAGTGTATTCGCTATGTCTAAGAATTGTTGGATATTTCAGGAATTCAACTAGTTTGATGTGAATGCCCCAGGCTTTCAAGTCCACATGTTGGCACCAGATTTTTTAAATGAGGGAGTCAATTGCCCTGGTAGAATGAATGGAGGCTTTGTTGGTGGTCATACTGTTAATAAACCTTATACTGAAAAGGCTGTTTGAGTTGATTTCCTTTAGCTCTGGAAAGAATCAAAGCAATCCAAGAACGTTTTGGTGGTTCAAAATGTTGTGGAGTCCTTGGGAGTAGTAAATTGGTTGAAAGTCAGACTCTTTGGTCTTCAAAATTTCTTAGGTCTGAAATATGGTATTTGGCAAAATATTGATTAAAAATATTGAGTCACACAAATATCAAGTTTTTATTATTGTGATACATACATATTGTGAGCCACACCAATATCAAATACAAAAATATCAACTTTTTAAGGTAAATAATATTGTTGTTAAAAATATCTGTTGTTAATATTGTTTACAAAAGTATAGTTGTAAAGAATATCATTGTTTAAATTATCTTTATGTATTTTAGTTTATATTTTAATTGTAAATATTATAAATTGTCTATATAATTGTTGTTAATTGTTTTAAACATATTTTGCAATTTGTTGTTATTTTTAAATTTAATGTAATTGTTAACCCCTTAAGTGCTTCTGTCGGCCAACTGCCGTCGCGAGCACTACCTCGGTAGTGCTGCGCACGTCCGTTGGCCGACGCGGCCCCGCCCGCTTAATAGAACGTTCCGCACTGGCGCGGAACGTTCGAAGCAGTTAAGCAGTTAATTGTAATTTAGAGTGTCGTAGCAGGTTGTGAGGTTTGTAGGGATAGAGGGTAGGAGGTTAATTAATTATGATAAATTAATTTATATTTCGCGTGCAGGTTGACTGGTTTTTTTGGTAAAGGGTGGGAAGTTAATTCATTTTAATGAAGTAATAATTATTTTTAATTAATTCTAATTATCTAATTGATAAGTAATTATGTAAATTGTGTTATTAATATATTTTGTAAGGTATATTTCTTTGGTGCGAGTTGTTTTGTTTGTAGGAGTAAAGGGTGGGAAGTTAATTAAGTAAATAATTATTAGTTTATTTATAATCATTTAATTGATAACTATTTATGTAAATTATATTTTAGGTGTGGGTTATTGGGGGTCATAGGGGTACAGGGTGAGAAGTTAATTAAGATATAATTTATCGATAATTAAATATTAATTTATTATTAATTATTTAATTGATAATCAATTATATAAATTGTGTAATTATCATATTTCTTAAGTTACATATTAAGGGCCTTATTACTATGTTGGGCGGATGACACCGTTGGTGAATCGGGACGTGGTCTGAAATACAGTATTACAATGCGACCGTACATACTACCATTTCCCTATGGGAGCTTGTGCTGCAGCCGTAAGCCGGCTGTAGCACAAGCTCCTATAGAGAAATGGGAGAATCTGTTCATCCCTGCACCACGTGGATTTACAGGGGGCAACCATAAGTGCCCCCTCGGCCCCCAACCAGAGGCTGCATGGAGACGGGGGCCTGCTAGGAGCTCCCAAAGTCGCTTTCTGACAGGATTTCCATGTTGGAAAGCCCGACATGGAAAGCCTGCCGTTAACCAGCATCGTAAGCCCGATAGCGGAAACGCCATCCATAGAGATTACGGTGGGGCCTCTGACTGGCCAACGGGCTCCTTGAGCCCATCATAATCCAGCCGGAATGACCGGCTGGTTTCACTTTTGACCGCCTGCATTGTAATGCAAGAAGTGAAGCCTACGATGTGTCTCAAAAAGCCGAGTCACATCATAATAAGGCCCTAAGTGTGGGTTGTAGAGGAATAGGGTGGGAAGTTAATTAAGTAATAATTAATTACTACTTAATTTTTAAATTTTGTAAAATGATTTAATAGTTTAACTTTTTTATGTTATATATTAGGTGTCTTTTGGGGTGTTTGTAGGAGTATAGTGTGGGCAGTTATTTAAGTAATAATAAATTAAAAATAATTTATTCATGTATTAATAATTGCTTTGTTCATTATTTAATATGTTAATTGTGTTATACTTTTTTTATTTCAATTACATTTTAAAATAGAACATTTTACGCCTCTGGAGTCCAATGTTTTCCCTACTGTTGTATACATTGCAGTAGAAATAGTATATATTTTTTTCACAGATGTTACTACTAATTTAAAATTCTTTAATATATGTAATATTAATATTTATGCATTTGTTAAAATTTTTCATATAATTTATATATACATTATAAAAACAATTATATATTTTTGCAATTAATTTTGGTAATTGGTTGCGTTTGTAATGTTTATTCCCATTGGAATTTGTAGCCACACCTACAGCCCGAGCCGCCGAACGGACTTACACCAAATTTGGCAGGGAGGTAGATGTTGGTTCAAAGAAGTGCGTTTTGCTTATTTGGTGTAAATCTGTTCAGTAGTTGTTGAGAAATGTAAGTTTAAAATTATAGGGATATCTCTGGCTGTGGATCTTTCGCGGTGGTTTCGCGATGAATTGCGAAGGCATGAGCCAGTGGGAATGCACTGATTAGCTGGACGCAATCTGAATAGAAAGTTGCGGCCACCATTTTATCTACCTGGAATGGTTCCTGGTGCTGAAAATCTGTGTGAAAGCCCACATAAGGGGTCAGGTTGACGATACTCTGACCCCATGGTTGAGAAATGGTGGTGTTAGTGACACAAGTTATGTGTTCAAAATAGATTTTTTTATTCATGTGCGATATTTGGTTCTATGACGCGACCGCCAGCGCGGCCCCCCTTGTACCATCGCGGGGCAAATTATTTAGTTATTTAATTTTCCCTCTACATCGTTCCTCGAAATCCCCCCCACCCGGCCCCACCACTGTTTCCTGCATGGACCGCGACTGTCGTGGGGACATGGTGACTATCAAAGTCGTCGCGAATATTGGTTGAAATATAAAAAAAATATCAATAATCGTTAATATGCATTGTTATAGAGATATTGATAAATGTTTTTATAGAGTTAATTATATAATGAGTTTTCTACTGTGATGGTTAGATTTAATTATATAGTTTTAATTTTTTACTGTGGTGGTGGCTATTGAATTCTTTCTTTTGCTTTCTGCTTTCGCAACGTAACCCCGGGGATCACGATTACCATGTCATTGTGATCTCAACTACACCGCGAAAATGGAAAATAGGTTTTATAGATGATTGTTCTAGAAATACACTAGAAAAACATGAGTTTGAAGTGTACAGTAATAACCCCTAGTGTGTAAAATATTGTAATATGTGTGCATATATGTGTTTTTCCTTAATGGAAAAGGCACGATTGTTGCAGTCAACGACATCGTTGGTACGTCTGGAATAACTGCGAAAATGGAAACTAGGACTGAAAGATTGTTTTTAAAGAAACTTAGGGGCTCAGGAGGAAAAAGCAACATCAGTTCTGCAATGGTTTGTTTTATTAGGATTTTCAGCCCTACCCCAATCAATGTACCTAGGTCGTTGCAACCACAGTGCACAATCATCAGGTGAGGAGTTTGGGAATCCACAATGGATTTAACCGAAGCCAGCAACTCATGAAACTTTAACCCTCTCAGGCCAAATCAAGTAATCTGCACATTTGGCTAACCCAAGTCCCTGTCAATACCTCTCTTTTTTGCAGCCTCTTTAGCCCAATAGATATAGCTGTGGCCCACAATCCATACTCTAAGCTTTTTGAAGTGAAGGACCAATAGTAGTGAGGAGAAAGCTGGAGCTGAATGAGATAGTTTTCCAAAGGATAAGCAGTTACAATGGAGGTGTTTTTTTATTTTTGTAAAAGGATATATTTCATTGGATGCTGTCAGCATGAAAGTGAATAAAATTAGGTATTGTGTTGGATGACTTAGCAAGAAGTCTTATTATTGGCTGTTGTTTAAGAAAAGAAATGAAATACAGACATGGATATGTTTCTGAATCTGTGGAGTAAAACAAACCTGCTGCATCTTATTTGGAAGCAGCATGTTCCTTCTTGAATGTACTGTGAACTTGTGACCTACTTGTTCCACTGGGTTGCTAGGTACATTGAGCTAAGACTTTATTGGGAGGGAAGGGTGTTAAAGAGACAGAACATTTTTTTTAAAGTTGAGGAGTGATGACAAAATGTAAATAATGGCAAGTTTTAATTTCCAACTCAGGACTATGTAATAAACTGTTGTGTAGTATTTAAATTTCGTAAAAATGAAGCTATATATAGGTTTGATCTCCCTTTTTTTTCGTGATTATTCAGCGATCATCGTGAAAACGCACCGACAGGAACCTCCTTTTGAAAGACATGATTTCATTTACTTTCTTTCTCATGATGATAGAGTGGAACAGGTTGAACAGGTTGTCATTTTAGATTTGCTTTGTATGAGAGTGGTGTACCATTTTTGTGCCTAGTTTTTACAAATCTTAACAGTGTCAAAACTATCCAGAAAGAGCAAAAACAACAATATAATCTACAAAATCAATTCACTGGTATGTATATAACTTTGTAGTTATTTTAAAATTGTACATTAGTAATGAAGATGTATATGGAAGTTTGATTAAAAGGAGTATCATAGTGATGTGAAAAAATATATTAGATGAACTGTATCTATTAGAGGGTATGCATTTAAGAGGTTAGTGGTGAATGTTTTGGGAAGTAACAGAAAAATGAATTAGTGCCTCTTTATTGCATTGTGTATTGTTTTGAAAAATAACAGTATAGTCTTGTGGAAAGTTGCATTGAGGAACTATGAATGTTTTAAATGTCTAAACATCATGTGCAGAATAAATGCATCTGTTATTTGCCTTCTGGGAGTTGTAGTACTTTTGGTAACATTCTTAAACTGGAATAGTGTAGTGAGAAAGAATTAGAAAGAAGTAATACTTGTATTGGGAAGTGTTTGTCCATGTGATTTTTACCTTATATGACCGCTTTGCATGTGCTTAGATGGTGAGATGTGGTTTTTGTGCTTGTACATAGCTATATATACGATAGTACTTTTGAGTTTACTTAAAGATGCACAGAGGTATATATTTTTGGAAAGATGCCTTGAAGGTATACATTTATGAAGAAATTGCATATATGTTTACATGGTGATCTATGTTCAGTAAGGCTGATAAAAATGTCATGTATATGGTGAGGGAAGTGTTTTTCTTTAAACATGGTTTGTTTAAAATTGAGAAGGATTAATAGTGCAGAATGCCTCAAGCTACCTTCATTTCTAGTGTAACCTTTGTTTGAGATATGCTGAATATAATTTTTAGAAGCAGAAGTAGGGTTTGAGAAATGATGTACGTATGCCATTCGCAAAAGGTTTTGTGCTTCGAAAAGTTTCAAAATGTTGTTATCCGTTTTAGAAACTTACTGATGCATGTGCATGCTCACTAACAAAGCAATGTATGTTTCTAGAGAGCCAAGTATGCAATTATATTTCAAGTGTAATACCTAGATTTCACTCACACATAGCTCAGAAGAAAATAATATATACAGTAAAACAGGTAGTTTGATACTGACACAAGGAGATAACCAATGAGTCAGAGATATAGTGACAACTGTTATGCATCTAACAACAATGAAGATACTTTCACACACAGTCAGGCAGTATTCAGGCACTCATGCAATCACCCAGCCACTACTCACGCAGTCATCAAATCAGGGATTCACGATCCATGGAGATATTCAATTAACCAGACACTACACATGTACTCTTGGAATCAGGCAGGCAGAAATTATGTAGTCATTGAACTATGCAGGCACTACCCATGCATTCATCTAATCACCTATGTACTAACTATTGACTTATGCAATTAGCAAGGTTGTAACTATGCAGTCATTATAACATTTTGCAGAACCTATGCAGCCATCTAAATACCCACTTACAACCAGTGCAGTCATTGAAACTCTGAGCCAGATGTGTGTATTGATGAAACTCTCAGGCTCTACTCATGCACTCATCTAATTACATAGAGAATACCATTGTAGTACCACCTGTAGGACCACCTGCTCACAATAAATTTCTGGAAAAGTAGATTCAAGAAGTAGGAGTGGGTGTATACTTCCTATTCATTTTACTAAAAAGTATATTATCCAATGATATTCCTTACTTTCCTGGTCATGTGATATTTCCCGATTGTGCATTGTACTAGTTTTGGAGCAGTTTTTAATTCCCCATGATTTGGGTAACAATGGGTAGTTTGATGGGTGTTTGGTAGTTATGTTCTATTCGTGAGTTCCGATGAGGAGTTATTTTTTTAAACTGTTCTTTCTTATAAATGTGTTGTTAAAATAAAGTTAAACCAATATGTACTAAACAGTTAGACTCAAACTTTGTATAAAATATGTCTATATATCTGTTTTTCACTTTGTTATTTGTATTCGTAACTAATGATTTCATTGCGACCTCCGGTGTTGCTGTGAAGAAGAAAAATGCATTTTTGAGAATACAAAGGGGAAAGTTAAATTAGTATCTTACTAAATAGCTACACTGAAACCTTATGTAAAATATGTCTATATATGTGTTTTACACTTTTTTAAAAACACCCGGTATTTACAGGCTGTCCTTGGCAATGGCACTGATAGATTCATACATGCAGTACCCGTGCAATCATCAAGGACGTCTTTTCTCCATCACTCTGCAAACTGGCATCATGGCATAATACTAGTTGGGATATGAAGTCCCTTCAGGGTATTTGGAGGCCAAGTATCCCTCTTGTTACCTCCCGCAGGTTCCACACAGTCAGTTTGCTAAGAGGTCTTCTGAGGCCACACACCATTTCTGCACCACTTTGCAAACACATCTCCTGGCACACTACTGGTTGGGGAATAATGTTGTCTTGGATGCTAAAGGACCTTCGGAACCAAGAAGCCCTCCTAGTACTTTCTATAAGTCCTACTCAGCTGGATTTCTGAGAGCTGGTCAGAAGCCCCGCCCCCTTTCCACACCATTCTGCAAAGACCATTGCTAATTAAAAAACCATGGAAACTCACTGAAAAACCAAAGGTTACAGTTAGGTTATAGTTAGGAATTGGCATTTAAAACACTTTAGAAATTCACTGAAAAAGCTAAAAGTTACAGGGTTGTTATAGTTAGGCAATAGGATTAAAAAAAAACTTAGATATTCAGTGAAAAAACCAAAGGTTACCGGGACGTTATAGTTAGGCAATTTCACTCATACAGAACCAGAGAAATTCAGCAGTTATAGTTTGCTGAGCTATATATGCCTATATAAATATACAAAGAAGAGTCCCTTCTGCTAGAGAATAATGGAACCTCCTTGTAGGACGAGAAAAATAAAATGTTCTTTTAAATAACCCTCATCCACCAGGGTTGCCCCATGGTGGCATTCTTCATCATAGGGTTCATCCCTGACATTCTATGGACAGGGGCGTGCTACTACCTGCGAAGTCTCTGGAGCACTTCACAAACAAATGTTCCTATACACCTATGTTGATTGGAATTATGGTGTGGGTTACTTATATATAGAAAGAAAAGGTCAAAAATATCTAACTAGTGGAAAAAATACCTTTATTCATTCCCCTAGTTGATATTTTAGAATCTGGGGATGTCTGGAAACGCTGAAGGTAGATGACCCACTGTTTCCCTGGCCTACTAGTTTCAAGCCCTACCCCAAGGCTTTTCTTCAGGACCAAAAAGGGGGAATGTTCCCACTCCTAGAGTTGCATTGACTCATAATGAACACAATAAACAAAGTGTGGGAAATAAAAGATATAGAGCACCTAATTGGTCTGTTTAAATGTCAAAAATCATACAGAGGTTAGGAGAGAAAGAAACAAAATAGTTAAAAAATGCACTGCCCATAGGCCTTCTTAATGTTTAAAATCATTATTGATTGTAACTGGTGAAAATGGCGATCAAAATAGTCCAAACAGGTGAGCACACAGGGTAGAGTTCAGTGAAGTGACACACAATATGAAAAACAAACAAACATAGAGTGACAGACAGACACACAATAGTATAAAATCTGCGCTGTATGATTACATATATTAGAGAGATCATAAATAGGCCTCATGAGTCCAACGGGGAGGAAGGGACGCCGGTAGTCAAACCCTGTAGGTTTGTAGAAAACATAGAATCCCCACGGAAGTTAAATGCGGCCCAAAATGCAGAGTTTGCCTGTATATGCAGTGGGAGCATATTCGGTTAGTATAATCACTTACTTCATCAAGGCTACTCCCTCACTGGGAAGAGGCCCAGTTCGCCCGTAACTCGGGAGATGCCGGAGGGGCATGGCAGGTCCTTTTTGTATGCTCTAAGTGTCTTCCCATTGACGTCCTTGTGGTTGCCATAAGCTGGAACGCCGGCACCTGACGAAAAAAAGGATACTCACTTCCTGAAGGGAGGGGCGACTGGTGGGCATCCCCTCCCGCTAAAGTGTAGTGCCGATACAGCGTGTCTGCATTGGAAGCCCGAAGTCTGCATGAAAGGCTGATTGCCATCATAAAAAAGTGAAAAGCGAGTGAAAAAATTAAATAAACGAAGACTCAGAGAACTCAATGGCCCAATACGAATTACGGGAACAGTACCTCATTAAAACCTAATAATTATAAACCATAGAAGAAACATACAATGATGTCAGAACTAAGAGGAGTTGTGTACATCGAACAACACCACACAACCAGGTATTTACGGTGGTTGGTAATCAAACAAGTGAACAATGAGTCCCGCTTGTTTGAAAAAGAACAACGGGTTTACAGATTAAAATCCCATGAGGTGGGATTGAATAAAAATATCCCTTCAGGCCAATTCTTATGAAGCAATCAGAACTAAGTTGGCAGGGTATGCCAAGACGTGGGTCCCTTCCTTACTTTGCCACTGGATTCAAGCTAGCCTGGCTGATGAGGGGTGTGACCCCGAAACCGGTCCCAGGATGCTTGTTTCTGGTCCAGGGAAGACATGGCTTAGCAGTTCGGGCTGGACTGTTCCCATGAGGCACAGGGTCAAGACTGATTTGCATATAGCTGTGTCTGAACTGGGGTGGCGAAGTGAGCTAAAGAACGATGATGGATTCAACCCTGATCTGTGCCTGGGGGTGAGTGTCTGAAAAGTTTCAGCACTCCGTCCATCATCTCCTTGTGTTTGCTTTATTCGCCCTAAGTTGGCAGGGTATGCCCAGACTTGGGTCCCTTGCTCACTTTGCCACTGGATTCAAGCTAGCCTGGCTGATGAGGGGTGTTACCCCGAAACCGGTCCCAGGATGCTTGTTTCCGGTCCAGGGAAGACATGGCTTGGCAGTTCGGGCTGGAATGTTCCCATGAGGCACAGGGTCAAGACCGATTGGCATATAGCTGTGTCTAAACTGGGGTGGCGAAGTGAGCTAAAGAACGATGATGGATTCAACCATATCTGTGACTGGGGGTGAGTGCCTGAAAAGTTTCAGCACTCCGCCCATCATCTCCTTGTGTTTGCTTTGTTCACCCTAAGTTGGCAGGGTATGCCCAGACGTGGGTCCTTTGCTCACTTTGCCACTGGATTCAAGCAAGCCTGGCTGATGAGGGGTGTTACCCCGAAACCGGTCCCAGGATGTTTGTTTCCGGTCCAGGGAAGACATGAGTTGGCAGTTCGGGCTGGACTGTTCCCATGAGGCACAGGGTCAAGACTGATTTGCATATAGCTGTGTCTGAACTGGCGTGGTGAAGTGAGCTAAAGAACGATGATGGATCCAACCCAGATCTGTGACTGGGGGTGAGTGTCTGAAAAGTTTCAGCACTCCGTCCATCTTCTCCTTGTGTTTGCTTTGTTCGCCCTAAGTTGGCAGGGTATGCCCAGATGTGGGTCCCTAGCTCACTTTGCCACTGGATTCAAGCTAGCCTGGCTGAGGAGGGGTGTTACCCTGAAATCGGTCCCAGGATGCTTGTTTCTGGTCCAGGGAAGACATGGCTTGGCAGCTCGGGCTGTACTGTTCCCATGAGGCAAAGGGTCAAGACTGATTTGGATATAGCTGTGTCTGAACTGGGGTGGCAAAGTGAGCTAAAGAACGATGATGGATTCAACCCAGATCTGTGACTGGGGGTGAGTGTCTGAAAAGTTTCAGCGCTCCGTCCATCATCTCCTTGTGTTTACTCAGCTCACTAAGTCTTACGTTCCTCAAAGGATTCAAGTACAACCAAGGTATTCAGCTTATTATGCCTCACATCCCTTTCTTTCCTTTTATCTTCTATGCCTTCCCTCGTATTGATGAGGTGTTCTTTTCCTTATTTTTCTCCCTGAAACTTTATTGTGCATTTGTTCGTTGACAAATTTGGCGGCTTCCTATATGAGGAGTCACCCCCAAAATAATTTTTGGGTCGTTTTTGGGCCGGTTTTTATATTACACAACTCCTCTTAGTTTGGGTCAGCTTCCCAGTGAGAGAGTAGCCTTGATGAAGTAAGTGATTATACTGACTGAATATGCTTGCACTGCATATGCGAGCAAACTCTGCATTTTGGGCCGCATTTAACTTCGGTGGGGATTCTCAGTTTTCTACAAACCTACAAACCTACAAACCTACAGGGTTTGACTACAGGCGTCCCTTCTTCCCCGCTGGACTCATGAGGCCTATTTATGGCCTCTCTCATGTATGTAATCATATAGCGCAGATTGTATATTATTGTGTGTCTGTCTGTCACCCTATGTTTGTTTGTTTTGCATATTGTGTGTCACTGAACTCCACACTGAGTGCTCACGTGTTTGGACTATTTTGATCACCATTTTCACCAATTACAATCAATAATGATTTTAAACATTAAGAAAGCCCATGGGCTATTTTGTTTCTTTCTCTCCCAACCTCTGTAGGATTTTTGAAATTTAAACAGACCAATTAGGTGCTGTATAACTTTTATTTCTGCACATTTTGTTTATTGTGTTCACTATGATTCAATTCAACTCTAGGAGTGGGACCATTCCCCCTTTTTGGTTGTGAAGAAAAACCTTGGGGTAGGGCTTTAACCTAGTAGACCAGGGAAATGGTGGGCCATATAACTTCAGCGTTTCCTGACATCCCCAGTTTTTAACATATCAACTAGGGGAGTGAATAAAGTTATTTTTCCCACTAGTTAGATATTTTTTAACCTTTTCTTTGTATATATAAACAACCCACCCCATAATTCCAATCAACATTGGTGTATAGGATCATTTGTTTGTGAAGTGCTCCCGCGTCTTCGCAGGTAGTAGCCTGACCCTGTCCATAGAAGGTCAGGGATGAACCCTATGATGAAGCATGCCACCATGGGGCAACCCTGGTGGGTGAGGGTTATTTAAAAGAAAATTTTCTTTTTCCCATCCTACAAGAAGGTTGCATCTCCATTCTTCTCTAGCAGTAGGGACTCCTCTTTGGTTATTGGATTTCAATTTGTAGGACAAGTCTACCTTCTTTTGCCTCTACCCTCCCTTAGTGGTTTACATATATATAAATTTACAAACATATATATATTTGTGTGTGTATGTTTATGTATGTATATATTTATATATTGTATAACATATTGCTTAAATATATGTGTTTTAGATTATAGTTATGTTATATATTAAAATGTTTAATAGTTACTATTGTAACCTACATATTTCTACTAAAAATAGATATTTGTGTCTTATGTACCAATATTAGTGTGAAACAATATTTTTTTCCGGTATTTTTGTACTTACCTTTATATGTATAGGAAAACAATATTTTTGTGATCGATATTTTTGACACAATATTTGTGTATCACTTGATATTTGTGTTCTTGATATTATGTAATTGAACTCTGAAATAGGTGTAACTGCTGGGGCAGCCAGTTGCTTCAGGAGAGGAGTTGGCCTAACGGCTAGAGTGGTCGACCTCGAATCTGGGGAACTGGGTTCGAGTCTCGGCAATGACTCTGAACATCCTGTGATTCTGGGCAAATCACTTAGGCCCACATGCATCAAAGAAATAAATTGCGACTCCAAAATAGCGAAAATTAAGGATTCGCTATTTCAGATTCGCTAAACAGAATGCACCAAATAATTCGGTAAATATTTGCGATTCCTTAAAAATCGCTAAAATATTTACCGATTACTTATTTACCGAATCGGTATCTGCGAATTCGCAAATACCGATTCGGTATCTGCGAATTCGCAAATAACGATTCGGTATTTGCGAAAGTGCCGATCGTCTCATGGAGATGACATCATACCAGGAAGTGAATCCCAGATACCACACACCTGTGCAGAGTTAGAGACTGAGGAGGAGGAAGACTGTTGGTGCACAGCCTGGAAAACACATTTTCTAGCAGAATCTGAGACCAACAATTACAATGGACCCAGGAAACAAAAAGCAGAAAGGAGAAGGCAGGAAGAGGAAAATTAAATTCAGTGAGAGAGAACTGGAAATACTCACTGAGGAAGTCGTCCAAAAAAATGACCAGCTGTTTGGGAAACAATCCCTGCATGTTGCTGAGTCTGTCAAGCGGAAGATCTGGCTTGGGATACAAGCCCGGGTCAATTCTGTGGGGGTCACACACCGTGACATCAGCAACTTACAGAAGCGATGGTATGACCTTCGCAGCCGGGCAAAAGAGAGAGTGGCTGAAAGGCTGGCATCTGCAAGAAAAACAGGAGGGGGAACATCCACTCAGCCTGCAAACACCCCAATGGACGACTTGGTGGAATCCACTCTGCAGCCCGAGGCAGTTGTCGGGGTCACGCAGATTGACACCTCAGGACATGCGGGGACCTCCCAAGGTAAGAGCACATCCAAACATATTGCAAAATAATTGTAAGCCAAAGTGCAACAAATGCATACCCTGCGTAGTGTAGCAGGCATGAGTCCAGTCCACCTCTTACTTGCAACCCCCTAATGCATTGTGGGAGTTGTATGCAAACATATGTAATGGCAAAGCATGGGGGGAGTAGCACAGTTCAAATGCAACAGCGTACAGCAAGGCAGTGACAACAGTAGACTTCCTACATCACAGAAGTTAATTTTTACACCTCTGTGAGCGCAATGTCACAAACATGTGCAAAAAATAGATTTTTTACATTTTACAAAACAAAATGATCTTGCACTGTTTCCCTCACAGATGCATCACAGGAGAGTGACGTGGCAGACATCCACGATTCACAGGGACATACAGACCAGCAAGATGAGGGACAAGAGATGCCGGCATCCTCGCCCCTACCTGTTCCCACTCAACGCAGGAGAAGAGTACTGCCACTGCCCGATTTGGATAGTGAGGAGGACACACAAACAGGAGCAGACCCACAGGGCACTGCCCATACACCCCCACCCCCACCACCAGAGGTAACAATACCACCACGTCACAGTCCGTTCCGCAGGCGACGGCCAAGTCCATTTCTGAGGTCTGCTGAGGACGATGGTGAAGCTGCCTGCAGTGTGCTTGAGACCAAGATGTTGAGGGTCCAGCGCCTGCAACAGAAGAACATGCGACTCATGCAGGAGCAATTGGGAACAATGGCCACACACATGGGTGGGATTCGTGACTGCATGAAGGAGCAGACGACTGCACTCGTTGAGGGGTTCAGGGCACACGGTGACAAACTTGACCGTGTTGCAACAGCCATTGAACAGATGTGCAGTGTCATGCAGGCTGAGCATATCTCCAATACCAGGAGGCAACAACATGCTATGGGGCGCATGCGCGGATACACCAGGGCCATCAACAGGCTGAGTACTACGACAGCTCAGCTATACAGGCGTGCAGTCGCCATGCAGGTCGAGATGACCCACTGCTGTGGGGATGTGGCCAGGGGCCTAATCCAGGTCACCACTGCTGTGGAAGGGCTGCAGACAGCAGCAGCCAGTGGGAACCTCATGCATGGAGGGGGGAGAGTGAGGAGGCCTCCAGCCTTAGCAGCCTACTGGTGCCTGTGGCACATAGCAGGAGGCGCAGTAGCAGGAGTCAGGCAGTCACAGAAGACACCATGTCAGATGCAGCTGGGCCTACTACAAGGGCCACAGGGGGCGTCACAGGAAGCGTTAGGCATTTGGACATACAAACAATCTGGTGATGTAACCAGATATGTGTTACCAATACGCACTGCCGTTGCAGTCCCAAGGCAATGACATGTAATTGCCTGTACATGGTATGTGTGCATTAACACATACACACAACTGTCACATTAAACCTTTAACCAAATTCTGTGTTGTCATGTGCTTACTCACCTTAGAAGTAATGTTGCGTGATTTCTGCTCTTCTACGTCTGCCCTCTGCTGCATGTGGTCCGCCTGCTGCATGGGGTGGTTGTATCGGCTGTATGTCCTGTTCTGGCTCGCTGTCAGAGTCCACCAAGGGGATGCCTCTATTGGTGGCTATGTTGTGCAACATAGCGCACGTTGCCACAATCTTACAGCATTTCTCAGGACTGTACTGTAATGCCCCACCGCTCTTGTGTATGATGCGGAATCGTGATTTGAGTACCCCAAATGTCCTTTCAATAACATTGCGCGTCGCAATGTGCGCACGATTGTAACGTCGCTCCCTTTGAGTGGCAGGATTCAGGTATGGGGTGAGGATGTAAGACCTCACAGGGTATGCGCTATCACCTACAGGATGTGAGACACCAACATACATTAGTCACTGCAATGTGTCACCATGGTGTACATTTTTAAATTACAGTATTACATTGATTTACCCAGTAGATATCCTTCTCCGAACTCCCCCGCAAGTAGACGTCTGTGTATTCCACTGTGCCGGAAGATGTATGCGTCATGGGCACTGCCAGGGTAACTTGCCACAATGTCAGTAATTAGTGTTTTTGAGTTGCATGTTACCTGTATGTTCAGTGAGTGGTAAGATTTCCGGTTGCGGTAGACATACTCATTCACTGCAGGGGGACATATGGGTACATGCGTCCCATCGATACAACCAATCACATGCGGGAACTGTGCAACCTGATAGAAATCTAATTTGGTTTGCATCAACTCCTGTGGTGTGGTGGGGAACCTGATGTGGTTGTGTATCCTCTGCAACATGGCATTTAGGAAACTGTTAAAAAACGGGATATGGCACTTTGGGAGACCCCGCCAGCTGCTGCAATTACTCCCTGGAAGGACCCTGAAGCTAGGAGATGCAGGGAACACAGGACCTGCACATGGGTGGGTATGGCATGTGTCCTGCGGGTCTGCCGCTGCAGTATAGGGTCTAACTCAGCAATTAGAGCCAAGATAGCTGCAGCATTCAGCCTATATTTATCATAGATCTCCTCCTCCGTCTGCCCTAGCAATGTGACGTGCACTCTAAAGATTCTCTCCTGGATCCTCCTTCTCCTCTGTGCTGCTGCTCTCAGCCTCATCCTCCTCGCCACAACGTAGAGCGCTGCCATGGTGGGTCTGTGGGATGCATTCTGGGACTGTTTAAGTAGTTTGCTGATGATTTACACCTGTTTTTGATTATGTGTGATTTTTACCACCTGATGTGATGTCTTCTAGTTTAAGGAATGCAAATTGCGAATTTAGGCTGGTTCTGTATTAGCGAAAACTTGATGCATCGCATTTTGCGATTTCTTAATTGCGCTTCCTAAAATACAGATTCGGTATTACCGATTCTGTATTTTATGAAGCGCTAAAATTGCGAGTACTACTATTTCTTGCGGTTTCGCTTAATGCATCTGAACTAGCTAATTTGCGATCGGTAAAGGCTTTTTTTACCGATTCGCAATTTTTCCGGCCGCAAATTAGCTTGATGCATGTGGGCCTTAATCTCCCCATGCCTAACATAAATGAATGTGTCCTCATGTAATGCAACTGGTGCTATGTAAAGCGCTCTGATACCCGATTCGGGTCAAGTTTGCGCAATATAAAACTCGGTTAAAAAAAAAAAAAATGTACATTGGGTCGATGGCAAATTGAAGGTTGGTCAAAGGACATGTGGTGACCGATGTTCTGGGAGAGCAATTCGAAGTAGCTCTGGCCAGGCTAGCTTGAAACTAGGGGCACAGATCTGTGACTTGGGGTGAGTGTCTGAAAAGTTTCAGCACTCAATCCATCATCTTATTGTGTTTGCCATGTTCACCCTAAGTGTCCAGGGTATGCCCAGATGTCGGTCCCTTCCTCACTTTGCCACTGAATTTAAGCTAGCCTGGCTGATGAAGGGTGATACCCTGAAACCGGTCCCAGGATGCTTGTTTCCTGTTCAGGGAGGACCTGGCCTGGCAGTTCGGGCTGGACTGTTCCCATGAGGAGCAGGGTCAAAACTTATTTGCATATGGCTGTGTCCAAACTGCGGTGGCTTAGTGATCAGATGAACGATGATGGTTTCATCCCAGATCTGTGACTGGGGGTGAACGTCTAAAAAGTTTCAGCACTCCATCCATCATCTTAATGTGTTAGCTATATTCTTTTAAATGCACAGTAATGGGATAGATTCAGTAGGAAAAGATTTGCAGTAATCAAGGGACTGTTTTCATTGTGGACAATACTTCTCTTTATTTCAGTTTTATTTTCACTACTATATTTGATTGTTCTTTTTTTCATTATATCAATTCCCTCCGTTATGAAACCATTTGAATAATCCTAATTTGATTCTCATTTTAGAGTTGAAATTTTCTTTTCAAAAGAATTCACCTGTGGACCAAATGAAACAATATTGATACTCATTTTGTGTTTTGCATCAAAAAAATATACTTATATTGGTAAGAACTCTCTATATTATTACTCTAAGGAAAGGCCCTGTCTTTTGGAATTGACTGTGACCATGTTTCTGATTTCTGAACTTTGACAACTTTAATGACATCCTATGTTATAACGTTATTATCTGTACAAATATGGATTACCCCATAATTTCCTATCATAAGACTGACAGTGTATGATTACTATTTGAAAAGATTCTTTAAACTTAGGGGGTAATTACGATGCCGGCCGGACCGGCTTCTGCGGTCCCGTCGGAGGTGGTCAGATAACCGCTGTCATGTTAGAAGCAGTGGGTCCTACTTCCGGATTACAATGCAGGCAAATTCACAGTATTGCGACTACCATGGTCCATCTGATTCTGACAGAAATTTCTGAAAGCAGTGGTGTCGGAATGGACCAATGGAGGCTGTTGGAGAGCGGACCACCCTACGGACTGCCCGCCCTATTACGATGCGTCATTCAGACGAGCCGACCGTGGCGGTCCAACCACCTTATCAGAGCTGGCAGAAAGGGACACCCACCTCTACATAGCTTCCCACTTCCTGCCCCGACATGTCGCCCATTCTATACATCCTGCCGATACTGTACCTGCTCGCTCATGGATACATTCTGAACCGTCGTGGATGCCACCGCTTGTAAGTGACACATCGACCAGTTCACATACGGTCACCACCAAATTGAGGCAACGCCATGGAAGAGCAGGCCTGTACCATTGTCTTTAGGAATTAGGGGTGTGCGAGCAACATGTCCCCAAATGAACACACCCGGACATATAGCCAATACCAAATATCTGAGAAGCCGGAAATGAGGGAGCCTGAAGGGACCTTTGAAAGAGCGAGTATTGACAGAGTTGTTGAAGTGTTTGAAGTAATCCGGGGTTGGCTGTGGTCATTACAGGCAGGTGTTAAAAGCTGGTCCTAATGGAGTCTCCATATCATCCCCTCTCTCAAGGTATGGTCTATTATCAACTCTGCAGCAGTACCACCTACCTCTACCGCACATGAAATAGCCAATGAGATACTTAAAAGTCCATTCCCATTATTTTTTGGACAATCCTTTTTTATTGGCATTTTGATTATCTAAAGCAATTCCACAGTTCAACACATATTATACATTGTTCATAATCATAATGATATTCAGAAGCATCATATATCTATCCTTATTTCCACTACTGCAATCTATCATCTTTGCTTCATGTTGTCTTAATCAATATATCTTTGTGTCTGTGATAATTACAATTGTGTGGTATATTTGTGGTTATATCTGTGTTTTCTATATTATCTTCATTTTCCAGGTCTGTTCAGCATCTCTGGTGCGTAGTCTGCATTGCACATTTTCCCGCAGATTTTCATTATATATTTAACAACTATATAACAAACAATTTTAACCATTTTATGCTGTTCCTTCCTTGTCTGGAGTCCCTCTTATTGCCTAAATCAGTATATGCTGGCTTCTATATCTCTTACCATTTATCTAATTAGTCGGGTGGGGGAGAGAAGGGGCGGCACTCGTGTGCCTACTGCCTCTTAACTATTAGTAAGTCCTGGGTCCTGTCTCCTCCCGGTTTAATATCTTTCCCCTTAACTCCCTAGAGGCTCGGTTGACTTTCCCTTGCTGCGCCCGGAGGGGGAAAAGGGGAGTGCTCATTCTCATCTACCACTGGGGGTCCCTCACCATTGCTCCCTGCATCCTTGGAGTCTCTAGCTTCCCAGTTTCTCAGTATTTCTGCCCAGGGTTCTACCAGGGGTTTTCGCCATTGTGTTATCTTGTCTTCTCTTATCAGAGCCCTTTCCTCGCACAGGAGCAACATCAGATGCAAAAAGACAAACACCAAAATGTGTGCCCATTTCACAGAAATGAACCATACCACTAATGACCTACACTGGACGATTTTGGAATCCCACCCCCAAATACGGAAGGAAGCTCTGTTCAGGAAGGGGCAATATTGGGTTTTTAGACTCTCCTCCCACATCATAGGGTTAAATGATGATATCCCTTGGGGTGAATTGAACTGACCGATATAGTCATTTGACGTGAGATGATGACGACGTCTGCTACACTACTACCAGACATTTCTAGGGGGGTAAAGGCCTATAACAGATACCAGCCAAAACAACAGACATACATTATCTTCTGTTTTGTGTAGACTCTCCCTAGTAACTAACCACATCACCAGTAAGGTATCACATAGGGGTCATGCCCTTACTACCACCATTGCCACAAGTCAGTTGGGGCACCATGTCAGGGGCATCACTCTTCCCAATGTTAGCTACCCCCAGCAGGGTGTGTCTTCCCTTCACCGCTTCAAGAGGGTCTAGTGTTTGCCATTATTACTACCAGGCAAAAGCAAACAGTTGTGAGAGAACACTCCCCTAGCACATCAGGGAAACGTTTCCTCCTTTGTCATCTTCCCCTTATATTAGCTACCCCCAGCAGGGTTTGCCTTCCCTTTCAAAAGGGTCCTTTTTGTCATCATGCCTTAAAAGCCTGAAAAAATCACAATTCCCAGCAGGGTTTTTTCCCCCTCATTTTATTCAAAAGGGTGTTCTTGTGATCATTCCTGAAAAGCCACGAGCCCGGGCAGTTTCATCACCACTCGAGATATTTGTGAGCTTTTTAATAAAGTTCACCACCAAGATGGCCGCTGCCGTTCACGTTCTAGCGTCTTCACGCTAACGTGCCATTTTAAATATCCCACCCCTGCAACCACACCTCACGGGAACCAGAGCTGGGGTAGGAACACGGCTAGTTGCCGCGCCGCCTTCCGTGAGTATGCATTCTCTGACAACGCTGCCAAGAATTACTGAGAGCTCCCGGCAAGACCAAAACAACGAAATGTTATTGATTGCCTGCCTTCCGCATACCCTTATTCTATCGCAGGTTGTGAGCAATGAGATGCTCTGTTGAAAAGCTCCTGTCAGCCTAGACCTACTAATTAAGGGGTGAGTGTTTATCCAGAAGTCCGGTTCGGACACCGCTAAGTATGCGCTCACTTTATTATTTTTATCTCCACCTGCCCACCACACAAGATTATTTCCTAACAAAAAACTGCGCTAATTGCTGGCACCGCGTGAATGTAAATATGGGTGCACTTGTTGGTTGCAGGAACTATGGGTTAGGTGGCTACCCCCGTTTTTGCACATAGACAAGTTCGAACATATACTGCAACAACTTAGTTGCCTCTACCCACTAGTTGTGTTTGTGTGTCTCATTTGTGTCTGCATGTTCGGCACCTCAATGAATTTACTATTGGAGTAAATCTCGCACTGTGTAGAAACACGAACATTAGTAATATTGTCCTCTGTGATCACTACAGATTACTTAATCATGCCGACATTGATTTCCTCAAGTGCATGCCGATAACGCTAAATCACACAGGAATTTCCCAGTATTTTGTACCCAGAAGCACACTAAGGCACAGCACAAGGGAAAGGAATGAGTTCCCCTTTTGGTCAACAAGTATCTCACTGCTGCCTGATCCACACTGGGTTCATTTTGACAACCAAGCGCCACGGGGATTCTGCCTCACTTTTTTAAAAACTGTTTTTATTATCACTCTCTTTCAGGTCACAGCACACTAGGTAAATCGGACCTGGTGTTCACATGCAAAGCCGGTAACTACTGCATCTCGCCATTTCCTGAACCAGCATTGCGGTAGTGTTAGAGTTGAGACACTTTCTCTAATTACTCTTGGTCCTGACGAATTGCCACTAGACCCGTTAGGAGCTACTATAGGCAAGAAATATGTCGACCTTTTGCACCACACATGCCCTTTAGGACCATTGTATCCAGTTAGGGCTTCCTGCTTTTAGTTAGGTTAGTGCACCCTAGGAATAAAATTTAGGCAATAGGGTTGCCCTAGACCTATTTTAAAACACCATCTCGCACTCACTGCGCTACTTAGTCCACACACCCACATGCACCTAATGGCTTCATCAAAAAAAGATCTCCGTTAAAGAGACGTTCGCGGGTGCCCGTCGGGCATTGCAGCGCTGGCCCGACGAGGAGCAGGCCCAATGATGAAGCATGACATCCTTTGGGGTGTGTGAGGGCACTTCTTCACAGACCTGAACACTCCCACCCACACTTAGGAACTGCACACCAGTCAGTTATACTAATTTACGTTTGGGAGTATGTGTGCAGGACCTGTTTAAAAGCTCCTGGTTCCTCTTGCTTAGAGTGTAGATCTGTCCTCCCATCTATGAGATAAAGTAGGATGTCTTCAGCACATAGTGAGATTATATGCACCGAACCGTCTAGAGGGATCCCATACCTCTCCCCCATTTGTCTAAAGTGTTCCGCTAGTGGCTCCATGGCTAAAGCGAAGAGCATCGGAGATAATGGGCTTCCCTGCCTTGTTCCTGGGTTAGGACTCTGACACCAGCCCGCCTGTACGCACCCTTGCAGTCTGGCTCGAGTAGAGCAGGCTCACCCACTCCAGTCACTTTTCTCCTAGTCCCTGAGACTCCAACACTCTCAGTAGGAAATCCCATCTTAGGGAGTCGAAGGCCTTTTCTAGATCAACGGCTACTACCACCGCGTTAGGGAACCGTTCCATGTTAGCGTGAAACAGCACTTGGTATAATCTCCACATGTTTTTTGAGGTCAACCTAGTCGGTTTAAACCCATTCTGATCCCCATGCACCATTCCCCACATGTGGGGCATTAACCTGGATGCCAGGACCTTACTCAATATTTTAAAATCTAGGTTCAACATCGCCAATGGCCTAAAGTCTGCCACGCTAGGTGCGTCTGACTTTGTTTTGGTAAGGGGACCACCAGCGCTTCCCTAGTGGACACTGGTAGTTACCCTCTCTGCAGGGAAGCTGCATATAATTTTTCCAGTTGTGGGGCCAGGATAGTTGCATAGGTACAGTAGAATTCTGCCGGGAGACCGTCCGGTCCCGGTGTCTTCCCTCGGGCCATTTCTTTAATTGCTACACAAATCTCTTGTGCCTTAATCTCTGCCCCTAGGTCCTTTTGCGCTGCTCAGTCTATCTGCAGAAATTCTAACCCTCCCAGGTACATTGTTAAGTCAGTGTCCTTTGAAGCACTAGGCTCCGCGTACAGTGCTGCGTAGTAATCCCTAAAAGAATCATTGATTTGTTTGAGTGAGAAGAGTAGTTGTCCCCCTGTTGTTAGTAGGGACGGAATCAGGGACCCACTGGCCTCCGGTCGGATCAGCCAAGCCAACAACCTCCCTAGGCACGTAGATCCAGCGCTCTCAGCCTATCCCAGGTTTCATTGTAAGTACTTTTTAGGTCCGATATGGCTTTCTTGGTCTCTGCGTCATGCTCTGTAGTACTGTCAAGCGCCTGTATCTGTGTTTCTAGTGTCTGAAGTTCGTTACTTATTTCTCTTCGGGCGCCTACTCTCTGCCCCATGCATTGCCCCCTGGTCACCACCTTAAAGGCGTCCCACTCTATCAGTGGGGTGCTAGCAGTGTTCTGATTTATCGCAAAATATTTTGAGATCGCAGTGGAAAGCTTTTGTCTAAAGCTATCATCCTCGAGGACTCCCGGGTCTAGTCTCCACAGGGGGATGGCCGCTCTCTCCGGAGTGGGAGCAAATCACAATAGGAGGGGGCTATGGTCAGATAAAGATCACCCCAGGTATTCTGGGTCCTTCATATTAGCCGCAAGTTGTCAAGAGCAAAGAAACATATCTAGTCTTGTGTGTAGGTCGTGTAATGGCGAGTAGTATGAGTATTCCCTACTTTGGTCATGTTGTAGCCACCAAATATCCAGCAGCTCCCATCTGGACAGCCAGCTCCACAGGCCCGTGGCCGTTGCAGCCGCCGTCTTACCTTTCAAGGGAGGCCTAGATCTGTCCATGGCGGGGTCTATTACACAGTTATAGTCACCCCCTAGGATAACTTCACCTGCCGCCAGCTCTGATAGTGGTCCAGACAAGAGCTGGAGGAATTGCGTCTGATCCTGATTTGGGGCGTATATACTTCCTATTGTGACCTCTCTTCCCCTCAGTCTCCCTTTCACTAGGACATAACGCCCCTCTTTGTCTATTATTGTATGTGTGGCCTGGAAGGGGGTCAAGGCTTAACCCAGACCAGAGCTCCTCGGGCATTTGCTGAATAAGTTGTTGCAAACAGCTGGCCCCGCCATCTGCGTTTGAGCCTATTGGCTTCTTCTGTGGTCAGGTGTGTTTCCTGCAGCATCACTATCTGAGCCCCCCTTCGCCTAAGGTAACTTAAAATGTTATATCGTTTGACGGGAGAACCCATAACCCTAATATTCCAGGAAATCAGCTTAACATCTTCAGCACCTGCCATTTGCATTACCATATCCCACCCCCCCTCCCTGCTCTCCCACCTCCCGCCCCCAGTTCAGTAGTTGAAAGAAGGACCCGATTATGGCAAACAGCAAACCCAAAAATGACAAACCTCTCGCCCAAGAGCGGACCGGCAACGGCCAGCTGCCCAAACCTGGAACCAAACATTACCACTCACAGAACGCCGCCTTCAACTCCTCAGGCGGGACACTTTGGTGGGGGGAGTACAAAGGAATATTGGGATCAGTTGCTATTGTGAGTAGAAAGAAAAGAAAAGTCTGGAAATGTTGAAAAGTGCGTCACTTCCGTCCCGGTTCCTCCATTCATACAGGAGGCCGGTCATTGCCCACCCCAGCAGTTCATTGTAGCTGAGATGGCGTAAGTCCCAGCCCCCAGTCCCAAGAAAGATATTCCTCAGCGTATTGTCCTTTCATATGATGTCGTCTGCCAATCTTGGAGTAATGTCCGGCAGTTCCGTATCTGTCCCTGCGTTAACTTCCGATTCAGACGACTTCTCAAGCTGTTCCGATGACGAGCCCGAGTTCTTTCCAGCAGCCTGCAATGACATCAGCGATGCAACAGCTTGTAGTGCGGTCTTCCTGTCCTGCTGTGTCTGCGATATCGTGGGTTTCTTCAGCGCACTCGTTTTCTTGGGTCTTTTACGTTTAAGGCCCTCTGTGCCTTTCGGCCTCCGAGGACCCCGCTGTGGTTTAGGCAAAGGTGCCCCCTTCCCGTATGCCTCCAGCCAAGTCCAAGCTTCCTCCAGGCTTTGGCAGAATTGTGTGGATCCATCTAGTATGATGCAGAGCTTTGCCGGGAAGATCAGTGAGTATTTTAGGCCCTCTTCTCGCAGTTCCTTCTTTACTTCAATAAAGGATGCTCGCTGTGCCTGTACTCGAGCCGTCAAGTCCGGGAACATTGATATCTTACTGTTGTTTAGAATATAGGGCCCGTTAGTTTTAGATTGTTGTAGTATGGAGTCTCTGTCTTTAAAGTGTAGCAGTTTGGCCACCACCAGTCTCAGAGGGCATCGCGGGGCAGGAGGGCGACGCGGTACCTGATGGGCCCTTTCTATGGCAAAGAACTTGGAGAGAGAGTCCGGCGGCAGCATCTCTTTCAGCCATGTTTCCAAGAATACCGTCATGTCTGCACCCTCAGTTCCTTCAGGAATGCCTATTATAAGTATGTTACTCCTCCTACTCCTACCCTCTGCATCTTCAGCTCTATGTTCCAGTTCCGTTACTCTTGCTGTGAGTTCGTTCAGCCGGATCTCTCCTTGTTTCCGCTCAGGGACAAGTTCCTCCACTGTATTCTCCACGTCCTTGACTTGTCGGCTTGCTCTGGTGTCTGGGGGTAGCAGACCCAGCCCCACCAATACCGCCCCTATATCCTGTTGGAGGGCGGCCCTAGTGTCCGCTATGGCAGCCAGGACTTTGTCTAGGTGCTGGTGCAGCGCTAAGTCCGTGGACGTCGGATCTCCGCCATTGGTGTCAGGCGGGGCCGGAGAGGGCTCCCTCATTGGTGACTGGGTTGCTCCCGTCTTGCCTTTTTGTTTCGGCATGGTCTCTTGGGTCTTGCTGAGCTATTATTCAGAACTTTCTTGACTCGCAAGAGAGCTATCTCACCTGGAGCGTCAATAGCTGCGTCTTCCCTGCAGCTCTTTTGTAGCTCTGGGGTGTTCGGTCTCCCCACTGTTCTGCTCTTGGGGCCGTTTGGCCGGATCAGTTTGCGATTTCTCCTTTCGTGCAGTTGGGCCAGGTCTTAAGGAAGAGTTTCCTGCCAGCTTACTCGGGTTAGCCCAATGTCCCTCTTCGCTAATCGGTACCCACTGGTCCCAGCGATCGTGACATGTAGGCTCCCTCAGTCTCGTCCCGCTTGCAGCCCCAGTCTCTTATGTTTCTTGGCCCTGGCCTTCTGGTGTTGTTACTTCCTTCCCTTTGTGGATCATGGGAGCTCGGTGGGTCTTGCGCACCCCCTCAGAGGTCTGGGCAATTTGCTGTGGCGTTATCCCCTCCTCTGCCTCAGGCAGCAGCTCACCGTGAATATGACGGCTTGTCGTGAATTCCTGGCACCCAGGGTTCGCGCTTCTCCTAGCCTTGGGGGGGGGGCCCTTTCACGTGCGCTCTGAAGCTGTAGCTCCGCCGAGGGGGTCCCGCCCTCTCAGGCTTGTTCCTTGTCTTTAGGATTTGTCCGGGGGGATAAAGTGCCTCTGCTATGTCCCAGGCTTTCCCCCCCATCTCTACGTCATCAGGATTTTAGGCCTTAGGTCTCTGGGGATCTCCCACTCCTATCAGTAGGAGTGCGTTTGTCAGGATTCAGACCCAGGTCGTTCCACTGCCTTCGTCGCTGGGGTGGCCCAGTTGCCCCAGGCAGGGCCCAATGGCAGCCCTCCACCGGGCTCTGTGGGCCCCCGCTCCCGACCAGGAACATCGCTGTCTCTTACCTCACGGTCCGCCGGTGAGCCCCACGGGTCCACTTGGTGCGTGTCCCACATTCTGTGGCAGCCGCTCTATCGGCCCTTCTTCTCGAGGCTCCCATACTGGTTCGGGGATGAGTAGTCCTCAGCTCCGGCCTCAGAGCCTCACCACCGCTCCTTAGTCCCGGTCGCGCACTGCAGCCTCATTCGGCTTGCTTTTACGGCAGCGGCGTCACTTCCCTGGATCTCTGGCCCCTCCGGCCCACGTCCTCCATGCTCAGTCGTCTTTCGGCTGGTGAGGCTCTCGGGGTGTCGCAGTCGTGTTCTCTGCAGTTCCGGACTCTAGTTCTCTTCTCAGTCCGTTGCTTTCACCTTTGCTCGCTCTGCGGCCCACTGTTCTGTCGGCCTCAGCCAGGCCTTCGTTCTCCACTCTAGCTCCGATTTTCGTTCTTGACCAGATAGGGAGCTCTGGGGAGTGAATTTTGACCCCTGTGGCAGGCAATCCCGCTCCGTGTCAGGGATATTTCCCTCATTATTGTCAGGCCAGGACAGAGCTCAACACCTACGCGTCCGCCATGTTGCCGCTCCCGGCCATGCCCCAGTCCATTCCCATTATTGATAGGTCACACCTGAAGCATCACCATAAATATCATGCTATAAAGTCAGAGTTGTAACTCCTAGATCTAATGCAAGTAACAATTGGCAAATCCAACTGCAATGAATCCCTGTAGATGCAATGTAAATAGTGTCAATGTCAACAGATATCTTGATGTTGTGATGAGAGAGACAATATGGTTAAAACATATGAACAGCTTAGATGCTAGTAAGCCACGCTCTCATGTACGTCACCCATGCACCTGAGAGAGGCCCCTCAGGACACTCATCACACTCAAAGTACTGCTGTGGAGGACACTAAAAACACATACAAACACACATTTCAGCAAACTATAAAAATCTACCATAACAGAGGAGACAGAGATGGTGTGCATGTGTCCATTTGTGTAGGTCAAACATCCCTGGGGAAAATAAACAGACACTGCACATCACCTGGCTGAAAACACTACTAGTCAACTTTGACCCACACTATACATCAATAATGGGTTTCACACACTACATACCCCTCCCCCCGAGATACCACACTGTGGATAAGGCTAGGGACTTTGAACCCCTGGACCAAACATATCTAGTTGATCCCTGTATGTAACATCACTGAATGTATGTTCCCATCACATCTGCATGGTTACACCTATGTCCGGATCAGTGACAATCTACAGGCACACACTCACAAAATCTACATGTGTGGACAGCTCAGAAACAGGTGTGAACAAGAGTGCAATAAACAGTGGTACAAAACAGCACCTCCTTATGAAGGACATAGCTCTCATAAGCTGTGACACCTTCACATTGTCAATAAGCTAGCTCCTGTTGAGATATTGATAATACAACTGTATGGATGTCTCTGTCAAAATATAAACTGCTACACTACAAAAGCACTGTAGTGCCCCTTCCAACATCACACACATTAATACGATAAGTCAGGTAAATGGGATTGTCAAAAACTACAGTCTCATATATATGTAAAGGCCACACTGTAAAGACACCCTGCAGATGTGGGTATCCAAACCAGGGGGACTCCTGGAAGGCAACAGGCCAAGGACACAGTCCAGGTTGCACCTACATCAATATTACCATGTGCATAGGACCTGTGGCATGGTGTAAAATTGGGACAGCCATTATTGTCATATATTGGACCTGCTCATGCAACTGATGTGTAAGTGCAAGTGCTATGTGGCCCTGTTAGGCCAATGTAGCAAAGCGGCTAATTTCTTACCTTGTCCTATTTTTCACAATTACATTTCTGCTGTGACCTTTTGCACATATTTGCGTGCACAACAATGCTGTATTAGTTTCTCTGAAACTACTTTGTTAACACATCTAGCTTTGCACATTATCATGTTGCCTCTAACATCATGTACAAGGCCCTTTTACGCACTATGTACAAACGTCATTCTATCTTCATCCACAGTGCGATGGGGCTATCTACATATCCATAACATCACTAATCTATACACACAGTGCAAGGCTTTCTTTATAAATAAAGAGCAACCCACACACATTCTAGGTGCACTCAGAGTAGGGTTTGCATAGTAGGAGTACGCCTGATTACTGCCTTATTTATATGCCTACATATATATACACTTTTTTTGCACCATTGTAGATCTGTATCTACTATTTAATCTTTTGATGCTTGTAATCACCTTCATCTGCTTCTGTCTACTGAATATCACAGCACATGTATTCTATACAAGAATAACATTGGTTCAATAAATATATTGAAAACGTCCCAGTGTGTATATTTCTCTGAGCACAAGTCAGCAAGAGTGACTGAGCGATGGGTCCTGATCTGTTTCCATGATCCCTGAGGGGTGAGGGTTGTCATGTTCAGTTGTTGCCAGACACCATTTACTCCCTGGTAATGTTAGGGGGCTTATGGTGGCACGGTGAACTAGCTGGTCTCTAGGCCAACATATCCTATGGGGGTGCCCGGAATCCGTCTAGGCACCTCACCCAAAGTTTATGTTGTCCAACAAACGCGCAGGTCCTATGAATTAGTAGGATCGACAAGGCACAAGTCCTTAAAAAAAACCTACAGCAACAGTATTAGTCAGACATCCATGAGAATAATGTTGAAAGACCACACATGAGAAGGCTTACATGTGCCTCCAAAGTAACAAATACCTATCACTATACTGCACTCCCCATATGTGGTGTAACAAATACCTACTTAGCACATATGTGACACATATCCACCACACAGCTCACCTAGTACAGCAAGCCTGAAGATGTGGACTGGACATTGGGCAGGGCAAGATATAATACTTACCATAACAGATGACACATAAATCAATGTATGCCACAATTGGAATTTATCTAACTCATGAAACCATAGAACATTGACCCTCGTCCTCCTGCACTCCATAACTTGTTCCAAGGTTTGACTAGAGTTACCACTGCAAATGGATCAGCTATCATGGGGAAACAAACCCAACTGTTGACACACATCCCGAAAATGTCAAGAAAAACAAATAGCATCAGTGGCGAATGCAGGACAAAGGTCAACACAAACTATTCAGTCTTTATTAAGACAAATCCCTCAATGTGATGAAAACAGGGGCCATTGACCAGTCCAAAAATGTTCATGTTGTGCCACGACCCATGCCAACAAGAACACTGCCAGGGAAACCTCCCCAGGAAAGGAGCATCCAATGGGCAGTCCAGGCAACTCTGGTAAGTCATTGAGTTGGGCTGGGGGTTGGATTAGGGACCTGGGTTGGGCCTGGGGAGGATTTGGCTCGGGATTGGGAGGGTTGGATAGGTCGTGGGAGTGATGGTCTTGGGACTGGGAGGTCTAGATTAACCCTGGGCAGAGCAGGCGTAGTGCCTCTACGTGAAGTTTCACGGAGTTGGGAAACAACTCCGTGGAACTTCACTCCGCTACACGCCTTCCCCCTCCCAAAGTAATTAAAAGTAATTAAAAAGGCACTTACCCCTATATTGTACGTCTTGCGCGTGCGCATGCACATTCGCAAGACGTACAATGTAGGGGTTATTCAGTGAAGAAGGAGGGTGAGGAGGAGGCAGGAGAGCGGCCATGGCGAGGAGGAGGCAGCCACGGTAAGTGCCTTTTTAATTACTTTTAATTACTTTGGGAGGGTGGAGGGGCCGGCTAACTATGCTCTGCCACGGAGATGTAGTTTTGCCTGAACTCCGCGTTTGCAACTGAATGCGGAGTAGGAAAAACTACGTAAACTACGCTTGCAGAGCGTAGTTAGCCGCCCGGGCTTAGTCTGGATTCTGGTGTGGGAGGGCTGGACTCAGGTTTTGGAGGACTGAGACGTATCATCCTTGGGGTTTTGTAGCCTTTTAGGGTAGTGAGGGGAATAGAGAGGGTGGGAACAGGTTTTTAGAAGGTCTGGGCTGAGTAGGGGAAGATGACCTTTTGGTTTTGGGTCAGGTGGCTCAGAATCAGGATGGGTGGGTTGGTGTTTTTTACCCCCTTTGGTGTTAGGGGGTTGTTTTGAAGTGGAGGGGCCAGGTGTTTTAGGTGTTGGCATGGAAGGGTAAGGTAGGTGTGGGAAACCAGACCTTTTGGTTTTTAGGGGGGCAGCTGTGGCAGGGAAAAGGTCAAGGCCACACAGGGTAAGAGTTTTGCAAGACTGGGGTGGAGGAATGAAAAAAGAGTTGGGTCTTGGAGGTAGAGGGATGTGAGGTCTGATATGTTGATGTGCGTGCTACAGCAACCGTCACCAACAACCAGCAGCAATAGCCAGTGGTGACTGTCAACGCGAAGCTCCAGCAACATCCCTCTACAACCCCCGATCAGATCTTCGTGCTACAGCGAGAACCATCCATGATGCCAGGCCGGCTCTTCGTGCTCCAGCGATGACCATCCGCAATGCTCTCTGTGCTGTCCGTGGCCCCCTCCACCACAAACTGGACTTTCCACGTCAACTTTTTCAGCATGATTAACCTGGTCCCTAAATCCGGCCAACTCTGCATCGCAGTTGGCCTTGACTTGTGACTTCCCCCGGTCTAGCATGACCAGATTACTATGAATGCTGCTTTGTGCTTTTAGGCGTTTTGTGTCGTTTTGGTATCAAATGATGTATTACATTTTACTCTATGTTTCTAAATTGGTGTGGGATTTTTCTTGATTTGGGTTTTCACTTTATTACTGTTTGTGAGCTCCATAAATACTTTACACTTTTTCTCTAGGTTAAGCCTAACTGATTTTTGCCAACCTACTAGAGGGTTAAACACAGGTTCATTTACCGACTTTTGTGGTTCACCCTGACAAGGAGTGTGGTTGTTGCTTGCAAAGGATTTTCACCTTTCAAACCCCTGTTTCCTTGCAAAGAGTAATTGCCCTTAGTGGAGAAGGATTCCAGCCTTCACAACAACTAATCTCTGCAAACCAGTGTCTGAAAAGTAACACAATCATAATATAGCCTGCCAAGAAAAGCTTTGCACAAAAAGAATTACATTTGTGCACAGCAATGTGACATAGTACAGATGAAAACAGAACACCGGGGAGTCAGGACTCATAGCTACCAAAAAATTCATTTGATTCAATCTACTGCTTGAATTATGAACACAACAGACACTGTGACATGGCAGGGATGAGATGGAATAACTACTTTGGGAGTAATTTGAATGACAGCAAGTCCGCATGCAGATGCTTCCGAAAACCCCTTTTTTAAATACCAATTTATGAAGTAATGACATTTTGGCCATGTGACAAATGAAGAAATGAAAGTAATAATCTTGCAAAATTCCATTAACATATGATAATGTGAATTTTTACTAGTGATTCAATTTAGGGATTGACAGCTAATTTGAGGTTTGGTATTACCTAAGCTTTTATTTCACAGGGCGTCGGAATGAGTTAGATCCACTACTTCAACTTATTGTTCCTGTATGCAGATGTAAGCTGTGTTTAAACTGACCAATAAGCAGCAATTTGCAAGGTACAAAGCAATGGACCATTATCACACAAAATATTCTATTGATTGTGAACGTCTTCCAGAACATTGGCATTGATTATTTTACGCATTAAGATTTGAATTTTAATGTTCTCATATTAATACCTTTAGGAAGCTGGCATTGATTATTTTATCCATTAAGATTTGAATTTTAATGTTCCCGAAATAATACCTTTAGAAATAGTGCAAGTGAATACGCTTCCAATTCCCTACCCTCTACGATGTATATATTAATATTTATAGGCATATATAATTATGAAGCAACTTCTTTCTAACTTTGAGCCTTTGTCAGTTAATTCCCTTTCAGTTGATACACAGAAGTGGCATGACTGTGGCAACAGCAAGATACGAGTTTACTGGAAAGCATGCAGTCATGTCATAATCTAAATTAACACCATCAATAAGTGCCCAAGATTAGTTCCACTGTGTCAAATCTGAAGATTTACGCCGATGCAGAAGATTTGAACTTGAGAATTCAGTACAAAAGGAAAATCACAGTTTACACATGTGGGCGAGACAATATTTTGCCGTTTGTGTAGTTTGCACCGCGCAAGACAATGCATTGATTCTAGGGGGAGCATTCAGCATGGGGCTGCTCACCATGGGGGTCTAGTAAAAAAAAAACCCTCTTTAATGATGTCAGTCTGTCCTCACCAACTTCTTATCACTGTTGCTCAGTATGGATACAGGTATCTTTGTTCAGGATTGATGAGACTCATGAGCGATTAGATCAGAACGGACCCAGAGAATGCAGGTGACATTTTCTCCCTTCTCCCTAGAGAAAGGCCAATGCTAGTGGTAAGTGTTTCAAAGGAAAGTGACAACATTTCAATTACATCTATGGAAGGTCAGTGTTAAAAAAAATCATAGCAGTTCTTTGACCCCATGGAAGGTACTTTAGAGGCAGGTAATGTTTGTTACCACGGTGACATCCTCAATAAATGAGTTGTGAAAAAGTGATATCTACGTAAATGATCAAGCGCTGGATAGCTCCTAAGCATACCATCTCATTACTGGTAGAATGCAAACAAGACACTCTTTTTTTCCAGGTATAATAACATATAAGGGAAAACTCGATATAACTTTCTTGCAGCATGGTCTCACTGCTATTTCCCCACAACTGTCAGGTACTAGTTTGTGCATCCCTCCCACCAAGCTCAAAACATACTTAGGTTGTGCAGGGATACTACATATTGCACAAAGACAGAACATATCCTGGCAACAGGGGTATTACAGCCAGCGCCATTACACGGTGAGGGCCCCCTAAATCTATGGAGGATGTCTGAAAAATATGCCAAATCCATAGGTCCATAATGTATCATATATGGAATTATTAATGGGTAGCTGTTAATTACGAGGATGTTATTCACTGAGGGGTTCTGAGTGACTACAAAAAAACAACAAGAGTTTCGCTCGAGTTTTCCATGATATCACTCAAAACTGAGTGGTAAAAAACATCCCTGTAACTCACATTTTATCCATCCATAATTTTATGTTGTGTATGGACGACCAAAGCATCTGCCCCTGCTGCCAAAGTATACAGAGGGGCTGTAAACAGCTGTGGTACATTTTGGTTGTCGTTTGTTTTCAAGATGGGTTAAGGTGTGCACGACTAGACGATGCAAGATTCTGACAGTGACCAAGAAACTCTTGAGGGAGTTGATCTGGAGGTTTGGCATGCCTGTTTATCCTGAATCAGATCAAAGTAGTCCCTTTAAAAGTGAGGTGATGAAGCTGTTGTGCACATTCCACTGGAGTTATAGGCCGGAAGCCTCAGGAGTGGTAGAGAACGTGAATGGGACAATTAAAGCTAAGTTAGCAAAAACATCCACATCTCTTAAATGGCCAGATGCATCCTCACTGGTACTTATGAGCATCCGTGCAACCGCTGCAAAAGAACAGGACTCTCCCCTCACAAAATACTGATGGGGAGAGCTATGGGAATTCCTCCCATTCCTGCAGCTGTGCTTGTGAATATTACAAATGACATACTTCTAGACTACTCCAAAAGAATATCTGCTGTGGTGACTTCTTTCTCTCATCAGGTTGATTTGGCAACTCCAGCTGTGAGGTCTGACCCTTGTCATGCACTGAACCCAAGCATGTCCACAAGTTCTCTCTGGAAAAGCACTGGACAGGACCCCACTAAGTAATCCTTATGACCAACACTGCTGTCAAATGTATAGGCTTGCAAAACTGGATCAATGCCACGCACACAAATAGAGTGAGGCCCTCAGATGAAGAGGTGGGAACAAAACCCACTGCATCTCAGAGTCTGGCTCAATTTGAAGTCTCTGAGGTCCTGGAGGAAGAGAATACGCTTCCAATTCCCTACCCTCTACGATGTATATATTAATATTTATAGGCATATATAATTATGAAGCAACTTCTTTCTAACTTTGAGCCTTTGTCAGTTAATTCCCTTTCAGTTGATACACAGAAGTGGCATGACTGTGGCAACAGCAAGATACGAGTTTACTGGAAAGCATGCAGTCATGTCATAATCTAAATTAACACCATCAATAAGTGCCCAAGATTAGTTCCACTGTGTCAAATCTGAAGATTTACGCCGATGCAGAAGATTTGAACTTGAGAATTCAGTACAAAAGGAAAATCACAGTTTACACATGTGGGCGAGACAATATTTTGCCGTTTGTGTAGTTTGCACCGCGCAAGACAATGCATTGATTCTAGGGGGAGCATTCAGCATGGGGCTGCTCACCATGGGGGTCTAGTAAAAAAAAACCCTCTTTAATGATGTCAGTCTGTCCTCACCAACTTCTTATCACTGTTGCTCAGTATGGATACAGGTATCTTTGTTCAGGATTGATGAGACTCATGAGCGATTAGATCAGAACGGACCCAGAGAATGCAGGTGACATTTTCTCCCTTCTCCCTAGAGAAAGGCCAATGCTAGTGGTAAGTGTTTCAAAGGAAAGTGACAACATTTCAATTACATCTATGGAAGGTCAGTGTTAAAAAAATCATAGCAGTTCTTTGACCCCATGGAAGGTACTTTAGAGGCAGGTAATGTTTGTTACCACGGTGACATCCTCAATAAATGAGTTGTGAAAAAGTGATATCTACGTAAATGATCAAGCGCTGGATAGCTCCTAAGCATACCATCTCATTACTGGTAGGATGCAAACAAGACACTCTTTTTTTCCAGGTATAATAACATATAAGGGAAAACTCGATATAACTTTCTTGCAGCATGGTCTCACTGCTATTTCCCCACAACTGTCAGGTACTAGTTTGTGCATCCCTCCCACCAAGCTCAAAACATACTTAGGTTGTGCAGGGATACTACATATTGCACAAAGACAGAACATATCCTGGCAACAGGGTATTACAGCCAGCGCCATTACACGGTGAGGGCCCCTAAATCTATGGAGGATGTCTGAAAAATATGCCAAATCCATAGGTCCATAATGTATCATATATGGAATTATTAATGGGTAGCTGTTAATTACGAGGATGTTATTCACTGAGGGGTTCTGAGTGACTACAAAAAAACAACAAGAGTTTCGCTCGAGTTTTCCATGATATCACTCAAAACTGAGTGGTAAAAAACATCCCTGTAACTCACATTTTATCCATCCATAATTTTATGTTGTGTATGGACGACCAAAGCATCTGCCCCTGCTGCCAAAGTATACAGAGGGGCTGTAAACAGCTGTGGTACATTTTGGTTGTCGTTTGTTTTCAAGATGGGTTAAGGTGTGCACGACTAGACGATGCAAGATTCTGACAGTGACCAAGAAACTCTTGAGGGAGTTGATCTGGAGGTTTGGCATGCCTGTTTATCCTGAATCAGATCAAAGTAGTCCCTTTAAAAGTGAGGTGATGAAGCTGTTGTGCACATTCCACTGGAGTTATAGGCCGGAAGCCTCAGGAGTGGTAGAGAACGTGAATGGGACAATTAAAGCTAAGTTAGCAAAAACATCCACATCTCTTAAATGGCCAGATGCATCCTCACTGGTACTTATGAGCATCCGTGCAACCGCTGCAAAAGAACAGGACTCTCCCCTCACAAAATACTGATGGGGAGAGCTATGGGAATTCCTCCCATTCCTGCAGCTGTGCTTGTGAATATTACAAATGACATACTTCTAGACTACTCCAAAAGAATATCTGCTGTGGTGACTTCTTTCTCTCATCAGGTTGATTTGGCAACTCCAGCTGTGAGGTCTGACCCTTGTCATGCACTGAACCCAAGCATGTCCACAAGTTCTCTCTGGAAAAGCACTGGACAGGACCCCACTAAGTAATCCTTATGACCAACACTGCTGTCAAATGTATAGGCTTGCAAAACTGGATCAATGCCACGCACACAAATAGAGTGAGGCCCTCAGATGAAGAGGTGGGAACAAAACCCACTGCATCTCAGAGTCTGGCTCAATTTGAAGTCTCTGAGGTCCTGGAGGAAGAGAAAGTAGAGGTCTTACCTGGGAGTCCACAGTACCACCAAGCTGAACAGCTGCCGTAGCAGAGAAGCACTGGGGTCTCCAGCTCAGAGAGGATTCCAGAGGCCAGGCTCCACATTCGTCATGTCCCTGGCGAGTCCTGGAGAAAAGAGAACAATCAAGAAGGAAACGGTGTACAGACAGTTAAAGACAATGCAGAAGGAGCTGCAGGTGAAAAGTCAGACTCTGAGACCTGGATGAACCCCTCTTCAGCGCCTGACATTGCCATAGCCATCCCGGATGGCTACAAGATCACCCGCAGGGACCGCACCAAAAGACCGGGAGGAGGAATCGCCATCGTCCACCGGAATACACTTAGAATCTCGACCAGCACCGCAGACCCCCTCAACACCGCCGAACACCTGCACTTCCAGATCCACATCGATCCCAACACCACCCTCAGAGGAACCCTTGTCTACAGACCCCCCGGACCCCGACCACAGTTCAACGACTCCATCACAGACGTCGTCAGCCCGCACGCATTGACCTCTACAGACTACATCCTCCTCGGAGACCTGAACTTCCACCTCGAGAACGCCAACGACAGCAACTCCACCACCCTGCGCGACAACCTCGGACTCAAACAGCTCGTCACGACACCCACCCACTCCGCCGGACACACGCTCGACCCCATCTTTTCCGCCAGCAACCACGTCACCTTCAGCCACACCACCGAACTCCACTGGACCGACCACCGATGCGTCCACTTCTCCTTCGAAAAAAACACCACACACAACCACCCGCAACGAATCCCCCACCGCAGCTGGAACAAGGTCACCGAGGACCAACTAATCACCACCCTCGCCCTAGACCCACCAACCGACCACACCGACATCGACACAGCCGCCCACAACCTCAGGCAATGGATCGACGACTGCGCCAACACCCTCGCCCTGATCAAGAAACCTGCAAACAGACGCACTGGCAAAAGGGCCTTCTGGTTCACCTCCGACATCCAAGCATCCAAGCAGACGCGCCAAAGACTCAAGAAGAAGTGGCACCACGAACAGACACCTGACAACCACGCAGCCCTCAAGAACGCCAGCCGCAGACACCACCAACTCATTCGAACCACCAAAAGGACCTCCTTCAAGGAACGCATCGACAACAACGCACACAACAGCAAAGAGCTCTTCACCATCGTGAAGGAACTCGCCAACCCCAGCTCCAGCTCCAACAACATCCCGCCGTCACAAGACCTCTGCGACTCGCTTGCCACCTTCTTTCACCGCAAGATCATAGACATCCACGACAGCTTCAACACTCTGACCCCCCAACAGCCGCCGACACCTGTGACCCACTGCCCCCCAGCCACACCGGCCTCCTGCTCTCCTGGAACCACATCAACGACGACAACACCATCAAGACCATGAACACCATCCACTCCGGCTCACCGTCTGACCCCTGCCCCACCACATCTTCAACAAAGCGAGCTCCATCATCGCACCCCAACTCCGTAAGATCATCAACAGCTCCTTCGAGACCGCCACCTTCCCGGAGAGCTGGAAACAGGCCGAGATCAAAGCCCTACTCAAGAAACCCAAGGCAGACCCAACGAACCTCAAGAACTTCTGGCCCATCTCCCTGCTCCCGTTCCCGGTGAAAGTCATCGAGAAGATCGTCAACAGACAACTGACCCGCTTCCTCATAGAGAACAACACCCTGGACTCATCCCAATCCGGATTCCACAGCAACCACAGCACCGAAACCGCCCTCATCGCCGCCACCGACGACATCAGGACCCTGCTAGACAACGGAGAAACGGCGGCCCTCATCCTCCTAGACCTCTCAGCCGCCTTCGACACCGTCTGCCACCACACCCTACACACACGCCTCCACAACGCGGGGATCCGCGACAAAGCCCTGGACTGGATCACCTCCTTCCTCACCGACAGAACCCAGAGAGTCCGCCTCCCTCCATTCCGATCCGAAGCCACCAAGATCACCTGCGGCGTACCCCAAGGATCATCCCTCAGCCCGACCCTTTTCAACATCTACATGACACCGCTCGCCAACATCGTCCGTTCGCACGACCTCAACATCATCTCATACGCCGACGACACCCAGCTGATCCTCTCCCTCACCAAGGACCCCGCCACCGCCAAGACCAACTTCCATGAAGGAATGAAGGCCGTCGCCGAGTGGATGAAGAACAGCCACCTGAAGCTGAACTCGGACAAGACGGAGGTCCTCATCCTCGGCTCCACCCCCTCTGCCTGGGACGACTCCTGGTGGACGGCCTCGCTAGGAGCGGCACCAACACCTACCGACCACGCACGCAACCTGGGGTTCATCCTGGACTCATCACTGTCCATGACCCAGCAAGTCAACACCGTCTCCTCCTCCTGCTTCAACTTGTATCAAGATCTACAGGTGAATCCCCACCGAAACCAGAAGGACGGTCACCCAGGCCCTCGTCACCAGCAGGCTAGACTGCGGCAACGCCCTCTATGCGGGAATCACGGCCAAACTCCAGAAAAGACTCCAACGCATACTGAACGCCTCCGCACGCCTCATCCTCGACATCCCCCGCCACAGCCACATCACTGCCCACCTGAGAGACCTGCACTGGCTCCCCGTCAACAAGAGGATCACCTTCAAACTCCTCACCCACGCTTACAAAGCACTCCATGACGCCGGACCAACATACCTCAACAAACGACTCTCCTTCTACACTCCCAACCGCCAGCTCCGCTCCGCTGACCTCTCCCTCGCCACCGTCCCACGCATCCACCGAACGACCACCGGCGGCAGATCTTTCTCCCACCTCGCAGCCAAGACATAGAACTCCCTCCCCATCCACCTGCGACAGACCCAGGACCTGCTGACCTTCATGAGACTTCTCAAGACCTGGCTGTTCGAGCAGTAGCGGTTCCTCCCCCCCCTTAGCGCCTTGAGGCCCTCGCAGGTGAGTAGTGCGCTCTACAAATATATTGATTGATTGATTGAGAAAATATGCTCCACGAACTGGAAGTGACAAGTACCTTGATGGAAAGAATGCATCATGAAGACAAATGGCCAAAAATGGAAACAAAAAACAGAGAGGGCTGACAAAATCAAAATGTCTGGGCCTGTTAGAGAGGAAAGAGAGCTAGAACAAAAGGAAGAAGCAGAACAAGTAGGGCTTGGTGACAGCAACTTTCAATAGCCAGAGATCAAGAGACCGAAAATATTGAGGAAACAGAGCAAAAGATACTTAGACTCTGACTGGACTTCCTTCATGAAAAGTGATGTTGACTTGGATGACTTTCAGACTGGGACATCCATGAAGTGCAGGGCCTGTGGTCAAGGAGAAAGAATTTTGTCAAATGATTTTATGAACGTTCAAAGCCTCACAGAAAGGAGAAACGATGTTCGAAGAAGACTACGATCACTTTAGATTTCAAGATAGGGTAGAGACTGTAGTGTAAAGCATTTCACTAAACTAAGAAAAAGTGAAGAATTGAACTGATACTGAACCTTAAAAAGACTATAGTATGGATTTTTCTTCCTTGAGCTTTAAACCTACTTTCATTTCCCTTTGCCATATTTCTTTTCACGTAACGTTTCTAAATCTGTCTTATCAGCTATATACAATTAAGTTGTTTTAGTCAAATTACAAATCATCTTTAGAAAAGGTACCTGTCACAAACTCTCCAAACCTGAACATATGAATGACAGACTCAATCTCTTGATTCGCGAAAACATATAGAGGTGAGTAAAAAGGAATACATGGTGAAATATTTTCAGCATCATGCACAATTTAAAATGACTAACCTAATTGCAAGAAAATTTTCATTCAAAATAATCAATGCTGAAAGGATTTTTATTGATCAGCCTAATGAAGGAATAAGGAAGAAAAAGGAACTTTCAAAAGGAGTAACGGGTGAGTCAAAGCAAGTTATATGTGACAAAAAGAGGGAAATGATGTATTATTTGTGAAAAGGAAGGGAACAAGACTGCAGAAATGGCGGGCTGGAGCTACTGTAAACAGAATTATTTGGTGAGGGGTCAAGTACTAACAGGACATGAATTTAGTACAAGGGGAATATATTATATTTGTGGCAAATCTGCATATTTCCAGTTGCCATGTAATTGGGTAGGAAGTTGCTATACAGCTTTACGGGCACATGCATCAATGTAGGCTTTTGCGATTCCTTAATTGCGATTATTAAGGAATCGCAATTAAGGAATTAAAAAAGCCTATGCATGAAGGAATCGCTATAAAATTAGCGATTTTCAAACATTCCTTAATTGCGACTCGCAAATTGAGAGTCGCAATTAAGGAATGCCTTCCCATTCATTCCTATGGGCCTACAGGCCCATTGGAATGAATGGGAGATTGCATGCACAATTTGCGAGTACCAATAGGTACTCGCAAATTGCGCATGCAATTTCAAGGGTGCAAGGGTGTCAAAAGGACACCCTGTTGCACCCCTGAAATTGCTCTGTGCATACATGTTGCGCACACACATGGCCAATGGCATGTGTGTGTGTAACCTACACCTTTGAAAAATGCACTTTAGTGCATTTTTCAAAGTTTTTGCAAATTACCATCAAGTCCAACTTGATGGTAACTTGCGCCCCCTAGTAGCGAAATCGCTATTCTAAAGTGGTTCTTGCATTGCATTTAAGGAATCGCAAATTGCGATTCCTTAAATGCAATCGCAATTTGAGAAATCGCAATTAATTGCGAATTTTCAAATTGCGAGTGCCTTGAACCTTGATGCATCGCAAATGCCCTTTTTGCGGTCGCAAAAGGCCGATTTTTTCGAATCGCACCGTTTGCGCTCGCAAAAATGGTTGATGCATGTGCCTGTTAGTCTTTCCAAGTGTGATTCATACAGATAACCTGAATAGAGGGAACAATACTTATCTAGGGAGAAGTAGGCATAGTTTTGAGCAGATACTTGAGGATATCTTTGGTGCTTTAATGCCTTCCATAGGAGTAGCTTTAAATGAAGTGAAGATTAGAAAACTGTCTACTGTAGTAGATCAGTTTGATACTAATACTGCAGGTGCAAAAACAGTTATTAGTAGAGTTGCTTGGTATGAGAGCTATGATAAAGCCAAATAGACTTGCAGTAGACATGCTACTTGCAAAGGAGGGAGGAATTTAAGGCAATGCTGTGGCCTTATTCTCAAAATAGGTAGCCAGATTGACAATTTTGTGAATAATAACACAAATAGTACTCATGAATTAAAAGAGGTACAAGAGACGGATGCTCGGGAAGGAATATCTTCCTTAGCTAATTCAATTTGTTGAGGGTTTTTAAAGATAGGTGAGTGGTTTGGAAGTGTAGGAGAAGGAATCCTTAAACTAATTCTAATGCCTAAACGAATAATCATAATTGGAGCAGCATGTGGGTATATTTTATCAAAGTGTGGAATAAATTGTGGGAAGAAGAAGCTTCACAACATGACGAAGAAAAAAGAAAAGAGCTGATGTTGAATTGGAGGAGTTGCAAAGTCAGGTCTACACTGAAATGAGGGAATTGGAGGAGTCCAACGAAAGAATCTGAAGCTGACGACTACTAACCTGTAAATCTGTTTAGAAGGACACAGTGTGATGATTCTAGTGAAACATAGGGGGGCGATAGAGATGTTTTTCTAAAATGTAATGCATTGCACTAATGTAAGTTGAACTCTGAATAAACTGGTGATTTTAGGCCTCATAATCATCTTTTATGTGAGATTGGAAAAATGTTTGAATGTACTTTTCAGAGGCAAGACAAGGACCTTAATGAGAATAATAAACTGTTGCTTAGTAAACGGCTCCTGTCCAAGAATGTACCTAGCTGTCCTAGAAGAACAACACACACTATAACAAAATTTGTTCTAATACAGGTAGTGTCTGTGAGAAGCTCCATAATGTAGAATTATGAGAGATTTTCTAAATGTATTCTCTTGGAACTGTTTTATTCTGCTTAACTTTGATTGGCCTAATATGTGCGAACCCTGTATAACATCTTTTGTACAGAACCCTAAGAAAATTTGTTCTTTTTTAATATGAAGAAGACCCTTTCTTACTGATTTTAGGAGGTAAATCCATGCTGGATTGCTCTCCCATTTTATACTTTGTATTTTGCTGACCTTAACTATACTGAGTTCTTTCATTGATTTGGTACTTTAAGTGAGCTTTTTTTTTTTGTCATATATTTTTATTGAAGTTTCAAGGCAGTACAAACCTATAGTAGCATTACTTCTACAATTTAGCAAGGTACATTCGCATTTATCATCTCAATGAACAGATCGCTGTATTGTTTCACATACTAAGTACAACAAGCATTGCTGATGAAATGACCTTGGTATGAAATAACTGTGGCTGTAGTTTTAAAATTGTAACACTTGATAATATTTCAGAGCAATGCGCTCAGTCCTACTCCCCCTCCCACCTAAAACTCGCTTGGAAGGTCCGGTCAGTGTGGCATATGCGGTAGACTTGAAGGAGGGCCAGAAGGCTGTGGAGGGGAGGGGGGAAAGGGAAAGAAGAGAGAAAGGATCGATAGCTGCATAATAGTTACATTATAACCAATACAACCAGCTGTAGTATTTTTACACATGTGGTGGCTCATTCCGTCTTTACGCTAATCAGTAGTAGTGTTAGCTTTGAATTGTTCCAACAGATGGCCCCCCATTCCATTGAAATTGGCTTTTTTCGAAGCCCTCTATATTCCTCCTGTTGAAGGGCTTCTCTTTCTGCCATAGCCCAATGTATTACTTCTTACCCCCAAGCGCCCTTTCTCAGTGCCGAGTTGGATTTCCAACGCTGCGTGAGCATTTTTTTGGCCAATATGAGGGAGAGATCTGTGAAACAGCGCAGCACTGCAGCTTTCCGTGGTAGAGGGGATAGCCCCAAGAGGCACACTTCTATAGTGGACCAAGAGGGTCTTTCGGATATATGCAACAAACCTTCAGTAACTTCCTGCCAATACCCCTGGAGGGAGGGGCAGGACCATAGCATGTGAATCAAGTCAGCCTCAGGCAGGTGGCTGCAGGGGCAGTCTGAGGGGGCTAATGGATACATTGTATGAACCCTATATGGTGTCAAGTATGCCCTATGTAACACTGAAAGCTGTATGAAGTTGAATCAAGCATTGCAGGATACTCGTTTGGGGTATTCAAGGATAAATGGCCATTCCTTGTCCATAAAGGCGTGTGCAATATCCGTTTCCCATTTCTGCCTGAGAGGCAGTATCAGAATTTCTAAATGCTCTCTCAACCCCCTGTATAACCATCTAACTAAATGGCTCCCATAGCCCATTATGTGTAGCACTTGCAACAATTGGAACGTAGGGGGCTCACGTTGCTCAACGAGCCAATGACTTTAATGGAGCTTTTACGGATTAATTGATTTTGATTATATAACTCAATTTCTGTATGACTTAAAAACAGAAAATAAACACGTGAGGTCAAGATTCCACTTCTCAGTCTGTCATTCTTGTAGGAACAAATGGTTTCTATAGGCGTAAATTGCAACTGTCCTTTAGAATGCTTAAATGGGACACAGATTCAGCAAGGAGCGCAAAAATTCATAAAGGGATTAACACTGCTCCTGGTCCATCAGTCGCACAAATAGAGCAAAGTGCAGCACAACATCACATGTATTCATGAGAATTATGGAAATTTGGCAAACATTAACTAACCTCTATAGTACAGAGGTGTGTACTAATACATCAGGAGATTTACTACTCATTGTGCATTTGCTGCAGTGAGCTTCATTAAGTGAAAGGGGTGGGCTCAGATTTGAGTCAATGGGGCATATTTACTAACCCCTTTGCATTGCTCTTGCACCATGCAACATGGTGCAAGTGTGACACAAATGAAAAAAGAGATGTATGAAGCCATGCAAGGCTGCCTTGCATGGCCTTGAGTGGCTTCATAAATGTAACGTAATGGAAGGCAGTGCAAATTGCTGTGTTGCATTACCCTGTGCCAGGAAAGCATTTCCTTGGGCGTTGCATGGGTGTTCCCATGCAACATCCATGGATTTTGATGCATTCCCAGATTTACCAGAAGTGGTAGAGCTGGGAATGCACCAAAAACCTACGCCTTCCCAGGTGAAATGTAACAAGAAGAAATATGTTGATTTCTCCTCGTTCTTTCCTCTTTCTATGTGTGTTGCATTCTGCAGCACACATAGAAAGAGGAAAAAGCCTCAGGGGATTGTTTTTGTCCATGAAGGATCCCCTTCCTGCACAAAAACAATCCTCCTTACTATGCAGGCATCCTTGCACCATGGTGAAAGAGTGCCTGTATTGGCTGTAAGCAGCCAAAAGGACGCTAGCACAGGGAAAAGGCAGGAATGCAGCATATTGCCTTGAAATGCGGCGCATTCCTGTCCTTTTTCTTTCAAGGTGACTTGCTGCACTGCGTGACTTTGCCATAAATATGGCCTTCTGTGTCAAGCCATTGAACCAGAATCATACCAATTAAAAATGGGACTTTTAGCTAGTAGGCCCAGTACTAGTCATGGGTGCATGAAACAACTGTTTCTATGATGCCTGCTAATTGAAACATCATTCAGGCCATGGATTGCATTGGATTAAATTCCTTAATATGTTTTTTTAGGGCAGTTTATGTTTTTTTCTGCAAACAGTTTTTTTGTAAATTTCTTGTTCATTTTTTTTTTTTTTTTTTTTTTTTGAATTTCTTGTAAAAAAAATTCCCCAAAAATTCTTTTAACTATTTAATGTTCTTTTTTTTCCTTTTTTAATTTAAAAAAAAATGTCTTTACATTTTTTTTTTACTTTGGTTTTATTTTATTCTAATTTTATTTTTCCCGTTTTCCTAACATCCGGCATCAACCCCATGTCTGCTATAAGCGCACAGCCGCACAACAACATTCATTTTTTAAGGATTATTCCATTGTCACCTGCACCTCCTGAGTGTCACATCAAATCCCAACTTGATGCACACAAAGCAAACAGTTAAATCTGCATGCTGATGTTGCTCTTTCTTATCCTTCCTGAGTGTACATGGTAGTTTATGTTGGTGTGGTTTTACGAATGAATACACTGTATTGTTAATTATTTATAACCTAAGTAACCACACTAAATGATATCGTTTGTTTGTACTACTAAATCAACTGACACAATGCCACGTTTCACTGATGTTCTTCTTGCTTGTTTGCTATTAGGTGCACAAAAGAAGAGACATCACCCACAGTACTGCCATACAGAAGGCCTGTGCACAATGTGACGTGTAACTGACCACACAACACAACACAGACATCTCTTCAGCTTGTGCAGCTAAGTGCCACTGCCAACTGGCAGCTTCAAGATGGTCCCAAAGAAAGGTGCTGCCAAGAAATTGGCCAGTGGGGATGAGAAGAAGCTGATTTACACCACTGGCATGCCGACCTGAACCTTTTTTTGGCAAACCAGTGGCGTCGCAAAGGCCCCCGTAGCCCCCGCAGTGCGGGGGCCCTAAGCTTCAGGGGGCCCCCTCAGAACAGTGCCTTGGCCTGAAAGCTCCTGAAGAAGGCGCACGGAGCCCCTCTATGTACTTTGCAGGGGGCCCCCTCCAGTTTCGTTACGCCACTGCTGCAAACTTGTGCCTGCCACATCAGCCTCCAGGGAGCAAGCTGGGAGCAGCACTCCCGCGTCAATAGCCCCACCCCAACCTAGGCCCAAGACCATGTTTGGCAAAGAGGCAGCCACTCTAATCACAGCAACGCCGACGAGCAGTGACATTGAATTGGACTTATCTCTTTCGCAAAGTAGTACCCAATCGTTGGCGGAAAATCAGCTGAGTTGACAACTACAGCCGCAGTCAACAATAGTCAGTCCTCCTGAAGTAGGAGCACTTCAGGAGATTGAGCTTCATGCTGAGGAAGTAGAAGGAGCCCCTCTTCCAGATCTCCAGCAAGAAAAAGCAGGGGTAGGGGTATTCCACCATCTTCTTCTCCAAGCCCCCCGTTTCTCATGTTGGTGAGCGCGAGTGAGGAAAATCCACCTTCCGGTGAGATTTTTCCTCGCTTGCTCTCCCCAAAGTCAAGTTGGCAAGTGCGAGTGAGAAAAATCCACCACTCAGCGAGATCTCTCAACGCGGGCAGTCATATTTCTCAATGCGGGCAGTCGTGAGTGGTCGCAACCGCTCACATTGACAAACCTTCTGTTCGCGTTGAGAAAGTTGTCGCTCAAGTAGAAAATCTACTCGAGCGGCAGAAAAGAAGCAGCACCCTTTTGCGCATGGTGCCATTCACATTGATTTTCAAGCGCAGGACAAACACCCGGTGCTGAAAATCAACGTGAAGAGGCCTGACCAAGCGCATTATGCTGCATGCAGAACTCCACGTAGCGCGGCAGAGTTTTTGGGTCATCTTGTGGAGTTCTACGTAACAGAACTCCGCCCAGGCTTATCAGAAAATGGGCCTCCCCAGTTTTGGGACTTCTTCATGGTTAGCAATAAGGAGCCGAACATTGCTATATGCTCCATTTGCGGAGCAAGTGTTAGTCGGGGTAAGCTTGGTACAAACGATGGTACCGGAGGCTAAACAACCCATTTGAGAAAACACCACACAATCCGCTGGGAGGAGCACCTCAAATGCCAAAAAACTGCAAGTGGTGTTGGTGAAGGGGATGAGAGCAGGGAATCTAATCCGATCAGGGTGGAAGGTGAAGGTGAAGAAGAGGGTGACATTTTTGTTACGCAAATAAGCCCTGTCCCCAGCAGTGCAGTTGTATTGCCCACATCAGCAAATCGCAATGGCGCAAGAATCACGTTGAGACACCAAGGCAAAAGCAAACAGTGACTGCCCCGCTGAGAGGCACATTGAGCCTACCACCTTCTGCTATCCAACTACGATGAATCTGAGTCAATGAAGTGCAATGAAGGGCTTTAATAATTGATCAACGAAGGGCACATGTCTTGGTTGGCAAATGCAATGGGGCCATCCTCATACTTCCAGCCATGCTGCACTGTTATCAACTGCAGGTATACTATGATGATAATAATACATACACATCATTGGGGGGTCCACCATCACAATGACCACTATCTAGCTTTACTGTTTGAGCATGAGCAAGAAAAAGAAAGCCTTCTAAACAAACATACGTACAATACCTTACTTGGACATACACATTTCAAATTAGAGTACCTGACCTAAAATGGGTACCCTGAGTCTTACAGTACTACTAGTCCACAAGATATAAGAGGGGAGAGGGAAAGCTCACTGACAAAGTAGAAGAAAGGAAGCTACAGAAAAGAAAGACAAGTACAGGAACTTGAAATTTAGATAATAGGATAATGCAGGGATAAGAAGAATTTAGGAAACAAATAGAATGAAGAGGAGTTGGAAAAAAATAGGGAAACAAGCACAGCAAGAATGAAAAACAATTCTAAATGTGGAACGGTAAAACATAGGGAAATAGTATTTAACAACAGGAGGACTTACTGGGGCCAGCAGAGGCATCTGCAGAGGCACTTGTGGAGGTACCTCCAGCTCCCTCGCTACCTCGCTGGATCCAGCCCATCCCTCTTCTTGACCCTGCATGCTAATGAAAGAAAGTAATAAAATAAGAATAGTGGTACAGTTAATAACAATCTCCACAAAAATGTTTTGACAGAGAAAGACAAACACATTAACATTGAACTTTTCTAAATCAGATTTCCTATAGTACTACTAGTATTATGGACCTATTCCTAATTTCCTAATCCTAACCTTAGTCCAAATTTCCTAAACTACATTTTGGAACTGTAATAAATTGCAACGAATGATCTCTGCTTCTCATCTCATTCTCAATCTCTCAGTTTCAAGTTCAACCCCATTTGACGGGTCAATTCAGTCTGCATTTTTTTCAAAGCATAGATGCATGCATATACAACACATCACTGGGAAATTGCTTGGGGTTGGGATTCAGACTGTACGAGCTACAACAATAAAGAAAGGCACAGAGAAGTGAGAGAACACACTGACTCACTAATATAACTACTATCTTAGTGACAGGAAAGAGGAGTCTATGCATGACTTCTTAAATAAACAGCCTAAGCGAGTGCCAATGAGTATGATTACAAGCACTTGTCTAGATGATGATCACATATATTTGTAACATAAACTTAACATACCTGAGTGTGAGCAGCATGCTTGCTATTTGGGAAAATATATTAGCATACATAGAACACAACAAATAAATAACTATTATTCACCGAGCCCTGCAACCTCCACACCCAGCAAGTCCAGCAGGTCCTGGACCCTATCCAGGATGTCAGTCCACTGGTGCGTAAGCTACTGTTGGGTGCGCTGGACCCCAGAGCTGTGGTGCACAGCCTGGCACACCCTCTCCCATCGCTGTTGATGATCTCAGAGGCTGTATCCACTACCAAGCCTGCCACCTGCTGCCAGGGTGAAGGGGAGGTGGCGCTGCACATAAAAAAGGGGCACATCCACCGCCACCTCTGCAAAAAATAGTGCAGGGCTACATCTCTTCGCGGTTCCGCCGATCACAAGATAGGCGGCTGGTTCAGAGTGATTCAGGGGGGCCTGGCGCTGCCGTTCCCCTGCCCTGCCATCGTGCTGGGTTAGAAAGAGAAAAAACAGGAAGGAAAAAGAAATAAGGTAGGAAAAAATAAGAGAGTAAAGCAAAAAATAAGTACAAAAGTCACGCAAAAACACAAACAAAATTGAAAAAACATAAAATACACAAACACAAAGACACATGGTAAGATAATAAATAAAACTGAGGGGTAGATAAGTTATAGAGGGGTAGGATTAAACAGATTAAGGATGGATTCAAAAGTATGCCCCATCACCATAAACAGAGCAAAAGCAGGTTGGCTGCACCCATGCGAACTGAGTGGTGCCATTCCCATGCGATTTCCGGCACGAGAACACTCTTCGCGTTGCGTATGTCACGCGAATGGGCGTGTCAACCAATTCCGCCCACTCGTGGAACTCCACGTAGCACTGCAGTTCTTTAGCACTTCGCAAAGTTCTGTGTAGCGCAACTCCGTAAACTCCGTCCCGGCCTAAACAAGATACCAAGATGAGCCTTTGAGCTCTTACAAAATTGTTGATTTCAGTGAGATCCATGTTCTTTTTTTCAGGGGTAGCTTTTAGAAAAAGTAGCTTTTGGTCTGATTTTGGGTGCAAATTTAGCTGGGAAAGATCGCACGCCTAAGTGATCAAGATTTCCACCCAAACCCTAAAACACTAGTAGAAAGCACAGACCAGACCACATGCAACTAGTAGCATTTTTTTTAATTCCGTCACCTTTGTTCCAAAGACAGAATCTGATAACAATTTAGAAAAATCATTTAAATTACTCTTCCAAGCTTTGAGTCATCGCATAACATTTTGGCAAACCAATTTACCCACAGAAAATGATTTTAGAGTAATGGACTATAGTAGTAGAGGCAAACTGGTTGGAACAGAAACCAACTTCCTTGCAAATTTGTTTTCAGCAGTGGATAATAAAGAAGCATCAGTGCCACCCCAGGTCTCAGCACCATAAAGTGCAGCGCCTTGGGCCTTAGCACAATGTACTTCAAAGGCCAGTGAAGCTGAACGTGAGCTCGTTTGCCTCTGCAATCTGATGATGGCGTTCGACCTATGCTCGATTAATAATGAGCTTTTGCTAAGTTGTCCTATTCACTTAAAATTCTCCATTACTTTTACCCCCTGGTAATCAAAACTCTGCACCCTCTCTAAGGCTTCTCCATCTACTCGGATGAAAGAGTTCTTAGCCACTCCCTTCCCAAGCACCATATATTTGGTCTTATTAACAATGAGCTCAAAGTCCCTAGACATGCAGAAACCTGAGAATTTATCAACCAGGAGCTGGAGCCCCATGGGTGTCTTGGAAATAAGGAAGGAATCATCAGTGAATAAAAGAATAGGTACCTTTTTGTTGCTCTGGGCAGGAGAATCATTTCTACAGTTCACCAAGATATCTACTACATCATTCATATAAAGGGTGAATAGTGTGGGAGCAAGAACCCACCCTTGGCGCACACCACACTGAATAGGAATGCATTCAGTTAGTTCACCAATATGACCACAGCGAACCTGGCCAACATTTTTTTGTGGAGTTGAGACATAAGGTGAATCAGATTCCCAGGAACCCCATAGTTGATAAAACATGCCACAAGTTAGTGCGTGGGATAAGATCAAAAGCAGCTCCAAGATCTATAAATACCATGTAAAGCTTTTGGTGACATAATAAGACGTATTTCCAATAGAATGAAGCGAATCTAAAAATTTGGTCAGAGGTACTAATCTTTGGTCCAAAACCAGCTTGAAGGGCAGACATGATATTAATAGAATCCACCCAGTTTGACAGTTACTCAAGAACTTGTTTAGCAAAGATCTTCTGTGCATTATCTATTAAACTGTTTGGTCTGTAGTTTTAGGGGGCACATGCATCACCTTTTTATATATTGTAATAATCTCTGCTCCTCTCCATGAGTCGGGTAATTCGCCTCCTACTGCTACGGCATTCAAAAGTAAATTTAAATAAACTGTCCAGATCTGGGGATCTGATTTGTATAGATCGCCTTGGATTTTATCCGGCCAAGTTGCCTTGGCAGATTTTAACGGGGCAATAGCTCTAGCTGTATTCTCCAGGCTCAAAACAACTGGGTCAGAAGCCTATATAGCATCAGGACGAGATGTATCTAGAACAGTCACCTGGTCGCTGCTCAGCCACAAATTATTGTGATCTTTTGCCTCATAGAGATCAGAGAAATGGGACACCCATTGTTCTGCGAAAATATGATGATGGTAGCTTTTCACCTTTTATGTTCTAGATTGGGCTACTGTATGCCAAAAGGATCGATTGTAATTTGTTTTAACGACACACAATATATCTTTCCAAATTTTTTTCGTCCCAATTCTTTTTTGCTAGATTTAAAGAAGCTTTTTAAAGGCATCTCGCTTCGGCTATTAGATTCCTGTCACCACCTAGAACAGCTCACCTAAAGGAACACTTAGTCTGTCTGTAGGCGAGATCGTACCATTTTACCTCTTTGCGCCAGACTGGTTTCTTAAGAACCACATCTTTATAAAATACCTTTTGTAGCTCTTTAAATAAGAAACTATGTGTATTTAGGACTGGGACTTCTGCCTCACTTAACCCTACATTGTTTGACAGGAAGGTAACGAACGACCCATATATCTGGGTCAGCAGCTTTTGATTGGACAAAATATTTGGCCACGAGACATAACGCCGACTACTAGCTAATATGGGTTCCGGCACCAATGTGTAACATATATTTGTTTTCCTTTCCATGGATGCCCCAGTTAGTATTAAATTCAGGGAGTCATGGTCACTATCTGGTCACCAATATAGACCAGGTCTAGGAACCTCTCCTGAAAGTGGGGGCTCGAACTGGATCAGAAGGGGTACGTCCGTTACATGCCCTCTGCCAACCATTAGAGAGGCTTATTTGAGTGCAGTGGCTGAAAAGTTAGCCCTGGGTTTCCCTGTTAATGATGGAATGCCCCACATTTCATCTTCCTCTTCTATGATCTCATTGATATATGAGGAAGGTTCACAGGATATATTAAAATCACCAGTCAATACTATTTTTGTGTTTGGATGTAAAAAGTCTAAAAGTTCTTCCAAAATAGATAAAGTGGGAGATTCATTACTCGCCAAGGTCGTTCTTACATATATGTTTATAAAAACCAAGCTAAGCCTTGTGAGGAGAGTAACACTAGGGCATTTTGACTGCAATAACGTGTATGAGCTAAATACATTAATCCTAATTAGAATCAGAAGACACCAAATTTCCCACCCATAGCGCTTGGGGGGTTTTGCTTCCACACTAAAAGTAATAACCCCATCTACAAACACTTTTTCAGAAGCCCAAGTCTCTTGGAACATGCAAACATCATGATCACCAATATACGACACCCAATCAGAATCGACCAATTTTGATGAAATTCCTGCTAAATTCCAAGATTGTAGGCTAATACTAGATTGTGAGTAAGTGGGCCCAGCTGCCTCAGAGCCTAAATTGCTAAGTGGGTATAAAGTTGCCTCTGCATGCATGGTAATTTTGCCATCCACCTGTCTCCACGAATCAGACCTGTGTCTGTCTCTAGCAAAAGTTTTAACAAGACTACCCAGGCATGACAGGCCAGCTGTAATTTCTTTTTCCCAGCATTTAGCCTCACTTCCATCCAAGAACTCAATGCATTCAGATACACCCAAAGTAGGGCTTCTGTTACCATTATTAAAAGAGTTGACAGTTGTAGGAGAGTAGGATCTGCTTCACATGGGTACCCCCACTTTTTGCTGATGCTTCACTGTTTTTCGACATTAGTCTGGCTGGGGCCCTGCTAATCAGAACCCCAGCCTAGCTGCTTCCTCTCTAAAATGGTTTCCATGTGCCTTAAGCACATCACTGATTGGGATCTGGAGTGCCCTTATAAGTCCCTAGTATATGGTATACTATGTACCAAGGGCATAGGTACCTCAGAGGCCTGCCAGGGGCTGCAGCATGTATTATGCCACCCCTGGAAGGCCATCCAAACTGACACCACAGGTCTGCTACTGCAGCCTGGGTAAGGTGGTGCATGCACCCCTTACTGTGATATAGGTTACCTATATCACTAAATGCATACACACATATAAACCTATAAGTCACTCCTAAGGCAGGCCTTATCAATCCTAAAGGCAGAGTGCATGGTTCCTATGTGAGAGGGTGCCCCTGCATGAGCAGGGCCCCTCTGCAGCGTTCGGAGACCATCTCTGATGCTGTTTGTAGTGCAGCCTGACCATATACTCTTAAGCGCATTATATCCTCGCGGTAAAATGCTAACTTTGGAATGGCTGCACCTAAACATGTCGTGTTTGGTGTCAAACATCTTGGAATACTACCCCCCCGCCAATCCTGGCAGCGGGGGTAGCATTCCACCCTTCTAGAGGGAAAGACATGTTAACTCTGACTAGTCCGGTAACTTCTTTCCAGAGCCCTGGCATCACAAAAATGGATGCTGCTGCCACAGACACGAGTCTGGCCTCCTGCTGCTGGACGAAACTCCGGCAGGGGAGGCCTGGACAATAGGTTTCCTGTCCCAGGGAGGTGTGACCACCTCCCCAGACAGGATAATGTGTATTGGGGCTGGGCGGGAGCACTTTCGGGTGCTTTGAAGTCCTGCACTGGGGGCACATTTGGTGTCCCTGTGCATACCCCAGTTCAAACTGGATCAGGGGCTTGCAGCCCCTGCTTTGGCGTGAACTGGACAAAGGGAAAGGGGTGTAGCCACCCCTCTGCCCTGACCCACCCATAGGTGGGGCCACAGAGTAGTCCAACCCCTATCTTTAGTATAAAGATAGGAACCCAGTCCTTAGGACTTTAGATTATACCTGGACGAAACTCTGAAACTGAATCCTGGACCTTCGACGCTCTACTCACGATTAGAGGACAGAAGAATCTCCCTTGGGGTCAAGGAGTGACTCCCCTGCTTGGCAGGCACCAAAGAAGCATCTGTCCGGTTTGCATTTCTGAAGCTCCCGTCGGACGCCGAAGTCATCGCATCACCAGAGGTAGATTCTCAGACTTCTCCGAGGCTACCCTGAGTCCCCAGCAAAGCTGAGGCCCGTGGCTATCGTGGGTGACTTGAGACCGTGACCCCTGGACACCGAGCACATTTGCAAGTGCATCCTCTTCTGGGTCTCCCAAGAAGTCGTGCTTTGGGCTCCGAGTAGCCCCAGCCTCCAGCACCACCTGCACCGAAGATCACTGGCCCCCACTCCACGAGTGTCCTGTAAGCCAGATCCACGTGCGGCGTCACGAGGCTCCTTCGCGGTCGCTAGCCCATTGGCTAGTAGCCCTTAACGAAGGCCAATCCTTTTCTTACTTGGCATCCTGGTTGCTCCAGGCCTGCCCTCACTTACTCTCGCTGGGTGAGTTCCACAGACCTTTCTGGTCTGCACCATCGACGATCTACATCTTCACCGAGACTTGCCGTTGCCAAGGCTTGTTGGGTCCAATCCGGTCGCCGACACCTCAGCACTCGACAGACATCGTGTACCAGCCCGAAACCTTCTCCTGGTTGCCGACAACGCCTCCCGGACCTCGTGGATGAAGAGTCAAGATGACCGTCAATGCACCTGAAGCACTCAACATCGGTGGGCATCTGTCCATCGCCTTCCTGGTCACTGGCTAGTGACCCAGACTCTGTCCCCTCTGCTTTCAGGTTCTTCAGAACTCCGATCCACTCTTGGATCCACCCGGACACTTTTCTCTTGGCCGCCAGCAGCACTCTGCAGCAGATCGCCATTCGAATCGACGACGAAACCCGACCCCGAAAGGCACCTATGCACCCGGCTTTCCTGGGTGAGGTAACACGAGTACTCCGGTGCTCCCGTGGGTAGAGACTCTTCAAAGTCCTAGATCTCAAAGGGTTTTGTCCTAGTCCTCTTTTAAGTGTCCCTTTTCTCTAATTTCCCGATCCCGACTTTCTCCATAGAAGTCAACGGCGTATCGCGGTTGTGTATTTACACTGCACGCGTCTCCCGTAGGTCCCCTGTGTCACTACCTTGGGTGGTTCCTTGTGGTTCAAGCACTTCTAGAGGCTCTAGGCCTAGTGTCTAGTTCAGTCGTGGTTCGCATACCACTTTATTGGTATATGGTTTGGTACGCCCCTAGGGCCCAAACGTGTATTTGTGCTATTACTGTGATTTAATAACTTCTAACTTATGTATTTCGAACTCTAGCCTCATAAAGAGACTAGAGGGGTGTGTTTAGCAATAAATACATATATTTTGAATATATACCTGGTGTGGTGCTCTTTCATTTGATCACTCAAGAGATTATAGACTGGTAAAACAAGCTGCTTTACATTCCTTCAAGACTTAGCCTGAAGGCTGCTCTCCATAGCTACCACTAGGATAGCTTTCAATAAGGTTGTCTTTAACCTATCTCCAATAAGGGGTTGTTTGGACTGGTGCAAGGTGCCCACTATAATTAGTGGACAGCATATGCCAGGCCAACTTCTCACATTGGTGTGCAGCGTGTGGGATTCCAGCTTGCTATTGTTTTACCAGATAATCTCAATTGAATTGATCAACTGAAAACCACTAAAGGTACCTAAGGTACATATAATTTAAGCTTAGAATACAGTAAGTTCTACTGAACTTAGAGTTGTGTGTTAAGGGATAGCACAACCCTTTCTACAACTCAAGAGAGTTTAGTAGGCCACACTAGAGTAGGTAGTGCATACACCACACCACACTAGTAATGTCTTTAAGGGCAGGATCCAAAGAATCCTTGCAGGAAGCCATTGAGCTTCCACCCTCCAAGTATGATACACTCCCATTCTTGGAATTGAGAGCTTTATGTAACTTGAGAAAAATAAGGACAGGCCAAAGCCCCACCACCCAACACCTCAAGGAGTTGTTGGTGGCTTATGACCTTAGTAAGCCCTTGGGGACTGAAGGGGTAGGAGCTGAGGGTGGGGCAGGAGAAGAGGAGGAGGCCAGGGGTACCAATACCCCCAGCCCCCCTCTGAGACTGGCCAGGAGGGTGACAATGACCCTGACCTGGATAACCCAATCCCTCCTGTGGAAGATGATGAGGATGATCAGGATGATGCCCTCTTTGTCCCCCCAGGAAGGATTAAGAGTGTGCCCAGGAAGTCTAGATCTCCTTCTCAGGAGTCTAACCACTCTGGCACCTCTATAGGGAGCTCTGTCTCCTCTCACAGGAGGGAATCCTCTCATGAGAGGAGAGCCAGACTGGTCCAGTATGAGGAAACTCAGCTGGAAATCCGAAAAAAGCAATTGGCTTTACATAGGGAATCCCTAGATCTCCTTAGAGAGAGAAGAAAGTTGGGACTAGAGTCCCATGGTGGCAGCCATGTCCCTAGAGACAGGGAAAGGTCCTATGACCATAGGAACCTGAGCAAGATTGTCCCTCCCTACCAGAGTGGGGATGATATCCACAAATGGATAACTGCATTAGAGAGGGCCTGTAAGGTACAGAAGGTCCCTCAGGAGCAGTGGGCAGCAATCTTGTGGCTCTCCTTTGCTGACAAAGGTAGAGATAAGCTCCTCACTGTTAGAGAGGAGGATGCTGATAATTACAAGGTCTTGAAGAGTGCTCTTATTGATGGGTTTGGCCTAACCACTGAACAGTACAGGTTGAAGTTCAGAGACACCCAAAAAGCACAGACTCAAGACTGGGTAGACTATGTGGATTGTTCTGCCAAGGCTCTGGAAGGCTGGTTGATGGGCAGTAAGGTGTGTGACTTCTCAGGATTGTACAATCTGATAATGAGGGAGCAGATTCTTAATAACTGTCAAAATCAGCTGTTGCATCAATACCTGGTAGACTCTGATCTGACCTCTCCCCAAGAATTGGGAAAGAAGGCAGACAAATGGGTCAGGACCAGGGTGAAGCAGAAGGTACAGAACCAAGGTGGGGAAACCAAGAAGCAAGATGCTAAGAACTCTGACAAGGGTGGGGAGAAGGGTAAAGATCAAAAGTCTTCATCAGGCCCCCAAAAATCTTCTTCTGGTGGGGATTCACAGTCTACCAAAGGGAAAGGCCAAAGAAAACCATGGTGCAAGGTCTGTAAGCAAAAGACCCACTGGACCAGTGATTGCACCAAGTCCAAAGACTCCAGTCCAGCACCCACCAATGCCCCTAAGGCACCTGTTCCCCCTAGTACAGTTGGTGGAAGTGCTCCAGCAAAGGGTATAGTAGGGTTCACCCTGGGAACTGAGTTGGGCTCTGACTTAGTCAGAGAACTGACTCAGGCTGTGTTAGTCTGTGATGGAGGCATGGATGTGACCTCCACTGTGAGTCCCAGTAATCTGGGCAAGTACAGACAACAGCCTTTAATTAATGGACGTGAGGCTTTGGCATTTAGGGACACAGGGGCAAGTGTCACAATGGTGACACAAGACCTTGTGCTTCCTGGGCAAGTTATGCTTGGTGAGATGTACCAAGTGACCAATGCTAGCAATGTCAGAACAGACCATACTCTGGCAGTTGTTAACTTCTCCTGGGGAGGGGTAACTGGCCTTAAGAAGGTTGTGGTAAGTGCAAACCTACCAGTCGAATGCTTGCTTGGCAATGACTTAGAGACTTCTGCTTGGGCAGAAGTGGAGCTCAGGACCCATGCAGAAATGCTGGGGATCCCTGCAGATGTGTTTGCTGTGACCAGGTCACAAGCCAAAATGTCTAGCACTGAACAGGCCTTGGATTCTGGAAGAATGGACCAAGTGCCTTCCAAGAGGAGTAGTAGTAGGGTTAAGGCAGTGCCTTCCCCCTTGGCTCAGGAGGAAGATCAGTCCCTTGAGGGGGATGATCTCAGCCCTGAAGAAGGAACTGTCCCAGAGGAACTTGAACCTGACCAGGTTGAGTTCTTGGGGACAGGGGGACCTTCTAGGGCAGATCTGAGCCAGGAGCAGCAGAGCTGCCCCTCCCTTGAACCCCTCAGACAGCAAGCTGCTGCTGAGGCTGCTGGGAAAGCTAGTGGTCCCCATACAGTGTATTGGGATGATGGACTCCTGTACTCAGAGAGTAGAGACCCCAAGCCTGGTGCTACCAGGAGGTTGGTAATACCTTTGAAGTTCAGGGGCTTCCTATTGACCCTAGCCCATGATATTCCCTTAGCAGGTCACCTGGGCCAGAACAAGACTTGGGACAGAATTGTCCCTCACTTTCACTGGCCCCACATGTCTGAAGACAGTAAGGAGTTTTGTCGCTCCTGTGTAACCTGCCAAGCCAGTGGCAAAGCAGGTGGCACTACAAAGGCCCCCTGATACCACTACCTGTGGTGGGGGTGCCCTTTGAAAGGGTAGGGATTGACATTGTTGGTCCCATGGATCCCCAAACAGCCTCTGGGCACAGGTTTATCCTGGTGGTAGTGGATCATGCCACCAGGTACCCAGAAGCTATTCCCCTCAGGACCACTACAGCACCTGTGGTGGCAAGGGCCCTCCTGGGAATTTTCTCAAGAGTGGGCTTTCCTAAGGAGGTAGTATCAGACAGGGGTGCTAACTTCATGTCTGGGTACTTAAAAGCAATGTGGAAGGAGTGTGGAGTGACTTATAAGTTCACCACACCCTATCACCCACAATGCAATGGTTTAGTTGAGAGATTCAACAAAACCTTGAAGGGCATGATTAAAGGGCTCCCAGAAAAGCTTAGGCGTAGATGGGACATACTCTTGCCCTGCCTTTTATTCGCATATAGGGAGGTGCCTCAGAAGGGGGTTGGTTACAGCCCTTTTGAACTTCTGTTTGGCCACCCTGTGAGGGGTCCACTGTGCTTGGTGAAGGAAGGATGGGAGTTACCTCTCAAGCCCCCAAAGCAAGATATAGTGGACTATGTACTTGGTCTCCGCTCCAGGATGGCTGAGTACATGAAAAAGGCAACCAAAAACCTTGAGGCTAGCCAGGAACTTCAAAAGGCCTGGCATGACCAAAAGGCTGTTCTGACTGTTTACCAGCCAGGACAGAAGGTGTGGGTGTTGGAGCCAGTGGCCCCAGCAGCTCTCCAAGATAAATGGAGTGGACCCCACACTATTGTTGAGCAGAAGGGTGAGGTCACTTATTTAGTAGACCTAGGAACACCCAGGAGTCCCCACAGGGTTTTCCATGTCAACAGGTTAAAACCATATGTGGACAGGGCAGACATGGGCTTGCTCATGGCTACTGATGAAGGGCAGGAGGAAGAGAGTGACCCACTCCCTGACCTGCTCTCACAGAACCCTGACGATGGGTCAGTTGATGGTGTAGCCTTGGCAGGCAGCCTCACTACCCAGCAACAAACTGATTGCAGGCAAGTCCTCAATCAGTTTAGACATATGTTTTCACTGACACCCAGTCAGACCACCTGGGGCACTCATGAAGTGGACACTGGGGACAGTCTGCCTATTAAAAACAAGATTTATAGGCAACCTGACCATGTCCAGGACTGTATCAGGACTGAAGTCCAGAAAATGTTGGAATTGGGAGTTATTGAACCCTCAGATAGCCCTTGGGCTAGTCCAGTAGTCCTTGTACCGAAACCTCACACCAGTGGTGGAAAAAGAGAGATGAGGTTTTGTGTGGACTACAGGGGTCTCAATGCAGTCACTAGGACTGATGCCCATCCAATACCCAGGGCAGATGAGCTCATAGATACTTTGGCCTCTGCCAAATATCTCAGCACATTTGACCTAACAGCTGGCTACTGGCAGATCAGACTAGCTGATACTGCAAAGCCCAAAACAGCATTCTCGACCCCTAGTGGACATTATCAATTTGTGGTAATGCCCTTTGGTCTGAAGAATGCACCTGCCACTTTCCAGAGGTTGGTGAATACAGTTCTCACAGGACTGGAAGCCTATAGTGCAGCTTATCTAGATGATATTGCTGTCTTTAGCTCCACCTGGGAGGATCACCTGGTCCACCTCAGGAATGTTTTACAGGCCCTGCAAAAGGCAGGCCTGACTATCAAGGCCACTAAGTGCCAGATAGGGCAGAGTCAGGTTGTGTACCTGGGCCACCTTGTGGGTGGAGGCCAGGTTCAACCTTTGCAGAGCAAGATCCAGACCATCATGGACTGGACTGCTCCCACTACCCAGACTCAGGTGAGAGCCTTCTTAGGCCTGACTGGGTACTATAGGAGATTTGTCAAGGGGTATGGATCAATAGTGACACCCCTGAATGACTTAACTTCTAAGAAAATGCCCAAAAAGGTTCAGTGGACAGTTAGCTGTCAAAAGGCATTTGATGACCTCAAGCAGGCCATGTGCACTGCTCCAATTCTGCAGAGTCCTGATTACTCCAAAAAGTTCATTGTTCAAACTGATGCATCTGAATTGGGGGTAGGGGCTGTACTGTCACAATTGAATGAAGAAGGTCAGGATCAGCCAGTAGCTTTTATTAGCAGAAGGCTGACCCCTAGAGAGAAACGTTGGTCAGCCATAGAGAGGGAGGCCTTTGCTGTGGTCTGGGCTCTGAAGAAGTTGAGGCCATACTTGTTTGGTACACACTTCCTGGTTCAGACAGACCACAAGCCCCTCTTATGGCTAAAACAAATGAAGGGTGAAAACCCCAAACTGCTTAGGTGGTCCATTTCCCTACAGGGGATGGACTTTACAGTGGAACATAGGCCTGGGAGTAACCATGCGAATGCAGATGGACTCTCTAGGTATTTCCACTTAGAACATGAAGACTTAACTGGGCAAGGTTAGTTTAATGTCCCTACGTTTGGGGGGGTTGTGTAGGAGAGTAGGATCTGCTTCACATGGGTACCCCCACTTTTTGCTGATGCTTCACTGTTTTTCGACATTAGTCTGGCTGGGGCCCTGCTAATCAGAACCCCAGCCTAGCTGCTTCCTCTCTAAAATGGTTTCCATGTGCCTTAGGCACATCACTGATTGGGATCTGGAGTGCCCTTATAAGTCCCTAGTATATGGTATACTATGTACCAAGGGCATAGGTACCTCAGAGGCCTGCCAGGGGCTGCAGCATGTATTATGCCACCCCTGGAAGGCCATCCAAACTGACACCACAGGTCTGCTACTGCAGCCTGGGTAAGGTGGTGCAAGCACCCCTTACTGTGATATAGGTTACCTATATCACTAAATGCATACACACATATAAACCTATAAGTCACTCCTAAGGCAGGCCTTATCAATCCTAAAGGCAGAGTGCATGGTTCCTATGTGAGAGGGTGCCCCTGCATGAGCAGGGCCCCTCTGCAGTGTTCGGAGACCATCTCTGATGCTGTTTGTAGTGCAGCCTGACCATATACTCTTAAGCGCATTATATCCTCGCGGTAAAATGCTAACTTTGGAATGGCTGCACCTAAACATGTCGTGTTTGGTGTCAAACATCTTGGAATACTACCCCCCACCAATCCTGGTGGCGGGGGTAGCATTCCACCCTTCTAGAGGGAAAGACATGTTAACTCTGACTAGTCCGGTAACTTCTTTCCAGAGCCCTGGCATCACAAAATGGATGCTGCTGCCACAGACACGAGTCTGGCCTCCTGCTGCTGGACGAAACTCCGGCAGGGGAGGCCTGGACAATAGGTTTCCTGTCCCAGGGAGGTGTGACCACCTCCCCAGACAGGATAATGTGTATTGGGGCTGGGCGGGAGCACTTTCGGGTGCTTTGAAGTCCTGCACTGGGGGCACATTTGGTGTCCCTGTGCATACCCCAGTTCAAACCGGATCAGGGGCTTGCAGCCCCTGCTTTGGCGCGAACTGGACAAAGGGAAAGGGGTGTAGCCACCCCTCTGCCCTGACCCACCCATAGGTGGGGCCACAGAGTAGTCCAACCCCTATCTTTAGTATAAAGATAGGAACCCAGTCCTTAGGACTTTAGATTATACCTGGACGAAACTCTGAAACTGAATCCTGGACCTTCGACGCTCTACTCACGATTAGAGGACAGAAGAATCTCCCTTGGGGTCAAGGAGTGACTCCCCTGCTTGGCAGGCACCAAAGAAGCATCTGTCCGGTTCGCATTTCTGAAGCTCCCGTCGGACGCCGAAGTCATCGCATCACCAGAGGTGGATTCTCAGACTTCCCCGAGGCTACCCTGAGTCCCCAGCAAAGCTGAGGCCCGTGGCTATCGTGGGTGACTTGAGACCGTGACCCCTGGACACCGAGTACATTTGCAAGTGCATCCTCTTCTGGGTCTTCCAAGAAGTCGTGCTTTGGGCTCCGAGTAGCCCCAGCCTCCAGCACCACCTGCACCGAAGATCACTGGCCCCCACTCCATGAGTGTCCTGTAAGCCAGATCCACGTGCGGTGTCACGAGGCTCCTTTGCGGTCGCTAGCCCGTTGGCTAGTAGCCCTTAACGAGGCCAATCCTTTTCTTACTTGGCATCCTGGTTGCTCCAGACCTGCCCTCACTTACTCTCGCTGGGTGAGTTCCACAGACCTTGCTGGTCTGCACCATCGACGATCTACATCTTCACCAAGACTTGCCGTTGCCAAGGCTTGTTGGGTCCAATCCGGTCGCCGACACCTCAGCACTCGACAGACATTGTGTACCAGCCCGAATCCTGATCCTGGTTGCCGACAACGCCTCCTGGACCTCGTTGCTGAAGAGTCAAGACGACCGTCAACGCACCTGAAGCACTCGACATCGGTGGGCATCTGTCCATCGCCTTCCTGGTCACTGGCTAGTGACCCAGACTCTGTCCCCTCTGCTTTCAGGTTCTTCAGAACTCCGATCCACTCTTGGATCCACCCGGATACTTTTCTCTTGGCCGCCAGCAGCACTCTGCAGCAGATCGCCATTCGAATCGACGACGAAACCCGACCCCGAAAGGCACCTATGCACCCGGCTTCCCTGGGTGAGGTAACACGAGTACTCTGGTGTTCCTGTGGGTAGAGACTCTTCAAAGTCCTAGATCTCAAAGGGTTTTGTCCTAGTCCTCTTTTAAGTGTCCCTTTTCTCTAATTTCCCGATCCCGACTTTCTCCATAGAAGTCAACGGCGTATCGCGGTTGTGTATTTACACTGCACGCGTCTCCCGTAGGTCCCCTGTGTCACTACCTTGGGTGGTTCCTTGTGGTCCAAGCACTTCTAGAGGCTCTAGGCCTAGTGTCTAGTTCAGTCGTGGTTCGCATACCACTTTATTGGTATATGGTTTGGTACGCCCCTAGGGCCCAAACGTGTATTTGTGCTATTACTGTGATTTAATAACTTCTAACTTATGTACTTCGAACTCTAGCCTCATAAAGAGACTAGAGGGGTGTGTTTAGCAATAAATACATATATTTTGAATATATACCTGGTGTGGTGCTCTTTCATTTGATCACTCAAGAGATTATAGACTGGTAAAACAAGCTGCTTTACATTCCTTCAAGACTTAGCCTGAAGGCTGCTCTCCATAGCTACCACTAGGATAGCTTTCAATAAGGTTGTCTTTAACCTATCTCCAATAAGGGGTTGTTTGGACTGGTACAAGGTGCCCACTATAATTAGTGGACAGCATATGCCAGGCCAACTTCTCACAACAGTGACACCAATTAGATCAGATAGTACACTTTCAGGTAATACATGCTCAGGGGTAAGCAGGAGTAACGGACTATATGTCCATCCCCTGGTGTGGAAAAGTGCTCCTCAAAAATAGAAGGGAGAGAATTCTAGGGGTGGGTGAAACGTTCCATTCCACCCTCTGAATTGGCGGAATTTGGTGACTCCACATTACTCTTGTACTGTGGAGCCAGCCAAATTCTACCAATCATCACATGGCTGAATTTTCTTTATTGCACAAGGCTCCAGAATGGTAAGTTGGTGAGTGTGAGCAAGATTTGGCCTTCCCTAGCACAATTCTGGGTGCTAGGAGGACATCTGGCAAAGTTTTTCTAACATTGGTGGTTGCGAGCATTCGTGGTCAGAAGGCTTCTGCTCAAGTAGAAATTCTACTCGGGCGGCAGCAGAATCAACTTGAGTGGCTGCACACTCTTGTACACCACGTGGTTCCACTCGTGCTGATTGTTCAGCATGGAATGTGCTACTGGCGCTAAATCACAGCGCAAGCAGTGCATCGTGCCTATTTCCACCCATTGGCAGAACTCTGCAGAATCTCGCAGAGTTTTTATGTAACTCTGCGGAACTCGACAGAGTCAAATTCCACAAGTTCTTCCCACCCCTAGAGAAGACGTGATTACCATACTTGCCATGGATTCAGCCATGTGAGAAAGCCTGATCAACTTTGTATCTCAAAAAACTAAAACAAATTTGATATCATATCACTGTCACAACAGGGCGCACAATATTAGAAGCTAAGCTGCCATCCGACACCCAGCAGCCTGGAGAACCAATTGATCTGGTGACTGACTAGCCAAACTCTAAGCAAGGTATGGTCCAAAAAATGGCAACCACATCCCATCTTCTTTTTGAGGTTTCAATTCATCACCAGATGTCATAATCCTGAAGGAGGCCAGCCAAACCCTAGGGGTCAAAACACATCAATATTAAAGAGGGAGCTACTGTGGGAATGTACTGATGATTAATCACTGCAGTCCTACACTATTTCTACAAAACATCATTTACACATGGAATGAAGACCCTGAACTAATTCCTAAGAATCTGTACCAGTTACTGCAAATTCAATATGATGGTTTCCAATATAAAATAAGGAGCCATGTGTGTAAAGAATCTGATGTTTTGTGAATGCTCTGTTCTGGATATGAGGATTTATTACACCAGGTTATGGGCATTCAATTTATTCCTCTAAAATAATTCATTCATGCAAATTCTTTCATTGCTTTGACGTTCAGTGTAAGAAACTGGGCTACTGGTTGGAGGGGTGAAACTTTATTCAAGCAGCAATCTCAATCCTTGTCAGGGTGAAATCATAAGCAAACCCCAAATGAACCTGTGCTCAACCCTCTGGTAACTTGGCACAGAGCAGTTAGGCTTAAATTAGAGTAAAGTATTTATGCAGCACTTCAAACAGCAATAAAGTGAAAACAAAAAATAAGAAATATCCCACACCAATTTAGAAAATCAGAGTAAAGTTTAATAAATAAATCAAGACCAAAATGTCAAAAATCAAATCAGTAGAACCGGAGATATGGAATTTTAAAGATTTAAAAGAAAATAGCTGCAAAAAGCATAAACCGCCAATTGTGGTTATCTGGCCATGCCGGACCAGGACAAAGTTACAAGTACAGGCTGACTGTGATGGAGCGTGGGCTGGCTACAGGGAACCAGTTAGGCCCGCTGAACAAGAGTACCGTAAATCTGGTTTGGGGAGGGTTGCAAGGACCCACGTCAAAGAAGTGTCGCGCAGCCGAGGCGATGCAAGATCCTGAACGTGGATGCGTTATGCAGTGTCTGTTCTGAGGAACTGCGAGGCCGTGATGCAAGGTCCTGCATCATCGTCAAGGAGGCCGTCCACGTAGGGGCTTGACTTGCGAACTCCTGCATTGGGAAGGTCCACGCAGCAGAGGCGATACATTGGTTCTACTCGCGGTTGCACCACACAGCAGAAGAAATGTGTTGGTTCTGCTGGATCCACAGATGGGCTGGCAGAGCACCTTCAGGTCCATTTCCAAGGGCTCAAGCTTGGGTGGCACCATTTGGGAGGGCAGGACTCACAGATAGCACAGTCCAGGTGTTGGGTTCAAGGTTGTTGAAAGTCTGTTATGTCTCTGAGGCTTCTGATCAGAAGGTCAGCCAACTGGTCCTTGGAGTGACCCTGGGGTTCTGAGTTTGGAGATGCAGGTCCAGTCCTTCTCACCCAGTCAAGAGGACAGCAGGTCAGCACAGTAGGGCAGCAGTCCTTCAAAGCAGCAGTTTAGTAGAGTGGCAGTCCTTTCAGCAGCACATCAGTCCTTCTTCCTAGCTGAGTCCACAGGTCTAGAAGTATACTGAGGAGTTGGGTCTAAGGGTCCAACATTTATATCTGGAGCCCCATTTAAAGTAGTGGAAGCTTCTAGATGTTTCTACCCCCCCTGAGGTGTCAGTCATCTCCTCTATCCCTGTCCTGGCACCGCCTTGTCTGGTGTCACAAAAAAACAGTGTCAAACCTTTTGTGAGAGTGCTCAGGCAGAGTCTTGGTGCTGTGCAGGCGTGGTAGAAGGCAGCTTCTTCCCCTCATTAACTCAGAGTGGCCCAACCTGCCAACACCTATCTTCCATTTGTCTCACTGTCTGGGAGCTATACACAAAGACCAATTGCCACCTACACCTAGTCATGTGACCCAGAAGAAGGGTCAAATGGTTACAACAAGAAAATGCCAAATTTCTAAAAAGTGGGTGAAAAACAGCTAGTATGCACTCAATTGGACAACAGATACAGCAAATTCAAACAATGAAGAAAACACTGTGCAGCTTGGTGTGCACCCGAAGAGGAGGTACAGCCCACCCCCTGCTTAAAAAGTGTAAAATGCTAGGCCTAAGGTCATAGCCTTCAGGTGCACTACCCTAAGGTACTCCAATGGAGTGTGTCACATTTTATTCTGAGTAATCTAATATCACAGGTAAGTACAAATATAGTAATACTAGTCAGAAACAAAAAATATCCAAAGTCAGAGAAAAGCAAAGAATATTGATTGTAGCTCAAAAAAATTCTTCTTTAATTGAGCAAGCTTTATGAGTCTCCCATAGAAAACTTCAATCAGTGATGAAAATAGCGGTTGCGAGCTTCATGCAGATTATAAAAGAATCCCAATGCATTTCGGGCATAAACAACTGCCCTTCTTCAGGGGAATCTACAAATGAATGAACATAGTGTCTTAATTTTTTCATTTTTACATAACTAAAAATACAAGAATCGTACGAGCATAGAGAGAGCACAGGTTCAATACCAAAAAAGGTTAATAACTGTAACCAAATAAAGATGTAAAACTCCATGGCCTTAAGAAGACATTCATTTTAAAAAAACATGGCTCATCATTAGTAAGAGAAGAAAACAAGAGTCAAGTCCATCACCTAATCCACTGAAACGTGAGCAATTGTGCTGCGACGATGTAAACTATACAATATTTCAGTGTGCACTGGTGTATAGTGATTGCAAAAAAGAGACTGGTGTATAACATGCTCAAAGATACCAAATCTCGCCCCACGTGGGCCTGCGCTAGAATTTCATGCATCGTGAGATAAGCCCATCTCTTTAGTGACAGACAGTTACCTGGAAGCTCTATCGTAGTACAACTTAGAACAATTACACGGAGTGTAACTGAAAAGCACAGCCACCACTCTAAAGAGAGAAACGACCAGTATTATTGACCGTATCAAAGTTACCATGTAGGGGAAAGAAGGTGCTGAAAAACAAAGCCCAGAACTCACCACGAGACGCAATGTCTCTCAGTAAACACAGGATGAAACAGACTGAAATTACTCGGGTCCGAACGCCCTAAGCATAAAAATATGTCCGCGTTAGACAATGCTGAACGCAACCCAACTCTAACAACATTCCAACATGAGTAATCGTATGGCAGCTTACCGACTTATGGTCATGAACCACACCGATATTCGGACCAGACTTTGGAGGAATGAAGCGCAACACTCTGCTGAATCACGTCTAACTTCCCATCGTGCACGTAGTGATCTACGACGTAACCACGCTGCCCGGAAACTTAAGAAGCCGGCCAGTCTTAAAGGCGCAGAGTTTTCACAATACAATGCTAAAAGCAGAGTGTCAATAAAGTTATATACAAAAGATCGTGTCATGCAGGACAGTGAACGAAACCAAAACTAATGTGACCCGCTAAACTGTGCCAAAAGAAAAGAAAAGAAAAAGAGAAGAATCCATGGAAACTGTTCAACAATTGCAAAAGCACATAAACAGACATTGCTCAGCTGTCACGTGTATTTTACACACTGCATTTACAGTCAGGATATATATTAACCTTAAACATGACATTACAGTTACAATTGGCTCAATTTTCATGAATACAAGCATGATGGAATATGTATCACAGAGTTGCCATATTGTGTATCACAAAGTCTGATCCTGGAGCATAGGGACTAGATGATTACATCATAAGTATCACAACCACAAATCACTAGATGAATTGTTGGCTAACATTGGTACTGTGCTGCAGTTCCACTATACAACTTAAATGACATCACATGGTGAGATTCATACACAACCCAGAAAGTACTATGTAACATCAAGTTAACTGTGCGTTTTGAATCATAGAAGTACATACAACACAATTGTTGAATAAACACAGTTGATTTCTCAACACAATAAGTGCCTTGCTCTTGAATACATGTGTATGCCGTAATACATTACATTAATAGATGTCCTGATGAGTCATCTCAATAGTGTATGGCAGCCAAAATGAAAACAAAAGGTATAAAGTTCAAGGCCTAAAGGAGTGAGGTTACATTGTAGAGCAAAGAATCAAAAGAATGGAGGGGTCAAAGGAAGCAGGAGAATTCAAGTTTATCATTGAGCCCTTTTGGCATCAAGGTGTCCAGACAACGTATCCAGTAGGACTCACGTTGCGACAAGTACTTAGACATGTCCCTGCCAACATGTATTGTCACTGCTTCAAGAACAGTGGCATTTTCAGAGCTGGGGCTAAAAATCTGACTTTACCATTAAAAAGAGCTTTTTATTATAATTCTTTAGACAACAAACTTGATCTGTCTACATGCTCCCAATTGGAAATTGCAGCTTATTAAAGGTAATAATGTAACTCCAATGTCATCCAATGGGAGATGTAGGTCTGGCAGTAGTGAAACACGAAATGAGGAGTTTTTCACTACCAGGACAAGTAAAACTTAAAAACACATGTCCTACCTTTGCAATACACTGCACCCTGCCCCTGGGCTGTTCAGGCATACCCTTGGGATGACCTATATGTATTAAAAAGGAAGGTTTGGGCTTGGCAAAAGGTTTATTTTGCCAGGTCGAAATGGCAGTTTAAAACTGTACCTACAAGCTACATTGGCAGGCCTGAGACATATTTAAAGGGCTACTTAATTGGGTGTCACAATCAGGGCTGCAGGTCCAATAATAACAGTTAATTTACAGGCCCTGAACACATGTAATACCACTTAACTAGGGACTTACAAGTAAAGTAAACAGGCCAATTGCGTCAATTTCACCATGATTCAAGGAGAAAGAACAAACACTTTAGTTCTAGTAAGCAGTGGTAAAGTGTGCAGAGTCCTAAAAGCCAACAAAAACGTGTTGAGAAAACAGGAGGATGAAGGCAAAGTGTTTGGGGATTACTATGTTGAAAGGGCCAAAATCCAACATTCAGCAAGTGGGCTGCATCTGTCTTAGTCTGCCTTTCAAGGTAGAGGATGAAGAATTTCTTAAAGAAAATAATATTGAAGACACATTTTAAGTAAATCCAATGTATTTGTTACATTGCATCTTAGCTATACCCTTTGCATTTTTTTATTTTCACTATTTACATTGCTTGGGGGGTATATACTTTGTCTGTGATCCCTGGAATACATTCACAGCAGGGGATATGGGCTGAACAATGGGCCATTGCCCTGGTGGAGGGTGCAGGGTGTACACCATCAGCCCTGAAATTGCTGTGGTTTCCACTGATTGGCGTTGTACCTCTTTTTCCTGCAACTACTATCCTAATCTTCTGGCAGAATGGTTAGCGATAATAGGGGAGGGGGATGATCGGTATTAAATGTGTCTATCTTCATAAATTTAGGTGGCAGACTTAGCAATCATCCGCACCTAATTGGGCAGATGATAACATGAGAGACAGACTCATCTATATAACATTAAGTCAAAGAGCTATGCATTATAACACCATATACATTTATAGTTATTGTCAATAACTGTTCATTAACACATATTGCGCATGGTATATACACATATTTTAAGATAACAACCATTCACTATTATGGTGTGTTTATCTTTCGTAATTTAATCATGTGGCACGGATTTGAAGAAAGATAACGTAAATGTGCAAAAAGCGATGTACACTTGTAAGCTCTTAGATTTTCCACATAAGATGGAGAGAACATTGTAGAAATGCTGCCTCTTCATTTTCAGGCCATTCCGCAAAATCCGTGGCATTCAGTATTTTATCTTTATAGGTGCACCTTGCGATTACACCTCTAACGAGGTAATGCTCCAGAAACATTAGGTATGTTCATACGAGATCCATGAGCCATTTCGGATGGTAAAAGATGAACGTTTTATGGGATTCAAACCAGACCATTAACTCTGCATTGCATAAAACCACTAGGTTAAGGTTTTTAATTGAACGGGTTCGTGCTTTCCTAATAACTCTCTTTTCTTTGAAGATCGGAACTGAGCTTTCATCCTAAAACAGTCATTTTTTGCTCTAAACGAAATTGTGCAACTTTCAGAATATTTTTGCCAGTACTAGAGAGAAGTTAATATTCATGCAGCGCCACCATAACACTGTTGCTCTTAGTATTGATGACCTATATTGTTTAACTACTTGTTACTGCCATTTCTATTTACCAACATTCACATCCTGTTTCTCTGCTTGTTATTCACCCTTCCCTTCTGTAATATTAATGTATTTTACCTATAAATTGCTCTACCATTTTAAATGTATGTACACTTTGTTGATTCTGACGATGGTCCTCATTGTATGAAATTAATTGGGTGCCAACTTACAACTGGAGTCACAAAACATGTCATAAATTATCACAAGCCCATTTCTCATACAGTTGCATCCAAGTGCAACTTACTGATTCCTAATATGTACAAACCTTGACTACTTCGTATACATTTAGATAACATCCCCATAATGTTGATTGTGAATAATATATGCATTAGGCGTGCAGAATGCACAACATATATTTGTAGAAAGGCACACTTACATGTGGAAAAACGTTTGTGAATTTTCTCTTTAGACATTAGGTGCTCTTTTCATTTGAAATACTACTCTGGCGGTGAACTGGCTGAAACTTGTGTCACTTAATCTGGTGACCATATCAGGCTTACTCCTAGATTACCAGTGGAGTTGGGGGTGGGTGGGGGGGCATTAAAACATGTAAAGAATAGAACAGTGGTAGATATTCATCTTCTGAACAGCAAAAAGGATACATTGTCCTTGCATTATATACATGAAATTCTCCTGATTTCAGCACATACCTCTAAGGAATTCTGGCAGGCAGAGGAGAAGACTGACCAATGACCATTATGTGCGCTTTAGCTCAGCTACAATAACAATCTGGCCAGGAGGCCCTATAGGGGGAAACAAGGGTCCTTAAAAGTGTTGAGGCCTGAGCTCAAGCTTTATGCTAAAGAGATGTGGGGTTCAAGGAAGAGCTCTCAGATATGCAATACTACTTAAATAACAATGAATGCAAGGTCCGAACTAAGTTCATATAACCAAGCAACTGCCAGAATAAATGCAAACAAATACAAAGACATCTTTAGAAAAAAGCTGCTTTCTTGTTTGCAGTGATTGTCAAGCGGACTGCAATGGAACTCAATGCAAGTCTAAAAAAAGAGGAACAAATTATAAAAGAATGATGAGGATTCTCTATGTGGGTTTTGAGAAGGACCTTGGCCGATAGCGATCTGGCTCACAAGAAACAGTGGCTAGATAAGTTAGTGTGTTAAGTGCGGTAAACAAAACGTCCTTTGGGCTTGCGACTAAACCAAGACCCTGGCAGGGGGGTCTACAAATCCTCTTAAATGGGCAAGACAACGCTTCTTATAGCGCTGAGAAGAAGCACTTTCCATACTTTACCTTCCTCACCTCGGGGGTAGATATATTTTGCTGAAAGTGCTCATTTGAAGACAGTGGGAGCACTTTCATCGAAAAGGCGTGTGGGTAGGTTGTCATGTTAGGGTGACTTGCATACCATAGTTTGGTGCACTTCAGAAACAAATCTTCAAAGTGGGGCTTGTCTCTAAAATACAAAAATCAATACGCGAGGGGTCATTGTTGATTTTCCTTTGTCTCTCATGCCAGACCTGGTAAGAAAAATCTGCACTGAAAGGCTTGCCCTAAATGTAGTGGGCATTATGATGTTATGATCCTGGCAACCATGAGGCAGAGAAGCAGGCACAAAGGATTTGAAATGGCACAGAGCGACCTCTGACCCTGCCTACAGGTTAGGTCGCCCCCACGCCGCTGCCGCCTGCTCACCCTGGTCTCCTGCTGCTGTCTCCTGCTGCCAGCTGACTTGGCCTGCCCGCTTGCTGCCTCTGCCTGCCCCCGGTCCCAGCCGCTGCTGAGCAGGTCACCTTTGCCGCACTCTTCCCGCCGCTGCCTCCCTGTGGCCCCGCCCCCCTGACAGCCCATTCGCCGCCCCGCTCCCGCCACCCAGCTGCTCCTCCCTCCCATCAGCACTCTTAAGGCGAACGCGTAGCAGCGTAGGGAGCGACCTCTGACCCTGCCTACAGGTTAGGTCGCCCCCACGCCGCTGCCGCCTGCTCACCCTGGTCTCCTGCTGCTGTCTCCTGCTGCCAGCTGACTTGGCCTGCCCGCTTGCTGCCTCTGCCTGCCCCCGGTCCCAACCGCTGCTGAGCCGGTCACCTTCGCCGCACTCTTCCCGCTGCTGCCTCCCTGCGGCCCCGCCCCCCTGACAGCCCATTCGCCGCCCCGCTCCCGCCACCCAGCTGCTCCTCCCTCCCATCAGCACTCTTAAGGAGAACGCGTAGCAGCGTAGGGAGCGACCTCTGACCCTGCCTACAGGTTAGGTCGCCCCCACGCCGCTGCCGCCTGCTCACCCTGGTCTCCTGCTGCTGTCTCCTGCTGCCAGCTGACTTGGCCTGCCCGCTTGCTGCCTCTGCCTGCCCCCGGTCCCAGCTGCTGCTGAGCCGGTCACCTTCGCCGCACTCTTCCCGCCGCTGCCTCCCTGTGGCCCCGCCCCCCTGACAGCCCATTCGCCGCCCCACTCCCGCCACCCAGCTGCTCCTCCCTCCCATCAACACTCTTATGCAGACCGCGAAGCGACCGCGCGCAGCGGGCGCGCCTAAGGCAAGCCTGTCTGCGCCCGTCCGCGCCTGGACCGCGCCCAGCGCCAGAACCCCTGGCCCCCACGACCACCACAACACCCGTCTCCACTACGCCACCGGAACCCTCCACGCACTCAACACAGGACGATCAAGCACCTGCTACCTGGCCGCCCCAAAACGCACCCACGGACCCTTCACCTGCCGAAACTGCAGCTACACCAGCATCCAGCCCGCCAACCCACCCGCCAATCAATCCAACCACCTTCGCTGCATCCTCCTAAACACCCGCTCCGCCAGGAAACACGCACAGGTCGAACTCTGGGACCTACTCGACACCCACACCCCTGACGTCGCCTTCCTGACCGAGACCTGGCTGAACTCCTCCTCAGCACCCGACATCGCCATAGCCATCCCGGAAGGCTACAAGATCATCCGCAAGGACCGCACCAACGGAGTAGGAGGAGGAATCGCCATCATCCACAAGAACACCCTCAACATCTCGACTAACGATGCTGACACCCTCTGCACCGCCGAACACCTGCACTTCCAGATCCACACCGACCCCAACACCACCCTCAGAGGAACACTCGTCTACAGACCCCCCGGTCCCCAACCACAGTTCTGCGACTCCATCGCCGACCTCGTCAGCACGCACGCCCTCGCCTCCACGGACTACATCCTCCTCGGGTACCTGAACTTCCACCTTGAGAACAACAACGACCCCAACTCCTCCGCCCTGACCGCTAACCTCGCCAACCTCGAACTCAGACAGCGCGTCACGACGCCCAGCCACTACGCCAGCCACAAGCTGGACCCGATCTTCTCAGCAAGCACCCACGTCTGCTTCAACCACACCACCGAACTCCACTGGACCGACCACCGCTGCATCCACTTCACCTTTCGGAAACACGTCACACCCCACCGCACCCAACAGATGCCACGCCGCTGCTGGAGCAAAGTCACCGATAACCAGCTAACCACCACCCTCGCCCAAAGCCCACCCGCAGACCCGACCGACCCGGACGCCGCAGCCCACAACCTCAGACAATGGATCGAAAACTGCGCCAACGCCCTTGCCCCAATCAAGAAACCGTCCACCAGCCACACCAGGAAGAAAGTGAGCTGATTCTCCCAAGACCTCCAGGCATCCAAGAAAAACTGCCGTAAGTTAGAGAAGAACTGGACCCGCGAACGAACCCCGGAAAGCTACGCAGCTCACAAGGACGCCACCCGCAACCACCACCACCTCATCAGATCCGCCAAGAGAGCCTCCTTCAAAGACCGCCTAGACAACAACGCACACAACAGCAAAGAGCTCTTCAACATCGTGAAAGAACTCTCCAACCCCAACTCCAGCGCCAACGACATCCCACCCATGCAAGAACTGTGCGACTCACTGGCCACCTTCTTCCACCGCAAGATCACGGACATCCACGACAGCTTCAACACCGCGACCGCCCCGGCAACCACCGAAACACCCACGACCACCACTCGCACCAACCGCCTGACCTCCTGGACCAACATAGACAACAACAACACCATCAAGATCATGAACTCCGTACACTCCGGATCCCCAACAGATCCATGCCCACACCACATCTTCAACAGGGCCAGCACTGTCATCGCACCCCACCTCCGGAAGGCCATCAACAGCTCCCTCGAGACAGCGACCTTCCCAGAGGACTGGAAGCACGCCGAGATCAACGCCCTACTGAAGAAACCCACAGCTGACCCCAAGGACCTCAAAAACTTACGACCCATCTCCCTGCTCCCGTTCCCGGCGAAGGTCATCGAGAAGGCCGTCAACATACAACTAACCAGGTTCCTCGAGGAAAACAGCATTCTGGACTCGTCCCAATCCGGATTTCGCCGCAACCACAGCACCGAGACAGCCCTCCTAGCCGCCAACGACGACATCAGAACCCTGCTAGACAACGGTGAAACCGCGGCCCTCATCCTCCTGGACCTGTCGGCCGCCTTCGACACGGTCTGCCACCACACCCTACGCGCACGCCTCCACGACGCAGGGATTCAAGAGAAGGCCCTGGACTAGACCACCTCCTTCCTCTCCGGTAGAACACAGAGCGTCCGCCTTCCTCCCTTCCGCTCCAAAGCCACCGAGATCATCTGCGGCGTACCCCAGGGCTCATCCCTCAGCCCCACGCTGTTCAACGTCTACATGGCCCCGCTCGCGCGCATCGCCCGACTGCACAACCTCAACATCATCTCCTACGCCGACGACACCCAGCTGATCCTCTCCCTCACCAGAGACCCTCACACAGCCAAAACCAACCTCCACGAGGTAATGACGGCCGTCGCCGACTGGATGAGAAACAGCCGGCTGAAGCTGAACTCAGACAAAACGGAGGTCCTCATCCTCGGGTCCACCCCCTCGGCTTGGGATGACTCCTGGTGGCCCTCCTCGCTAGGAACGGCCCCCACACCCACCGACCACGCATGCAACCTAGGGGTCATCCTCGATTCCACCCTCTCCATGACGAAGCAGGTCAACGCCGTCTCGTCCTCCTGCTTCAACACCCTCCGTATGCTTCGCAGGATCTACAAGTGGATCCCCACCGAAACCAGAAGGACGGTCACCCAGGCTCTCGTCAGCAGCAGACTGGATTACGGAAACGCCCTCTATGCCGGAGCCTCGGCGAAACTCCTCAAACGGCTCCAACGCATCCAGAACGCTTCAGCACGTCTGATCCTCGACATCCCGCGCCACAGCCACATCACACCCCGCCTGAAAGACCTGCACTGGCTCCCCGTCAACAAGAGGATAACCTTCAAGCTCCTCACCCACGCACACAAAGCACTTCACAACACCGGACCAGCGTACCTCAACTGCCACCTCAACTTCTACACCCCCACCCGCCATCTCCGCTCCGCCGACCACTCCCTCGCCACCGTCCCCCGCATCCGAAGAGCAACCACCGGCGGCAGATCCTTCTCCCACCTCGCCGCCAAGACATGGAACACCCTCCCCCTCCACCTACGGCAGACACAGGACCTACTGACCTTCAGGAGACTCCTCAAGACCTGGCTATTCGAATAGTAGCAGCTCCCCCCCCTCCCCTCAGCGCCTTGAAACCCTCACGGGTAAGTAGCGCGCTTTACAAATATAATGATTGATTGATTGATTGAGTAGCTGGGGATTCACCATAGCAAAGAAATTAGTCTCCCCTTTTCCAAATGAGATGTGGGAATTGCAAGTTTGGTGGAACTGGACTTCCACAAATGTATGGCACATGTTACATTCTGCAAAAATTTTAAATGGCCATCTTAGTGTTTTTTCTAGAGCAAAGTTTCGCCATTAGGTTGGGCTCCAACATTCACACAATGTCAGTTATTCTATGAGGACATAATAAAATTAATAAAAAATAAGACCAAATATAACAAGCATTTGCAATGCAATAGGTCTCGCATTTCACTTTTATTTATCTGTTTTGCTAATTAACACATAAAAAAGGCATTGTCATTTATAAAATGCAATAGCTCAAACTCTTGTAAATGCGAGACATATTCAAAGAAGAGGCCGCCATTGTCCCAGGCTGCTCCAAAAGTGAAAGCAAGCATGGTGCACTGAATGTTGCAGGAAAGCATGTCGTGCCTGCAGTAGGAGAAACTCATTAAAAGAAAATAGTACTTACAGACGAAAAAAGACTTACCGTGTAACAACCGAAGTAAAAGGGCCAGTCCTCATGGGAGGTTACAAATGAAGACAAGTCGGCACTAAGGAGGGACTAACAAGCCTATTAATGAATCAGAAGCCAGCATTTATGAAGGACAATGACACAAGGGAATGTCAAATATGGGTGGAGAGTGGGCGGGGCTTCTATTCCATACTCCAATACAGCATGCCGCAGAGCAGCGCATGCGCTGCCCAGGCTCGACCTAAAAATACTCCAGGCAGGGAGTGTTGTCTCTTAATGTTGTTGCTGAATTAAAGGACATCAGGGGCTGTATTACACAAAGTGCCCTGGGGGTTCCACAGTAGTTTGCACCTGCTTTGCGCACCCCTGGGTCACTTTGGTACTGCAGAAGGGGCTGCTGACGCGTGTGCGGTCCCTTGCAAATGAGGGAATCCCTTTGTCTGTGCGCCTGTGCCGTATTATAGACACAAGCACAGAGGCAAAGAAGCTGTCAATGCACTCCCTGAGGGCAGCCCCTGGAGGGAGGAAACGGGTTCCTATAGACCCCCCAGACATCCCCTTATGGGCAGATGCAGTCACTCACTGCACCTTCCTGTAAGGGGATCTCTAATCCCCTTTAAAAGTGCAGGCGGATTGCCACCTGCACAGTGAAACACAGAGAGGCTGCCTCAAAGCCGCTCAGTTTTTCACCTGAATGCACTGCCCCCAGGGCAGCACAAGTTCGCGGCTGCCCTTTGGACAGCGCATTCTATGTAATAGGGCACACTTTCCCAGTTTGCGCCCAGTGCACCTGTTTTAAGGTGTGCTGGGCGCAAACAGGGAAAGTGTGCCCTATACATAATAGGGCCCCAGGGGCTGTATTATGGAAGTGCCCCAGGGGCAGAACAGGCATTTGTGCCCACTTTGGGCACCCAGTGGCACTTCGGTATTACAGAAGGGGCCGCAGAAGCTTGTGTGTCCCCTTCTGTAATACTGATAGCGCTGGTGCACATAAAGCGCCAGCGTTATCTTCAGAGGGCATTCCCTCATTTGCATGGGGGCTTGGCTCCATGCAAATGAGGGAATCCCTTTGTCTCTGCACCCGCGCCGTATTATAGATGCGGACGCAGAGGCAAAGAAGCTTTCAGGAGGCGCACTGACAGTGCGCCTAATAAAAGGTGGCGCACTGTCAGTGTGCCCCCTGATGGCAGCCCTCTGGAGGAGGTGAAGGGGGGTCCCATGGACCCCCCAGAGACCCCTTGCAGGTGGGTGCAGTCACTCACTGCACCCGCCTGCAAGGGGGTCTCTAATCTCCCTTAAAAGTGCAGGCGGGTTCCCACCTGCACTGTGAAACACAGAGTGGCTTCAAAGCAGCTGCTCCTTTTTCACATGAATGTGCTACCTCCTGGGCAGCACGAGTTCACTGCTGCCCTGGGGGCAGCACATTCCATGTAATAGGGCGTACTCTCCCTGCTTGCGCCCAGCGCACCTGTTATAAGGTTCACTCGGCGTAAACAGGGCCAGTACGCCCTTTACACTATAGGGCCCCAGATACGCTGAGTGGCTTATTTCTCTCTAGTTTTCCTTGCACAAAGCTTTCTACACTAAATGCAGAGTCGCAGGCAAAAAAAGGCAAAGTGGGATTTCATAATGGACTGGTTTGTGGTGCAGGCATTTCAATTTGGTCTCTTGAAGGAAGTTTGCATTTTTCAAAGATCCCAGAAGTTCAGATTTTTCTGGAAAAAGTCAGTTGATGGTTTATGCACTTTGATTCCTTCAAACCATGCAGAGATCATTAGCCTAGTGGTCTCTCATGCCTGTGGTACCAAGTGAGGCTCAAGAGTTAACAAGCTCAGAAGCCTACAAAAATATTCTCTGCAGTATTTCACTTTCTCTGTTCTCCTTGGTTTTCCAGGCTATCAGCTCCTGCACATTTCCAGAATCCTGGAGCTCCAACAGCAGGTATGAAACTGATTGAATTTGGAAGCCTGATACACTGGCACTAGGAGTATGCTGCGTAGTTAGCCTCCCCTGCCCTGCCGGTAATAGTGAATTGTACAAGGACACAAGCCTAATAGAGACCCATCATTTCGCCTTTTGCATGTAAAATTATTAGTGACATTTGGTTGAAGGTAAAAACTCAATAGAGAAAATATGTTCCTATATTGGTGCACTTTCTGTGTGTAAGAAATAATGACTGTTCCTAAAAAGGGATAAGGTGAGCGACGACTCTGCCTTCCCAGGAAGAGCAATAAGAATGTACACCTCCATTCAACTCAACCCCAGACATGCTGTTGTGAATTAAACTGGCCAGCTCGCCAGACTTAATAACTGAGGCAACCGTGTCCATGTGCAGAAATAATTATTTAATTACTTTTAGAGCAAACATATTCTCCCATGATCCATGGATCTATGCACAACTTTTTATTCACCTCAACCTTCTTGTAGGCATAAGCAGTGCCATGTCCCCTCTTTTTCTGACTCCTAGTACAAAGGGTATAGTTGCAGGCATTCTTAGGGAAACTTGTGGGTTCTTGTATGAATTCCTTAGGAAATGTATCTCCTAGCACTCTGCTTGAAACCACATGCACCTTAATTCTCCTCTAAAATGTGTGCTTTCCCAGCAAACTAAAAAGTGCTTATGTAGAAATGATACAGCTGCTCAACACAGACGAGAAAATGGAATGGTGAAAGAGAGGGAGAGAGAAAGAGAGAGTGAGACAAATAAAGAGGAAGAGAGGGATAAGGTGAAAGAAAAAAATTGTTAAGGGAAAAAAACAAACGTTAAAATATTCCATGTCAGCGATTTAGCTCTTGTTTGTATTTCGCATTTTACTTAAACTTGCATTTCCTAAGAGTGTTAGCTATTTCCAGGATGTTGCATTTCTGTATTTTATAGTGTAGCATATTACTCTTTTGTAGTTAATTTTTTAACTGAATCACATCCAAGTGTTCATAATGTGCCACAATCGAGGGATCTTAAGTTGCAGCTAAAGGCAGTGCAAGTTTCTCACTGTACTGTAAATGGGTCAAAAAGGTGTTCAGATACACGGCCATCCAATCCTCTGCAGAGCGCAACGAGCAATGGTCAGGTATTCCAGTTGCAATTGTAGTCCTGTGCAAATAATATAGGAAACTGGGTACTTGCTTGAAAGGGGTGGAAGCCCTACTCAAGCAACAGCCCCAATCCTTGCTAGGTTCAATCAATAAATCAATCAATCAATCACCAAGGGCTTATACAGTGCGGCTAATCACCCATGAGGGTCTCACCGCACTGTGGGGCTGCTGGTCCCTCTGGGGGTAGGATCATTTGAAGAGCCAGATCTTGAGGTCCTTCTTGAATTGGGTCAGCGACGCGGATTGACTGAGGTGGAGGGGCAGGATGTTCCAGGTCTTGGTGGCGAGGTAGGAGAAGGATCTTTCCTCCAGTTCTGGTCTTGTGGACCCAGGGGACAGAGACTAGGGCTAGCTGGGCAGAACGGAGTTGTCTGGAGGGCACGTGGAATGCAAATCGGTGGTTCAGGTATGCTGGTCCTTCGTTGTGAAGAGCTTTGAAGGCATGTGTGAGAGCTTGAAGGTGATTCTCTTGTTGACTGGGAGCCAGTGGAGTTGTCGGAGGTGTTGCATGATGTGGCTGCTGCGGGGAATGTCAAGGACCAATCTGGCAGCGGCATTTTGGACATTCTGTAGTTTCTTGAGCTGTTTCTGGGTGATGCTGGCGTAGAGTGCGTTGCCGTAGTCGAGTCGGTGGTGAGCGTGGTGGGGCAGATTTCAAAAGATGACCATGAGGGACAATTAATTATTTATTTAATTTTCCCTCATGGTCGTCTCTCAAAATCCGCCCCACCCATCCGGCTTCACCGCCCTACCACTCTCACCTGCAGCGGCTGTGGCTGCTTCTTGATGACTATGGCTGGGAAGGGGAGGAGGGAGATGGGTCTGAAGTTCTTGAGGTCAGTCGGGTTTGAGGAAGGATTCTTAAGCAGGGGGTTGATCTCGGCGTGTTTCCAGTTATTAGGGAAGGTGGCAGTTTCGATGGAGTAGCTGATGGTGCGACGGAGCTGTGAGGCGATGGCGACGGCTGGTCTGTGGAAGATGTGGTACAGGCAGGGTTCCGAGAGGGCTGCTGAGTGGATGCTCTTCATGGTCTTGAGTGTATCCTCTGTTGTGAGCGGGGTCCATCAGAGCACAGTCTGTTAGGGTGCTGCATGTTTGCGTGCGGTAATGCCAGGTGAAGTGGCAGGGACTAGGGTGTCAATGTGTCTTGGATCTCCCTGATCTTGTGGTGGAAGATGCCGAGTTTGTTGCAGAGGTCTTTGGTGTCGAAGCTGTCATAGATTTGCCTGATCTTGTGGTGGAAGGAGGTGCTGAGTTTGTTGCAGAGTTCTTGGGAGCGAGGGACATCCGCGGTATCGCTATTTGGCCAAGCAAACTTCTTGACGATGGCGAAGAGTTCTTTGCTGTTGTGTGCATTGCCGTTAATTCAGTCTTGGAGGGCTGTTTTCTTTGTGGTTTTGAGGAGGAGGTGGTGTGCGTTGACGGCTGATTTGAAGGTAGCGCGGGTTTCTGTGGTTTCATTGTTTCTCCATCTTCTCTCGAGTCGTATGCAGGTGCGGCTGGATTCGTGGAGGGCAGGGGTAAACCAGCTGGCTTTCTTGGGGTGTTGCTTTCCTGGTCTTTTGTTGAGGGGTGCCAAAATATCGGTGCAGCTGGAGATCCATCGATGGAGCATGTGTGGTGTGATGTTGGAGTCCATTGGTGTTGGCGGAGTGTTTGTACTGAGGGAGTTGATGAGAAGTTCTTCAGTGGCCTTGGCCCAGCTGCAGTGGAGGGGCACACAAAAGTCACAAAATGTAACCTGGGTTTAAAACTCTAATAGCTTTGCACAAAAGCAGTCAGGCTTAACTTAGAGGCAATGTATTAAATATTTAAGCTGCATACAAACAGTATTAAAGTGAAAAACACAACACAAGACAAATTCCAAACCAATCTAGAAGATAGAGTCAATTTTAATAATATAAAACGATACCAGAATGACAAAGATCCAATCAGTAGAATCAGGGATATTGAATTTAAAAGTCTTAAGCAAAAATAGCACCAAGAAGCAGAAAATGCCAACTGCAGTTATCTGGTCGTTCTGGACCAGGACAGTGCCACAAGTTCAGGCTGACAGTGATGGAGAATGGGCCAGGTACAGGAGCAAGTACGGCCCAGTGGGAGTTGTGCCTTTGTGTCCTTGGTCTTGAGATGCAAGGTCCTGCATTGTGCTGCCCCGCATTACATTGGTTCTGGTGAAGCCACTGATCAAGAGCTGTGAGGTGCTGTGATGCGAGGTCCTGCATTGGGCTGCATCAGGCTGCACCAATTCTGTTATCTCTGCCAATCAGGAGCTGCGATGTGAGGTCCTGCATTGTGCTGCGTCACTTTGTCAGTTCAGAAGATACTTTCAGTTGCACCAGGAGGAATAAACTATTACTCCAGCCGAGGGTCCCGGACGTGGAGAACAGCACTGGTGGATCCGGAGTAATTCCCACAGAGGTCGGCAGAGGGGACCAGGTCGGGTCCATTTGGGTCTGATCAGCTGGAAAGCAGAAGAGGACCCAAAGCTTGTTGTCTCCCTGTAGCTCCCACCGAAGGTCAGCCAAGAGACCCTTGGAATCACTCTGGATAGCCTGGGATCAGGCCAAGCAAGTTCAGGCTTCCTTTTTCAGACTACAAGGTAGTCCTTCCAGCAGCAGGTAGTCCTCCTGGCAGCAGGACATTCCTTCTTCTGAATCATCCACAGGTCCAGGAGTGTTTGGCTGAGTGGTTCTAAAGGTCCTATATTTATACCTGATGCCAGCCTTTGCCCTGGTCTAGGCTCCAAACCGTCTAGGATGACAAAAGGCAGGGCATGCCTGGTGTCAGATGCCTTTGTGTGTTCTGTGGGCAAGGCCCTTTGAAATGTAATCAGGGCAGGGTACAGTTACTCCCCAGCCATTCTGCCATGAAGACCCTCTCCCAGTTACACCCAGGTTTTATTGTACACTGTCTTGGTCCCATGATGGGGGGACCATTAGCAATCCCAGGTGGCTGAAAACTCCTAGAAAGGCCCCAGAAACGATAGGCCTTAAAAATCAACTTTTTAAAAGTCAGATTTTCAAACCTATAATCTAAATTCCAAATTTATTATTAAAGAGGATTTCGAGTTGCAATTCATTTGAGTGTAAACAGCATTTCTCTATCTGTTCCCAGTACGAAGCTAGAAGTTATTAAATGTAATAAGGTAACCCCGCATTAGGCTATCGGAGATATAGGCCTTACAGCAGTGAACATGTAAACCGTGAAAATACTCATGTCGTACATGTAGTACCATTTAGTAGGGACTTATAAGTAAATTAAATGTGCCAATTAGGTGTAGTCCAACTTTACCATGCTTTAAGGTGAGAGCACAAGCACTTTAGCACTGGTTAGCAGGGGTAAAGTGGGCAGAGCTGTAAAGCCAACAAAAATGAATTCAACAAAAATAAGGTAATGAAGGCAAAAGGTTTGGGGGGATACCACACCAAGGACATTAGGACTAACAGTCATGTATTCCAGTTGCAATTGTGATTCTTTGCAAAAATGTGTGAATGAGGTACACAATTGTCAAAATATTGGCAAGGCAAAAGTAAAAGAGAATGCAGTGTTTACAGGTAGGTGGGGGTGTTGTGTGTTTAGGGGTTGGTGAAGTGAAGGAGATGTGAGGAAGTGCATTGAAGAGAGACTGAAAAGAGGATGCTGAAGTGGAAAGTGATAAAATATGAGATATGCAAATGTATAAGACATTTAGAGAAAAAGTGTGTACATGCCTAACACAGAATGAACATAACAGGAGTAATTGAGACACTCTCAAGACCACTGCCCCTTCCACAGGCATCAGTAATGTTTAAATCACTGTCTAACAATTTCAGAATTGACACACTTCCAATGTCAATTATTTACAACAAAATCACTGTTGCTAATAATTTATCTTAAGCAGATAACGACCATTGACAAAGCCAATAATCCTGACTGGTTTTAGGTATATATCAGTTTTGTGTTATATATCTGGAAGCAATACCATAAAGCTCAGAGAGGCACCAAAGTACCGGTCAGTTACACACTATGAGAATCACAGAAATGTAGTATATGTGGTTAAGCCATGCCTTTAATTACATAGACCGTGCCCCTTTTAGAAACCCCCCACTTTAAGTCCTTATAGGAACTTTTGACTTTTGCACCTCATTAGCAGCATTTTCCAATGTGGCATCTGCTTTCAAATTGAAACACTATTCAGCTTGCGGATTTACTTTTATGAATGAACCACTGTTTTCATTATTAGTAATATTTATATGCTTAGAAATGTATAGTCATGGCTCGTGTGCAGTGTCGAAACTTGAATAAGTATCTTTGTTTTCTGCCTTGCTCTCCTTTGTTCAAAGATTTCAACGCATCACACAAGATAAAACCAGGGGCAAACTGTCTTCAGAGGACAATCCATCTTCAGATATGTTCAGAGGATTTGGTCTGTATATCTACTCTTCTGCCCTGGAAGAGGTCCACCATGCATCGAACGCTTCAATCCCATTATGCTGTGTTCCCTGCATGTCATTGTGGCACTCACTTGCCTAGAGTCCCTCCTCACTGTTGCCCATCTCATTCTAGTATCCTTGTTCATCCATGCCTACTTCTTGACAGACAATAGTGTTGCTGCAGTGCCTTAACTATGGGCAGTGAGTGATAAGGTTTATTGTAATACTCAGCATCAACCCACTCATCTATTCCCTGGTGCCTCTTGACTCTCCACAACCTCCATGGATGGCCTGTTGCAAGATTCTGGGTGGTTCCACCTCTTTCTGTGTGGCCTCTAGCACAGCGGTGTTAAAGATTCCACTCACTGCTGCTCACAAAGTCTGTGTTCTAGACTGGGAGCTCCTCTGGGCAGTACTTCCACTTTTGCATGTTGACAGCAATCCACTTGCTCTCTGCTGCCTTCATCCTCTTCTAATGACTTCTAAAGGATTCATCCTTTAACACAGTATGGGTGTCTCATTATCATGCCCCTGAAACCATGAGTCAATAGGCAGATAGCACTCAAGTTACAATAGCCAAGGACAATGTGGGTACACACATATGGAGTTACCAGGTGTCAAATCACATGCTTTGTCTGATGTTGTGAATGATTGCTGGTGGCAGGTACATATGAGCTCCATCCAATAACTTCCACATCCTAATTATACTCACATTACTGCAGGTTTAAGGATTACTGAGTGAATGGCAAATATAATAGCAGGAAGAATTTCTTAGCAGTGGGAAAATCAGATCATGCATAATGGTGGCAATTCAGAAGTCATCACGGGTATTGGTCGCATGATAGTGCCTATTACTGCATAATGCTTGCACTGGTGTGACTGTGGTAAAGCTATACCTATTGCATGCACTCTCAAATGTGCCCACTATTTGTGCAATGCTTAATTTGTTAATTGTGTTAATTCTTTATACATTGTAGACATTATTGCGACAATTGTGCATAAACTGATATAATGCTTGCACTTGTAAAAAACTGCACCTAAGTTGCATTTTATAACATTGCTTTTACTGTTGCCTGAAGAGTCTGCCTGTAAGATTGGGACACCCTGTCTGATTCCATCCATCCACTAACTTTTCCATTCATCCAGCCACGCATCCATTCAGTCATGTAGTCACCATTCATCCATACCAGGGATCTCCAACCCTTTCTGTAGTAAGAGCTACTTCTGATCAGTGAAAATCATTGTGAACTACTAAAGGCCAAGTAACTTATGCATTGTTACCAGACATTCCCATGCTCAGCTTCATTGACTTTAAGCCTAATGTCCATAGAGCCAGATGCAAAGGTTTGGACAGAATACTTGAACTAGGGGCACTATGACAGTGTTGCCATATGTGTCAATGAGAGCCTGGTCTGTGGAGATGTATGAACATGTGCATGTATGAATGGGATATATGTATATGGCTGACTGAGAGCTGTGTCGTATGTACTAGTGGCACAGGACATACCTTACACCATTTGTGGCACCGTTACATGTTTTTAAATGGGAGAACTTTAAGGTGCAGAAAAATGTTCCAGAATATGGAACATTTTACTGTACTTTAAACTTTCCCTATTTAAAAAATGGCTGCATTTTTCATTTATAAGTATGGCACCATGTCTACCAGAGACACTGAGCAAGATGCCTGCTGTGTGTAAATGTGACACTTTGAAATGGGAGAAAATTAAACGGGAAGAGTTAACTTTATGTTTATATGGATTCTATAAAACTCATCGTTTTAATTCTCGCCCATTTCAAACTGTTGCATTTACAAACAGAAGGCATCCTGCTCCTAGTGGCCAGTGCTATATTTATAACAGAAAAATACATCATTTGTTTAAATGGGAGGAATTTAAAGTGAAGAAAAATCCTTCATGAAACATTAACACATAATTTACTTAACTGTAAGTGGAAAAAAACCTTCAAGGGGCCGATTACGATATCGTTTGGAAAGGCTCGGAACAGGATTGAGAATCTGAGAACCCGATTCGGAACCTATGTTTCCGACCGAATCGGAAAGCTTTCCGAACGACCGATTACGATGCAAGGAAAACGTTCGGGCTGTCTGATTCGGTTCCGAAAGGCATTCAGACAGCCCGAGTCATTCGGATCCAAATCGTACAGCTTTATGGACACGGTTTCCGACCGATCGCGATGACCGATTCTGACAGCCGTTCCAAATCGGTCTGCCTCACACAAAACAGCTGTCGGATACTGACTTTGTTGCCCCTTAGCAGGCCCCCTTCATCCTGAGGCCTCCGGTTGGGGCCCGTGGGGGTACCCATGGGACCCCACTTTACCACCATGCAAACTGTGGCAGGCACCATGGGGTGCCCGTCACAGGGTGCAAGGTTTTCCCCAACCATCCCTTTTTTTAATGGGAGCCTGTGTTCTCGTTCGGAACACAGGCTCCCATTGAAGTCAATGCGATTCCGACCGATTGATGTACGGAACCATAGTAATCGGTCAGTCGGACTCGCAGAACCGGATTCTGTCGTAGACGATTCTGAAACCGATTTGGTCGGAAGAGTTTCAGAACAACATCGTAATCGGCCCCTTAGACTTAATGTTTGTTTGAAGCAATTTGCTTCAGTTTCTCCCATTTGAAACAAAAATACCTGTAGTTTTCAGTTATAAATATGGCATTGTGTCTACCGGCAACTGGGAGTAAAATGCCTGCTGTGTGTAAATACAGGACTTTAACAGGGGATAAAAATAAAATAAGTTAGCTTAATTATTAAGTTAAATCTTCTTTTTAATTTTCTCCGTTTTAAAATCATTCAGAAACATCATGTTGTTCTCAATCTCCAATACTGAGTTGACAACACCTTTTATTTAAGAGTTAAATTCCTCAGTCCTTCACCTCCATGCCCCACCCTGGACCATAAAGCTGAGTCGAGCGCTGCTCATTATCAGGCCCTGCTATCTTGAGCCCGATTATTTTAATGATGTGGCCTGACTGTAAAATAAGCATAGGCTTCATTAACTTTAGAAGGAAATCACAACACTTGTATAGTGAATAAATGTAAACTTTATTGTATTCTGTGCATATTTAAAAATGAACTCAAGGCTGCAGGCTACTCTGAAGGTGTCAGTGACCTACTGCTAGCTCGCAATCAACAAGTTGGAGACACCTGATTCATACATGCATCCATTCACGTACTTGCTCACATGTTAATTGCCCATGCACACATTCATTTATCCAGGCACCCACTCGTCCATCCAACTGTTCTCATTTTTGCCTATTCACCCATCCACACGTACATGCACACTAATCTATTAATCAGTGAAGAAGCAAGTTCACCTGTAAAACAGTAAGGCCTATTGACTTTGCCAATTAGGGGCCTGAGTACGATCTCACTAGGAAGGTCTCCAGATGGGTCCGGAACGAGCAAATCTGATTCGGAGCCTATGTTTCCGACCGAATCGTCCCCCGTTCCGAATGACCAAGTACGATGCGAAGATCTCATCCACGTCGACCGAATAGTTTCCAAACCCGATCCTGTCAGTCTGACTCGCTAACAGCCGAATCGTGCCGCGAAATGGAGCCGGCTTCTGAACGAGCAAATACGATGCATGATTCGGACAGCTGTATCGACTCAGTCTCAGCGAGAAGAAACGACTGTGGGAATCGGACTTCGGGGGGCTGTAGCGGGCCCCCCTACACCCAGGGCCCTCTGAATCTGTCCCGTGGGATTACCCATGGGTCCCCCCTTTCCATGCATGCACAGTGTGGCGGGCACCATGGTGTGCCCGTCACAGGGTGTACGCTTTTCCCCACCCACGCCTTTTTGCTATGGGAGCCTGTGTATGCGTTCAGTATACAGGCTCCCGTAGAATTCAATGGGAGTCCGAGCGAACCGAGTCTGTCACCATACGGGTGCATCGTACTCGGTCGCTCGGACTCGCAGAGCACAATTCGCTGTGAAAGCCATCCGGATCCGAGTCGTACAGAGGGCTTTCCTAGTGAGATCGTACTCGGGCCCTAGGTTTTTAATTGCTGTAATTACAAATAGGAAGCCCTATTGCCTTTGAAATCAAATGGAATATGTTTGGAACTATGGTCAGGCAATAGGAGGGTCCATTTCCCCAATCCACTCTGCACCTCATTTGACATTTCACTACAACAAATTGGGGTCCAGACTATTTTGACAAATATGTTGATGGGCCAGCCACAATCAAACCTATACAGTTCACAAAAACAATATGACTGTTTCTTTCTACTACTTTTTGTTTGCTGGTAGTTTTATATAGCACAAACTCGAGCCAAAGGTATCAGCGCGCTTTACATGAGCATCAGTTGTGTTTCAGACGGACACATTCATTTTGTTAGGCATGGGGAGATTAAGTGATTTGCCCAGAATCACAGGATGTTGAGCGTCCCTGCCAGACTCGATCCCAGTTCCCCAGCTTTGTGGTCGACCGCTCTAGCCATTAGGCCTCCTAACTAATGTATGTAGATAATAATTCTAATTTTAAATATGTGGTCATTACTAGGTCCCGTGATTACTAGGTCCCATGCATTTTCACATCTGTCAATGCCCAGGATCCTACGTCATACAGCTCACCCTCCAACCATCTTCAGAGTTAGCCTCATTCCCACTTTGTTTACTACAGATTATCACAACACATATAGATTATATGCAGGTCCACTGAAATTATGCGATTCTATGGCTCCGGTGTATTCACATAACTATGTATCTGCTGATTTTCACATAAAAATGTTTCTAGCTCAAACAAATCAAAAGTTACTAAAACATGGTGACACGTGTTCCTGCACACAGGAAGCACCTTCACAAACGTTTACTGATAATCTCTAAATTGCCTAATTGGTGTATTCGGTTTTAAATTGGTACTAATAAGGTGACATCTTTTCTCAGACAGTGTTACCATGTGCAAAAATGATAAAATAATGAAACATACTATCTCCTTGTGCTGTATTAAGCCGCATAATTTGCTTTTTCTTGATGCATAATTTAGAAAATCCTGCCGCATAATTTGGTTCTCCTCTCCCGTATTATTCCAGTGGCCCGGTTTATATGTTACTGTACTTTGATCTGTGGACAAATGCTTCCTGAGCTACAATTAAAATGGGGATGTGTTTGTTCTTTTAATGGTCACATATGACATACGTTTTGAGTGAAAATACACTAAAATGTATGCTTTCAATCGTAAACGGCAAGGCAAATAATAACGCATGTTAACACAGTTTGGTGAAAACATAAAAATCATAGAATAAAAATATTAAAACATCATACCAGTGACAAAGCATGGTTGTAATTTCATAGTAAACCCAATAGTAGGTATAGTAATAGTTAATAATATATATTTTATCTTGAATGAACACCGGATCCCGTTTATTGGAAACACTTGCAGGAAATGCACATTAGGAGCAATGATCGTTTTGCCATCCACATCCGCAGAAATGCAACAGAATCCCCATAGCAAAACCCGGATAGTATAGAGGTTTGTCAACAACATTGAAAAGGAGCGATAGATGATCAGGAAAGTATGTAAAATACATGTATAAATATGATATCCTTTACTGCATATGTATTATTGCCACTCTGCCTGCCTTTACAGTTGTTAAAAGCATGAAGGTTCTCTATAGCCAATTCCTATTTCTAACATTTTTAGTACAGACGAGATCAAATCTGCTAGGTTGACAAGATTAATTGCCCTGAGGGCACACATTTTTTCATGTCACACACTCCCTGGAAACAAATAGGATCATTAACTTGCCTATGATTTCGTGTTGAAATATAAGCCACGAAGAGATTTAACAAAAGGCCTGCTTAAGCGAACGAAGCTTTTACATCGTCCTCAATAGCACATTTACGACTGCTAGACTTCATTCAACCATGTGGCTCATGGCACCATGGTAATACCCATTTACGGTGCTAATGTTGTCATCAATAGCATTTAGGAAAATCTTTAGCGATGGAGGTGCCTGAATGCGTTCGTTCATTAGCCAAAGCCCCAACTAATGTCTAGCTGCGAGGAGTCACTACCATTTTTAAATATTGTAATTCCATATTCAAAGATATCCCGAAAAGGCTTATCCAAATAAGGAGTTTACGTCCCTCGAGTGTCAATATTATTAAAATCCTCACATTTCTTCTATCAGCCAATCTCCCTAAAGTTATTAATAAATCTCCATACTCGCGTCTGTTGTTTTCCCATCTCCACTCTTAATTTATGGTACTACTTGCTCCGCTTATCATAAACTCCTCCCGCTAGGATTACTTCCCCCATTTCCTTGGTATGTCATTTCTATCCTATGCTCCTTGGTCTTTTTCCTCTCCCGAAGTAGGCTCTAATCAGAAACTTCCGTCAGTAGAATGGTGTGAGACACTCATCTTGTTCTTTCGTGGAAAAATAGATGCTATTCAGGCAAGCCTCCCACCTCCCAGTGCGGGAGAAGATATACTGAAATCTGGCACTGGCGCTGTCGCCCTAAATGCAATAGGGAATCAGGAAGAGCCTGGCCATGACCCAATAATCAATGATGAAGCCTGTTTTCTGAACACTTTCTCTCCTACCCCCTTGGATGATTCCCTGTGTGCATTAAAATGCCTCAAATCAGGTCCCCCGCTGAACCCGGCCCCCTCCTTTATTCTCGCTTGGGGGGCAGAGGCTATTAGCCCGCTGGTGGATCGGCTATAGAATACCTCTCTCTCGTCAGCCACTGTACCTACCAAATGGAAAGAAGCGAAGGTTAACCCACTGCTTAAAAAAACACAGGCAGACCCCTCTGACCCATCCAACAATAGGCCAATTTCCCTCCTCCCAGCCTTCTCTAAAGTTCTAGAGAAACATGTGAACCATCAGATATTATCATACCTTGAAAGGAATTGCCTACTGCATGCCAGCCAATCGGGCTTTAGCCCTAATCTCAGTACAGAAACAGCGCTGTTGGAGGTTGTTGACTCCATCCGACTTGGTCTGGAAGTGGGTGACAGGGCGCTGCTGGTTCTGATACAATCTCTCACCATATTCTCCTGGCCCATCTCCACTCGATAGGCATTGGGGGGCTGGCTTGGAAATGGCTGGCATCCTTCCTCAAGGAGAGGAGACAAGAGGTATGGTGCCATCCCTACTCAGCCAATTCCCACAAGCTGAATGTTGGTGTTCCTCAGGGTTCTGCCCTGAGCCCGACTTTGTTCAATATCTACCTCACGCTTTTGGCTACTTTGGCAGAATCCTTAAGGGCAAAAAGTGTGTCTTACGCAGATGACACCCAGCTGCTGTTCTCGTGGAACAACAATGAGCCCTGACCAGGCAAGGAAATTCATACTTGCCTCTCGGCAGTATTTGGGTGGCTGTCCGTGAACCAACTTAAATGTAATGCAGGAAAGACGGAGCTGCTTTTCTTTGGTTCAGATGCAGAGACACCCTTGCAGTCCTTCTGGCCACCGGATGCTCCCCCCTCTTATCAAAAGTCAGGTGGTGAAAAACTTGGGCTTTAAATTTGATAGTCAATTGCTATTCCATACCCAAGTAAACTCGGTAGGGGACACCTGCTTTGCCCCCCTGTGACTTCTTCTGAAGTTTCTGTTCCTATTGTCCTTGGCGGCCAGACAACAAGTGATTGAAGCCCTGATCATCTCACGCCTTGACTATGAGAACGGCCTTTACTCAGTAAGTACCTGATGGATATGCATCAGCTGGTCCAGAATGCAGCAGCCCAAATTATTTTCGGGTTCCCCCGTGATGCTCAAGTGTCAAGCCTTTTTAGGAGTCTTCATTGGCTGCCAGTGAGGAAAAGGATTATCTTTAAGATGCTGCTGGTGACTCAGAAAGCCTTATATGGCATGGGCCCTGGCTACTTAAAAAAACAGGATTTTGTTCTATGCCCCACAGAGAAATCTCCGCTCTGCGAATCTCTTCCTGGCCAGTACCCCACGTATCAAGAAGGCTAGGTCAGAGGGACCTTTCCTTTCTGGGCCTGTCCCTTTGGAACAAACTGCCACTGACCCTTAGAAGCATCAAGTCAACGCCCGTGTTTCGGAAGAAGCTGAAAACTTGGCTTTTTTCCAGCCCATAGTTCCTTCTTGCCCCCGCTGACACTCTTCGGTAATCAGCGCCAGGACATTCCCTGGAGTAGCAGCTGCACTTTATAAATACCCCTACATAGACACATAGACATAGACATTCATGTTCAAAATGCTTCCTGCAATTTACAGCATTGCCGACCATCCTCTGCGATTCCCTCAAAAGCTAACTGCCTTCATGTCCCTCTCCCTTAAATGGTGCCCCGCCTGCCCCCGACCCCCGCATCCGACCTCCACACTGGTTTATGGCCCTTAAGCCCTATATGGACATCCATACAAATAAATAAAAAAACTCATATGGTAAAAGTTGTCATTGTTCTGGCATCTTAGAAAGGCAAATACACTAGTGTATTTGTACATGGATGGGGCGATTTAGTAGTCTTATGATAACATCTAGATTATAGGAATCAGTCTATTTTTTTATTATTGGAACAAAACTAGCACGTGTCAGAACTATGAATTTAATATAAGAAAAGCAAATGTATTACTGTGATGTTCATGGTTGACCTGTGGAAAACCACAGTGATCCTAAGTATGTGGCGGGGAAATAAAGCTGTTCAAAGTGAGGGGATGTCATTAGGTAAGAACTTCCAAGTAAGTTGGGTGAGAAACCTGAACATTTGTATTCATTTGTTATACTCCTACTTCCCCAGTCTGTATGTGACCTGTTGGTCAAAAGGATAATTTCAAACAAAGAACTGTACTTGGGCATTTATCCTTCTAAGTAAGAGAAAGAGTACTATTAGTTTAGAAATAGCAACAGTGCATATGCAGTCAAATAAGTTTGTGATGTGCAATTACTCAACTGACAGTGGATGAGAGGTTTCATAGGTCTGTGCTAATTAGATAGCAGGACGAGATATATACTCCCAGGTGTTTCCGCAACATAGCGTATGCATAGCCCACCCTACAAGAGGACGGCTTCCTAAGGGGTAAACAAGGTGGATAGGAAGGAAGCATTTCATTCAGTCAGCAAACCTACTAACCTTCTGACTTTTTACACATAGGAAGAGGTCTTCCAATAAAAAAAATCTAAAAATATTTTTAATTTACATATTAATGTAAATAAATGTAAAATGTTCATTTTAAATGTAGAACAAAATAAAAAGCATGCAATATCATTACTTACCTAATGTTGAGTAAAATATGTAGTTATTTTAAATATATTACATATATTTACAATTATTTTTTGTGAGATTTATATACATCTTGTAAGATTTATATAATTGTAATGCAATGTAATGCATTTGTAATATCTTAAATTTAATTACAATTATTTTTTGTAAGATTTATATAGAATTCACATTAATATATGGTGCAAAATCTTAAACATTATGTATAGAAATACATTAAATTCAGTTAATTAGTATATATAAATATATATATATACATATATGAATATATATTTTAATATTATATTGAATTTGTGCATATTTATAAAAAGTGAATATAAGCTAATTTAATTTAACATTAGTTCCTATGGGTTTTTATTTTATATCATCAACAACTCCAAAGGAGAGAGGGTCCTAGGGAAAAGTTTAACGACCAAACTACAGACTCAATCCCCACTGCAACTTATAATAACAACTAATAAGTCTAGTGGTCTATAACAGGGAGCTTCAACTAAGTTATCAAATATCTTGATCAGTGCCAACACCCAAAATTACCAACAAGTGTGAAGTAACCTTTACAAACTATTCGGATTTCCATCAACTACCAAGAGAGGTCAGTGTCATCATTTGGATATCCTTCCTTCCTACCACTGCTCCTCTAAATCACAGAGGAGGATCACGTGGATCGGATTTTGACCAGGTCACAAAGATCACAACAGAAGGAAAAGGAACCAAAGAACGGGGGACTCTATATTCACCTTGTAACAGGTCTCCCCAATAAATTTTGATTACTACAGGGTGATGGAGTTAAAGTGCAGTGCAAGTGAGTGAAAAATAAAAGGATTTGGAAGAGAAAACTACTTTTAATACAAATATCTCTGCCAGTCCTATTAAAAATAGTGCAAAAGCAGCTTTGAACACATAGGCCACTTTTCAATGGTCAACTAGTTTCAGCCTCATGGGCCAATCACCCAGGCTTTCGTCAGGACCCAAACAACGTATTGTGACGCTACTGCCTTACCAAAATAACCATGTGACTCTTATATATATAAAATTGTCATAAAATACGACCTTCTATATAATCAATCCTCATGACAAGCGGAGTATTCTTCGCACCTGTAACAAATAAGCACATCGAACCTCATTGTGACATGATAAAAAAGTTAAAACAACTCCCCAACATTAATTCATCCTTAATGATACAATCTTTGGTTACTCTATATACCAATAGATTAGTCTAGTTCCACCGCTATAACCATTATTTCGCTGGTGCTCTCACCTGTCTTGTATGAGGTCAATACCTCACCTCACCTGGTAACAACTCAGGTATGGGAGACCCCGCCCTATAGGTAAAGGAAAAACATTTTTAAGGGAAGAAAACTTATTTTCTCTTACCCTCATTTATATGAACTTCATAATGAACTTTACGGCTCAAATACGGACACCTTCCCAAGAAAAACACTTAAATTTACAATGTCAACATGTGAAGCAATGCTCAGAAAAACTCCAAGTATCCCCCTTGCTCTGCTCACAATTCTTATTTCATTTGGCCTTAGATATCAAAAAATTGTCAAGAATTATGGCATTTCGTATTTTTGATTGTTTAGACATACCAATAATACTTGTAATGAAATAGACTAGACTCTTTTCATTATCTACGATTTTCTATATCAAAAAAGATTAACCGTTCCTGCAGACACATACAGCAAGAACTAGCACTTTACAAGTGGTTAGATATAAGAATATGTAAAAAATATATATAGCAAGGAAAGACGCAGAGTGTATTAACGGAGCTACAAAGCCTAAAAAATTCTAGTCCTCTTGATACACACGTACATGGCCAGCGCAGTGATAACAGTATATGCGAAAGACGCATAGTGTAGCTGCGCATTATTAACAGTGCTGCAAAGCCTCAAAAATACTAATCCTCTCAAAGAAGATCCTACAGAAAGAATCAAGAAAGCCATCACAGAAATAGTGGAAGAAGCATCCAATGAAGGGTGGATTACACCACAGGAAACAGCATTTCTTCAAACCACTTATCCTGTGGTGCCGAATTTCTACATTTTACCAAAAGTACACAAGATCCAACGACCACCACCAGGAAGACCCATTATTTCGGGGATAGGCTCAATTCTTGAGCCTTTATCTACTTTTGTAGATTTTTCTTGAGGCCCTTAGTTAAAAAGATGCCAACGTATCTTCAGGATACAAAAGATGTGTTGCGTCTCCTACCTATGGTAGAATTCGACTCGGAGAGAGACTTGTTAGTCTCCTTCGATGTTGAATCACTATATACATCTATTCCTCAAGATGAGACGTTAGATACAGTTGCCTCTATCTTAAACAACACCGACCTGAATTCTATCACACCAGTTCATTTTATTATGACCCTGGCCCACTTAGCCATGAAAGACAATTTCTTCAAATTTGAAGAAACTATTTACCTGCAAGTCTCGGGCACGAGTATGGGAAGTGTTTTTGCGCCAAGTTTGGCGAATCTTTACGTCCATACTTTTGAACAAAACCATGTGCTGAATGACGATAACCCTTTCCATGAGTCGATAAGACTATGGAAGCGTTACATTGACGACATATTTGTAGTGTGGCGTGGAGATTTAGAATCGGTGGTTCAGTTCCAACAATGGCTGAATACACTGAATAATTTCTTGAGATTCACATTAGAGGCACATAAGAACCGAATAGCTTTCCTCGACTTATCTATTTTTGTCACTCCCACAGGATTAGAAAGCGAGTTTTATCGTAAACCAATGGCTCGGAATTCCCTTCTAAGGTATGATAGTCAACATCCGAAGGCCTTGCGGGACAATTTGCCTTATGGCCAATTCTTACGAGTGAGAAGAAATTGTTCGAGTTTCGAGCAATATAAACAACATGCCCAGAATTTGTCTCATCATCTGACAGAGAAGAAATATCCAAAGAAACTCATCAAACGAGCATACAAACGTGCTAGTAACAATCATAGAGAGGCTCTATTGGAACCACAGGCCGAGAAACCATCCTTGGGGCGTCTCACTTTTGTGAATACGTTCAGCACGTTAACCAATGGTATCCAGAAGAGTATTCGCAAGAATTGGCGATTGCTGAACATCGGCAAGAATAACATTCCATTGCCTATGTTTGCATTTAAAAGAGGGTACAATCTTCGTGACAAATTGGTGCACACACGACCAAAAGAGCAAGGATTGAAAAGAACAGGCACATTGTGGGACCTACCCCCGGTTCAGGGACATTTTCCATGTGGGGCTTGTGCCATTTGCCCACAAACAAGACATTCAAAAACAGTTGATATCGGAACTATGAGACCTTGGGTGCAACAAACGTTTTCCAATTGTAACAGGGATAATTTGATCTACCTGATACAGTGCCCCTGCAAATATCAATATGTAGGGATGACGACTCGCAAAGTCAAGCTCAGGATGCTAGAACACAAAAGCACGTTTAGATGCAAGAAAACCAATACGAAACTAACGAAACATTTTGTTGAGTTTGCTCATCAGGCTGATGATTTCGTGTGGACGGTTTTAGAAAAACCATATATAGCATCTCATGTTGTTGATAAAGCCAGATTTCTCTTTAGTAAGGAACAAAAGTGGGTGTTCAAACTCCATAGTGACACCAGAGGCCTGAACGATGGCATACCTTGGACTGCCTTATAACACTCCAATATAGATGAAAATTGAGGCAGGCATGACTATTAGTCATGTGTATTTCACAGTAACCAGAGGTAGTTGGTCCTGTTTAGTTATGATCATTGACTGTGATTCATTTCATAACATCAAGTTTGGTTAGCTGAGATATGGATAGTGAGATGTATTTTTTTTTAAATAGGTCTCGTGCACTGTAGAAGAACCACAAACTAAAGAGTTCCCGTTTATAACATCAAGTTTGGTTAGCTGATATAGGGATAGTGAGATGCATCCTCTTAAAGAGGTTTCAGGCACTTTAGAAGAACGACTAACTAATGAGTTCCCGTTATATTTGGAAAATAGTTATCGGGAATAACGACGTTGATTTAGAATCAAGAATGACGCCATTAGTGATTATAAGCAGCCCTTTGTCTGATATATTGGTTACCAAGAAATGTTGTAATGTAGGTGAAAAGACGCACATTATCCTTGTGTGGTTTTTTATATATTCATTGAATAGTTTCTGATATTGTGAATGTATGCATTTAGGAGGCTGAACAAATGATTGTACTCATCTACATAGAAGAAATAGTAGGATCAATTATATTAAGTTCCCAAGTTCGGAAATGAAGAACTACAGCTTCCGGGTAGTATGACGTAATTTTGTAGTCCAAATACGTCATTTTCAACTGCCGGCAGCGCCATGCTAGATACAAAGCCGGAAAAGAGAGGCGGTGGTGCACCTCCCACTTACTCAGGAGAGCCCGAGGCACCGACGGAGAGGTAAGACCTCTAGCTGTGTCCGCGCTGATATTTCGCTGTTGTATCATGCGCGGGTACCTTATGCGTTTTTCGCATATATGATTACCACTGCGCTGGCAATGTATGAGTGTATCAGGAGGATTAGTATTTTTGAGGCTTTGCAGCACTGTTAATAATGCGCAGCTACACTATGCGTCTTTCGCATATACTGTTATCACTGCGCTGGCCATGTACGTGTGTATCAAGAGGACTAGAATTTTTGAGGCTTTGTAGCTCCGTTAATACACTCTGCGTCTTTCCTTGCTATATATATTTTTTACATATTCTTATATCTAACCACTTGTAAAGCGCTAGTTCTTGCTGTATGTGTCTGCAGGAACGGTTAATCTTTTTGATATAGAAAATCGTAGATAATGAAAAGAGTCTAGTCTATTTCATTACAAGTATTATTGGTATGTCTAAACAATCAAAAATACAAAATGCCATAATTCTTGACAATTTTTGATATCGAAGGACAAATGAAATAAGAATTGTGAGCAGAGCAAGGGGGATACTTGGAGTTTTTCTGAGCATTGCTTCACATGTTGACATTGTAAATGTAAGTGTTTTTCTTGGGAAGGTGTCCGTATTTGAGCCGTAAAGTTCATTATGAAGTTCATATAAATGAGGGTAAGAGAAAATAAGTTTTCTTCCCTTAAAAATGTTTTTACTTTACCTATAGGGCGGGGTCTCCCATACCTGAGTTGTTACCAGGTGAGGTGAGGTATTGACCTCATACAAGACAGGTGAGAGCACCAGCGAAATAATGGTTATAGCAGTGGAACTAGACTAATCTATTGGTATATAGAGTAACCAAAGATTGTATCATTAAGGATGAATTAATGTTGGGGAGTTGTTTTAACTTTTTTATCATGTCACAATGAGGTTCGATGTGCTTATTTGTTACAGGTGCGAAGAATACTCCGCTTGTCATGAGGATTGATTATATAGAAGGCTGTATTTTATGACAATTTTATATATATAAGATTCACATGGTTATTTTGGTAAGGCAGTAGCATCACAATACGTTGTTTGGGTCCTGACGAAAGCCTGGGCGATTGGCCCATGAGGCTGAAACTAGTTGACCATTGAAAAGTGGCCTATGTGTTCAAAGCTGCTTTTGCACTATTTTTAATAGGACTGGCAGAGATATTTGTATTAAAAGTAGTTTTCTCTTCCAAATCCTTTTTATTTTTCACTCACTTGCACTGCACTTTAACTCCATCACCCTGTAGTAATCAAAATTTATTGGGGAGACCTGTTACAAGGTGAATATAGAGTCCCCGTTCTTTGGTTCCTTTTCCTTCTATTGTGATCTTTGTGACCTGGTCAAAATCCGATCCACGTGATCCTCCTCTGTGATTTAGAGGAGCAGTGGTAGGAAGGAAGGATATCCAAATAATGACACTGACCTCTCTTGGTAGTTGATGGAAATCCGAATAGTTTGTAAAGGTTACTTCACACTTGTTGGTAATTTTGGGTGTTGGCACTTATCAAGATATTTGATAACTTAGTTGAAGCTCCCTGTTATAGACCACCAGACTTATTAGTTGTTATTATCTTTTATTTTATATCCCTGCCTCCATTATTTTCTTTTTGAGGGTGTTGCAATATTATTGGCCATGTGTGGTGCTGGACATACTTCTGCTCTGAGCTGGAGTACATTTACTACTGTTTGGAGTCCTTTTTGGCAGTAGTAACTATAGAAGTGCTGTTTGTGAATAGAAATGGGCTTACTATATGCATGGGTGCATGTCCCATCCAAAACCCTTCTTTCACCCTTCTTGAACACATTATTGCTTCTCCTGTAAGTCCGCCCATTTTCCAGCCACTCTCTTCTGTCCTTCCTACATTTACTACTAAAATGGAAATCTATGTGTGTGAAGATCTCTGCAGTTAGATCGATGTCTGTACATAAAAGTTAGGGGAGAAGGAAACCGACATCTGCATGCAGGTTAGTGAACAGCATTTTAGTATGTTACTAGTACTATTTTAGTACTACTAAGCATACTACTGAAAGGCCCGTTTCTAGTCGTTCTGGAACTTTTCTACAGATGCACTCCGATGAGTTTTTTAAGCAGCATGAAAGTGTGAAGGGTAGAAAATCATCAGCGCACATTCAATTTAGCCTCATCACTTTCCGATACGTAATAATAACCAAAGGACAATTTTGGAAGGTTAGTTAGATTTATTACAAAGCCAAAAATAACTGAACATAAACACACTTCAGCATGAGGGTATATAAATACAAAGGAAAAAGCGTGAAGCCAAATCTACTCACCCAATCCAGATGGTGCAACATGAACAGAACTATTAACTCGAGAAGGAGGATACAAACAATCAAGAAGCAAGAGTCCAAATTTCCCTGCATCGAAGGCTGATGAATGAAGAGCATTTAAATCTATCCCTACTCTATCACTATAGTGATATCCCTACGTCAGTGAGCAAGCATTTCAGATTAAGAGAAAGGTGTCACTCATGGAGTCTTCCTAAGAAGTTTCTCCACCGTTTAGATAGGTCAAGCAGCATTAGGCCACTATCGCAAGAGGAAGAGCTCATTCTGAGATGCTCCCTCTCCAAAGGCAAGGAAGATGTGGGCTCTATCCCTACTTCCAACAACCAGTTGTTCACAGGTAGAGTTCTCATGATGCACACCTTGCCCGTACTCCACAATGGGTACATTCATGAGCGTACTTTTCCACGGTGTTCTCCATGTACATCCCTTGCAACAATTCGTCCTTGGTTCCCATGCCGTCTCCCATGTGAAACAACTTCACTCCTTTATCGCCTCCGAGCCATGCAATTGTGAATTCTTCTCTCTTGGCCTAGCCGCAAAACAAAAACATTACTTTGTCTAAAAGAATGCTTCTCCACCTGCAATGCAAAATGTGAAAAAGAACAGCTTCCATAGTGCACATGAAATTTAGAACATTAATCCTAAAGTGAGAGTTGTCAGGGATTGCATTTCAGGCCTACAGCTTTGGCTAACAAAATAATATCACTTAGATATTACGAGTTGCATAATTAGTCTTGCATTTTGATCAACACATTTACCTAATTATGGAAAGTATCATTATTATTAAACACATCTAATATGTGAATAATGTCAAACTTCACAACACGTTTTCTCCATGTTAGCATTTTCTACGTTAACTCTTACTACTTTGTCAGTAAACTAAAATATGTCACATAGATACATTAACGTGGTTCACAATTCTAACACTCACATTTATACAAGACAGGATTATGTGCGGTACGCTCTACCCGTGATTATCATGTACCCCTACAAATGAGTAAAATGCACATATGAAATTCTACTCCATCAGTTTCCCCCTCTGATGACGCTGAGTCATCATAATAATCTCTAAAATCCCTTGTAGAGTAGACCAACCTAAACAGATGTAGTAGCTAGTCTTGCCTGAACTCCTCCATTTGCTTCTAATTTCCTTAGTAACTGTCCTACGGTCTTTCCATTCTTCTTTCCCATTTCCTTAAGGAGTTCTCCAACTGCCTTCCTCTATGCCATTTATATGCCCTCATCATTCCAACTAAAAGAATGATACAGATTATAATAATCAGTATTGGTTTTAAGATGTATCCAAAGATTCCACTTCCCAGATTTGTAAACCACCTTTCAACTGCACCAAATCCCTTTCCAGTCTTATCGCAAACTCCTTCAGCTGCCAAATCTTGAATCTCCTGATGTATATTAGTGTTATTACTAATATATCCCTTCAGATCTTTACTTTTATCAGGGATATAAGTACAACACTGCTGGACCTTCAGCATGCGACAGACTCTGCCCATCAATGATTAGCAAAGATTTAGCTGTTTTAACAGACAACTTATCCACTATGGTAGACCACCGTCTAATCTTGACATCATTAAGCACTACTCCCAAATCAGGTATTATTGCTCCGAAGATGTCTCCCACAGCCTCTCCAGCACTTAATCCACGTTTTTCCCTATTTCTTGATCTTCCTTAATGACTCTCCAAATCATCTACATGGTATATTTTTTGAAAAACAAATGCCAAATAACACGTACCACACCATTTGCTCAGCAAACGTACATACACATTCTTTCCACACACAAAATATGCTCCTGGTATCATGCGAATTGACTCCTGCAAAAATGTCTTCCAAGGGCCATTGACCAAAAATATATGATTGCATACACTCCGTCCTACAAATAGAGAATTGTAACTTCTTATAGCTTGTTGTATGCAAAGCTTTCCTCGTTGTTGCCTATCTAGAGCTATCAGACCAGAACTCCCTTTAACCTTATGGGATAATTCCTCCTTGGTCCAATCAGAATCCTTATCCGTGTTATCAACATTGTGAACTTGTCCCTTACGTCTATCTTATACCTGGTCTATAATTTTTTTTTCTATATCTGTTAGTATGCGAGTTAAATTATGTCTCGGCACGTAAGCTGTGTGTAATGTTACAGTTAGTGCAAAATAATTTTCCATCCTTTCTATTCTCCTTTGTGCATTGTACTTATTCAAATGTTTATAGACCGGAATTTCTGAAAGTACAATGTCATAATTTGAGAAGTAGTACTCATAATGACCTTTTCCATAGAACATACTAAGGAGTAAGCTACAACTAATGCCATAGGTCAAAGGCAAGTAATGGTAAGTGATTCACTCTTCAACCGCTGCAGGTAAATGCATGCACACATAACAATCTTTAACTTCCATAGTGTCTATATACTCATACAGCAACTTAGCGTAAGCATTTAGAGGCCAATTATGAGCAGCCTGTAAAGGCTCCAACCTGCGGTCAGAGCCTTTAGGGCTGCTTCATAATGGGCCGCTCGGTTTCCTTTCCGACCACCTCATTATGATGGAGGCGGTCGGAAAGGAAACCGGCCGGTCATTCCGGCTGGCTTCTCACGGGCTTGGAGAGCCTGTCCACCAGTCGGAAGCCGGCTAGTGATCTCAAAGGCGGGCCTTCCCGCTCTGAAGATTACAACGCACGGTTTCCGACATGGTTTCTGTGCCAGTCTGTCCGACATTGAAACCATGTCAGAAAGTGTGTTTCGGAGTCCCCAGCTGGGCTCCCCTTTGGTGCACAGCCTCTGATTTGGAGGCCGAGGGGGCACCAGCCCGCTTGTTGATCCCTGCAACTTGTGGCAGGCACCTTAAGGTGCCTTCCACGGGGTGCAGGGATGAACCACACCTCCCATTTCATTATGGGAGCATGCTTTACAGCCGGTTTACGGTCGTAATGCATGCTCCCATAGTGAAATATAGGAATGAGACCGAATAGTTTTCGGTTGTATCCTAATGAGGCAGTCGGGACCGCCGACCGCGTGTTGGTCGGTCCCAGGACTGACTCGGTGTTGGGTGGAAGGAATACCTCCTGACATCGAAATCAGGCCCTTAATGTATAATCTCCCTTAGACAGGTCTACATGAAGGTAGCAACTAGTTTGCTTTATTAAGCCTTTCTCAGATCCTAGTGTGCATTCCTTTGAGACAGCAGTAGTAGGTGTGGATGTCCAATGTACTCCCACCCCATGTTCCTCACTGTTGGGTGAACTTAAAACTGACTCTATGATGACTGCAGGTATTATTACAATAACCCCAATAATGAGTGCACCTACAATACATTTGTGCCTACTATTTGCATTTCCAGACTCCATTTTAGAGTAGCTCAGATCACTGTTCAAGGAGTAGAATAGCGCACACAGTCTCTTTTTCCCTTCAGTCTATACGTATTTCAAAGTTCTTGAGCAACTTTTGAAGCCTTGGAAAGTTATTTTCAACAGTCCCTTCTTTACAGTATTTACACAGCTCAGAAGACCTCCCTAGCCCTCTCTCTTATTCTTCTTCTAGATAGAATCCCTAAATGTGTTCTTCTTCCACCCAGGCCTAGGTAATCTTCTTCAAACAATTATCTACAATTTACAGTTCAATTCACATCCCTTATCAGGTCAGAGTCAATCTCCTTAATAACTTGTTGTAACAGTTCAGCGCTCAATACTGCAATCTCTTGAGGAGACTGTGGTGGTCCGAAACTTGGGAATTCCACACCTTCCGTAAGCCACTTAGACTTGGTGGAAAAGGAACAGTCAATGACACAAGTGTGTTTACTTCAAGCCAGGAACTCTCACCAATATCTCAACCACTAGCACCCACATCTCGGACCTCACTCTTCCCGGCATTTGCAACCAGATAAGTCTAATTGGGAAAGAAATACCTCCAACAAATCAATCGAGTTCTTCTGAACGTACTCAAACCTTTCGTGTCCTGCTCTGTCCCACTCAGTTCTGACTCTGAAGTATCACATATTGGTGCAAGTTCTCTTTCAAATGCAAGTCTCTGGTTCTTCCTCCTCTGTCTCACAGGCCAGGTCTCACCTGCAGCAACGTTCTTCCTGGACTGCCTACGACTTCTTGTCACACCAGCCTCTTCCACTGAGTCAGATTCTCTATCACTCGCAATGGTACTCTCTCTGTCAGAATCTCTGCCAGGGCCTTGTGTAGCTTGACCCCCTCAGATCGACCTGGTGTGCATCCAGCCTCTTCAGATACCTCTACAGGTTGGCTTGTCCCCTGCTGTTACCTTTCAGTCACGGCTGGAAATTCTTCTGGGAGAGGAGCTGTTTCATCAGAGGGACCTAAAACTTGGCGTGTGTGAGAGGCATGGACCCAATTCGGCTTTCCACCACACTTTACAGTAGTTTTAATCACAAGTATCACTTGGAATGGACCATGCCACCGAGAATCAAGACAGTTTTTCTTCACTTGTCATTTGATGAGGACCCAATCTCCTGGGTTCAGGTTGTGACAGCGATCCCTTGATGTCTCTGTAGTTGCTGCTTCAACCTGATGAGACACAGAACGAACAACGTCAGACAATCCTTTACAGTAGTCAAGGACCAAATCATCTGAAATGTTCACAAGCACGTTGGCAGGCATGGCAGGCAAACGCATTGCTCTCCCCATGAGTATTTTGTGGGGCGACAACCCAGTTCTCCTGTCAGGGATGCTGCGCAGGCTCATTAGCACTAGTGGTAGATCATCAGGCCACTTCAAAGATGTCAAAGCACACACTTTAGCCAACCTCTATTTCAGGGTGTCATTGATCTCTTCCATCATTCCAGATGCCTCTGGCCTGTAGCTGCAATGTAGTCTCGGCTCCACATTCACAGTAACTTCATGACTTCGTTATGGAAATGTTTGCCTCTATCCGACTCCAATGTAGTTAGAAATCCGAGCCTAGGAATGAGCTCTCTTAGCCATAACTTAGCTATTGTGAGGTTATCACATCTCCTAGTCGGGTAAGCCTCGACCCATTGGGAAAAAATGCATACAGCATCCAAGATGTGCCTTAAACCATTACACACAGGCATCTCTACAAAATCCATTTGGATTTGATTAAAGGGACTCCCTGACCTGCCAATCTGGCTCAAGGCAACAACAGTCTTTTTCTCTGCATTCATTTGTTGGCATGTGACACACCTATGACACAGCATTTGCAGTCACTTGAAACTTCAGATTGAACCAAGTATGCTTGAACAATCTCACCATCGCATCCCTTCCCATGTGAGCTACTCCATGAATTAGCCTTGCCATTGGGTGCAACAAGCAATCCGGTAATACTGCCTTGTCATCAGCTGACATCCAAATGTCATCCTTCCCCTTCTCACAGCCTGCTCTGACCCAACCCGCTTGTTCTTCCTCTGTAACTTCCATTTGCAAACGCCTCACTTCATCCCAAGTGTCTGCAGCTACTAGCATTATATTGAGTTTGTTCTTCTCTGTACTCTCACCAGTATATTCTCCATTAAATATACATGCATGAAAGGCACAGTAGTGTGTGACTTCATCAGCATATATATTTCCAGTGGTTACAGAATCATTCCCTTTTCCATGGGCTGCGCACATGACAACAGCCACCTCCTTTGGTAATTGTAATGCTTCCAACAGTTGTCTCACATACTCCGCATTTCTTATAGAAGAACCAGATGATGTTAAGAACCTTCTCTGCAACCATAGCTGTCCGAAATCATGAACCACACCGAACCCATACTGGCTATCAGTATAGATCGTGACTTGGATTAGTTCGGAGACTCGACAGGCTCTTATCAAGGTAATAATTTCAGCCACTTGTACAGAATATATTTCCTCTAACCAAGCGACTTCCACTACTCCAGAGATGGTACAGACAGCAAGCGCTGCTCTCAGATTCCCTTCATTGTCTCTTAAGCATGAGCCATCAACAAAAAGGACTTGATCGGGATCAGACGATGGCTCATCGACAATGTCGGGCCTTGGTTTCTTACATAGTTCAGTGACATCCAGACAGTCATGGAATGGGTAACAAGGTAGCAGGATTTAACACAGCACACCACCTCAGGGTTACATTCTCAGCTGCAAAAAGCACCTGCTCGTACCTTGTCAATCTGTTATTTGACAAATGCTGTGTCTTGGTTCTCCTCATCAGAAGCTCAACCAAGTGTGGTACATCCACTGTAAGAGGATGACCTATCACAATGCTCTCACTATGTTCAATACTGACACCTGTTGGAGCAACAGATTTGAAACATCCAGGCCAGGCTGAAGCTACAGGATCTAGAGTAGCTGAGAAATTGGCCACTGGTCTACGGGCACCTTCATGTGTCTGTGTGAGTACAGATAGAGCATTATCTTCCCTTTCATGGCAGAACAGCGAAAACGCTTTGTTGTAATCAGGCATTCCAAAAGGTGGAGCGTGACACAGGCACTCTCACAACTCAAGGAAGGCAAGTAGGGAATCTTTATCCCAAGGCAACGGATCGCTCACATCCTTGTGATTCAGTACCTGCAAAGGTTTAGCCTTCAAGGAAAAGTTGTGAATCCACTGTCGACAGTAGCCAACCATTCCCAAAAACATTCTAACCTCTTTTTGGGTACTGGGCGGATTCATCTTCATGATTGCCACCACTCTGTTTCACACCTCCCAAGATGGACACTCCTGTCCCTCTTGTTCCTCCTGATATCATTCCCATGACCCCTAGATCAAGAGCCACTAGGGCTGATACACCTCCCACATTATTGGTGCCATCAGGACTTTGTCCCACTTCTCCCGATTGTAAACTGTAAGGTGGTGGACGCTCAGCTAACAACACATCCAACAAATTGCCTTCATTATCACTACTGTCAATCTCATTTGCCCTTCTCCCCTTGTCCTAGCCCTGTGATTCTCCATCAACCAATACTGGGTATAACCTCTCTCCCTCAATGGTATCGACTCTCCACCTCTTGAGCCTAGCATCCCACTGTGCATTCTGATACGCCTTCATGGTTTTCTACATCCTTCCATGATATTTCTCTCTCTGTCTAGCATGAGCTGCACGCATCCATGCATCTAATGCCTCAAACTGTGTGGGTCTGGGCAAAGGTCACATTGCAAACATCGTCCCTCTAAGGTTATTCAATACCTCCAGCCTGAAAGTTACAAAGCATGATTTTGACAATTCCCCTCCTTTTCAATGATTTTGTGCAGATTTTGGAGCCAAATTATAGTATGGAGCACAACCTTTCTCACCAAATAGTGACCTGGAGTATCCTCGGATGGCACCACTTCACCCACTCGAGTGACAACTCCTTCATCATCAGATTCCATAACACCTTAAAGCTTTGCATGATTTCTGACACTTTTCAGAACTTTCCCGAACAAAAATGCAATATTTGTTCAATTGATACAGTGAAATGATGCTGTCAGCCACAGAGTATTCCAGCTGACCATCAACCAATCCTAACGTGGTGTTACACCAAACGACGTCACTCTCACTCCTCGCAGCGGCTCACCCTCCTTCACAATTTCTCCATATGCATTCGCTCACACAATCATATTAAGTCCGTAATTGTCGACATTCTAAAAGATAAATAGAATTCAACAACTCTAGAGCATTCGCACACAGTAACCCTTGACCAGCGTGGATCACCAGAATCAGTACAGTTAACACCTGTACACAAGGTTCACTAGACAATTCCCATATGTCCCATTCACACAACGTTCCCTGTCTTATGTGGACCTGCCAATGACATCTCATGACAACTCCTCAATTCTCCGGTCAGACAATCGCTGTGTCTTCTACAACTTTCAATATCCCGGGTTCTTAGGCCACATCGGGACCCGCAACTCAAATCTCAATCCTTGGGCAACGTCAGACCTGAAACCACATTCACTTGACTCTCACTCTAACTCCACAAGACATCACATGCTCAAACCATTCCCGCAATCTAACATTCTACATACATCCTGTTAATACTAACGAAATGGTCACCCGAGCCCTGATTTGATCCCGGTTGGATTACGCCAATGCCCTGTGTGTGGGCATCCCGGATATCTGCTTAACAAACTGCAGGTTGTGCAGAATGTGGCAGCCAGGCTTCTTCTCAACGTCCCTTCCAGAAGTAGCGTGAGACAACATGTGCGCGCCCTTCACTGGCTGCCCGTAGCCAAACGGGTTAAATTCAAGTCCTTAGTTATAGCTCACCGCGCTCTTCATGCAGCAGGCCCTATCTACCTACGAAAGCGCTTCTCTTTCTATACGCCTGCGAGACACCTGCGCTCTACCACACAACTCTTGGCCCATGTTCCGCGCTTCCGGCTGCAAAGGATGGGTGGCAGTTCCCTTGCCTTGAAAGCCGCCTTAGCCTGGAACTCGCTGCCGTTCGCTCTCGGGAGCATTCAGGACCCTAGTCTGTTTTAAAAAAACCTGAAAACATTTCTCTTTGTTTAATTTGATCCACGCATTCCTCAAGGCTCGCGCCGGGACACTCCTCGGAGTATCCGTGCGTGCTACAAATAGAAATAGCATAACATAACATAACATACTCACTCCACTGCTGATCACGCCGCATTGTCAAACTCCGTCGGTCTCTGCTAGATTCTGTCGCCTTCCGTTCTCGATCATTGGGCTCTGGTTTGGGATTTTTGGGGTTCTAGACTCCACCTATGCTAAGCCAATTCTAAACTCTCCCCTTAATTCATGTGCAAACCATCCTAATCTGCTGCCAACTGAAAGACCATTTCTAGTCGTTCTGGAACATTTCTAGAGACACACTCCGATGGGCCTTTTAAGCAGCATGAAAGTGTGAAGGGGAGAAAATCATCAGTGCACAGTCAATTTAGCCTCATCACTTTCCAATACATAATAACCAAAGGACAATTTTGGAAGGTTAGTTAGATTTATCACAAAGCCAAAAATAACTGAGTATAAACAAGCATCAGAGGGAAGAGAAATACAAAGGAAACAGCATGAAGCCAAATCTATGCACCCAATTCAGATGGTACAACATGAACAGAACTATTAACTTGAGAAGGAGGATACAAACAGTCAAGAAGCAAGAGTCCAAATTTCCCTGCACTGAGGGCTGATGAACGAAGAGCATTTAAGTCTATCCCTACTCTATTGTTAAAGTGACATCCCTACGTCAGTGTGCAAGCATTTTAGATTAGGAGGAAAGGTGTCAGTCCTGGAGTCTTCCTAAGAAGTTTCTCCACCGTTGAGATGGGCCAAGCAGCCTAAGGCCACTATCGCAAGAGGAAGAGCTTGTTCTGAGATGTTTCCTCTTCAAAGGCAACAAAGATGTGGGCTCTATCCCTATTTCCAACAACCAGTTATTCACAGGTAGAGTTCCCATGATGCACTCCATGCACGTACTCTTCAATGGATACAGTCATGAGTGTACTTTTCCACGGTGTTCTCCATATACATCCCTTGCAACAATGTGTACTTGGTTCCTGTGCCATCTCCCACGTGAAACCAAGTTCACTCCTTTATCGCCTCCAAGCCATGCGATTGTAACTTCTTCTCTCCTTGCCTATCTGCTAAAACAAAGACTTTACTTTGCCTAAAAGAATGCTTCTCTACCTGCAATGCAAAACGTGAGAAAGAAGAGCTCCTGCAATGCACATGAAATTTAGAACATTAATCCTAAAGTTAGAGTTGTCAGGGGTTGCATTTCAGGCCCCAGCTTTGGCTAACATGAGAAATATCACTTAGACATTACGAGTTGCATAATTAGTCTTGCATTTCGATCAACACATTTACCCAATTATGGAAAGTATCATTATTATTAAACACATCTAATACGTGAGTAATGTCAAACTTCACAACGCGTATTTCCATGTTAGCATTTTCTGCTAGTTACATTTATTTTCTACATTAACTCTTCATACTACTTTGTCAGTAAACTAAAATATGTCAAGTAGCTACATTAACGCGGCTCACAATTCTAACACTCACATTTGCACGAGACAGGATTATGTGCGGGTGCGCTCTACACGTGATTATGATGTACCCCTACAGATGAGTAAAATAGAGATACGAAATTTCCACTCAATCACTACAAAATGCAGTTTGTGAATAAGTCATTATGAATTGTCTGGTGAGACCACAGATGCCGTCCTCTCCTCTTAGGTTTTAGAACCACCTCCACCCAATGTAGTTTTATGACTCCTAGGGGTAAATTTACTAACATGTTGTGCTGGGTTAGCGTCACAAAAGCTGCTAACCAGCACAAAATATTTATTTTCTAATTTGCTTTCCAGTGCAAAACTTTTTTTGCGCTGAAAAGTACCCTGAGAGTAACGCAAAGCAGCACGAAGCACTGCTTTGCGTTATTTAGCACCAAGGGGGCATTATATGGGTGGTACATGGGGGTTCCCATGCTACCACTCATGCCTTTTGAGGCAAAACCCTATCTACAAACAATAGTAGACAGAGTTTAGCACCAAAAGTTAACACCATTTAAAAGGAGGCGTTAAGAGGAGAATTATTTTTATTTTTCCTTTTTTTCCGACTTTGCATGTGTGCTGCACTGTGCAGCACACATACAAAGTAGGAAAAGTTTTAAAGTGTGTTTACGTATAGTATTTTGCACTGGAAGGATACCCTTCCAGTACAAACCCCAGGGCAGACTCAGGCACACATCCTAGCACTATGGCGCAAAGGTGGGTGCCGGGCACACAGCAGCTAAAATCAGTACCGGCGCTGGGAAGAGGAGAGGAGAGATCCATATCTCTGTAGATATGGCACTCTCCTGATCCCTTCATGTCACGCAATGCAGCACAGCATTTTTTGCTGCTGCGCTGTGTTCCGTTACTGTTTGTAAATCTGGGCCTAAGTGTCCTAATACCCAGCATTACTACTAGGGTATGCCTATGTTAAACAGCTAATGATGATCTGTTTTGACAAACAAAGACATCACTTGCAATGGGTTACTTTTAGGAGCTAAATCTACTCGTTAGAAGTAGAAACCCAAATAAGCCCTGTGATGAAACCCTTGTACAACCTCTTAAGGAAAGAGGACTATAAAGCCGCTCAAATGGGGAGGTTTTTCACAGGAACTCCACATGATAAAAATTCAGCTCAGGTCGAAGGTGTCTTTACATAATAATGATGATATTTGTATGTATGTGTTTATGAATTCAAAGAAACTTTGAAGGTACTAATTCTAAATTAAAAGTGTGCACACATATGCACTTTTGTTTAACATAGGAAAGAGCAGTCAGCAATATTTTGACATTGCTTGATTCCACATATTTTCTTCCTCATTCCTATCAGTACTCTGAACAAGAGCAGACACTAAGCTTTATCCTTGTGAGTTTGGATGGGATGTGCACTTTATTGCATGTAGATTAGAAAAAACTAACCTAGGAAAACGGGGGTAGTTTGAATAGGGTATATGACATGGCACTGATAGATACTAACCTGGGGCCTGATTACAGAAAGTCCCTACGGGGAACAACAGGTGTGTGCGCCTGCTTTATCGCCCCAGGGGCACTTTGCTATTACAGAAGGGGCTGCAGATGCTTGTGCTACCCCTTCTGTAATACTGATAGCGCTGGCACACATGTAGCTCCAGCAATATTCTGAGAGGGTGTTTCCTCATTTGCATGGGGTGTGGCCCTATGCAAATGAGGAAATAAGTTTGACTGTGCACCTGCGCCGCATTACAGACGCAGGAACAGAGTCAAACATGCCCTTAGTATGCACCTACTGCAAGGGAATCTCTAATTCCTCTTGGAAGTGCAGGTGTGTTGCCAACTGCACTGTGAAACATGGAGCAGCTTTAAAATAGCTGTTCTTTTTTCCGATTTTCCAGCTCATTTTCTACCTGTTTTCCCCTGTGCCGCCTTCTCCACAAGTTCTGCTGGTGGCGCCCGCCATTTTGTCCTCGGCGGGACGCTTCCCTTCACCACAGGCCTCCCTGAACTGCTCGCGGCGCGGTCCCTTAGTCGCCGCGGCAGCTATGCTTTGAGAACTCTTTGGTTTACTTCAAAACCAATTTTGAAATTTTCTTCCCACTTTCATCATCACACGCCGGCGGCTGGTAGCAGACCACTGTCTCCTTCATTGTGCAGGTGACTCCAGTTGGGGCGCACTTTACCAGTTTCATTTATGGTGGGACTCCTCCATGGCTATACAATATTCAAAGTCAACGGTTTCAGAGGACACCTTTATACTTCGGAATGCTGTATGAGACTTTTTTCTCCTCCACTATGTTTGGTCCTTCTTACTGCAGTTTTATGCACAATGCCTTCCTGCTATTTTATATGCTCCATTATCTAGTCTCTTTCCTGTAAAAGAATTGCGATAGACTGAACCAAGCCTTTTTGTGTGACCTGTCTTTTCTTCCCTGCGCTTATTTCACGCAAGCTTGGTGACGCTTCACTTTTACCTCATTGTGACGTTATTTTTCATCATTGCCTACTGGTGGTGACGCGGTGCATTTTTTTTAAGACGCTGCTGTTGTCTTTTCAACTTTGGAGCTCCGTTCCTTGTTGTATGGAAAATTGGAATTATATTTTTGTCATAGATTGGCAGCTAGATACCAGCTGTTCATATTCGCTGTGGGACTCTTGAAATAAGTACTTTGCCTGGAAGTATGTTCTCCTCAAATCTCTCTTGAGGTTTCACATTAGAATTCAAGGCTCTTCTAAACTATCTGTCAAGTTGAGAGGTACGTGTTGGAGTGCAGGCTGTTACTTTTTGTTGAGTGGTGTCTATCCTACGCATATACGCTGCCTATCTCCTAATATCTTCTTTTACCAATACTTTTATTTACATGGAGCCCTCCTCCTCACTTGGTAAGAAAACTACTTCAGCAAACATGACTTCCCTTCATAAAGACTCCAATCCTGCTGCTCCCCCTAAACGTCAGAAGAAGGACCCTAACTCTCCCACCAAGTCCCCACTACCCATAACAATGGAAGACCTCATGGAAGAGATAAGATTGCTTAAACCTTTTGTGATTGAAACCAACGCTACTCTTCAGAAGTGGGATGAGAAATGGTCTAATTTAGATTCAAGAGTTTCGGCTGTGGAGCAGAGGGTTAGCGATACTCAAGATGTGATCCCTCAAGTTGCTGCCTTGTCTAAAGAGATTGCCCTCCTCAAGGTGCAAACAGAAGACTTAGAAAATCGCAATAGACGTAACAATCTTCATATTTATGGTATTCCTGAGGGAGAGGAGGGATCCGACATGCTCGCCTTCTTGAAAATACACATTCCCAAAATTGTTGGACTAAAGGAGAGTACCTCTCTCAACTTGCAGCGTGCTCATCGTATTGGTCCCAAAAATGGCGCTTCACCTTCTTCTTCTTCTGTTAATCGTCCCAGAGGGATAATTGTCCTATTTTTGGAATACACTGAGCTACTAATGGTCCTGTCAGCGGCTAAGCTTAGAAAGCAGATGCTATGGTCTGGTCAAAAGGTTTTCTTCTCTCAAGATGTGGCTCGTGCTACTGCTGCCCGACGCAAGGAATTTCTTTCTCTCCGCCCAGCTCTTCGATCCATGAACGCTAGATATGGCTTAGTACATCCCTGTTTCTTCAAAGTCACATATAAAGAGAGGTCCTACTCTTTTGATCATCCTGAAGATCTAAGACAATTTATTTCTCGCCATAAAGGAGATGAGATGGACTTTGGAGGATCTTGAACATCATTGTTGCCTTTTCCTTGCACTATGTTCTCTGAGTTTAACTTTTTTCCTTTCAATTTCATGTTCTGATGAGTTTTATTTATTTCTATGGTTGTTGGTTATTGTTTGTTAGTGCAGTTTTTCCTAGATCGGTGTGGTTTGTTTGCCTCCCGGAAGCCATTTCATACTATCGGTTTTTGTGTTTTTCTCTACAGATGTTTTTTCCTTCTGTATCGACCCACTCCCCAGATGTTTCCCTTATCCCCTGCCTTTTCATCTCAACCTTATTGTTCACAGTAACCCTCACGTCTGGTAAGTGTTAACATTTTATATCATATCCCTAACGTCGCTGTTTGTTCATTTCATGTTTATTGTTTTATGTTAAGTATGTAGTTAATATGTATTTGTTCTCCCTTTTTGTGTTATTTCATATTAAGCTCCTGTCTCTCATATTTATTTCTTCTCATCTTTTGGCCCTGTTTGTTCCCCAGACATCCTCGCCGGCTCTGCCGTCTGTCCGCCTTTTTGCGGCTCCCCGCTTCCCCATGTTACTTTTCTTAATTTGGATATCCATCCCACTCTTCTTGACTGAAGCCCCTTGGCTTTTCGTCAGCCTCTCTTTGCCTATCACCTATTTCCTCTTCTACCCTTTCTTTTTTTTCCTTTTTCTCTCTGTATATTTCCTCTTCTCAACTTTCTTTTCTTTGCCCTTGGGCCCTATGCCTATCTCATTGTTAGTAATCTCTTTCTCTCTTATTTTTTTCCTCCTTTTTTTACTTCTCACTCACTTTCACTTTCATATCCTTTTTTATTCCTATCTGTTTTTGCTTCAGTGCTGCTATCCTATAGAACTTGATTGCTGTTGTATCGATTATTTGATCCTTTTCAATTTTGTAATGCTTATGCTTATTCTTCTGATCAATGTCTCTCTAATTTCTCAATGACTGATAATATCCGAATTATTTCATGGAATGCAAAAGGTCTACGTAACCCTGTTAAGAAGCAACGGGTACTTACACATCTTTCCAAATTACAATGTAAAATTGCACTGTTACAAGGAACGCACCTCAATGACAAAGATGTTAATTCCCTTAAACAATGGGTTGGTAGTGTTTATAGTTCCCCATCTAAGGACAGGAAAAACAGAGTGGTTATAATATTTCATAAGTCCCTTTCCCTTACTGTAGAAAGCGAAGAGAGAGATGCTGAAGGACGTTGGCTTCTTCTCCACACTCTCATTAACGGATCCCATATTTCTTTTCTCAACATTTACGGTCCCACAGGTATAGATTCTCAATTCTGGCTATCCATGTCACATACTCTTCACTCTTGCTCTGACTCTAATCTTGTAGTGCGAGGTGATTGCAATCAAGTCATAGATCCGTTTACAGATAGGAAATCCTCCTCTAGATACATTCCTAATAAAATGCAAAAGACCTTTGCTCACACTATACTCTCGAGAGGCTTGGTCAATGCTTGGAGAATACTCAATCCCGACGGTTTAGAATTCACTTTTTATTCCCCGACCCATAATTCTACTTCCAGAATTGATTATATTTTCTTGAGTCCTCACCTTCTTCCCACTCTACTACACGCTGATATTGGCTCTATTCTGATTTCTGATCACGCCCCTGTCCTCATCAACCTAGATCTCCCTTCTTTACCCTCTAAATCCCATTGTTGGCGCTTTAACAACTACCTTCTTAAAGATTCCTCGTTTATTGGTCGCTTTAATGACTTCATCTCAGAATTTTTTCTCCTCAATGCTAATCCAGATACGCCCTTTTACATTATATGGGATGCCTTCAAGGCGACCGCTAGAGGCTTCATCATTGATTATGTAGCTAGTAAAAAGAAGCAATTTTATAAGGATTCTGCCTCTATGTTATCCTCCATTAGAAAACTGGAGCACGCATATTTTTCTTCTAATAATGCTGATACTCTCAAGAATTTGGTTCAAGCAAAACTAGATTTTAATAGGAAATCCACAGAGGAACCCTCTGGGACACTATTAAAAATTAATTCCAAATTTTACGGTGGCCGTAATAAAGCAGGTAAACTGTTGGCGAATTATCTGAAGATTAAGTCTCAAAGATCTAGAATGGTCAAAATTACTGATGACTGTGGCATTCACCACTTTAAGGATGAAGAGATATTGAGATGCTTTACAGACTTTTATAAGACCCTATATACCCCTGAGTCTTCTCCTTCTGACGATGCGTTAGATTCCTTTTTGATTCATTGCCTCCTCGCTCTTTCCCTCTTCCCGATTGTTCTATTTTAGATAATGATATATCCGTTTCTGAGATTAAGTCTTCTCTTTCCAAGTTACCCAAAGATAAGGCCCCTGGCCCAGACAGTTTTACGGCTGAATTCTATTCTTGCTTTTCTCATTTTCTCCTGCCGCATCTTTTATCTCTTTATCAATATTTTTCTTCCCATAGTGAGGCTCGCGGCTCTTTTCTTGAAGCTATGATTTGTTTAATTCCCAAAAAAGATAAAGATCCTTCTTCATGTGCTAATTATCACCCCATATCATTGATTAACTTAGATTGTAAAATTTTTGCCAAGGTATTAGCCCTTCGTATTAATCAGGTACTTCCGGAGTTGGTCAGTTCTGAGCAAACGGGTTTTGTCAAGGGGAGGACTATAGCTGATAATTCTAGAACTTTTCTTAATATTATTCATTTAGCATCTAAGAGCTCTTCTCCTATTGCAGCCATAACCCTTGACGTGGAGAAAGCTTTTGATCACGTTCACTGTCTTTTTATGATGCGTGCCCTTAAATGGCATGGTTTTGGCCCTCCTATTCTGTCCCTTATTAATCTGTTATATTCTTCCCCCACCACTTCCGTATTTGCTAATGGCTCTCAATCTTCTTATTTTCCTTTAAAACGAGGCACTCGACAGGGTTGTCCTCTTTCACCCTTGCTTTTTATTCTTTCCCTTGAGCCTTTTCTTCATTCCTTGCGTCACTCTCCCATCTTTCGCGGCTTCAAACATAAGACCATTGAGATCAAATTTACTGCCTACGCAGATGACATTATGTTATATATTTCGGACCCCTCTACCTCTTTACCCGCGTTTTCAGATCTTCTTTCTTCTTATGCCTCCTTATCCGGGTACAAATTAAATTTCTCCATATCAGAAGTACTTATGCTAAATAAATATTGTTTAAAGAGTATGTTTGACGGATCTGATTTTAAGTGGAATACTAGCAGTATCACTTGCTTGGGAATTAATTCTTCTTCTTCTATTGCAAAAACTATTCAACTTAATTTAGAAGAGGTTCTTTTAAAAGTAAATAACATGATAAGTAAATGGTCCCCCTTTTTCTTATAATGGTGGGGTAGATTGGATACAATCAAAATGATGCTGCTCCCTGTCATTAACTTTTATTTGTCTATGTTACCAGTGAGACTTCCATTAAAAAATGTAAGACCCTTAATGGGGCTTTGAGTAAATTTCTCTGGAATGGTCGGAAAGCTCGCATTTCTTTAATTCTCTTGTCTGCTCCTAAAGATCGGGGAGGCGTTCACTTTCCCAATTTCCGACAATATCACTCCTCCTTTTTAATTCGTCAAATGCTGCCATATTTTTCTTCCTCTGAGGGAACTCCCACCCCGGTTTGGCACAAATTGGAGGAATCTTTGATTCACCCTTTTCCTTTTTCTTTGCTAGCTAATTTTACTCACTCTCCTCGTTCTTTTAATTATCCGACTATTTCTAACTTTATTTCTACTTATCATCCAATTAAGCGTAAATCTCATACTCCTCTGCAGATATTCTTAGACTCACCTCTGTGGCATAACAAATATATCAAATTGTCAAATCGTACTATTTTTGGGAAAAAATGGACTGAAAAGGGGAATCTTTCTGGTTAAGCACTTAATAAATGGTACGCTTTTTCTTTCCTCTCGTGAGGTTCAATCTAAGTTCGACCTACCTGTCTCCTCACTACTTAGATATGACTCTCTGCGGTTGCTCTTGACCAACCAATTCTCTTCCCTTTCTGAATCTTCCCCCTCTTCTTCAAACCCAATGTCAGAACCTCTACCCACCTCTCCCTCAACCCGGGCTTCTCACATTTACAAATATCTCCATTTTTCCACTCCTAACCGTCCTAAAAGCAAGGTTGAACTTTTATGGGAATCAGAGTTGCAGCGTACCCTATCTATTCACATGTGGAACTCTATTTGGGCACGTTTACATCACACCTCCAGTAATGCAAGCACCACTCAGACCCTTTATTACTTTTATCAAAGATTATTTTTAACTCCCTTGTCTCTCTCCAAGTATGACTTAGACCTACCCCCTATTTGCTGGTCCTGTCAACATAACCCTGGCTCATTAATGCACTCCTTTTTCTTTGTCCTAACATCTCACGCTTCTGGATTAAAGTATGTGAGTCAATATCCTCGATTTGTTCTATTAAATTTCCTTTTGATATTTACTCCATATTCCTGGGGAGTAATTCTGCTAATTGGTTTGGTTCTCGTACAGTGGGCAAGTTTGTGGATCTGCTAATTGCTATTGCCTTTCAGGTTATTACTTCTAATTGGAAAGATGCCACCAAGGTCTCTTCTACTGCTTGGTGGAATCTTCTTTATTATCATCACAGACTGGACAGAGCGTTTGTCTGCACGTCTCAGCAACTTATCCGTAAGGAAGCCTTTTGGTCCCCTCTCACCAAGTACTTATCCACAGTTGCACTTCGGAATAAGGACTGTTCCTTTGTTTATCAACCACCATGAGTATCTTATTTATTTCTATCTTTTTCTTATGTACTTCTCATAAGTCAATGTTTGTTTCCAACCTTGCTTCCATGGTAGCGAAAGATTTGATATTGTACTGAGGTAATTTTAAGTATTACATTAGATAAGGATATTACTTTATTTTCTTTCTTCTTATCTTTTTTCTTCTTTCTCTTCTCTTCTCTTTCCTTTCTCTCTTTCTTTTTCTTTCCTCTTTTCTTTTCTTTCCCTTCTCTAGCTCTTCCCCTTTTTCTGAAAAATGTAAAATGGTACTTTGTTTTAAGGTATAACTTTTTATTATTGCCTTTAACTTTTGGATTTATTTGTTTATCATTGGTAGTTATCTTAAGTTGCTCATTCCTCTACATTGTATATTTTGTTCGTAACTTTTTCCTGATATTTTTTTATATGATTACTGTTATATTGTTGTACCATATATCTATTTGCTTCAATAAAGCTATTTAAACTCTAAAATAGCTGCTCCCTATTTCAATTAAATGCTCTGTCCCGATGGCAGCACACGTTCGCGGCTGCTCAAGGGGCAGCACATCATCACAAAAGGGCACATTTTACCTGTTTGCTCCCAGTGCACCTGTTGAAAGGTGCACCGTGGCACAAACAGGGGGAATGTGCCCTGTTAGTAATACCGGCCCTGTAGTATTCTGTAGATGTTTGCTATGTTGGGTTGATTCTACAGCCTATCGACTATACAAATCTACCTTCCACATTCAATAATTATGACAAGCATAGTGAGGTAGAACAAAGGATCTGTGTGTTAAGGGTGAAAGATTAAACATCAAACCAAATGACAGGGCACAAAAGTAACTACCTTTCATATTATTGTGAGAAATTTCAGCAATGTCAGGTATTTGGCAGATGTATTTCATTTTGGACTCCTGGCTATTTTATCTCTGTTGTGATCGGAGGCCTACTTCATAGACACTAATGAAATAATTTACCAAAAAGGCCTTCCTAATATCTTCCAGTGCATTTCCTTGTAATGTAAGGCTTTATTGCCACTTTGGCAGCTCAATATATTATTGGCACATATTAGTAAAAGCATCCTGCAAATATTGACAACAACTCATAAAAATGTGTTCAACTTTATGGTTGGTGTTGGATCATGTTCCACCAAACATGAGTTTTATGGAAGATGTGACATTTGTGTCATGTTAAAGGCTGGCAGCCTTGCATAAGATGCATCTCTTCTAAAAGAAAGACACTAACTTCCACCTTGAAATCATTTCTCAGGCAGGGTGAGAGATGTTAAATTCATATTTACAGCGTGTTAGACCTATCAGCCTTAGGGGGGTGTTTCTCTAAACCTTTTGCCTACTTACCTCCAGTTTTGTTTCTGAAATTCGTTTGTGTTTGCCTTAGGACTCAGAGGAAATTGCCACTGCTAACCAGTGCTTAAGGGCTTGTGCTCACTCCCCTAAACATGGTTTGATGGCTTACACCTGATTGGCATATTTAATGTACTTATAAGTCCCTTGTAGTGTGGTATACCATATACCCAGGGACTGTAAATTAAATAATACTAGTGGACCAGCAGCACTCATTGTGCCATCCACTTAAATAGCATCTTAAAACCTGTCCCACGCATGCCATTGCAGCCTGCATGCAGTTTTAAACTGCGAATTCAACTTTGCAATATAACCCCCTTGCCAACCAAACCTTAAACTTCCCTTTTATTGCATATAAGTGGCCCGAAGGTAAGCCCCAGTTAGCCCATAGGAAAGGATGCATTGTAACTAAAAGGTTGGACGAGTGCGTTTACGTTTTACATGTCCTGGTAGTGAAAAAATCCTAAATTCATTTTTCACTACTGTGAGACCTACCTGTCCCATAGGATAACATTGTGATGCTTTATTACAATTAATAAGTGCTATCTTTTGATTAGGACCAGGTAACCAGCTCATGGTTGGTATCCATGAAATTGTAATTAAAAAGTCCTCTTTATTGTTCAAGTCAGATTTCAAATTACAAATTTTGAAAATGTAAATTTTAGAAAATTAGCATTTTCCTGCCCTTAGCCCTTTGGTGCCTGCAACCTGTCTGGGGGCACATGACTAGGTGTAACTGAGAGTTAGATTATATTATGTTATGTTAATTGCCATTTGTAAAGCGCACGGCTACCCATCGGGCTTCCCGGCGCTGAGCAACTACAAGGAGATGCTGAAGACACCATATTTAGAAGAGCCATGTTTTTAAAAGTTTGCGAAATTGCATTAAAGAAGTGCAGTTCCTTATATACTGAGGCAGAGCGTTCCACAGTTTCATCACTAAATAAGCAAAAGAACGTCCGCCGGATCGAACATGGTGGATTCTGGGCACACAGTATATTGCCAATAGAGGGCTTAGGTGTGCCTGAATAAGCCATCTGCTGGCAAGATGGGGGGACAGAGTTGAGCACAGTCCCACTTACACCTGAAAATGCTGTGCTTCATTTTTACACAGGGATTATCACCTCCACATTGTCCCTACAGCCAGCTTGGAGCCAGGGCAGAGGAGCCAAGAAATTCCATGCACTTAAAAGAAGAAACCTCTACAAACTTCTCCAAAATTTTAAAGGAAGCGCTGAGTATAAAAATAGAGTCCTCAGACCGAATCTTCCGTTCACTTTCTGTGCCTGCGGAAGGACTATGAGGACTGCCTGCTGCTGTAACCTGCTGTTTACGCCAGGACCCTCCCTCGGGAGTAGCTGTGCACTCTATAAATGCCATTTTACTGTATTGTTTTGCACTCTGCAAGGCTACTTTGCTTTGAACCCTTAGAGGCCAGCCCTGCTGTTTGAGCCCGGCATCTTCACCTGAACCCTGAACTGCCAGAGTGACCCCAAGGGCTAGCTTGCTGGCCTCTTGTTGAGAGTCACTGGGTCATAACAGGCTCTCACCAGCTTCAGCCTGCATCTGGATCCAGTCTGAGTGAGTCCTGAATCTATAGGTGGTGTCCCACCTGTCCTAGACCCTTGGTTGTGGTGCTAAAGGTGCCGCATATAGCCACAATCAAATCTGAGGAATTTGAAAAATTTTGGCTAAGAACTGCTCCGAGAACCAAGAGGAGACTGGGACAAACCTGCTTGTCTATCCACCCAAGGTTTATCACAGCTCAGCCTGTCTTTGCAGCTGCACCCACTGTATTCTTCTCCGCATCACCAAATCCTGTTCAGCGGTCCTTCACCAAAGGGGTATCCGTGTCCCTGGAATTGTTTTCAGATACAGACTCCTGCCTTGTCCTGCTGGAGATTTTCGTCTTCTAAAAAAGAGACTAAGTCTGAATGTAGAGATCTTAACCATGGCTTTGACCCAAGGTTCCCTGGCAACGACATTCCCTCCTCACACCCTGACTGTCTCCTTGACCCCCTAAACTTTACCTTCTCAGAACTTTTTCCTCAAAATTTCTTCAAAGTCCGAAGGTAAACTGTGACTTGACCCAACCCACTTCTTGTATCTGACCCATGCTCCATCATGGTCTGCCATATTTTTCTACTTTGACCCGGTCTCACGCAACTAGATGTCCATGGTTTGGTGGTTGGCGCTTTGATCTTTTAGCTGCTAGTTTACTAAAAACTTTAAAAGTTCATAACTCCGGTTCTACTGATTGTATTTTTGTCATTTTGGTGTCAAATAATGTATTAAAATGTATTCTGTTTTTTAAAAATGGTGTGTGATTTTTCTTGTGTTCTGTTTTACTGTTTGTGTGCTCCATAAATACTTTACACATTGCAACAGAGTTAAGCCGGACTGCTTTATGTACAAAGCTAGCCAGGGTTAAGCACAGGATAATTTAGTGGCTTTTTGTGGCTCACCCGGCCAGGGATTGTGGCTGTTGCTTGACCAGGCCTCACAGTCACAACCCACTCAACCAACAACCCAATTTCTCACACAGATCTTTTGTAGTTTTACTGAACAACTCACATCAAAACAACAAAAAATTATAGTTTTGGATATTTGAATTTTTTTGTACATTTTCAAGTTAGACTGATGTAATTATTCATGTATACCCTTCCAACTGAGGAGAAATCCATTTAACTCATATGAATACCCTTGAGTGTTCTTTTACCTTTGGACCATTTTCAAAGGACTCATACAAAAAGGCTGGAGACTAGACAGAAGCACTGGCCTGTGCTGTGCTTTCCTTAGCATGTTCTTGTGAATGTATGGCCATCACAATTTCCTTTAAAATTACAAAAGCCAATTCAAGGCTCACTGGCTTATTTTGCAATGGCATGATCTGCTGATGGTGATATTGGAAGAGGAAGCTCTTTCTGGATAACTGGCTTGCTACTGGGAAGACAGTATGTACTCATGCTACTTTTCGGAGACCTCTATGCCTCTTTTCAGGAGGACTTGTTTTCTTGGCACAAGCTCAGGAGAAACCATCATCAAGACACCATAATCTCTTGACATTTTTTGAATTTGTGTGCATTAACAGAACTGTGTTTAGGTGTTTTGAAAGATTGAAGGATCCCATAAACATCCTTCTCACTTAGGCACAAGCTCATCAGACCTAAGAGCAGCCTTCACCCATTCTGAGATTTGGCAGCCTCACAAAGGTCCCATAATTCTCTAAAGGCAGTGGCAAGAGCTGCTGTTTGTGTTTGAGTGAGGCATTGTGGCAATCTATTTGAATAATTATTTTATTTATATAGATTTATTTATTTTCCTGTTTTTATGTGTTCTGTAGTAACCCAATAAGTAAGCATAAGCTTCTCTTGTATGCCACCAAAAATGAAGTAGATTGGTTTGATTGAATTTCTGTGTAACATGGGCACTCAATAATTATGTTTACTTTAGCATTATTTTCAACAAAACATTATTTTTCCTGTCATTTACATCAATTAAAGTTGTTTTGATCTGTAAAATAATAATGTTAGTATGACTGAAAGTGGTAAGGTTCTTAAAACAGTTGAGATCTGCCAATAAATGTAATCATTGCACAAATTTCTTTTTTTTACTTTCTGACAAAAGGAAATCTTTGAGTTTTTCAAAGTAATTATATAGTAGCTGTATGATTTTTTGCAGAATAAAGATTACTCATTGTTGGGAATGGCCCTTTCTGAAGGGTCACCCCCAAACTTTTTGCCTTCCTCCTCTCCTTTTTGCTGAATTCATTTTGTTGGATTTAGGACTCTGGGCACTTTACCACTGCTAACCAGTGCTAAAGTCCATGTGCTCTCTGCTTAAAATATTTTAACATTGGCCTATCCACAATTGGCATATTTAATTTACTTATAATTCCCTAGTAAACTGCACTGTATGTGCCCAAGGCCTGGAAATTAAGTGCTTCTAGTGGGCCTGCAGCACTGATAGTGCCACCCACTTAAGTAGCCCCTTAAACAGGCCTCATGCCTGCCACTGCAGAGTCTATGTGTGCAGTTTTATACTGCCATGTCGACCTGGTAAGATAACCCTCTTGCCAGGCCCAAACCTTCCTTTTTAGTGCACATAAGTCACTCCTAAGGTAAGCCTTGGACAGCCCAAGGGCAGGGTGCAGTATATTAAAAAGGTAATACATGTACCTTTGAGTTTTGTGTGCACTTGTAGTGAAAAACTCTTAAATTGGTGTTTCACTACTGCTGGGCCTATGTTTCCTGTAGGACAACACTGGGATTACCTTCTTACATTTAATATGTGTAATTTCCAATTGAGAAAAGATAGAGCCCCCAAGTTTAATGTCTCTGAAATCACAATTTAAAATCACAACCTATGGTGAAGTCAGATTTTAAATTGTAATTCTGAAAATGCCACATTTACAAAGTTGGCATTTTTTTACTTTAGCCATTTGGGGCCTTCTGTCTGTCTCTGTATAAACGTCTGGGCTGGGTGACAGCTGGCCTTTGTGTATTCCCTCTAGACAGCCACATACAAAGGGGGCTTAACTGTGACTGATAGGCCTTCCTTAGCCTGATGGCCCATTTTGTGTAGGATGGGAGGGAGGACCTGACACACCTGGAATAGGCTGTGTCCTGCTCCCACACAAAGGGCTGCATATTCCCGTGTAATGCATCTGGAGCCAGGGCAGGGACTCTGTGCACTTTAAAGCCACTCTTTGAAGTCTCCCCCACTTCAAAGGCACCACACGGGTATAAGAACTGGACTTCTGACCCTAACAAATCAGTACTCTGGACCTGTGGATACTCTGCCAGGAAGAATGACTGATGTGCTGCTACAAGGACTGCATCGCTCCAAACCAGAATCGAAGTGACTCCAAGGGCTTGCTTACTTGCCTCCTGATTGAAGTCTCAGGGATATAAAAGACTTCCAACTCACCTTGCTATAGCCATCTGTGTCTTGCCCTGTCAAGTGGTGCCAATCCAGTCCTGGACCTTTAGAAGTAGGTATAAAGTGCAGCTCCAGCTAAAATCCACGTATCATGCTGGGAACTGGTGCATCTCCATTGATGCCGACGCATCACCACTGCTGCAAGGATCGTGGACATTGCACTACCGACAGCACGAACATCTCCACCTTTGTGCAGTTCGGAGCCTAAATCCTAAAAATTGACGTTAACGCATTGCCTCCTTTGCTCCTCGCATCTCATCCTCAACGTTGACACAACCACGAACCAAAGTACTTTTTCAGCGGGCCAAGGCTGGTCCCTGGATCCGACCCATGCTCCATCGTGGTCAGCCTGAACTTTTGGATTTTACCCAGTCTAGTACGACCAGATAGCCCTGGTTGGCGCTTTATGCTTTTAAGTAATACATTTCAATTTATTCTTTAAAAATTCATATCTCCAGGTATTCTTATTGGATCCTTGTAATTTTGGTCTTCTTCTGTTCATTACGGTAAGCTCTATTTCTGGTGTGGTATCTTTTGGTGTGGTATTTTCACTGTTTTACTGTTTGAAGTGTTGCACAAATACTTTACATATTGCCTCTTAAGTTAAGCCTGACTGCTCTTTGCCAAGCTACCAGATGATGAGCACAGGTTAAATGATGGTGTGTATCTGACTTACTCTGACTAGGATTGTGGTTCCTTGGTGGACAAGGTGCATACCTCTGCCAACCAGACACCCAATTTCTAACACTCAAAAATAATTTGCATGAGCTTGCTTATTACTTCTGTTCATTTCATATGTCACTCCTATACAGCTAAATCTATTCTCTCATCACAGTCTTTATCTGTAAAATTGATGTCTTCATCAGATGGCAGGGCAAGTTTGCTTCTAGGTACCTCTTTTTGAAACATATAACATGTTGATGTTACATGTAAACATCTAACATGACTCTTCATTAAGCTAAAAATCCCTTTAATTGCACTTCATTAAGGCTGGGCAAAACTACGTGAAATGCCCAAATATTACACAAAATTGTGTGTTAGTACGTGAAATGACGGTCTGACATTCTGTCTGTTTTGTTTAGCACGAAAAGCATCCTCTGGGTCATTTGGGACACAGGGACACATTTCGTGCTCAAAAACAAATAGCGTGACATCATGTATGGCACAAACAGCAGACACTCATGTTCACTTCGTGTATGTTGGTCCTGTGGTCCTGTAAAGGGATTTTTCTGAGAATAAAATCTCAATTACATGATGTCATGAAATAGCGCATCCTCAGACATTTTGTGCAATAATCATAAAAGAAAATGCCGGAAATTACATGAAATTACGCTGGCATATATCAAAATTCTCTATATTTCTGTTGTGCGTTCAGTTGTAGTTTTCTAAAGTGATATTCCTTGAATGAAGAAATTGCTATAAGGGAGAAGTACCATTTCCTGCATGTTAAGGATTACATATTTTAATAATAGACCATATGGGGCAACATCACGATAAGCCTCTACACAGTTACAGTTCAGATACTTAGGCAAAAAATTACAAACAAATTACCTTTCGTTCTTCAGCCCCCCCCCAGCACTGACATCCCCGCCAGAAATATATTTAAATACTTCTACACATTCACTTTATGGTGCACCAAAAGACCAAACACACAGATGATCTTCCAGGGGAAACTGAGACAAGGGAAACCACCATAGGAAAAGCAAGTACACGTTGAGATGTAAACAGATTAATCAACCTGTAATCCATGTACCTCATGCACTTGAAAGGAAGACAATTAATAAAATCCTGGGGCAGATCTACAAGAAACTAACCCAGCGCGGTGCCGCATGTCATTTTGCTGAGCTGCGTTAGTTTCGAAGCACAGGGATGCGACATATTTACAACAATATGTCGCATCTCTGTGCTTCCCCCTGCGCTTGCGCACAATCTGCTGCCATGCGCCGGCGCTGGCACCCTTGCACCATGGTGCAAGGAGGCCTGCGTTGTGTGGAGATTGTTTTTGTGCAGTAAGGGGCACCTTCCTGCACAAAAACAATCAATTGAGGTGATTTCCTCTTCCAATGTGTGCTGTAGAATGCAGCACGCATTGAACGAGGAAAACAACGAGGAGAAATTAAAACATTTCTCCTCGTTGCACCTCGCTACGCCACCTGGCATAGCATTCTGACGCATTTCCAGATTTACGATTTCTCGTAAATCTGGAAATGCATCAGTGGACATGGGTGTTGCGTGGGAACACCCACAGCAACACCCATGTTACGCCTCTAACACGCAAAGTGTTGCGTGAACAGGTGCGATATTTACAAGCACAGGTTAAGTCACGCAGGGTGACTTTACCTAATCTTGTAAATATCACTTAGCAGGCTGCGCCACCGGTGCGTCGCGCAACGTGATGCACCGGCGGCACAAGGGGCTTGTAAATCAGCCCCCCTGTTTTTAAAGGTGAATGGATAAAATGGGTCAAGCCAATTATCACGGCTTCTAGGACTTGCGTCAACATACAGGAAAGGTAAGCTGTGAAATACCTATCAGAATGGCACCCTCATCCATAAAAGACTCACTTGTCCAGAAATGAAAGACAGAACTATATTCACAAGAGGTGAAACTACAGTGCAAATGTCCTTACATTGTTCCAGCTTAGTTTTAATATGCCTCAGGGTGTCAAGGATGAACTGCACATTCATATGATGCATTGTTACTACCCGTTTTGAGCGAATGTTAAATAAATTGACTTTTGAATGTAAATGTACCTTTTCCTCCACCTTCCTCAGACATGCCAATAGACCCGATTCAGGCGGGAGACTACCGATTTTTTAGCTGTCTCCCGCCTGAAATTGCATTTTCAACAATAGAAGTCAATGGGGAATTTTCATTCTCCCGATTTTTTATTTTAAATCTCCCACGTCCCTGTCCTAAAATGTTGGCATGTATGCTTCCCGGATCTGCAGCATCAGCCCCCTGAGTTACAGGAACTGTTTTCATACCCCTCGATTCTCTCATGAACAAAGCAACTGCAATGTCTAACATGTTCCTCTCCATTAGGCTTGGGAATAAACCCAGACCTGCTCCAGGAGTCTCCAATGACAAGGAAATGTTGCCACCTACGAATTAATGTTACGCTATGGAGAACTGTGCTGTTTTATAACGTAAATTCGACCCAACCATAAATAAAAATGAAAAAAAAAAACAATTGTGGCCGAACTTCAAACATGCTACTGTTGTCATGGAAACACTTAACAAACAGGTAATAAAAACAGTTGTGAAGGGACCAAAGATTTCAAAGCACTTTTTACTACATACACAATGTTAAGAATTAAATCGATCATTACTCTGCATCAAGGGGGCGCTCCATGAGTGGTACATGGACGTTCCCATCCAACCACCTTTCGTTTTTCATGCAAAGCCCTATCTACCAACAATAGTAGACGGGGTTTTGCACCAAAAAATAATGCCAATTTGAAGCAGGCGTGAAATAGGAGAAATGCTTTTATTTCTTCTAACCTTTTCTCACTTCGCATGTGTGCTGCAGTGTACTGCACACCTCTGAAGTAGGAACGTTTTAAAGTTTGTCAAGGCGGCATAGCATTTTGTACTAGTAGGCCAGCCTTCCAGTACAAAACCTTTACTAGACTTATGCCCACATCTTTGAATGCATGAGGGGAAGAATTCGGCTAGAAAACTACAGCAGTCGTGTAATTGCCGTTTTGGTAATTCAAATATTTATGGCAAGCTCCCACTTAAATAAGCACTGGGGGCATATTATCAAGAACGGCGTTAAAATTATCGCCGCTTTAGCGGCAGAAAACTGCCGCTAAAGCGGCGATAATGGGCTTGATAATATGCCCTTGAGAATTCCAATAGAAGCCCATGTTGACACCAGAACATGGGCTTCTATTGGAATTCTCCAGGGCATATTATCAAGCCCATTATCGCCGCTTTAGCGGCAGTTTTCTGCCGCTAAAGCGCCGATAATTTTAACTCCGTTTCTTGATAATATGCCCCAAGAGTGTTAAAGTTACACATAAACACTCTAGCGGTGAACTTTATAAAAGTTCATCTGAACAGCAGACATGCAGTTAATGGACAGAGGGGCATATTAGCAAGACCCACGTTAAAATTATCGCCGTTTTAGCGGCAGGAAACTGCCGCTAAAGCGGCGATAATGGGCTTGCTAATATGCGTTATGGAATTCAATAGAAGCCCAGGTTAGATGTGCAGGACATCTAACCTGGGCTTCTATTGGAATTCTATAACGCATATTAGCAAGCCCATTATCGCCGTTTTAGTGGCAGTTTCCTGCCGCTAAAACGGCGATAATTTTAACGTGGGTCTTGCTAATATGACCCAGAGATCTTCTGACTGAAGGCTGCATATTATAGCAAAATAAGAATTATTTGTATTTATATCTGAGGCCATTCCCAACATGTCTTCACCAAAATAATATCCTGTGTCCTTCAGTGTGAACTGGCTGAGGGCGGTCGTGTGTTCATCCAAGCGGGGGTGAATCAAAAAGCTCCTTGAAAACATTACTTTCCAATGGGGTTAACTGAAGTGTCTCAGGAACATAAAAACAGGCATTTCATTGCACCCAACTGCTCGCGCTGGCCCATCTCTTGTCTTTCCACGAGGTCACTAAATGATGGCACCGCCGACTCCACTGAGTACAGCTAAGTGGACATCACTGGAATGATTACTGTGGTGAGCACATGCTGGATGTGTGAGAGGTGCAACCATGCTGAAAGCTCAATTTCCAAAATGGGAATTAAAAAACAATTTGGGGGCACAGATCACACTGCTGAATGGGTCAGGACCCGTGCTATGGGATGATAGCATATTTTTAATAACATACACTTAAGGTTCCCATGCTGGGGGGCACGTCTGCCGGGGAACACGTCTCGCCTCGCTCTGAAACAACGAAAGACTATACTGTGCTTCCCACATTCTGAGCGTGAAACATAAACAATGCTTCGCGTCCATTTCCACATCCTGTGCGCAGTGGCTGCTGGGAGCTGCCCGGCTTCAGGCAGCAGACCCACTGGCAATATGTTTTATTTCTGACTCAAACAGTGATCACTGAGCTATGAATTCAAAGGTTAATGGATCATTTTTGCTCCCCATTCTGATGCTGCATTTCAAAAGAAACATCAAACACAGAAGGGAATTTGTTCGCGTGTAGTGATAATAGCTGGCGTTTGAGCACATTATGGATTTTGTTTTTTTCTTAGCTGCAATACAGTGTTTGCTAAAGAAGGCACCATTTCCGCATGAAAATGGAGCTCTTCTTCCTATGTTAACGGGTACAAGTTTAATTTTATGCCCCATGTGCAAGAATATTGGCACATAGCCTTCGGTATTATATTTGACTACTGTTTGAGAGAAGAAATATAATGTTAAAATGGCATTCTGTAAGTTACAACTTTAACTCTGAGCACAGTGTAAGCTGTCAGATGGAGACACAATTGTCATGCTATATAACATGTACGAGATAATAGTCATGATCTGTAATTAATGTTGCATTATAATGAAGTGAGTCGAAATTTACGAAAGGCGTTGACACGCTTAAATCTAACGGAATCTTATGAATATGAATATGTTATCTGATTTAAATGTTTATTTAATTCAGTGAATTTTAAAACTACATCTTTAAATTAACTGTTTGCCAGAGTTCACAAATTACTCCTCGAATGGCGAGTTTTACAATAGAAGTCGCCTTTTCAGTAGACCAGAGGCATATCTGAGTATGATTACTGTCTGCCATCTGGTGTGATGCTGATCACTGAGCAGTTGTTTGTTAAGGTCTTAATATTAGTTTAAAAAGAGACGGGGTCAGGCATCCTGATACCTTACTCTTTACTTAAGATCAGGATGACTGAGAAAATATGCAGCAGGACAGGACCAAATTATGCGGCAGGGTTGACTAAATTATGTGGCAAGTAAAGGCAAATTATGTGACCTTATGCGCAGTGGTTGCCAGCTCAGGTAAGCATGGTGGGCCGGGGCAGGGCATGGCAGGGGGGAAGCCGACAGACAGAATAGGTATTATTTATTGATTTAATGATACTTATTCCGTTGTCTGTCGACTTCTCACCCTCCCTCCCCGCCTCACCACGTTTGCCTGTGCCGGCCGCCGCTGCTTATGCGGCACATTTTTTAATAGTATTACTTCATGATTTTGTCATTTTTTTCATGTGTTGACACTGTGTGGGCAAAGGTTTCACCTCATCAGTAGCAGTTTGACTCCCAAATAAAGTATTAAGCAAATGATAGATGACCAGTCAACCTTTGATAGGGCCTTCCACTGGGCAACACAGATCGTCACGGTTTTAATAACTTTTTATATGCTTCACCTATTTTTTAGGATTGCATAAATCCAGTGGCCAGTAGCGGCCCATGGTGGGAGTGCTGCCGGGCGGTGATGTGGGGCAGAGGAGGGGCAGGGTGGGGGGTAGTAAACTACGGAATACGGTGGCACAGAGGTAAGTAAACAAAAAAATAAATAAAATGAATTTCGTTGCGCGCGCTGCATCGTTTTATTTATTTTTTTGTTTACTTACCTCTGTGCTGCCGTATTCCGTAGTTTACTACCCCACACCCTGCCCCTCCCCCGCCCCGCGTCACCGCCCAGCAGCACTCCCACCACGGGCCGCTACTGCCAGTGGCCCTGCTTGAGATGCATGTCTCTGGTAAATGCTCCCTCCCTTTTAGGGGAGCTAACCACCCACCATGCTCCCCCTACACTGTCTTACACAAGAGTGTAACACTGTCCATGCCATCTCCTGCCCTTGGTCCTGTAAGTGATGTAAATATTTGACTTATTGCACATCCTGTGCTTCAGTTTGCTAGTGACTAGTGACCATTTTATACTCTACATTTGTAGACATGAGAGACACGCATGCATAAATAAGAAAGATAACTTCTGCTGCATTATATTTTTGGACGATGTGGTGTAAGCCTGAAAATGTCTTGCTGCTGGTACCAAGAGGGATACATGACTAAAGGAGAAAATAATGTTGGTAAAGGGTTATCTAATCAATACAAATATACATAGTTGTGGTTTTCAGTGACAAGATGAATGAATAAGCCTATTACTAATGATACCCAGGAATGTTTGTTTATTGTTTATGTCAGAAACATTAAACAGAACAGAAATACAAAATGACAGCTGTCTTTTTCCAAAAAGCAAACTATATATATATTCACTGAAAAAACCATAGGTTTTAGGGACAGTTATAGTTAGTTGGACATTGCACTCGTACAAAACCCGTGAAATTCCCCTGTTATAGTTAGTTCAGCTAACTATAACTCGCGCCCGCAATGCACTGCTGATGACGTCACATATTACATCACTCATGACATGGTCAGTGACATCACTGATGACATCACTGATGACATCTCAAATGACATCACTGATGACATCATCCAGTGACTGTGTGTTTCTGTAAAGTTTAAATATGTTTAATATATATAGGGAAAGGGGTATTGAAGAATGAGTGGGTGTATAAGTGTCTGAATGGATGATTTAGTACGTGAGTGACTGACTCTACAAGTGAGTGATTAAACGTATCTTACTGAATGCATGGGTTAGTGACTAAACTGTGTGAATGTCTGTATCCGTCTGTTTGTTGGTGTGTAAGTGGATGCATGGATTTGCGAATAGCTACATGAGTGTCTATATGGGTTATTGATTGGTTCTCTGAGTATCTGTATGGCTGCCTGAGTGTTTGTGTGGGTGGGGTGTGTGTGACTCTATACATAGATGTGTGAGTGGGTGATTCACTGGGTGCATGATTTCAAGAGTGCATCTGTGATGGACTGCTTGGGTGGGTGAGTGTGTGTATGGGTGTGTTAGTGAGTGAATGTATATCTCAGTGGTACATGTGCGAGTAACTACATATGTAAAAGGCAGTATATATGTGTGTTAGAGTATTTAAATGGCTATAAGTGAGAGTGTGTTATTGTGAGAGTGGCTGTATGGATGCGTGTGTGCTTGTATCAGTTATTGTATAAGAGCGTAAGAATGTGCTAGTATTTGTATGAGTAAGTGAGCTGGTGTGTGTATAACTGTATAGGTGAGTAAATGGGTGTGTGATTAATTTTTGCATGACTGACTAGGTGTGTGAGTACCTCTATGGATGAGTGGCGGTGTGTGAGTGTTTATATAGGTGTATGAGTGCATATGATAGTCCTGTACTGAGTGACTGTAAGTATGAGTGACTGTACAGGTGAGTGAGTGGATGTGTGTGTAGACCTAAGAATCAGTGAGTGGGTATGTAGTTTTTGGTGTTGGAGTGTCTATGGTTTTGAGAATGGCAGTCTGTAATTTAGAGTGGGTGTATCAAAGGTTATATTAGGGTGTGAGGAGGTGCATCAGATTATCACGTGGATGATGTCATCAGTGATGTCATCAGTGATGTCATTTGAGATGTCATCAGTGATGTCATCAGTGATGTCACTGACCATGTCATGAGTGATGTAATATGTGACGTCATCAGCAGTGCATTGCGGGGCGCGAGTTATAGTTAGCTGAACTAACTATAACAGGGGAATTTCACGGGTTTTGTACGAGTGCAATGTCCAACTAACTATAACTGTCCCTAAAACCTATGGTTTTTTCAGTGAATTTCAAAGGTTTTTTAAATGCTAATTTCTAACTATAACGTGTCTGAAACCTATGGTTTTTTCAGTGAATTTCAAAGGTTTTTTAAATGCTAATTTCTAACTATAACGTGCCTGAAACCTATGGTTTTTTCAGTGAATTTCAAAGGTTTTTTAAATGCTAATTTCTAACTATAACGTGCCTGAAACCTATGGTTTTTTCAGTGAATTTCAAGGGTTTTTTAAATGCTAATTTCTAACTATAACGTGCCTGAAAACTATGATTTTTTACGTGAATTTCAAAGGTTTTTTAAATGCTAGTTTCTAACTATGCCAACAGAGGTAGGACATGTGAAGAAAGAAGAAAAAACGCACAGAAAGAAGCAAAAGATGTGCAGAAAGAACCAACAGAGGAGCAGAAAGAGGCCTTGTTGCAAAATCATCCTGTGCCCACAACTTTTTCAGACGGGTACTGGTGGTAACTGACTCTGACTAACCAGAGCCAGTGCACGTTTGCACAGTGGTAAATGGAGGGGGGCCTGAGGTGACATGTGTGCAAACGCGCCCCGTGGCGCGTTTTAAGTTGCGGGATTAAGTCCCCTTGAATCCTGAGGGTCCCTGGGGTCCAACTAGCCCCCAGGTACCAACAGTTAGGACCACAGAGCTGAGTTGCAGAGAGGCGTTCCGAGGCCACGCACCTTTTTTCACCTCTCTGCAAAGCACCTCTGTTGTGCTTACTGAAGGTACCTGGTGGGCTAGTTGGCCCCCAGGATTCAAAGGGAATTAACTCCCCAACTTAAAACGCACCACAGTGCGTGTTTGCGCACATGTCACCTGAGGCCCCGCCCCCTCCCTTCACCAGTGTGCAAACGCGCCCCGTGGCGCGTTTTAAGTTGGGGGATTAGGTCACCTTGAATCCTGAGAGTCCCTGGGGCCCAACCAGCCCACCCGGTACTTCCAGTAAGCACCACAGGCCTGCGTTGCAACGCCTGTAACAAATTGTGCAGTTGTGTTTAGGTAGTGAAGAGGGTCGTGCTGGGGGTAGTGTTTTAGGGTTTAGGGTAGTGCAGTGGTGTTTGTGTAGTGTAGGGGGTCATGCTGGGGGTAGGTTTAGGGTAGTGCAGTGGTGTTTGGGTAGTGTAGGGAGTCGTGCTGGGGGAGTGTTTTAGGGTTTAGGGTAGTACAGTGGTCTTTGGGTAGTGTAGGGGGTCGTGCTGGGGTTAGTGTTTTAGGGTTTTAGGGTTTAGGGTAGTGCAGTGGTGTTTGGGTAGTGTAGGGGATACTGCTGGGGGTAGTGTTTTAGGGTTTAGGGTAGTGCAATGGTGTTTGGGTAGTGTAGGGGGTACTGCTGGGGTAGTGTTTTAGGGTTTAGGGTAGTGCAGTGGTGTTTGGGTAGCGTAGGGGGTACTGCTGGGGGTAGTGTTTTATGGTTTAGGGTAGTGCAGTGGTGTTTGGGTAGTGTAGGGGTTCGTGCTGGGGGTCGTTTTTTAGCGTTTAGGGTAGTGCAGTGGTGTTTGTGTAGTGTAGGAGGTTGTGTTTTAGGGTTTAGGGTAGTGCAGTGGTCTTTGGGTAGTGTAGGGAGTCGTGCGGGGGTATTGTTTTAGAGTTTAGGGTAGTGCAGTGGTCTTTGGGTAGTGTAGGGGGTTGTGCGGGGGGTAGTGTTTTAGGGATTAGGGTAGTGCATTGGTATTTGGGTAGTGTAGGGGGTCATGCGGGGGTAGTGTTTTAGGGTTTAGGGCAGTGCAGTGGTGTTTAGGTAGTGTAGGGGTCGTGCTGGGGGAGTGTTTTCGGGTTTAGGGCAGTGCAGTGGTGTTCGGGTAGTGTAGGGGGTCGTGCTGGGGGAGTGTTTTAGGGTTTAGGGCAGTGCAGTCGTGTTCGGGTAGTGTAGGGTGTCGTGCTGGGGAGTATTTTAGGGTTTAGGGTAGTGCAGTGGTGTTCGGGTAGTGTAGGGGGTCATGCTCGGGGTAGTGTTCTAGGGTTTAGGGCAGTGCAGTGGTGTTCGGGCAGTGTAGGGGGTCTTGATGGGGGTGGTGTTTCAGGGTTTAGGGCAGTGCAGTGGTGTTCGGGCAGTGTAGGGGGTCGTGCAGGGGGTGGTGTTTCAGGGTTTAGGGCAGTGCAGTGGTGTTCGGGCAGTGTAGGGGGTCGTGCAGGGGTGGTGTTTCAGGGTTTAGGGCAGTGGTGTTCGGGCAGTGTAGGGGTCATGCTGGGGGTGGTGTTTCAGGGTTTGGGGCAGTGCAGTGGTGTTCGAGCAGTAAAGGGGTCATGCTGGGGGTGGTGTTTCAGGGTTTAGGGCAGTGCAGTGGTGTTCGGGCAGTGTAGGGGGCGGTGCAGGGGGTGGTGTTTCAGGGTTTAGGGCAGTGCAGTGGTGTTCGGGCAGTGTAGGGGGTGGTGCAGGGGTGGTGTTTCAGGGTTTAGGGCAGTGCAGTGGTGTTCGGGCAGTGTAGGGGGTCGTGCAGGGGGTGGTGTTTCAGGGTTTAGGGCAGTGCAGTGGTGTTCGGGCAGTGTAGGGGGCGGTGCAGGGGGTGGTGTTTCAGGGTTTAGGGCAGTACAGTGGTGTTAGGGCATTGTAGGGGGTTGTGCTGGGGCTGGTGTTTCAGGGTTTAGGGCAGTGCAGTGGTGTTCGGGCAGTGTACGGGGTCATGCTGGGGCTGGTGTTTCAGGGTTTAGGGCAGTGCAGTGGTGTTCGGGCAGTGTAGGGGGTCTTGCTGGGGCTGGTGTTTCAGAGTCTAGGGCAATGCAGTGGTGTTCGGGCAGTGAAGGTGGTCTTGCTGGGGCTGGTGTTTCAGGGTTTAGGGCAGTGCAGTGGTGTTCGGGCAGTGTAGGGGGTCGTGCTGGGGGTGGTGTTTCAGGGTTTAGGGCAGTGCAGTGGTGTTCGGGCAGTGTAGGGGGTCGTGCTGGGGCTAGTGTTTCAGGGTTTAGGGCAGAGCAATGGTGCTCAGGCAGTGTAGGGGGTTGTGCTGGGGGTGATGTTTCAGGGTTTAGGGCAGTGCAGTGGTGTTAGGGCAGTGTAGGGGGTCGTGCTGGGGGTGGTGTTTCAGGGTTTAGGGCAGTGCAGTGGTGTTCCGGCAGTGTAGGGGGTCGTGCAGGGGGTGGTGTTTCAGGGTTTAGTGCAGTGGTGTTCGGGCAGTGTAGGGGGTCGTGCTGGGGTGGTGTTTCAGGGTTTAGGGCAGTGCAGTGGTGTTCGGGCAGTGTAGGGTGTCGTGCTGAGGGGTGGTGTTTCAGGGTTTAGGGCAGTGCAGTAGTGTTTGGGCAGTGTAGGGGGTCGTGCAGGGGGTGGTGTTTCAGGGTTTAGGGCAGTGCAGTGGTGTTCGGCCAGTGTAGGTAGTCTTGCTGGGGGTGGTGTTCAGGGTTTAGGGCAGTGCAGTAGTTTTTGGGCAGTGTAGGCGGTCGTGCTGGGGCTGGTGTTTCAGGGTTTAGGGCAGTGCAGTGGTGTTCGGGCAGTGTACGGGGTTGTGCTGGGGCTGGTGTTTCAGGGTTTAGGGCAGTGCAGTGGTGTGCGGGCAGTGTACGGGGTCATGCTGGGGCTGGTGTTTCAGGGTTTAGGGCAGTGCAGTTGTGTTCGGGCAGTGTAGGGGGTCGTGCTGGGGGTGGTGTTTCAGGGTTTAGGGCAGTGCAGTGGTGTTCGGGCAGTGTAGGGGGTCTTGCTGGGGGTGGTGTTTCAGGGTTTAGGGCAGTGCAGTGGTGTTCGGGCAGTGTAGGGGGTCCTGCTGGGGGTGGTGTTTCAGGGTTTAGGGCAGTGGTGTTCGGGCAGTGTAGGGGGTCTTGCTGGGGGTGATGTTTCAGGGTTTAGGGCAGTGCAGTGGTGTTCGGGCAGTGTAGGGGGTCTTGCTGGGGGTAGTGTCAGGGTTTAGGGCGGTGCAGTGGTGTTCGTGCAGTGTAGGGGGTCGTGCTGGGGGTGGTGTTTCAGGGTTTAGGGCAGTGCAGTAGTGTTCGGGCAGTGTAGGGGGTCATGCAGGGGGTGGTGTTTCAGGGTTTAGGGCAGTGCAGTGGTGTTCTGGCAGTGTAGGGGGTCATGCTGGGGGTGGGGTTTCAGGGTTTAGGGCAGTACAGTGGTGTTCGGGCAGTGTAGGGGTCGTGCAGGGGGTGGTGTTTCAGGGTTTAGGGCAGTGCAGTGGTGTTCGGGCAGTGTAGGGGGTCGTGCTGGGGCTGGTGTTTCAGGGTTTAGGGCAGTGCAGTGGTGTTCGGGCAGTGTAGGGGGTCTTGCTGGGGGTGGTGTTTCAGGGTTTAGCGCAGTGGTGTTCGGGCAGTGTAGGGGGCCTTGCTGGGGGTGATGTTTCAGGGTTTAGGGCAGTGCAGTGGTGTTCGGGCAGTGTAGGGGGTCTTGCTGGGGGTAGTGTTTCAGGGTTTAGGGCAGTGCAGTGGTGTTCGTGCAGTATAGGGGGTCGTGCTGGGGATGGTGTTTCTGGGTTTAGGGCAGTGCAGTAGTGTTCGAGCAGTGTAGGGGTTGTGCAGGGGTGGTGTTTCAGGGTTTAGTGCAGTGGTGTTCGGGCAGTGTAGGGGGTCGCGCTGGGGGTGGTGTTTCAGGGTTTAGGGCAGTGCAGTGGTGTTCGGGCAGTGTAGGGGGTCATGCACGGGGTGGTGTTTCAGGGTTTAGGGCAGTGCAGTGGTGTTCGGGCAGTGTAGGGTGTTGTGCTGGGGCTGGTGTTTCAGGGTTCAGGGCAGTGCAGTGGTGTTCAGGCAGTGTAGGGGGTCATGCTGAGGCTGGTGTTTCACGGTTTAGGGCAGTGCAGTGGTGTTCGGGCAGTGTAGGGGGTCGTGCTGGGGCTGGTGTTTCAGGGTTTAGGGCAGTGCAGTGGTGTTCGGGCAGTGTAGGCGGTCGTGCTGGGGCTGGTGTTTCAGGGTTTAGGGCAGTGCAGTGGTGTTCGGGCAGTGTAGGGGGTCGTGCTGGGGCTGGTGTTTCAGGGTTTAGGGCAGTGCAGTGGTGCTCGGGCAGTGTTTGGGGTCGTGCAGGGGCTGGTGTTTCAAGGTTTAGGGCAGTGCAGTGGTGTTCGGGCAGTGTAGGGGGTCGTGCTGGGGCTGGTGTTTCAAGGTTTAGGGCAGTGCAGTGGTGTTCGGGCAGTGTAGGGGGTCGTGCTGGGGCTGGTGTTTCAGGGTTTTGGGCAGAGCAGTGGTGTTCGGGCAGTGTAGGGGGTCATGCTGGGGGTAGTGTTTCAGGGTTTAGGGCAGTGCAGTGGTGTTCGGGCAGTGTAGGGGGTCGTGCTGGGGGTGGTGTTTCAGGGTTTAGGTCAGTGGTGTTCGGGCAGTGTAGGGGGTCTTGCTGGGGGTAGTGTTTCAGGGTTTAGGGCAGTGCAGTGGTGTTCGGGCAGTGTAGGGGGTCATGCTGGGGGTGGTGTTTCAGGGTTTAGGGCAGTGCAGTGGTGTTCGGGCAGTGTAAGGGGTCGTGAAGGGGGTGGTGTTTCAGGGTTTAGGGCAGTGCAGTGGTGTTCGGGCAGTGTAGGGGGTCGTGCTAGGGGTGGTGTTTCAGGGTTTAGGGCAGTGCAGTGGTGTTCGGGCAGTGTAGGGGGTCATGCAGGGGCTGGTGTTTCAGGGTTTAGGGCAGTGCAGTGGTGTTCGGGCAGTGTAGGGGGTCGTGCTGGGGGTAGTGTTTTAGGGTTTAGGGTAGTGCAGTGGTGCTTGTGTAGTGTATGGGGTCATGCTGGGGGTAGTGTTTTAGGGTTTAGGGTAGTGCAGTGGTGTTTGTGTAGTGTAGGGGGTCATGTTTTAGTGTCGTGCAGTGGTGTTTGGGTAGTGTAGGGGGTCGTGCTGGGGGTAGTGTTTTAGGATTTAGGTTAGTGCAGTGGTGTTTGGGTAGTGTAGGGGTCGTGCTGGGGGTAGTGTTTTAGGGTTTAGGGTAGTGCAGTGGTGTTTGTGTAGTGTAGGGGGTCGTGCTGGGGGTAGTGTTTTAGGGTTTAGGGTAGTGCAGTGGTGCTTGTGTAGTGTAGGAGGTCGTGCTGGGGGTAGTGTTTTAGGGTTTAGGGTAGTGCAGTGGTGTTTGTGTAGTGTAGGGGGTCATGTTTTAGGGTAGTGCAGTGGTGTTTGGGTAGTGTAGGGGTCGTGCTGGTGGTAGTGTTTTAGGATTTAGGTTAGTGCAGTGGTGTTTGGGTAGTGTAGGGGGTCGTGCTGGGGGTAGTGTTTTAGGGTTTAGGATAGTGCAGTGGTGCTTGTGTAGTGTAGGGGGTCGTGCTGGGGGTAGTGTTTTAGGGTTTAAGGTAGTGCAGTGGTGTTTTTGTAGTGTTTGGGGGTCATGTTTTAAGATGCAATGCTCCAATACCTGACCAGTCTGCACTACATAAAACTGCAAAAAAACTAAAAATAAAAAGTGTTTTGCACACTTTTGTCATTGGGCTATATGTGGGCTACATCTGGGTAATATTTGTGCTACATTTGGGCTCTTTTTTCACTGGTGGCCATCTTGGAAGACTTCTTTGTTATGAAGTTTCCTAATTTCTTCATTTACTGCAGTCTCCTCAGTAGGAAATGCTTTCAGTTTTTTACTTTGATTCCATCAAGAAGGCATTCAGATGTCTCACATCTGCCATAAATTCAGAATGTTAGCACTCTAGTTGCTCATTAGATCACTGGAGTAAAGCTACTGCTCACCAGGGAGTTAACTGGTAGTCTGCTGCTGGTATTGAAAGTGATTGTTTCAGTCTGCATGTCAGAATTTTCTAATGAAATAGAAGAGGATTTGAGATCTCACTTAAAACATGCCCTAATTTTTCTTTCTGCAGCATTAACCATAATTTCTATTTCAAATAGAACCCCTCATTTTGTTCCTTTTTAAATTAAATGTTTTAAGTGTTACTGGTTTATTCCAATCAAGATGGCTTCAGGTGTGCCATACTTTTGTCATAAGTAAGGCAGTTAGCGCTCTAGTTGTTCTTTAGAACACTCTGGGAAGCTGCAGTAGAACACAAAGGCATCAACTGGCAGGCTGCTCCTGTTGAAATATAACAGGAAGATATTTGAGATCACACTTGAAATATGTCCTAATTTTTCTTTCTACAGCACTAACCATAATTTCTATGACAAAATGAACCCCATCATTTTGTTCCTTTTTAAATTAAATGTTTTAAGTGTTACCAGTTTATTCCAATCAAGATGGCTTCAGGTGTGCCATACTTTTGTCATAAGTAAGGCTGTTAGCGCTCTAGTTGTTCTTTAGAACACTCTGGGAAGCTGCAGTAGAACACAAAGGCATGAACTGGCAGGCTGCTCCTGTTGAAATATAACAGGAAGATATTTGAGATCACACTTGAAACATGTCCTAATTTTTCTTTCTACAGCACTAACCATAATTTCTATGACAAAATGAACCCCATCATTTTGTTCCTTTTTAAATTAAATTGTTTAAGTGTTACCAGTTTATTCCAATCAAGATGGCTTCAGGTGTGCCATACGTTTGTCATAAGTAAGGCTGTTAGCACTCTAGTTGTTCTTTAGAACACTCTGGGAAGCTGCAGTAGAACACAAAGGAATCAACTGACAGTCTCTGCCCTTGTTGGATGTACATGTTTTACTGAGAAAGTCAGACTTCATTCTCACATGAGTGAGAAAGATAATGTGAATTTACAGAAAATATGCTCTCATTTTAGCTTCTGGAGCACCTTCCAAACCTCCATGGGACAAGCATGAGAAAATAGTGTTCTCTCAAACATGATTCATGATATCCCAGCAGAAGGTTTTTCACATGGTAAAATCACCTTAGAATACACCACAATTCCTAAAATTAGTATGGTACCATCAACAAATAAATTCTAATGTAACTAAAGCCTGTTATCACCCTTTATAGTTCTCCTTTTGGTGACCCTCAAAATCTTCTATTCACTACAATGCATTTCAATGAGGTACTATCATTTATATTGGTCCCAAGATGGCTGCCAGCAATTCCAGGATGAAGTGCTGACAGCCAATCAGATCTCACGATGACATGTGTGGTTAGGCTCCGCCCAGATATATATGTGACTTTACTTTTGATTTTCTCAGGAACTACTGAACGGATTTACACCATTTAAGCAAAAGGCACGACACTGAACCAAGGGCTACCTCTTTGCCAAATTTGGTGTAATTCCGTTCAGCAGTTCGGGCTGTAGCTGCGACTAAAGGTTCCTATGGAAAAATGAATGGGGAAAACGCGTTTTGGGACCCCCTTTTTCTCGGCCCCCGCTTGACGTATCACCCCGAGACTTTCAGGATAGGAGCGGACCGGAGCGCCCCAACAAGTTTGAAACTTTCGCGAAGATTCGTCAACCGGCGCCAACGTTATTTCAAATAGAATGTCGCGGATTTCCTATGGATAATAGGTTTTAACTATAACTATCTACTGGCGACCGCCAGTAGATAATATATATATATATATATATATTCACTTTAAAAACCAAAGGTTCCAGGGACATTATAGTTAGTGTCAGATTTCACTCATACAAAACCAGTGAAATTCGGCAGTTATAGTTACCTGAGCTAATTATAACTTACGCCCCTGCAATGCACTGCTTATGACCTCGCATAATACATCACTCATGACATGGTCAGTGACATCACTGATGACATCTCAAATGACATCACACAGGGTGACAGAAATAAGCAGATAGTCCTCTATCATTCCATATTCTTGAAAAGGGTGCCGGTTTTGAATTACTTGCATAAGAAAAATTCTCCATCCAAACCTCCAACTACTGCCTGATAGCCAGGAATTAAATTAAGGCAAAGTGCTGTTAAAATAATGCTGAGTGCACTGAAAAGCTAGACTAAAGAGAGACTGCAGGACCATCAATAATATTTCGTCTCTTTTAGTCCAGAAAGCTGTTCACTCCAAGAATATGTTATTAAGCATGTGTTTTGTATGATTTAATGTAGCATTTGATGGTGTGGGCTGAGTATTATTATGGAGTACGATATTCGCCTTGACTATACCAATGAGGTTGTTGCTTGCCATCCAAGCATTATACTCTAGCACATGGGGCAACATAAAATTGGAAACCAATTCCACCAGATCAGCAGAAATTCATATAAACCATAGTCTCTCATATGTGTCTGTTAATGCCCCTGTTGTTCAATCACAATGTAGCAGATCTTGGGCCCGATTTGCCTAATGCCAGAATGTTCCCATCAAAACTCGGAAGCCACTCTGTGTCCTTTATGTAAATTACACTGTCCTCTTGGATAGGACAAGAATAGGTTTACAATGGATGCTGGTCCCCTCGAAGCATGCTGTTATGTCACTGTGCTGATAGTAAACAAGGAAAACAAATGGGATCATTTTTGGGTGAAAACTCTGAAAATTAAGCAGGTTGTTTCTAAATAGCTCCAAAATGAAAAGAGTGTATTTGAGCAAATAGTTCGAGGAAAGATGGAACATTCAAAGCATTTGAGTTCACTAAAATCAGATTCTTCATTTATACCCAAAATAGTGGGACTTGGCACAGTGGGGCTGTCGTATGCATTTGTTTAGAGTATGACAAGCAATGGTGCAGGTTAACATTTTATTATAATGTGCCGTACTTGGGCTCTGGAGGTTAGTTTCTAACTTCTACTTTCAAGATTCAGGGGTGATCCTCAGGGTAATAACATCTCTTTTTTGTCCTGAAATGTCAGCATCAGAGGAGTCACTGAGAAACTCATGGCCAGCCCAGTTGAATGAAGTGCTCCAGTCTCTGAATGTCCAGCTTCATTGGGAAGCCCCTCTTCTTTGCAAATTGTTTAAGAAACATAATTGCCGATCAGACGAAACTGGAAAATTATGAAGAGGACCAATGGTGTTTCACAGAGTTAAAAAAACATGCTCGACTTATTCTTATTCTTGTATTTTTCAGCATGGGTCAGAGGGTGGGTTTTCAATCTATCTCGATTACGATGAAATGCTAATTCATTAGACTGAGATTGTGTTTAATACCCTTGGGCAAATTCGAATAACAATGGATATTTTCCCCAGCTTCTAGAGAGTGGTGGGTATAAAGTTAAAAAAAGAGGGGGCATATCAGCAACAACCGGCGATAATTATCGCTAAGCGCACTTAGCGCTAGGATAATTATCGCCGGCTATCGCTGGATGTTATCGCTTATCTCAAAAGCGATAAAAATACCAGCGATAGCTACAAAATGTGCGATTATCGCTGGAAAACCAGCGATAATCGCACAGCGACAGGCGATACTTTGCTGATAGGGCAGGGTGGACTCAGCCATAGTATCCACCTTCCATTGGATACAATGGCTAAGTCAGATTGAGAGCAGGCGTAAGAAAAGTAGCGATAAGCGCGGTTATCGCTACTTTTCTTATCGCCATGCATGTTAGCGGGAAGTTTGTTGATAGGAGAAATGTCACTTAGCGACATTTCTCACGTTATTTTAATGCGGAACGCCCACTTTGCATATCATTAGAGATGCAAAGCTGGGCGTTGAAGGAAAGGGTGCTAAGGCAAGGATTCACGCGATAGCGTGACCTTGCTGATAATGCGATAAAATTATTGCCGCTTTTCGCCCGAAAACGGACGCTAAAGCGGCGATAATTTTATTGCGGGGCCTTGATGATATGCCCTGAGAATCTTTAGTAGTGATGAGCACTTGCGAAACTCTGTATAAGGAATGAGGGAGCGGCTATAATCTTTGTTCAATATGCTTGAAAGGCACTCCTGTCCTAACACTATTTTGTACTACATGAATTATTAGGAATCTGTTTTTTACTCTTTTACTCTCATATTTCACCTGCTTATGAATTTGTACATTTTAAGTGACTGTACAAATAAAGTTTAATGACTTAAGGATCAACAAAACTGATTTTGCATAACTTTTTTTGCAATTTTGCTCACCCGTCACCTGCCTTGCTTAGTGGCCTACCTTATGTGCCATTACGTTTCCCCTTTCTTCACTTCATTTTTGTGATATTAGCTTTTATTTTCCTTGGTTTGTACAGAAACATATGTATTGTAACTTATTTGATGTGTATTATTGAGCTGATGCCTCATAAATTCCATTGTTGTTGGCAAGCTGTTTCATATTTTTTCTTAGGAGTCTTCTTTGTTTAATTACATAATTATAAAGTCATCCCATACAAAACTGAAACTAACTGCATAAAGATTGCTTTATGTTTTAATATTATTTTTCTCATCCTAAAAGTGACATCGTTTGGCAGCGGAAATGAAAAAATAAAGCTGTGTGTTGCAAAGTAAAAAGAGGAGGGCAGGAGCCAAAATGCCGAAGAACTAAAATGACATAACCAATAATGAAAAATGTAAGGGGCATATTTACGTTTCCTGGCGCATCCCTGCAAATCAGCAGGGATGCGCCAGGAAACGTGCGACACGCATCTCAATCCTTGCGCCACCACGGATGCGCCGCATTTACAATGCGGCGCATCATGGCGCAAGGAAATGCAGATGCGTGTCGCATCTGCTGCCGTAACGTTAGCGCAGTGCTGGAGTTGTGTCGCGGGCGCGACGCAACTCCAGCACTGTGCCAACCATGCCCATGTCTAACATGGTGCGTCAAGCCTTACGCCTGCTTCAAGCAGGCGCAAGGTTTTGACGCAGCGGGGTCGGAGAAGTGACTGAGTGAAATCTTGTAGATTTCACTCAGCCACTTTTCCGAGGCGTTCCTGCACCGGAACGCCCCCCCCCTACGCCAGAACGCCCACATGAAACCTGACGCAGGTTTCATGTGGCGCAGGGGTTTACTACGTGACGCACCTCCCTAGATGCGTCACGTTGTAAATACCCCGCAGCATGGCGCTGGCTTTACGCCGCCGCTGCGTCAAAGAAGTGACGCAACGGCGGAGCAAAAGTGGCGCAAAGGGCTTGTAAATATGCCCCTAAGTTTATAAGACAAATTACAATGGCCGTGAAATCAAGGCCCAAAAAAGTGCTTTACCAGCTCCTCGTAAAATTGTTAATTCGAATTTCATCTGCTGAAGCATGCCTGTACAGCGTGTGCTTTTTAAGATTGATGGTAAATACTCATATATATCCATACATATCTTTTTTTTATTTAACTTTACATTTTTATATGTAGTATAACGAAAATGGTGCCCATACGCTTCACAGATAACTGACAAGTTCAATATTATTATTGAGTTGACATACTACATAAAACATCAATGCAGAAATGTGGCAATTTAGTAAAATCGCGAGAGGTCGTCATGGGCAGCACTTGCAGCACGTGTTGTACCTATTCAAGGCAAAGAGCATCACAGTGGCGTTGCAGGCCCTTCATTTACACTACACCAGCGTCTAGGCTGAGGACGGGTTCAGGAAAGGGGCGCCAGCACGTTGTTTTTCTTTTCTCATTGTCTATTAGGCCTGGTTCAGCTGCTGTTGCTCACATTTGTCTGCTAAATGACACCTTTTTTGCATGCTCTTTGATTTTCCAAGGAGTTTTAAAGATAGCCATTAGCAGGGATATGCTTGCATCTGAAAGGTTAGCTCTGCCCTCTCATTCACTGGGGGGCCTCATAAAACCGGCACTTTTGCGCCACCGGAACGTGATTTTTTTGACGTTCCAGTGGCGCAATGTGCCACTGGCATATTTATAAGGCCACGTTAAGCCATGTTACGTGGTTTTTCATGGCCTTATAAATATGTGCCCCTTTCACGCAGAAAACTGAGCTCCATGGGTGCTGCTGGGGGCGTTCCCCGCAGCATCCAGGCTTTTTGACACTGCCCCAGATTTATGAGAAATCGTAAGTCTGAGGCAGCGCCAAGCCACAAAGCCATCTTGCATGGCTCTGTGTAGTGCAGGCGCACAAACAGCTGCCATGCGCCGGCGCAGGCACCCTTGCACCATGGTGCAAGGATGACTGCGTCGTGGGGAGATTGTTTTTGTTCAGGAAGGGTTCCCTTCCAGAACAAAAACAATCTGAAATGCCGTTTTTCAACTTCTATGTGTGCTGCATTAGCACACATAGAAGTTGACAAACAGCATTCTTTCAATGATTGTTTTTGTTCAGGAAGGGAACCCTTCCTGAACAAAAACAATCATTAGAGGTGATTTCCTCTTTCAATGTGTGCTGCAGAATGCAGCACACTTTGAAACAGGAAACAAAAACGAGGAGAAATGAAAAAAAATTCTCCTCGTTTTGCCTCGCAACGCCTCCCCTGGGGAGGCGTAGCATTGACACGCATTTCCAGATTTACGATTCCTCGTAAATCTGGAAATGTGTCTCCTTCCATGGGTGTTGCGTGGGAACATCCACAGCAACACCCATGGAACGCCCCTTCCACGCAAAGTGCTGCGTGTGAAGTGGCCATATTTACAAGGAGAGGAAAAGTCACGCAGGGTGGCTTTTCCTCTCCTTGTAAATATGGAGAAGTGGAATGCGCCTCCAGTACGTCACAAAAAGTGATGTACTGGTGGCGCAGGGGGCTTGTAAATCTGCCCCATAGTACATTAGGGGGCATATTATCGAGGGCTCATCGCCACTTTAGCAGCACTTTTTTGACGCTAAAGTGGCGATATTGTTATCGCCCTATTAGCAAGCTGTCGCTAACAGGCGTTAGCGACAGCTTTCGGCGATAGCACCCGTTTTTTCTATCGCCTTGCATGCCAGCGATATTTATCGCTAATGACATGCAAGGTAGGTGTTCCGTCTCTAGATCCAGCAAAAACTCCTGCTAACCGCACTTCGCCCTATTAGCAAGGATAGGCCGGACCCGCGAAGCGATAAAAAAGTTGCGCTAAGGCCCGTTAGCTGCAGGAACTTAAGACCAGAAAATAGCTGGTCTTAAAAATGGGAATAAGTCTTGGGCCCACATCCATGCATGTTATTGGTGGTTGACAGCGCTGCAAGCAATGTTGCAGCGCTGCCCTGCGACAAAAATACAGTGCAGGAATGTGCACCATCAATAAGATAGTGCGCATTCCTAGGCCCCAGTCATGAAAAGTGTTGCTGCGCTGCGACAAGACAGAGTTGCAACACTTCTCATTACGCCCTCCTTGCAACAGCATGGATGCGCTGTACTCACTGTACAGCGCTCCATGACGCAAGTAATGACAGATATGTCAGGAATCCTGACGTATCTGTCTGCGCTAAAGACACGCATTGCTGCAGTCGTGTCACAACCATGACGCAACTCCAGCAAAGCATGGGGCCAGCCTATCCCTGTGGCACTGCCTCACCCTCACGCCTGCCACCAGGCAGGCGGAAGGTACTGACGCAGTGCTGTTTATGAGGGGTGCCCGAATGTCGGCACAGTAGGAGATACATCGGTAGTGGTTGGGCGCTGCATTGTCATCGTATGGAAGCATTGGTGGAGTGTTGGTGCGGAGGGAGTTGACGAGATGCTCTTCGGTGGCCTTGATCCAGCTGCGAGGGGATGCGATGATGGCGGTGGCGTCCGGTCGGCAAGGTGAAGACGTGATGTTACCAATGATGGTCGGTCCAGGAAAGTCCGGTGTTGTGGCTGCACTTGAAGTTCACGCTGGCGGAGGTGACGGGCTCGACCATGTGTCCTGCTATGTGGCTTGTTGCGGTGACTTGCTGCTTGCGTCTGATGTAGGGGACCTTCCCCATGAGGGGGTGGTGTCCTGGTCACTGGGGTTCTCCAGGTGGAACTTGAGGTCACCGAGTAGGATGTCTTTGGTGGATGGGAGATCCTGGGGTGCAATGAGGTCTAAAATGGTATTGGAGAATGGGGGGCCATGGCCTGGGGGGGCCTGCACTTGAGGGTGCCGCAGAGGATGCACATGTGCCTGGTCCGGATCTTGGAGTTGACGTGGTCCATGGTCACCCTTGGGTCATTAGAGTGCGTGGTCAGTCGGAGTGTGCTTCTGTAGGTGATGGCAATGCCTCCTCCCTGACGGTTGGGGTGCTCCTTGTGGGTGATACTGCAGCCGTCAGTGATGATGATGGCGATGTCCGGTCCGGAGCAGAGGTTGGTCCTGCCAGGCGAGGTGGTGTCCAGGGTTGATGGGGAGGAGGCTGCTGGCGTCGTATCGGTGGAGTGTCCAAGAGGAATGCTCCTTGGTGCTGAGCGCAGTCCAGGGACAGACGTACGCAAACGGCGTTGCCTATGTGTTGCCTTTGGCACAGGAGACGACCATTACAATGCAGGCAGTACATCGTTAACAACGCAACTCTGACAACGCAGGTGCCTTAACATCGCATTTGAATACAACGCATTGTGAGGTCATTAATGGGGTAATTTCAACTTTTCCAGGTGTGCATGGGTATTAGATGTAAAATATGAAAAATGGGGTGTTTTTTTGGGGTAAAATATGAAGAATGGGGTGTTTTTTGGGGTAAAATATGAAGAATGGGGTGTTTTTTGGGGTACATTTTTGAATTTTTGTGTGTATTTTTTGGGGTCA